>JAQQTP010000037.1:10000000-11200000 GCA_029884605.1 Ormosia emarginata | reverse complement strand
GATTTAATTAACGGTGGAGATTTGATCTTAAAAATAAATAGGATCAATTATAACCGTTGGATTGAAATTAAATCAAGGGTAGGGATTTAATCTTCTAAATGGCTATGACCATTATCAACCCTTGGATGTAAAATTAATCAATGGTGGAGATGGATCATTAATGACCATTGGATTTGGATTTAGATCAATGGTGGAGAATTAGTCATCAAAAATGATTACAACCATTTTGGACCCTTGGATATAAAGTTTGAAGATGTAATCTTGACCTTTCATTTTGGAGATATATTCAATGGTTAGGATTGCAAGCCAAAAATGATCCAATGGCTCAAATGAAGTCTTCCATCTAAAACCTAAACCTAGAAGCTAATTTAAATCCAAACCATTCTTTTAATCAATGGTTAGGATGACTTATAGTGATGGCTTTGTAATTTGGCACATTTTGAGTGTATGGAGGGGAGGGGGACGGTTTGAAGAGCAAGGAGGAAAGGAGACAATTTAGTGTAGGCTTTTTAGGCCAAAGAAAAAAAAGAATGAAGACAATGAAGTGTCAAGACCAATTCCTATTGATCATTAATGCTTATGTTTGTCAAACTTCACTTTCCATTTCTCTCTAATGCATGCTACGGCCATGCATTGTCCAAATGGCCAAATAACTCATTTTGACACTTCACATTATCACACCTTCACTTATTTCACTTAAGTTTCAAGACCAAACCAAAGCAAACTCCATTTCTCTCCCAAAAACACACCATTCGGCCAAGCACCTCAATTCACCCCTCCATCACTTTTTAATTTCATACAACCTAGTTTCTTGAATCCTTTCATCATTCTAAGAACCTTTGTAGTTCACACCAAGTTCTAATTCTTCCATCTTGAAGGACTTTTACTAAGATCAAGTTCTAGAGCTTTTGTTGGTGAAGTGTAAGAAAACTTCATTTATTCTTTTCTTTTTCATGTTTTAAACCATGTTTGATCCATGGTTCTTCTTGTTCAAGCTTGATATACTAATTTTTTTGTATTTGTTTCATGTTTAAGAACTTGTATTGGTGGAGATCTTGCTCCAAAGACAAAGCAACAAGCTCTTTGGTGGTTCTTCAAGAGGTAAGAGGGAGATTCATCTCACCAACCAAGCATGGTGGTGAGGGAAGGTTTTATATTTGATGGATGGTGAATCCATGTGAGGATTCCTATCCATGGTCATGTAATAATTTGTGTGTGTGTTATGTGCTTTAATTATTTTTGCTTATGCTTGATATATTTTGCATGATTTACTTGTGTTTGCATGCTTAGTATAATTTTTAATTGCTTATATGATAAGCTTATGATATGCATGATGATATATGTTAAATATATTATGATGGATGTATGTTGAAATAAACAAAATTTTGGCTCCAAAGGCCATGGAGGAGGTCACGGTTTTGAGCTTCCAAGTTTAGGTTTTTATTGAAATTTTTCAAGAACAATGAAGTTGATTTTTAGTCTTTGAACTAAATAAATTTCAGCCAAGACACCAATTAAATTAGTGTTCACAAAAATGATATTTTCATAAATGGTAAAATTGAAAGATTAGAGAAGTAAAGAAAATAAACAAGAGGGTTTGTTTTCTAAAATGAGTGTACACGGTTTTTAAGTAGTATTTTCATGAATTTATTTTGTGTAGAAACAAGAATGAAATTTGTTTAAGTTAGAAGAAAAATATTTCATGGTTCCAATGACCATCTATAAGGTTTTGATAATTTAGAAAAAAATGTTTTGATGCAACAAAATATAAGAGTTTTCAAATAAGGATTTTGGAAAGGAATTTAAGTGTTGAACTTTAAATTATCTTAAGAAGAATTAATTTTTTAGAAGTGATTTAGAAATATAAAAGAAAAACGTTTGTAACTTAAACATAAAATTTGATTTAATGTTTAGAAATGATTTAGAAATATAAAAGGAAACGTTGTAACTTAAAATTTCTAACGTAGAATTTAAGTATTGGGTTTTGGAAAATGTTAGGAAATTTAAATAGTAATTAAATCAATTAAATATGATTTGGTAAGATTAAATCAATAAAAAAGTGATTTTTTTAGAAAATATAGTACGGAAGGGATTTTTGATTTAGAATAGAAAGAAAATAACGTAAGAAATTATATTTTTATGAGAAATGTTCAGAATAATATTTTTAAAGTCAAGAAATATTTTGTGAAGGGTAAAAATGGTGAAAAACGATTTACGTAACTCAAAAATGTAATTTTTAAGTTACGCGATTTGAAAAACGTTAAATTATTCCTACGCGATTTGTAACGCGTTTAAATATTTTACACGATCTAAATATTGTGGAAACATTGCTATACATTTTAAAAATAAAAGATCATTTTTACGTAATTTAGAATACATTAGAAAATAGTTTTGTGATTTTTAAAATGTAACGTAAAAATGTTACAAATCATTACTTGTACGTAAAAACGTAACGAAAATATTTTGCGAATGAGAAAAACATAGTTATGTGATTTAACAGTTAATTATACAGTAAACCTTATAGTTAAAAACAATATATGAATACTGTATAAGAAATTGAGAAGGTTGCCTGTAGTTGGCATTAATCCATTTTACGAACGAAAAACAGTATCTGAATCTGGAATGAGAAATTATGTGATTTACCTTTGGTTAGTAATTGGTGCATTACACATGCATTGATAATGGTCCAACGGACTGAATATGGCTAATTGCCTAGGAGAAACGTACACCTCTTGAGTAGGTGCGATATGCGTAGTGTAGGTCACTGGTTGACCTTGGGGGCATCGGGGTGCGGGTTGCTTGCAATGGGCAGTTGGTAGCTCTTCTGCACCGTGAGTTAGACCGATGCAACACACCGATGATCCGGACCGAGACACTATTCTTTATCAGATCTCGATTAAGACTGTCGTGTATGTGCTAGATGTGCAAGATATAATTATAGCACTTGGTCTGAGGCACGAGATACCGGCAGATCTTTTCGATCAATTTCTCCGACTTGAGTATTAGCTCCATGGAGTAGGACATTGAGTCTATGTTCACATGCATGAATTTAACATATACATATGTGGTAGCATTACTGTAATTAATTGTGGTTTGAACAGTGATGATGGCATGATGGTAATTATTTTTACACTATGATGATGCCATAATTGTGATCATGATATGATATTCTTGCATAATATGCTGTCTGTATTATCTCTGTGCTATCATGCTGGTATTGGTGTAGGTGATCTCACCTCTTTGTATGTATATCTGTTTATTGTATTTATATTGGGTGAAGACGTTGAGAAAGATACGGTACTAGAAGGAGAAGAGGAATTACTTCTCACATCAGGAACCGCAGAGTTCTGACAACATGTCATCAGGAGCTAGTTTCTTCGGATATGTACGTTTACAGTTTCATGGAGGAGCTAGAGAGTGGAGGACAAGTCCAGATGAGCGAGGACTTATTTATGAGGGGTACCTGACTGTTAGTATTAGTAGGCTATATCGTGGGGATCCGTTTTTCTGTGTGACGATCTTTGTTCATGTTGAATTTCCGTTGCATATCAGGCGACATTGGGACACTAGAAATTATGTCCCAACGAAAATCAGCATAGTGTCGTCAGCCGGACACTGCCCGTAGGGCTAATCGTCACAATGGATTCCTACCTGCTGAGGAACCTGAGGAGGACCCGTCTGAGGGGTCTTCGCTTAGTTAAGCTTGGGCGAGTGTGAACTCGATATAAGTTATGTCTCGTAATTATTTAAGTGTGTTTATTGTTTCAATAAATGGTTTGTAATAAATAAACCTGACAGCACGTGTGAAATATGTATATGATGTAATTTATGTGTGAGATTGTTGTATCATAGTTTTATTTTCCGCTAAGTTTATTTTATTGTTATTATAAAAAAAAAAATTTTTACAACTCATATTTTTATCACAATATCACACTTTATGACTATTGAGGGTATTTGGGTAATTAAAGTAACATAAATGTGACATCCTACGGTGGGTGTTACAAGATTCTTTAGGATTTGCTTGAAATCTAACACACATGCATACACTAAACATGATATCCGGCCTACTTGCGGTAAGATAAAGGAGTGAGCTAATCATACCTCTATACTTGGTAATTTCTACAGATTTACCTCCTTCATCCTTGTCCAAGTAACAAGAAGTGCCCATTGGTGTTGCCATTTGCTTGGCACCTTCTATTCCAAACTTCTTGAGCAACTCCTTACAATATTTGGATTAACTTAAGAAAGTCCCATCCTTTGTTTGCTTGATTTGAAGACCAAGGAAGAAGTTGAGCTCACCTATCATGGATATCTCAAACTCATTTTGCATAATTTTAGAAAATTCTTTACAAAGAGAGTCATTAGTGACACTAAATATGATATCATCAACATATATTTGAACAAGAAGAATGTCATGCTTTTTATGCTTAATGAAAAGAGTAGTGTCAACTTTTCCTCTAGAAAAGCCATTTTCCAAAAGAAACTTGTCCAACCTTTCATACCAAGCTCTAAGAGCTTGTTTCAAGCCATACAAGGCCTTTTTAAGTTTAAAAACATGGTTGGGCAGTTCAAAGTTTTCAAAACCGAGAGGTTGATCCATATACACTTCTTCTTGTATGAAACCATTTAAAAAGGCACTTTTGACATCCATTTGAAAGAGCTTAAAATCCATGATGCATACATATGCAAGTAGCATTCTAATGGCTTCTAATCTAGCTGCGGGAGCATAAGTTTCTTCATAATCTATGCCTTCTTCTTGATTATAACCCTTAGCTACAAGCCTAGCTTTGTTTCTTATTATTATGCTCGTTTCATTAAGTTTGTTCCTAAAGACCCATTTAATGCTAATTATAGGATGATCATTAGGTCTTGGAACTAACTCCCAAACTTGATTCCTCTCAAATTGGTTTAGTTCATCTTGCATGGCCAAGATCCAATGTTCATCATTAATGGCCTCATTTATGTTTTTAGGTTCAACTTGAGAGATAAAAGTCATATGGTTACATGCATCTCTAAGAGAGTTACGAGTGATTACCCTTTTTGATACATCACCTATCACTTTGTCAAAAGGATGATATCTTGATGTTTTCCATTCCTTGGGAAGATCCATAATTTGAGAGTCCTCTTGTCTTGGGGAACCATCTGGGCTTTTTTCTTGCTTCTTGACTTCTTTTTCTTGATTTTCTAGGTGAGTCCTTGCCAAAATTTCTGCAACATCATCAACAAACTCCTTTCTTGACTCATTTAGATTAGTTTCATCAAATGCAACATGTATGGACTCTTCTATGGTCATAGTTCATTTATTATAAAACTCTAAAGGCCTTACGATGTATAGAATAACTAAGAAATATTCCCTTATCAGATTTTGCATCAAACTTCCCTAAGTTATCCTTTCCATTATTTAAAACAAAGCATTTATATCCAAAAACATGAAAATGTGAGACATTTGGTTTCCTTCCTTTGTATAATTCATAGGGGCTTTTCTTTAAAATTAGCCTTATTAGAGCCCTATTCATAACATAACAAGCAGTGTTAACTGCATCTGCGCAAAAGTACTTAGGAAGGTTGGCCTCATTGAGCATAGTTCGTGCCATTTCTTCTAAAGATCATTTTTTTCTTTCTACACCACCATTTTGTTATGGTGTTGTAGGGGCCGAAAAATTATGCTCAATGCCATGTTCATTACAAAAGGTTTCAAATTCATATTTTTCAAACTCACTACCATAGTCACTTCTTATGGATGCAATACAAAAACCTTTTTCGTTTTGGATAACTTTGGCAAGCTTTTTGAATGATTGAAAAGCATCATTTTTGTGAGACAAAAATAATGTTAATGTAAACCTAGAAAAATCATCCACAATCACTAAGGAATAGTAATTCCCACCAAAGCTCATAGTTCTACAGGGACAAAAAAGATCCATGTGCAAAAGTTGTGGAGGTCTAGAAGTTGAAACCACATTTTTAGCTTTAAAAGAGACATTTACTTATTTTTCCTTTTGACATGTATCACAAAGTTTTTCTTTTTCAAATTTGAGCTTTGGAAGACTAATTACTAGTTCTTTAGAAACCAATTTGTTTAAGTGATCCATGTGAATGTGAGCAATTCTTCTATGCCATAACCATGAATCATATTCTTTAGTCATAAAGCATTTAGCATCATTTGATGAAATGTCATCAAGGCTAATTATATATATGTTATTGACCCTATGACTAACAAACTTAACATGCTTATCATCCTTACCCTCAATTATGCAACAATTTGAATCAAATATTACTCTATTTCCCTTATCACATAGTTAACTAATGCTAAGCAAGTTATGTTTGAGTCCTTCAACAAGTAAAACATTATCAATGGATGAGGAAGGAATCTTACTAAATTTACCAATTTCAAGGATCTTTCCTTTGTTGTTGTCACCATAAGTCACGTGACCACTCTTCTTGGGGACAAGGAAGGAAAACTTGGAGCCATCACCGGTCATATGCTTGAAGCAACTACTATCAAGGTACCAACTTGAGCTTTTGGACTTCAAGCACACCTACAACACACATTCAAGTTTTAACATTTAGTCCCCAAATTGTCTTGGGTCCTTGTGTGTTAGAAATAGGCAAGGTACCCTTAGGAACCCAAACCATTTTAGTTTCGAATTTTGTGTTTCTTTTCTTTCTAGCATTACATGTAGATGCACTATGTCATTTATTTCCACAATGAAAGCATTTGATAAAGGGGCTACTTGATGTTCTAGATGGAACAAAGAAGTTACTGTAAGATTTTTTATGGTTATTTGGATTATATCCCAAACTGGCTTTTTGAAAAACACACATTTGTTACCCTAGTAACATATTCAAATTGTCCCCTCCTAATATAAATTTTGCAAGGGTATTTTGTAAGTCCTCAATTTCATTTTCAAATGCTTTACATGATGAACAAGATGAGGGTGTGGGTGCATTATCATGTGAAGAACAAATCATGCATGATGAGTTAGTATCAATAAGTCTAAGAGTCTCATTTTCAACTTTGAGTTCTTCAATCTCCTTGGTTAAAATAGAAATTTTGTTAGTCAATAAGGGGATTGTTTTGTTGGAAGTTAAAACCATTTTAATGAGCTTCATGGATTCATCATGTAATTCTTGAAATGCATCTTGCAATTCACTATATGAAGGAGAAAATTTAAGATTAGATGAGGTTACCTCGGTTTCACTTTCTTCTTCTTCTTCTCCATTTGCCATAAGGCAAAGATGGGCTACCTCATCCTCTGAATCATTGGTGGAATCAATATCGTTGTCTTCCTATGCAATGTATGCTCTCCTTTTTCTTTCCTTGAAAGGCTTTTTTTCAAATTTCTCCATCTTCTTTTGATAAATTGGACATTCCATCTTCATGTGCCCCAGTTTTCCACATTCATAGCAAGTTGGAGTAGATGAAATTGCTTTTCCCTTTTGATATAACTTCTTAGGAGGAAAAGGAGATCTTCTTTGATTCCTTTCTTCTTGAGAAATCTTCCAAACTTCTTCACAAGGAGGCTGAAATTCTCTTCATTCATTTCAATATTGTCAAGATCATTTCCATAATCTTCATCTTCATATTCAATTGACGAAGAAGTGGCTTTGAGAGTAGTTGTTGTAACACCCCAACTTTTGGGTGAATAACCGTTGTGTCCCGATTTTACTGTTTCTTGTTTTTCTGCATGAAATACAAGTATATTTTACAGGCTCTAATTTTATTTGGTCGTTTTGCGTAATTTGCTTCGAGACAGTAAAATAAAAATTTTGTCAAAATTACTGTTTTAAATTTTTCTGTGTGCTATGCAGCTATATTTTACTGTCTGTAATTTTATTTGAGCATTTTGAGTGATTTGCTCGGTGGTGGGGAAAATGGGAAAAATGACCATTATGTCTCGAATGTACTGTTTTAAATTTTTCTGTATGATACAATGTTTTATATTACTGTCTGTGATTTTATTTGGGTGTTTTATGTGATTTGCATCGAGTCAGGAAATTTAAAATTTTCTGGACCGGGGACATTTTATTATTATCCGGAGCCGGGGGAGCTTACTAAACCCGAAATCGGAGTCAGTTTTTGAAGTTTTATTTTCTTACGATTTTATCTGACAAATAAAATCGGGGTATGTTTTATTATCTATTCGATGATATTTTTCTTGAAAAATATCTAGTGGATGATGACTCATCGCAACGAGCCAATAGAAACTCGACACGTGGCGTGACACCTCAGCACCATGACTCAGTAGATTCTGAAAGGTTCCAGAAGCGGTGACTCGCCATGTGACTCATCGTAGTCAGTCACCTGTTCCAGAAGCTTCTATGATGACTCACCATGCTGACTCAGCGCTGTGACTCATCATTGATGACTCAACTAATGACTCAGCGCTGTGACTCACCATTGATGATGTAACTGATGACTCAGTCAGTGACTCAGCATGCTGACTCGCCATGCTGACTCACCTGCTCTATAAAATATCTACGCTGACTCGCCATGCTGACTCACCCGTTCTAGACAGTTCCACGATGACTCATCATACTGACTCATCGTAGTGAGTCACATGTTCTAGAAATTTCTCTTTGATGACTCGTTTTGTGACTCATCAAGGGCAATCAATAGAAAAAAAATGATCAATAATAATTGCTACTCTGTTAGTCTAAGATAAAAATCTATGTATATTTTATTATCCATTAGACAATAAACACTGACTTTATAAACAGTAATTATTGTTCATTGATTAAAGTATATTAGAAAATATACAGTGTGCACCAATAGAAGTTGGTCAAGAATAATGGCTTGACTGTTTAAGGACCAATAGGAAGCAAACTTTTAAACAAATATTGGACTTCTTAAAGTTGTTGGTCTACGGTGAAGGAGAAGAGAAATTGCTCTAATAGCCAATTCACAAAGTGAATTCACGTAGAAAGACTTTGTGAAATGCATGTAGAAAGCCAAATTGAATAAAAGGAAGACTAGTCAATATTGATGGTTTTTCTTTGTTGCTTTCTACGGCAAAGCAAGCTTTTGGTGAAGCAAATATTACCATTCAATTCTTGCTATCTATCATTAAATTAACCAAGTAAGACCAAGTCAATTTTAGTGGCTTCTTTCCATGTGCTTCTATGGCAATGCATGCCTTTAGGAAGGCAATATTCAACAATTCAATTCATTCTTATTCCTATGCATTTACGACCATGCATTTGGAGGGAGCAAAACCAAACATAATTCTCACCTTCTCTTAAAGTGATTCACGGCCATGCATAGCAAATAGGAGACTTATTTCATTTAATCAAAGTCTTCATCTTTTCTCCAAAGTTATCAAACAAGCAAATCTCTCAAATATTTCTTCTCTTTTTCTTCTCCAACCTCACGGCCTCCTTACCTTTTCCATCACTCACTCTTCTATAATTCTAAACTACCTTATTTCTTACTTCCTTACTTCATTTCAAGACACTTTGTAGTTGAAACCTAAGCTTAAACCATCCATTTTCTATCTTGATCTTCAAAATTCAAGTTTGAAGCCTTGAAGGTAGGATTCTTTAATCTTCATGTTTCTATCCATTTTAAAGTTCTAATCATGATTTTAATCCATGATTATTTTAGTTTAGAGCCTTAGGTATTAATATTGCATGTTTTCTTTGTTTTTCAAGAAAGCTCTTGGTGGAGAAAATTTGCTTGAAGGAGACATACAAGGAGCTTTGGAGGTTCTTCAAGAGGTAAGAGGGAGATTACCCTCATCAACCATGTGTTGGTGGTGAGGAATGTTTGTGTTTGTGGTGAAGAATCCATAAGGATTCATTCACTTGATTGTTTATTGTTTTTCCTAATTGTGATTGATTATGTGTGCAAGCATGTCTAATAGCTTTAATATTTTGTATGTGTTTTATGGTTGTTTTAATATATGGTATGTGTACATATATGCATGATGATTATTGTAACATGTAAATAATATACAAGGATTTGCATGAGTGTTCCAAAGAACACAAATCCAAGCTCACGGCCTCAATGCAAAATGGAGAACCAAAATGTTCTCATCAATTTTCTAAAAGTGGAATTTAATTAACCTAGGAAAATTGACAAGTTACCAATTTGTTTAGAGTAAGAAAAATGAATTTGTGGATCAATGGATAAAATTAGGTATTTCGGCCAACATGCCAAAGCCAAGCAATTATGATTTCTAAAATTATTTCCAAACCATTTTCTAAAACAATGATTTAATGAATTTAGGTAATACAATAAATTTGACATGGATTTAGAAGATGAAAAATAATTTAAAGATCAAATACAAAGACTTTGTTAAATTTGGCCAACATGCCACATACTTTTGATCCAAATTTATTTTCTAACTATTGACTAGATAATTTAATAAAAATAAACTAGATCAAGAGTTTTATAAGAGATTAAATGTATGGAAATAATTAGGAATGAAGTATAAAGCATAGAATGATTTTCGGCCAAAATGCCAAATTTAAATGTGTTTTGATTTATAGAATTGTTTTCAACTAAGGTTAAGTAATAAATGCCAAAAGGATTTTATTACAATGAGTTTTGAAGAACTAAATTGATTAAGTTTAATAAGTTAAAACTAATGATTTTTACTGTTAGAAGAAAATACAGTTACTTTGGTAAATTGCTAACATATGGCTCATATTATATTTTAAAGCATGTTAGTGGTTTTCAAAAGATGAAATTATACGGTTAAAAATTAAGTAAAAAGAATTTTTTTTAGAAAAATTAGGAAACCATTATTATAAATTTTTTAAACATAATATGTCAATTTATATTAAAAATGGATAAATAAGATAGAAAAGATGTCCAAAAGACAGTATACAGTATGAAAAATATTCTACGTAGTTTAAATGTATTAAATATTATTTCTGTTTATTTTAAATAGTGATTTTTTTAAGGAATTCAGACAAGAAAATGATTTAAAAATCTTACGCGATTGAGAAAACGTATTAAAAACTCTACGCGATTTTAAAAACAGTAAAATATATTTATGCGATTTAAAAACATTTATAAAAACGATGAGATTGTGAAAACGCGATAAAATTTCTACGCGATTGACCGAAACTGTATATTTTATACCGTTAAGGGTATTCTGTATATTTTTCGCTGTCAGGCTATGAGGTGAACCCGTACAGGCTTTGGAACAGTATTTGTCTAGTGGGACTTACTGTATATTTTTATCTTTGAGGATATATTTTTATTGAGGGTATTTTGGTAATTCTTATTTTTATCATGCATTGAGTTAATGCCAATTTTTGGTGGATTGATTGACGAGGTGAATCACATCGTATTGTCGGTGCGATAAGCTTAGTGTGGTTCGATCTTGAATGAACTTGGAGACGTTAGTGTGCAAAATTCCACATGTGGACAGTTGGTTGCTCTTTTGGGCCGTGGTAACTAGCCACACACGAATGGACTCGACACACACTATACTTAATCGAGATCTTGTAAAGTCTAATAGTACATTGCCTGTAGTGCCACAATGTGAGATCGTGAACTACACCACGCCTTGGACAATGGGTTCCATGTGACGTGGGGCTATAGACGCAACGTGTGACAGCGCAATAGTTTGGTTGGGCAGCCGTGGTACTAATAGATTTTGAGGATCATTTGTTCTCTGATGTCTGTATGTTTTTAGCTCCATGGAGTAGGATTGTGTCATATTGCACATGTATCTGTGTTGTTATTTATTATATTTTTATCTGTGATATTTTTATTTGTGTTGTTATTTAGTATATTTTCATCTGTGATATATTTTTATCTGTGTTGTTATTTATTATATTTTTATCTATGATCTTATATGTTGTTATTTATTAGATTTTTTTTATCTCGTGACGACGTTATATGTTGTTATTGTTTTTAATTTTTATATTATATCATTATCTACACTTTGTTATGGTATTTTATATTGTATGAATTGTTATATCTATCCCGGTAATGTTATAGTTGTTCATTATATTATGATATATGCTTATTTGATTTATTTATAAATTGATAACATGATTGCATTTGTGATATCTCGTGTGTATGGAATGACTTTGTCATTCGTATTATTCTTTGCTACCGCATCGATACTGGTGAAAGGGGATCTCACCTCTTTCTTGTATTGCTTGTTGTGTTTGTATTGTTAAATTCGTATAGTAGACGAAGGAAGTTTCTTAGACCTCTTTGGAGGCTATGTTCTGAAGATGGTGATGGCGTCAAGGTGTAATCTTCCAAGTTTCAACAGGATGCAGTTTGGTGGAGAAATGGAACATGTAGGTTGGGTTTTCTCGTTAGTGTTGTTACCGTGCTATTAGTAGTACCCGTCTTTGGGTTTGCTACTGTTTCTCTGAGTCTGTAAATGTTATGTTTTAAATTGTTGTTGAATATTTTGTGGAATATATAATATGTGTATTAATTAATTCAATCTAATTTCTGTTTTACTTATAATTTTTGGTAAGTTTATATTTTCGCGAAAATAAATTTTCAAATTCATCCTTTAGAATTCAAAGCTTTTATAAAATGATTTCGGCTGGTTTTATGTTTTATTTAAAAATGTGACGCCCTACGGAGGGTGTTACATTAGTTGGTATCAGAGCACGGTTAGAGTCTTTTTGGGGTTTGTGGTTAGGTCTGTCTTGTTTGTGCTGTATGACTCTATGTGCTTGGACTCTAAAAGGAGACAATGTTTGTTTGAAATGGTTACATCCGGTTTCCATTGTATTATGATTCATTCGTCTTTGAAGAAAGATGATGACTCGTGGTAAACGTGCACGTGAGGAAGCAGGACATGATAGCGGCGATATGACTGCAATTACGAAAGCAATGCAAAGAACAGCTGAAGGAACAGTACAACATGATCAGAGGATTGCTCTGCAGCAAGGAACGATAGCCGAGGTTTAGGATCGGACAAAGTCGGAATAGATCTTAGAATACACGATTTCGTAACGTTGGACCGTATTGGTTCCAAAGGAGGAGAAATCGTAAGACCAAGCAATTCCAGTGGAAAAACGTATTCGTGATCATCAGGAAATCAACAACAACAACAATCTTGTGGAGGAGAGCCGAGTGATAGCAGGTTTGGTCAGACTGTGACATCTGCGCCAAAATGTCAGAAGTGTGGGGAAGATCATCTAACGAGGGGCGGTACAATTAAAGGAATCATCTGTTTCAGGTGTGGGATGCCCGGACATTTTGCTGAAAAGTGTATCTCGCCAAAGACGAAGTCATCTGTTAGTAACGTACGTGCTTTGACATCTTAAGTAGAATGGAGCAACGATTCTTCAAGTGAAGTAAAAGAATCTTAGACTGAGAACTTAAACAAAGAAGATTGTATCACAAAAAGGTGATTCTTTAACTATACTGTATAATTCCGAAAGTAACCTATTTCTTTATGGCATATAATTGTGTGGGTCAATTAGAGTTATTTATGTTTTCATTATCTTTTGACCTGATTGTTTCTACTTCTATTGCTAGAACGTGTGGTTGAGGACTTGAGTTGCTTAAACCATACTAAGTCTGTTAAATAATTGAATCTTTTCTATTGATTCAATTTGTATGCTTCTTTCTCAAAACAGAAGCAATCTAAAAATATGGATTGGGTATTTTTCCAACCATCCATGCTCTGTTAGACTTATCAGTTGAATTGTTCAAGTTAAAAAGTTCACTTCTAAATTCATCGGACCATATCAATTTCTCTATTGGATAGGTTCGGTGGTATGAATGATTCTATCATCTCTTATTTCTATGCCTTCATGATATCTTTCATATGCCGTAATTGCAAAATATGCGGAAATGTACATTTGGTCTAACTCATTCTTTTATGACTAATTGACTGTTTAGGTTGATTAGAGCTATCAATATCTTTGTTATCTTTCGACCTATCTATTTCTGCTTTTATTACCAAATCTATTATTACTATCCAGTTTCTTAAACAATCTTTTCTATTAATCTAAATTGTCTACCTCTTTCACGAGATATATGTGATCTTATACATGGATTGGTTATTTTTAATCATATCCTATAGATTGTTCCAGTAAAACTTTGGTGTCTCAGAAAACTTATTCTTAAAATTAGGCAATGTCAAACTCTTTGTTGGACATGTCTGGTAACAATTCCAATAGTTTCTCTACCTTTTCTTTCTAAATTTTTATAATGTCCTTTTGTGTATTGCAATTGCAAAAGAAAGGATATTCTTAGTTAAAATTATGTCATAAGTATCAAATACAGTATTGTTGAAAAAGAGAACTTGATTTGTGAGGCACTTCTTGTTAAAAACAAAGGAAAAAGAGTGAAGCGATACAAAGGCAGGGATAATTTCAAGTGGTACTGATCAGAGTGGCACAGCGGAAGCGTGGTGGATAGTGTAACACCCCTTTGGAGGATGTCACACATAAAAGAAAATAAAAGAAATAGAAATAAAATCTACCCAAGTTGTGAAATATTTGTTAAATATTATTACGGGTTGTAAAATAATTCCGATAGACAAAATATGATATAAAAAGATAATGCGGAAAATACGAAATAAAAAAAGATCATCACTAATAATATACATATGATTAAGTTATAAGTCTGTACAAATAATTTACAACAAAGACTACAAATATTTAAACAAAAACAAGAAAGAAAGCAATAAAAGAGTTAATATATACGTACATACTTGACGCCCCACAAAAAAACATCATGGTTATCTAATCCTTTGATGGATCACTCTCACCGAAAATGATCATCGGGAGATAAATATCCTGATGTCTCGACACACGGCGATAACGGGATCGCGCAATCGATACGATGCTTATCTCACTAGGCTCAGGGTTTTCAGCACCCCAGTGACGCCTAATAGATAAGGGTAACTCTAAATGCAGAAATAATGTCGTAGTCATAATGGGCTCTCCATCAAATCGCTGACGTAGAATCACGGTCACACGTCCTGCATATGTCACAGAATCACGATCGCCTCGTAGATGCCAAGCCAGAGAACCTCCATGAAATACTAGCTCTACGAATCCCAAAAATCCTGGCGCTGCCATCCCCCACAATCAATCCAGAGGATATGGATGATCGGATGGTTCTTGATCGTCAAACTGATCGTCCGCTTGCTGATCTTCCTCCTCCTCGGGGTACAAGATCTCAAGGGGCTGATCCTCTTCCTCGAAGTCTTTACCGCGTAAAATAAATAAACAGAAAATACATATAACAAAGAGGTAAGACAACATAAAATCATCACAACATGGCCAATAAGAAGACGACAATCAACATATATACAGTTCATGCAATACGAAAAGTTTTAACAATTATAATAATAGATTGAAGTAAAATTTAGATATCATAACAATATATCACACCACATATAAAACATCACGGATAAAATAAGAAAGATAAGAATAAACAGATAAGATATAATAAAAATAACCAAATATAGGAGCAAGAACTCAGATAAAATAAACAAATAAAATACGATAAATAAACAATAAATAGATAAGATGGAAATAAATAGACATAGAGATAAATAAATAATATGACAAAACCCTACTCCATGGAGCTAAAGAAAACACAAGTATCAGAGAGAGGAATGACTCGCAAAATCTATTAGTACCACGGCTGCCCAACCAACTATTGCGCTGTCACACGTTGTGTCTATAGCCCCACGACACAGGAATCCATCATCCAGGCATGGTGTAGTTCACGGTCTCACGTTGTGGCACTACAGGCAAATGTACTACTAGATTTCACAAATCTCGAATAAATATAGTGCGTGTCGAGTACCATAGTGTGCTATCGGTTTACCACGGCCCAGCGGAGCTACCAACTGTCCACATGTGAGATCCCGTACACTAAAGTCTCCAAGTTCATTAGAACAATGAACCACACTACGTTTATCGCATCGACAACACGATGTGATTCGTCTCGTCAACTAATCCACCAAAAATTTGGCACACATAACAGATAAATAGAAAGCCTGTACGGGTTCTCATTTTCCCGACAGTAGATATAGTCTCAAAAGCCTGTACGGGTTCACATTTTCCCGACAGCGAAAGATCTTCAAAATAATCTGTACGGGTTCACATTTTCCCGACAGTGAAAAATTCTCAAAAATAATCTGTACGGGTTCATATTTTCCCGACAGCATAAAATAAATATAGTAACGGTCAATCGCGTAGAAATTTTATCGCGTTTTCATAATTCCATCATTTTTACAAACGTTTAAGAATCGGGTAAAGATATTTTTTTATTTTTAAAATCGCGTAGCATTTTTAATACGTTTTCTCAATCGCGTAGGATTTTCAAATCATTTTTTTTATTCGAATGCCTTTAAAATTACTGTTTAAACAAACAGAAATAGTACTTAGTACATTTAAACTACGTAGAATAATTTTTCATACCGCATACTGTCTTTTGGATATTTTTGCTATCTTATTGGTTCATTTTTACTAAAAATTGACAAGATTTTTGTTTAGAATATCATAATAATGGTTTACTAAATTTTTCCATAAAATTTCCATTTACCTAATTTTTTAACCATATCATTTAATTCTCTTTGAAATCTCTAACATGCTTCAAAACCTAAAGTGAGCTATATGTTAGAAAACTTCTCAAAATTACTCGTATTTTACTTCCTAATGATAAAATTATTAGTTTTAATCCTTTAAGCTTAATTCTACTCAATTTGTTTCTTCAAAAACCATTATAGAAAATTTCTTCTTAACTTGTATTGTCTCTTTTTGATTGAAAAAGGTTTGGAATCAAGTTTTAGAAATCATGATTACCTATAGTGGCATGTTGGCCAAATTTCATAAAACTTTTGCATTTGATTTCTAAATTGTTTTTCACCTTCCAAATCATATCAAATGTGTTACATTGTCTAAGTTCACTAAATCATATTAGAAAATAGTTAGTAGGAGTTAAATTAATCCTTTAGGCATGTTGGCCCAAAATACTAAGTCTTTACCATTTGATTTCTAAATGCATTTTCTTTGATCAAATCAATTTGAAACTTTCTTGATTCTCCTAGGTTAATTAAGTTACACTTTAGGAAAAATCAAGAGAACATTTTGGTCCTCCAAATTTGTCATTGCCGTGAGCTATTGGATTGTGCTCTTTGGAACACTCATGCAAATTTAAACATGTTATTCACATCCTATACCTTATCATACAATTCTAACACATGCATTGTATTTTCTAACACATGCAATATATTTTCTAACACATAAACCTAAATTAAAGCTTATAGACATGCATTCAAAAGCTAATAGACATGCAAAATTATTACAATCACCAAACAAATAAGCTACTAACAAATACCACATAAACTACTAGCAAACATAAAAATTAACAAATACACATCAACAAACACACCACAACCGAATCCTTATGGATTCTACAAACATTCCATCTTCTTACCACCACCAAGGGATGATAAGAATTGTCTTCCTCTTACCTTAAATGAAGACAAAAGGCTTGCTTTCACACCTCCTAGGGTTCGGTTTTCACCTTCAAAAATACCTAGAAATCTCAAACAAAATCTACATGTTACTAACCATGAAAAAGAAGCTAAACCATGGAGAAATCATGGCTTAGAACTTTGAAAATGAAGAGAGAAAAGAAAAGCATGAAATTTCACCTTCTAGGTAAAACTTTCAAGGTTGATTTCCAAGCCCTAAATGGAAGATTTTGAAGAAACTCCCAACTAGAAAGGTTCTTAGAATAGTGTTTAGGTTAGGAAAACTTGGTTAGAAAAATTTTTTGATGGTTGGATGGTGTAGATAGTGTCTTGGCCGAATGGTAGGGAAAATGAACAACAATGGTGGCTAGGTTTTCTTTGGAAGAGAGAGAAGAGAGAAATGCATGAAAATCAAAGTGGAGAATGGTCTTCCAAAGCCCTTGGCCGTAGCACTCAAGTGGGCTTGCAAGGTGGACCATTGCTTGGCTTCATCCAAGCCTTTGGATGAATCAATGGTCAAGATCAAGCCTTGGTGAACAAGCTTGATTCCTATTGGTTGGCTCATGATGACTCACATGCTGAGTCACACAGCTCATTTAATTTTCTGCTGAGTCAGCTAGCTGAGTCAGCCTGTTCTGGAAAGTTCTACTGCTAACGGTGATTAATTAAGCTACCGATCTAACCGTTCTGCTAATTGTGGGTCCCGCAAAATATTTTCGGGTCCACTGTCACTAAAATATACTGACTAATAAAATAATATTATAATAATATAAAATTATTTTATTTGACAGTTAAATCCTAAAAATTAAAAGATTATTTTTAGTCTCATTCAGAATCGGGTTAAGTAAGATCCCCCAATTCTAAATAATAAAATAAGATTTTCTCCGGCCCGAAAAATATTATTTTCCTGCCTCGGAGCAAATCACACAAAAAGTCCATATAAAATCACAGACAGTAATTTCGTGCATTAAATCAAGAAGAAAACAATTAAAAACAAGAAAAAAAGAAAAAACAAGACGTTCGGGACGTAACTGGTCATTTTTCCATTTTTTCCCACAACGTAGGTAATCGTCCAAAACGTTCAAATAAAATATCCAAAGAAGATTATATAGTGTATATCTTTTTCAAAAAATTAAAACAAGAGTTCGAAAAAATTTTCTTTTACCGTCTCGAAGCAAATTACGTAAAACGATCAAATAAAATTTGAGCCTGTATTATCGTAATTGTTTTCATACAGAAATCAAGAACAGAAAAATAGGGACACAACGGTCATTCACACAAAAGCATGAAAAACAGCAAACAGTACATTCAGAATATTTTCTAAAAATTGGGGCGTTATAACTCTCCCCAACAAATTAAAATTTCGTCCTCGAAATTCGTTGTTCATCAAAACAAATGAGGATATTGATCCTTCATTTTATCTTCCAGCTCCCAGGTAGCTTCACCCGTCACATCATTCCATATGACTTTCACTAGCTCAATCATCTTTCCTCGAAGCTGTTTTACCTTTCTGTCCCCAATCCTGACAGGTAAAGTTTCGTAAGTCAGATTCTCCTTTAACTGCACGTCATCTGGTTGTATAACATGTGTCGGATCTGGTATATACTTCCGTAACTGAGACACATGAAACACGTCATGCAAATTGGATAGAAAAGGCGGCAAAGCAATCTGATATGCTACAGGACCTATACGTCGGATAATCTGATATGGTCCAATGAATTTAGGAGTAAGCTTCTTAGACTTAATCACTCTTCCGACACCAGTCGTAGGAGTAACTCTTAAAAACACATGCTCACCCTCCTTAAACTCAAGAGATCGTCTTCGTTTATCTACGTAACTCTTTTGTCTGCTTTGCGCCGTCCTCATCTTTTCTTGTATCATCTTGACTTTATCCGTAGTCTGTTGTACAAGTTCCTGGTCCAACAGTCATACTACTCTCCCCATCTTGATACCAACATAGCGGCGTTCGACATCGTCTTCCATACAATGCCTCATAAGGTGCCATTCCGATGCTTGCGTGAAAGCTATTGTTGTAGGTGAATTCTATCAAAGATAAAAATTCATCCCAACTTCCTCGCTGTTCTAAAACACAAGCACGCAATAGATCCTCCAAAGACTCGTATAGTTCTCTCTCGTCTGACCATCCGTCTCATGGATGATACGCCGAACTCAATCGTAACTTGGTTCCCATAGCTTCTTGCAGACTTCGCCAAAATCTTGACGTAAACCTCGGATCTCTGTCAGAAACTATACATGTAGGCACTCCATGTAATCTGACAATCTCGCTGATGTGCAACTGGGTTAATCTTTCCAATGAATATTTAATATTGATTAGTAAGAAATGAGCCGATTTCGTAAGTCTATCGACTATAACCCATATCGAATCATGACCTTTCCTTGTCTTTGGCAAACCAGTAACGAAATCCATAGAAATGTTGTCCCATTTCCATTCTGGAATCGATAATGGTTGCAACATCCCAGCTGGTCTTTGGTGTTCAACTTTCGATTTTTGACAAACTAGGCAAGTTGACACGCATCTAACTACATCACCCTTCATCCCATGCCACCAGAATAACTTCTTCAAGTCTTGGTACATCTTTGTTATGCCTGGATGCATACTTAATAGACTAGTATGGGCATGTTCCACAATATATTGCCTCAGTTCTCGGTCACAAGGAATACAGATTCTACCCCGAAACCTCAAAATTCCATCAGTTCCTTCTTTGAACTCTACCGTCTCTCGTCTTGCTTCATTTGCTCCCTTATTCCTTGCAAAAATTTATCGGCATTTTGCTTTTCCCTTATGTCTTCCATCAGCTCGCTTGAGATAGTAACCATATTCATACGATCTTTCCCTGTTTCAACTCAACAAATGACCACTCATCTCTAAATTATTCAATGAGCTCCTTTTCTTTGATCATCGCCGTGGCAGAAACACCGATAATCTTTCTACTCAAGGCATCGGCCACGACATTCGCCTTACCAGGGTGGTACAAAAGTTGAAAATCGTAATCGTTCAGAAATTCTAACCATCTTCGTTGCCTCATATTTAGCTCCTTCTGGTCGTACAAGTACTTTAAACTCTTGTGATCACGGAAGATGTTGAACGTTGCTCCATAGAGAAAATGTCTCCATATCTTCAAAGCAAAAACCACCGCGGCCAATTCCAAATCATGCGTAGGATAATTCTTCTCATGAACCTTCAATTGTCGAGAAGCATATGCCACCACATTCCGGTCTTGCATCAACACGCATCCTAGTCCTTGATAAGAAGCGTCACAATACACATCGAAAGATTTCTTCGAATCTGGTAGGATCAACACCGGTGCAGTTGTTAACCTCTTCTTCAACTCTTGAAAACTGCTTCACGCTCTTCCGTCCATTCAAAAGCTTGACTTTTCCTTGTCGATTGCGTAAGTGGTCCAAAGAATCTTGGAAAAACCTTCGATCGAAATCTCCGATAATAACCAAGAAGTCCAACAAAACTTCGAACTTCATTCTCGTCTTAGGTCTTTCCCATCGTAAAACAGGTCTCCATTTTCGATGGGTCCACCACAATACCTTCTTTAGAAATTACGTGACCAAGAAATTGGACTTCTTCGCTAACCGTAACTCACACTTAGCCAATTTCGCATACAAATTTGCTTTCTCCTCAAAATCAAGAACAACATTCAGATGTTCAGCATGCTCTTCCTTCGACCGAGAATAGATCAGAATGTCATCGATAAAGACAACGATAAATCTGTCTAGATATGGACAAAATATCCTGTTCATATAATCCATAAATATGGCAGGAGCATTCGTCACCCCGAATGGCATTACCTGATACTCATAATGTCCATAACGAGTTCGAAAAGCAGTCTTCGGCACATCTTCCCCTCTTACACGAATTTGGTGATAACCCGATCGCAAATCTATCTTGGAAAATATCACAGCTCCATTCAATTGATCCATCAAATCGTCGATTCTTGGAAGCGGATATTTATTCTTGATAGTCACCTTGTTCAACTGCCGATAATCCACACAAAGTCGTGAAGTTCCATCCTTCTTCTTGACCAAAAGCACTGGTGCACCCCATGGGGAAACGCTAGGTCGTACAAATTCTTTCTCCAACAGTTCCACCAATTGCTTTTTCAGCTCCCCCAACTCTACTGGCGACATACGGTACGGTGCAATTGAGATAGGACCTGTTCCCGGTACTAAATCAATTGAGAACTCGATCTCCCGCTCAAGCGGTAAACCAGTACGTCTTCAGGAAAACATCCGGAAAATCGTTGACAACAGGAAATAGTATTCACATCCTTCTCATTCTTAACTTCTAGAGAAGACAATACCAAATATCCTCGCTCCATCTCTCAACAAAGACTTGACCTTAACAAAGAAGCTTAAGAATCCAAACTCTTCTTCCTTAGGAAAAACTATAGTTTTCTTTGCACAATCTATAAGGATATGGTTAGAACATAACCAAATTCATCCCTAAGATTACATCTATCTCAATAAGAGGCAAACAAATCAAATTGACCAAAAACAAACGGCCCTTCACAACAATAGGACAATCCAAACAGATCTTAGAAGTAACTACAGGTTTAGCAATTGGCATAGATACACTCAACTTAACATTCGAGAAGACACAGCAACTTCAAATCTTTCCACACAATCATAGGCAATAAACGAGTGTGTAGCACCCGAGTCATACAATACGGTCGAAGGTTACCTCCAATGTCACCTTCTCCTTGAATAAGGTCATCGATTGAGAAACTTCAGATCCCATCATTGTATATACTCGCCCTCCAGATCTCGGTTGAGTATTTCCACATTTTTGCCGATTAGTTCTAACATGACGAACAGCAGGTTTCTTCTCTGGTCGAGTACAATCCTTCGACATATGCCCAGGCTGTCCACAATTAAAACAGACAGTTCCCTTGATTGTACAATCTGGAGATATATGGCCCTTCTTGCCACACTTAAAACATGTCGGCGTAAACACCACTCTCTGTCCTGCTCCACCACTAGGTACACTCCCTCCAACTGGCGGTCGCTGAGTCTGACTTCCTTGTGGTCTAGAATACGGCTTACGCAGAAACCGATTTGTATTGCTACCTCCACCTCTTTGAAACCTTGTCGGCCCAAAGTTCCGATTCCTCTGATCTCACGACGGTTCAAGCTCCTCAAGTCGCGCACATGCGTCTACCAAAGTATGAAAATGATTCATATTCAGAGATATTACTCCTCGCTTCAATTCCACTCTCAATCCGGACTCAAACTTCCGACATTTCCATACCTTATCTTGTCGATTTTGAGCATAATCCGAAAATTGAGACAAACTTTCAAATTTTGTGGCGTACTCATTCACTGTCATATTTCCCTGTCGCAACCCAAGAAATTCCATCTCCTTGGCGTGCCTAGCACTTGCAGGAAAATATTTATTCAGAAAAGTATTAGAAAACACTTCCCAGGTGATCTCAGTCCCTTCAGCATGCAACACTCGGCGGATTCCTCTCCACCAATGTTTTGCATCTCCTCTCAGCATGAAGACAACATAAGTTACTTTCTTTTCATCTGTGCATCTCATCCCCTCAAAGATTCTCTCTAAATCTTGCATCCACTGACTCGCTTTCTCTGGATCCACCTCGCCTCTAAACTGTGGCGGATTATGGCGCCTAAATTCAGATAAATTTAGGGCATCAGCCGTAGCATCTTGCTGTTGAGTTGCTCTCAAATTTTGCTGAGTAATCACTTCACCATCTCGCGCATAGCCTCAAGAAGAAACCAACATCGGTCCTCAACATGATTCACGTTAGCACGTCCTCTGCTCTACCAGCCATCTTCTTTCTTCAAACATAACAAAACAAAGTTAGATACATCCTTCTAGATATTTCCGAAAGGATATAAATCACAAAGATCACAGAGAATCACACAAAGACAAACAAAAACAGACCCAACCACAACCCCAAAAGACTCTAACTTGGGCTCGATACCAACTAATGTAACACCCCTTTGGAGGATGTCACACATAAAAGAAAATAAAAGAAATAGAAATAAAATCTACCCAAGTTGTGAAATATTTGTTAAATATTATTACGGGTTGTAAAATAATTCCTGATAGACAGAAATATGATATAAAAAAGATAATGCAAAAATACGAAATAAAAAAAAAAACATCATCACTAATAATATACATATGATTAAGTTATAAGCTGTACAAATAATTTACAACAAAGACTACAAATATTTAAACAAAAACAGTAAAGAAAGCAATAAAAGAGTTAATATATACAGACATACGCTGACGCGCCCACAAAAACATCATGGTTATCTAATCCTTTGATGGATCACTCTCAGCCTGAAAATGATCATCAGGAGATAAATATCCCAGATGTCTCGACACACGGCGATAACGGGATCGCGCAGTCGATACGATGCTTATCTCACTAGGCTCAGGGTTTTCAGCACCCCAGTGACGCCTAATAGATAAAGGTAACTCTAAATGCAGAAATAACGTCGTAGTCATAATGGGCTCTCCATCAAATCGCTGACGTAGAATCACGGTCACACGTCTTGCATATGTCACAGAATCACGATCGCCTCGTAGATGCCAAGCCGAGAAACCTCCATGAAATACTAGCTCTACGAATCCCAAAATCCTCGGCGCCGCCATCCCCACAATCAATCCGAGGATATGGATGATCGGATGGTTCTTGATCGTCAAACCGATCGTCCGCTCGATCTTCCTCCTCCTCGGGTACAAGATCTCAAGGGGCTGATCCTCTTCCTCGAAGTCTTTACCGCGTAAAATAAATAAACAGAAAATACATATAACAAAGAGGTAAGACAACATAAAATCATCACAACATGGCCAATAAGAAGACGACAATCAACATATATACGCTTCATGCAATACGAAAAGCTTTAACAATTATAATAATAGATTGAAGTAAAATTTAGATATCATAACAATATATCACACCACGTATAAAACATCACGGATAAAATAAGAAAGATAAGAATAAACAGATAAGATATAATAAAAATAACCAAATATAGGAGCAAGAACTCAGATAAAATAAACAAATAAAATACAGATAAACAATAAATAGATAAGATGGAAATAAATAGACATAGAGATAAATAAATAATATGACAAAACCCTACTCCATGGAGCTAAAGAAAACACAAGTATCAGAGAGAGGAATGACTCGCAAAATCTATTAGTACCACGACTGCCCAACCAACTATTGCGCTGTCACACATTGTGTCTATAGCCCCACGACACAGGAATCCATCATCCAGGCATGGTGTAGTTCACGGTCTCACGTTGTGGCACTACAGGCAAATGTACTACTAGATTTCACAAATCTCGAATAAATATAGTGCGTGTCGAGTACCATAGTGTGCTATCGGTTTACCACGGCCCAGCGGAGCTACCAACTGTCCACATGTGGGATCCCGTACACTAAAGTCTCCAAGTTCATTAGAACAATGAACCACACTACGTTTATCGCATCGACAACACGATGTGATTCGTCTCGTCAACTAATCCACCAAAAATTTGGCACACATAACAGATAAATAGAAAGCCTGTACGGGTTCTCATTTTCCCGACAGCAGATATAGTCTCAAAAGCCTGTACGGGTTCACATTTTCCCGACAGCGAAAGATCTTCAAAATAATCTTTACGGGTTCACATTTTCCCGACAGTGAAAAATTCTCAAAAATAATCTGTACGGGTTCACATTTTCCCGACAGCATAAAATAAATATAGTAACGGTCAATCGCGTAGAAATTTTATCGCGTTTTCATAATTCCATCATTTTTACAAACGTTTAAGAATCGGGTAAAGATATTTTTTTATTTTTAAAATCGCGTAGCATTTTTAATACGTTTTCTCAATCGCGTAGGATTTTCAAATCATTTTTTTATTCGAATGCCTTTAAAATTACTATTTAAACAAACAGAAATAGTACTTAGTACATTTAAACTACGTAGAATAATTTTTCATACCGCATACTGTCTTTTGGATATTTTTGCTATCTTATTGGTTCATTTTTACTAAAAATTGACAGTATTTTGTTTAGAATATCATAATAATGGTTTACTAAATTTTTTCATAAAATTTCCATTTACCTAATTTTTTAACCATATCATTTAATTCTCTTTGAAATCTCTAACATGCTTCAAAACCTAAAGTGAGCTATATGTTAGAAAACTTCTCAAAATTACTGTATTTTACTTCCTAATGATAAAATTATTAGTTTTAATCCTTTAAGCTTAATTCTACTCAATTTGTTTCTTCAAAAACCATTATAGAAAATTTCTTCTTAACTTGTATTGTCTCTTTTTTATTGAAAAAGGTTTGGAATCAAGTTTTAGAAATCATGATTACCTATAGTGGCATGTTGGCCAAATTTCATAAAACTTTTGCATTTGATTTCTAAATTGTTTTTCACCTTCCAAATCATATCAAATGTGTTACATTGTCTAAGTTCACTAAATCATATTAGAAAATAGTTAGTAGGAGTTAAATTAATCCTTTAGGCATGTTGACCCAAAATACTAAGTCTTTACCATTTGATTTCTAAATGCATTTTCTTTGATCAAATCAATTTGAAACTTTCTTTTCTCCTAGGTTAATTAAGTTACACTTTAGGAAAAATCAAGAGAACATTTTGGTCCTCCAAATTTGTCATTGTCGTGAGCTATTGGATTGTGCTCTTTGGAACACTCATGCAAATTTAAACATGTTATTCACATCCTATACCTTATCATACAATTCTAACACATGCATTGTATTTTCTAACACATGCAATATATTTTCTAACACATAAACCTAAATTAAAGCTTATAGACATGCATTCAAAAACTAATAGACATGCAAAATTATTACAATCACCAAACAAATAAGCTACTAACAAATACCACATAAACTACTAGCAAACATAAAAATTAACAAATACACATCAACAAACACACCACAACCGAATCCTTATGGATTCTACAAACATTCCATCTTCTTACCACCACCAAGGGATGATAAGAATTGTCTTCCTCTTACCTTAAATGAAGACAAAAGGCTTGCTTTCATACCTCCTAGGGTTCGGTTTTCACCTTCAAAAATACCTAGAAATCTCAAACAAAATCTACATGTTACTAACCATGAAAAAGAAGCTAAACCATGGAGAAATCATGGCTTAGAACTTTGAAAATGAAGAGAGAAAAGAAAAGCATGAAATTTCACCTTCTAGGTAAAACTTTCAAGGTTGATTTCCAAGCCCTAAATGGAAGATTTTGAAGAAACTCCCAACTAGAAAGGTTCTTAGAATAGTGTTTAGGTTAGGAAAACTTGGTTAGAAAATTTTTTTGATGGTTGGATGGTGTAGATAGTGTCTTGGCCGAATGGTAGGGAAAATGAACAACAATGGTGGATAGGTTTTCTTTGGAAGAGAGAGAAGAGAGAAATGCATGAAAATCAAAGTGGAGAATGGTCTTCCAAAGCCCTTGGCCGTAGCACTCAAGTGGGCTTGCAAGGTGGACCATTGCTTGGCTTCATCCAAGCCTTTGGATGAATCAATGGTCAAGATCAAGCCTTGGTGAACAAGCTTGATTCCTATTGGTTGGCTCATGATGACTCACATGCTGAGTCACACAGCTCATTTAATTTTCTGTTGAGTCAGCTAGCTGAGTCACTCGTTCTGGAAAGTTCTACTGCTAACGGTGATTAATTAAGCTACAGATCTAACCGTTCGCTAATTGTGGGTCCCGCAAAATATTTCCGGGTCCACCGTCACTAGAATATACTTGACTAATAAAATAATATTATAATAATATAAAATTATTTTATTTGATGCTTAAATCCTAAAAATTAAAAGATTATTTTTAGTCTCATTCAGAATCGGGTTAAGTAAGATCCCCCATTCTAAATAATAAAATAAGATTTTCTCCGGCCCGAAAAATATTATTTTCCTGCCTTCGAGCAAATCACACAAAAAGTCCATATAAAATCACAGACAAGATTTTCGTGCATTAAATCAAGAAGAAAACAATTAAAAACAAAGAAAAACAAGAAAAAACAAGATGCGTTCGGGACGTAACGGTCATTTTCTTGTTTTTTCCCACAACGTAGGTAATCATCCAAAACGTTCAAATAAAATATCTAGCAGTATTATATAGCTGTATATCTTTCAGAAAAATTAAAACAGTAGCTCAGAAAAATTTTTATTTTACCGTCTCGAAGCAAATTACGTAAAATGATCAAATAAAATTTGAGCCTGTATTATCGTAATTGTTTTCATACAGAAATCGAGAACAGAAAAATAGGGACACAGCGGTCATTCACACAAAAGCATGAAAAACAACAAACAGTACATTCAGAATATTTTCTAAAAATTGGGGCGTTACAAATAGTATTTTTCGTCCTTTTCTATACAGAGTTGTCATTATCTTTATTAACGACATTCTGATCTATTCTCGAAATCATGAGGAACATGCTAAATATCTTAGTATGGTTCTCCATGTTTTACGCGATGCAAGGAGTTTCGTTTGTCGAGGAAATCTGGAATGGCGTAAATGGATATGCAACGTGGGAACTAAAAGACAAGAGTGGAGGAGTAGTATCCATGATTGTTCAGAGACTGCTACGAATTTCGGGGGCGAAATTCTTTTTAGGAGGGGAGAGTTGTAACACCCCAACTTTTGGATGAATGACCGTTGTGTCCCGATTTTACTGTTTCTTGTTTTTCTGCATGAAATACAAGTATATTTTACAGGCTCTAATTTTATTTGGTCGTTTTGCGTAATTTGCTTTGAGACAGTAAAATAAAAATTTTGTCAAAATTACTGTTTTAAATTTTTCTGTGTGCTATGCAACTATATTTTACTGTCTGTAATTTTATTTGAGCATTTTGAGTGATTTGCTCGGTGGTGGGAAAAATGGGAAAAATGACCATTACGTCTCGAATGTACTGTTTTAAATTTTTCTGTATGATACAGTGTTTTATATTACTGTCTGTGATTTTATTTGGGTGTTTTATGTGATTTGCTTCGAGTCATGAAAGTTAAAATTTTTTGGACCGGGGACATTTTATTATTATCCGGAGCCGGGGGAGCTTACTAAACCCGAAACCGGAGTCAGTTTTTGAAGTTTTATTTTCTTACGATTTTATCTGACAAATAAAATCGGGGTATGTTTTATTATCTATTCGATGATATTTTTCTTGAAAAATATCTAGTGGATGATGACTCATCGCAACGAGCCAATAGAAACTCGACACATGGCGTGACACCTCAGCACCATGACTCAGCAGATTCTGGAAGGTTCCAGAAGCGGTGACTTGTCCTGTGACTCATCGTAGTCAGTCACCTGTTCCAGAAGCTTCTATGATGACTCACCATGCTGACTCAGCGTTGTGACTCATTATTGATGACTCAGCTAATGACTCAGCGCTGTGACTCACCATTGATGATGTAACTGATGACTCAGTCAGTGACTCAGCATGCTGACTCGCCATGCTGACTCACCTGCTCTATAAAATATCTACGCTGACTCGCCATGCTGACTCACCCGTTCTAGACAGTTCCACGATGACTCATCATACTGACTCATCGTAGTGAGTCACATGTTCTAGAAATTTCTCTTTGATGACTCGTTTTGTGACTCATCAAGGGCAATCAATAGAAAAAAAAAATGATCAATAATAATTGCTACTCTGTTAGTCTAAGATAAAAATCTATGTATATTTTATTATCCATTAGACAATAAACACTGACTTTATAAACAGTAATTATTGTTCATTGATTAAAGTATATTAGAAAATATACAGTGTGCACCAATAGAAATTGGTCAAGAATAATGGCTTGACTCTTTAAGGACCAATAGGAAGCAAGCTTTTAAACAAATATTGGACTTCTTAAAGTTGTTGGTCTACGGTGAAGGAGAAGAGAAATTGCTCTAATAGCCAATTCACAAAGTGAATTCACGTAGAAAGACTTTGTGAAATGCATGTAGAAAGCCAAATTGAATAAAAGGAAGACTAGTCAATATTGATGGTTTTTCTTTGTTGCTTTCTACTGACAAAGCAAGCTTTTGGTGAAGCAAATATTACCATTCAATTCTTGCTATCTATCATTAAATTAACCAAGTAAGACCAAGTCAATTTTAGTGGCTTCTTTCCATGTGCTTCTACGGCAATGCATGCCTTTAGGAAGGCAATATTCAACAATTCAATTCATTCTTATTCCTATGCATTTACGACCATGCATTTGGAGGGAGCAAAACCAAACATAATTCTCACCTTCTCTTAAAGTGATTCACGACCATGCATAGCAAATAGGAGACTTATTTCATTTAATCAAAGTCTTCATCTTTTCTCCAAAGTTATCAAACAAGCAAATCTCTCAAATATTTCTTCTCTTTTTCTTCTCCAACCTCACGGCCTCCTTACCTTTTCCATCACTCACTCTTCTATAATTCTAAACTACCTTATTTCTTACTTCCTTACTTCATTTCAAGACACTTTGTAGTTGAAACCTAAGCTTAAACCATCCATTTTCTATCTTGATCTTCAAAATTCAAGTTTGAAGCCTTGAAGGTAGGATTCTTTAATCTTCATGTTTCTATCCATTTTAAAGTTCTAATCATGATTTTAATCCATGATTATTTTAGTTTAGAGCCTTAGGTATTAATATTGCATGTTTTCTTTGTTTTTCAAGAAAGCTCTTGGTGGAGAAAATTTGCTTGAAGGAGACATACAAGGAGCTTTGGAGGTTCTTCAAGAGGTAAGAGGGAGATTACCCTCATCAACCATGTGTTGGTGGTGAGGAATGTTTGTGTTTGTGGTGAAGAATCCATAAGGATTCATTCACTTGATTGTTTATTGTTTTTCCTAATTGTGATTGATTATGTGTGCAAGCATGTCTAATAGCTTTAATATTTTGTATGTGTTTTATGGTTGTTTTAATATATGGTATGTGTACATATATGCATGATGATTATTGTAACATGTAAATAATATACAAGGATTTGCATGAGTGTTCCAAAGAACACAAATCCAAGCTCACGGCCTCAATGCAAAAAGGAGAACCAAAATGTTCTCATCAATTTTCTAAAAGTGGAATTTAATTAACCTAGGAAAATTGACAAGTTACCAATTTGTTTAGAGTAAGAAAAATGAATTTGTGGATCAATGGATAAAATTAGGTATTTCGGCCAACATGCCAAAGCCAAGCAATTATGATTTCTAAAATTATTTCCAAACCATTTTCTAAAACAATGATTTAATGAATTTAGGTAATACAATAAATTTGACATGGATTTAGAAGATGAAAAATAATTTAAAGATCAAATACAAAGACTTTGTTAAATTTGGCCAACATGCCACATACTTTTGATCCAAATTTATTTTCTAACTATTGACTAGATAATTTAATAAAAATAAACTAGATCAAGAGTTTTATAAGAGATTAAATGTATGGAAATAATTAGGAATGAAGTATAAAGCATAGAATGATTTTCGGCCAAAATTCCAAATTTAAATGTGTTTTGATTTATAGAATTATTTTCAACTAAGGTTAAGTAATAAATGCCAAAAGGATTTTATTACAATGAGTTTTGAAGAACTAATTTGATTAAGTTTAATAAGTTAAAACTAATGATTTTTACTGTTAGAAGAAAATACAGTAACTTTGGTAAATTGCTAACATATGGCTCATATTATATTTTGAAGCATGTTAGTGGTTTTCAAAAGATGAAATTATACGGTTAAAAATTAAGTAAAAAGAATTTTTTTTAGAAAAATTAGGAAACCATTATTATAAATTTTCTAAACATAATACTGTCAATTTATATTAAAAATGGATAAATAAGATAGAAAAGATGTCCAAAAGACAGTATACAGTATGAAAAATATTCTACGTAGTTTAAATGTATTAAATATTATTTCTTTTTTTAAATAGTGATTTTTTTAAGGAATTCAGACAAGAAAATGATTTAAAAATCTTACGCGATTGAGAAAACGTATTAAAAACTCTACGCGATTTTAAAAACAGTAAAATATATTTATGCGATTTAAAAACATTTATAAAAACGATGAGATTGTGAAAACGCGATAAAATTTCTACGCGATTGACCGAAACTGTATATTTTATACCGTTAAGGGTATTCTCAGATATATTTTCATTGCAAAGGGCTATGAGGTGAACCCGTCACAGAGCTTTGGAACAAGTGTTTGTCCGGTGGGACTTATCAGTATATTTTTATCTTTGAGGATATATTTTTATTGAGGGTATTTTGGTAATTTTTATTTTTATCATGCATTGAGTTAATGCCAATTTTTGGTGGATTGATTGACGAGGTGAATCACATCGTATTGTCGGTGCGATAAGCTTAGTGTGGTTCGATCTTGAATGAACTTGGAGACGTTAGTGTGCAAAATTCCACATGTGGGGTTGCTTCTTCTTCACGGGGCCGTGGTAACTAGCCACACACGAATGGACTCGACACACACTATACTTAATCGAGATCTTGTAAAGTCTAATAGTACATTGCCTGTAGTGCCATAATGTGAGACCGTGAACTACACCACGCCTTGGACAATGGGTTCCATGTGACGTGGGGCTATAGACGCAACGTGTGACAATGCAATAGTTTGGTTGGGCAGCCGTGGTACTAATAGATTTTGAGGATCATTTGCTCTCTGATGTCTCGTATGTTTTTAGCTCCATGGAGTAGGATTGTGTCATATTGCACATGTATATCTGTGTTGTTATTTATTATATTTTTATCTCGTGATATTTTTATTTGTGTTGTTATTTAGTATATTTTCATCCGTGATATATTTTTATCTGTGTTGTTATTTATTATATTTTTATCTATGATCTTATATGTTGTTATTTATTAGATTTTTTTTATCTCGTGACGTTATATGTTGTTATTGTTTTTAATTTTTATATTATATCATTATCTACACTTTGTTATGGTATTTTATATTGTATGAATTGTTATATCTATCTGGTAATGTTATAGTTGTTCATTATATTATGATATATGCTTATTTGATTTATTTATAAATTGATAACATGATTGCATTTGTGATATTCTGTGTGTATGGAATGACTTTGTCATTCGTATTATTCTTTGCTACCGTCTTGATACTTGGTGAAAGGGGATCTCACCTCTTTACTTGTATTGCTTGTTGTGTTTGTATTGTTAAATTCGTATAGTAGACGAAGGAAGTTTCTTAGACCTCTTGGAGGCTATGTTCGAAGATGGTGATGGCGTCAAGGTGTAATCTTCCAAGTTTCAACAGGGATGCGCTTTGGTGGAGAAATAGAACATGTAGGTTGGGTTTTCTCGTTAGTGTTGTTACCGTGCTATTAGTAGTACCCGTCTTTGGGTTTGCTACTGTTTCTCTGAGTCTGTAAATGTTATGTTTTAAATTGTTGTTGAATATTTTGTGGAATATATAATATGTGTATTAATTAATTCAATCTAATTTCTGTTTTACTTATAATTTTTGGTAAGTTTATATTTTCGCGAAAATAAATTTTCAAATTCATCCTTTAGAATTCAAAGCTTTTATAAAATGATTTCGGCTGGTTTTATGTTTTATTTAAAAATGTGACGCCCTACGGAGGGTGTTACAGTTGTAACATCCCGTGAATGAAAAAGCGACAATTAGTGGCTCCTGGCAGGCTTCTAGGTGAAGGGTCCCATGAATGAACTGAATACACACCAGAATGAGAGGGATTCAGAGACTGTGCAGGTGTGGGACTGCATAGTTGAGGATGACTTAAAGGAATTGATTAAGCGTAACCATATCAACAAGTTGCAACTTCTTTTCGGGAGCCTAGAAGATAAGAACTCCATGGTTAAGCGTGCTTGACCTGAAGTAATTGTAGGATGCGTGACCTCCTGGGAAGTTTCCTAGGATGCGTGTGAGTGAGGACAAAGCACGCTAAAAAGACCCGTCTTGGTTTGTGGAGACACTCGTCAATCTTATAGGCAGTCCCTAAATGTTACAGCAATCCTCTTTTTCTTCTTATCTTGCTCTTCATTTTGACTTAATCTATTTAGCTCCAACTCATGCTCTTGAAGCTTTCCAAAGAGGGTAGACAAGGTCATTGTGGCTAGATTTCTTGACTCTGATATGGCCATAACTTTGGGTTGCTAACTTCTGCTCAAGCATCTTAAAACTTTGTTAATGAGATCTTCATTGGTAAAAGTTTTTTCTAATGAAGCAAGATGATTAATTATATGAGTAAATTGTTTTTGCATTTCTTGAATGCTTTCCCCTTGGTTCATTCTAAACAATTCATATTCATGGGTGAGTGTATTTATTCTAGATCTTTTCACTTTATTTGTGCCCTCATGGGTTACTTATAATGTATCTCATATTTCTTGAGCGGTCTTACAATTTGTGTAACGCCCCTTTTTTTCTCCCTTAGTCATAATGGGTAAGAAGAAGGAACGTCGCACCATAGTGAAATGACGCACAAATGATTACGTAAAGTTTGAACATTTTTTTTCTTTAACATAAATCCGGTTAAAACTTCCATTAATGTACATATACACCTGTTTGCAAATATATCGCGTGATTGAGTTAAAATTAAAAGTTCCTCTTTCATACAAAACTTCTTATCAAAAATGTCAAAGAGAAATCAACATGGAATGAAACATACGACCATGCACAATATGGATAGTTACATACTTTGTACCAGAAATACAAGCCCGTTTAAATTGCATTTCCAAAAAGATATGCAAAAAAAAACAAAATGTGTACCTACCCTAAGAGATACAAATATATACCCACTAATCCAGTAGTATGTCAGGCTCCCTCAAAATAAACAGATAGCCATCAGTAGCCATCAATTTAAAACCAAACCTAAAACTGCCTAGAACGAGAAGGAACCGTAGATGGATCCTCCTCAGGGTCCTCGTCGTCCGACGAGACATCCATCGGACGACAGAACAGCGGGCAGGAGCCCGAGCAGTAGACAAAAAGGAATCCTCACGAGGGGTATAATACATTTCACCCCACATGTCCCTCACGGGCATATAGAACTCCAGCCATACAAAAGCATGAAAATCTATAACAGGAGCGTCGTAACGTCTCCACGCTAAGGACACCATCACGTCGCCGTGGTATACACATCGATCAGTCTGCACGTTGATATGCCAGCAGTCCGGACCTCCAAGAAAGTTGATCCGCACGTAGCCAAAAAGTCCACGGAGTCGAAATGACATCCTCAACAGCTTCGATCTCAGTCGAGATAAGGCCAGAAACCTTGAAACTCAGTGGTTTCCTTATCCTCCTCACGAACGTCTTCTTGAGAGTGTACGATCCAATCCAAAATGTAAAATAAGGAAAATTACAGAAAGAGGTGAGATTCCCAGCTTTCAGTACTAACATGGCAGCAAGAAAATAAACGGCATCGAACGCCCACATAAGACACAGTTAATACATACAAGTATAGTAATACATGAAAGCAATTAATGAGAGTAAAGCAACAAAGAATAGTAGTCAACATTATTTATAGCCAACTAGCAACATTAGCATTACTACGAATCAAATAAATATCACAGTCCTAATAGTAAACACATTATCCAATCATGAATGCTCAATGGACCATGTGACTGACAACTCACAATGCAACAAGGGTACCAAAGTTCTTACTCCATGGAGCTAGACATAAACATCTTCGGAGTGAATGATCAAGGAGTAATGCCAGTGTATCGTTAGCCTTAAAAATAGTGTGCTCATCACATAAAAACATTTGCGCAAAATGGCTCACACATGGCACCTCAACAGTTGATCGCGACATAGGATAGCGTCACAGTCAGGATCGTCAGTGTGTTGCATTGGTCTATCCCACGGCCCCAGTGGAGCTACCACTGTCTATTGTGAGACACCCACACCCTGACACCCTCAGGGTCAACAACATATGACACCTACGCTTAGTCTATTTGCACCCGCACATAGGTGTTATTCAAACTCCTAGGCATACATCGCCTTACTAACCATGTCCAACGGACAGCACATGCATGACGACATAATGTCCAATCATGTATGTTCATCAATGATGCATTCAGCATAAGCCTTTCCTCAATGGCACATAAGCATTATTCAATGTCCAACATGACATATCAACCATGCATTTATTAAAACATTGCCTCAATGGCACATCATCATTCTTATCTCATTGAGTACTACATCAATAATTCTCATTACACACATACCACAATTTCCATGTCATGGATCCAAGAATTCCATATTCGAAATCATTTTTTTCTCTATTGGTATGAATGCACATTCCTATCATAATTAAGTAAAGTAAAATCCTTGAATCCAGGGTTTTTAGGTTATGTTTGAGTTACAAAGGACAAAGAACCATAATCTCAATCATTTCCAGCTCAAAAATCTCATTTTTGGTCTTGGTAATCGATTACATCACCCTTGTAATCGATTACCCGAGGAACAGAATCTCTGTAATCGATTACAATCTCATTGTAATCGATTACGTGATTCCCAGAACCACGTTTCGTAACTTCAGGCCACAGTAATCGATTACACAACCGTGGTAATCGATTACCAATTGGACAGAACCTCCGTAATCGATTACCCACAAGTTGTAATTGATTACGTGATTTCCAGAAGCACCATTTCGTGACATCAGAGGCTTGGTAATCGATTACACCACTCTTGTAATCGATTACAAGCTAGACAGAATCTCTGTAATCGATTACACACCAGACGTAATCGATTACCAGATTTCCAGAATCACGATTTTATATCCTTAAGAGCTCGGTAATCGATTACAAGCCTCGTGTAATCGATTACCACGCGTAAACTTGCAGAAAACAGAGTTCTCCAGGTCCTCTAACTCAAACCAAACCAATCCTTATCATATTTAATCAACAAGATACTCAAATATACCTTCAAATCATGCAAGAGGCATCAATAAATCATACAAACCCAACAAAATGCACTATCATCAAGAACAACATAAAAATGAGAGAACTTTATACATGGATTCAGAAATCAATAACAACACACATACAAGACATTCCCTTACTACCAAGATTGGTTGAAGAGGATCATCTCCCTCTTACCTATTTGGAAAACAACACAATGTGCCACTCTTTCTTGCCCTAGATTTTTGTTTTCCCCCTTCAAGAAAAACTCCAATGTGAGTGATCACCACAATGTTCACTCAAACCATGAAAAATAGGTTCTTGGTCACCAAGGTGGCCAAGAGAAACGAAAATAGCAAGAAAAATGGAAGAAAGTTGAAGGCTTTACCTTAAAGCCCCAAGCTTTGGCTTCAATGGTGGAAGAGAAATGGAAGAAGAAGAAGAACCAAAAGATGGTAGCAAGAGAGGACTTGGAATGGTGTAAGGAAGCAAGAATCTTTAATGGTGAAGCAAGCAAAGAATGGCTGCCTCCAGGAGTGGTTGCACGGTGGAGAAGAAAAGGAGAAGAGAGGAAATGGATATTTGGGGTTTAGAAAAGTGAGAGTGTGATATTAGGAAGAGAAGAGGTATTACTTTGGCTTTCCTATAGCCTTTGCCGTAGAAGAGTGGAGAAGGGAGAGAGAAAAATGTGTCAAATAGGAAGCTTCTTGGAAACTTCCTACAAGGATTTTAATTAACTAATTTCTCTTTTTCTTTCTTCTTAAAAATAAGGCTAAAAGGGTTTGACACAAGGAAATTTTTGAATAATGCGATAAGATTTTTATTATGTGTTATTATTTATTGGACGTGATTATAGTTGGCAGAAGTCAGCATTAACAAATCTGACAAATAAATTCTTTACAGTGTTTTATTATCTCATCTGTTAAGATTTCTCGAAAAATATGAAACCTTGTAAACTGTGTCCGGCCTCAGGTTTAGTAAGATCCCCCGTCGACGTTTCTATAGTTCAAGGTTCTCAGAGAAAATGTCTCATTTCTCGGGTTTAACTCAGTACACACGTAAAATGAGAAATATATTAAAATATTCCAGAAAAAATTCCAGAAAATCACAAATATTTTAGAATGAATTCCGATAGTAGAAAAGTAAATTTTGGGGTGTTACAATTTGACACCCTAAAAAATTCATCATACCCTAAAGAAGTAATGATGATATTCTTGGTTCTCAAGTTGTATTGGACCTTTTTCTTGTCATCATTGGTCCATTCATTTCTTGGTGTATTTGTTCTAACACCATCAACTAGACGTGTGGGGACAAAAGGACCATTTTCAACAGCATTCCACACGTCAATATCAATAGCTTCAATAAAAATCTCCATCTTTTCTTTCCAATATGCATAACCATCCCCATTGAAAAAAGAAGGTCTATTTATAGAAGAAACTTCATTAGAAAAACCATTTGAAGCCTCTTTTCTCTTAAAGCGGCTAAGCTCTGTATACAAGAGTCTAGCTCTGATACCACTTGTTACCAAGTGGCTTCAATACTCAAGAGGGGGTGAATTGAGCTTATAAGACAAGTTCACAATTCTTTCGCAAAACACTTGAATGTTGAATTTCGTTGAAGCTATTGACTATTTGAAATGAATGAATTAATAAGAACGATAGATATTGCTTAATAACCAACCAAGAGAGAAGTAATCAAGTAAGAAAATAAGCAATGCACAAATGTAAAAAGAAGGGTTTAGAGAATCAAACACAATAGTTTATCCTGGTTTGGCCACCAATCCACTTGTGACTTACATCAAGTCCTTAAGCAACCACTCGAGATTTTCCACTATATCTTCAAGCTTCAATACGTGCTTGACAACCTTTACAAACTTGAGTGTAACATCCCGGGACTGCCTGCAGGATTGACGAGTGTCTCCACAAACCAACACGGGTCTTTTTAGCGTGCTTTGTCCTCACTCACACGCATCCTAAGAAACTTCCCAAGAGGTCACCTATCCCATAATTGCTCCAGGTCAAGCACACTTAACCATGGAGTTTTTATGTTCTAGGCTACTGAAAAGAAGTTGCAACTTATTGATATGGTTACGCCTAATCAATTCCTTTAAGCCATCCCCAACTATGCAGTCCCATACCTATACAGTCTCTGAATCCCTCTCATTCTAGTGCGTATTCAGTTCATTCATGGCACCCTTAGCCTAAAAGCCTGGCAGGAGCCACTTATTGATGCTTTCACTTAAGCACCGGCGACCACTCCCCGCCCTCGTCAGCCCCGAGACGTCATATTGAGCACTCAACTCCTTGGGATGCCTCTCCCTTGAGCTTGAGCCTTTTCCAACAAAGGGATGCCTCACCCTTTACAGATTTAAGGGATGCCTCGCCCTCACTACAGATTATACAGAGATTGAATAAATTGAAACTCTCTCAAAGAATGGATAATACAAATTGAAGCTTATAGGTATTGAGGATTCACACTTTAACTCAAAAACAAGGAAAGATATGAAGATAATGTGCAAAATGCATATTGATCTCAAACAAGGTTTTTAGAATATTTCTCTAACCCCATCAATGTCCAACAACCTTGCATTTAAAGCCTATTGAGGATTAGAGTCTTTGGGGGTAGTTGAGAAGCATTAAATGCTTCATTATATCTGTTGCACTCTATTTTCTGAAAAACCACGTTATTTGAATAACACGATGGTTATTCGAATAAAGCTTTAAATAACATTTAGAGGAAAAGCTTGCTGGAAAACGTTATTCGAATAACACAAGTGTTATTCGAATAAGTCACTTAAAAACTAATTTCTGGTAAAACATGTTATTCGAATAAAACAGGGTTTACTCGAATAACTCATTTGAATTCTGAAGTGGCTTTGTCCTTTTTAAATGTTTATTCGAATAAAACAGGGTTTATTCGAATAAATCTTCATTAGTTGACAAACTTGGCTTTTTTGACTTTTGTTATTCGAATAAGATAAGTGTTATTCAAATAAACCTTATTTAGTTTGAATTTTTGCCTTCTCCTGACTTCTGTTATTCGAATAAAGTGACCTTTATTCGAATAAGCTATGTAAAATTTGTTTTGTCAGTAATGAAGCAATGCCAAAGGATTCCAAGTGGTTTTATATAATTTTTGACATTTAGAAATTATTTTTTTGAGAAACCAAAAACCATTTTTGAAGCTTCTCTTCTTTTTTTGTTATTTTAAAACAATTGTGCTTTTTAAGTTCTTTTTAAAAAATAAGTTATGGAGCATTTGTGTGAATCCCATTATACCTTTACATATTTATCTAAGTCCTAAAGCTAGTTTTGAAGGTCTTGGACTTGATGTTGCAACATCTTCAAGTTTGTTATCATCAAAACAAAGTCTTCATGGGTTGATAGCCAATTACATTTTCCTCAATGGCTCTATAAATAGTGACCTTGGGTCACTTCTGAAGGTTGCCCAATTATTTGAATCATTCTTTGCCTATGTTAAAACATGATTTTTAATTTTCTCTTATTTCCTGTGCTCTTTTCACCAAAACTTTGAGATATCCTTAAAGAGCTCTATAGTGCTTCAATTTTTGATATTTACTCTTGTGAGAGTTTCTCTTCATCTATATTCTATTTCTTTGTAAAGAGGGTGAGGTATCCCTCAGTAAAAGGGTGAGGTATCCCTTAGTGAAATTATGAGGGTAAGGTTTCCCTCAGTAAAAGGGTGAGGTATCCCTTAGTGAAATTGCAAGGGTGAGGTATCCCTGCTGTCGAGGCTCAAGCACAAGGGTGAGGTATCACAAGGTGTGAGGAGTTCTTTGTTGTGTAAAGGTTGCAGGCACCTGGTTAAGCATGAAGATATAATGAAAAATCTTGGATAGTTTTTCAAGGACTGGTTTGGTGGCTAAATCAGGATAAATATCGTACCTGCTCTTCTCATCTTTATCTCTTTATTTTTTTTTGCAATTTATTTATCATTGCCTATTTATTAAATTGTTGTGCTTAAAGCTTTTAATCTTTTTCTTATGTTCATACCCTTTTCAATATTTAGCTTCGACGAAATTTGTTTTATAAGTATTTGCAAAAAGTTTTTGTATACTCAATTCACCCTCTGCCTCTTGAGTATACAAAAAGAAAAGAAAAGAGGGAAAGAAGGAAATGAAGAAAGGAAATAAGATTCAATGATGGAAAGGAAGGAGCTTTGTAAGGGAGTTGAGGTAGGGGTTTTTTCCTAACTTTGTTCATTTTTTCCTTTTTATGAGAATAATGGATTTGATGATTTTGTTAAGATTTTATGAAATAATTTGAGATGATGATTAAAGATGATGTTTTTATGCTTTGATCATAAGTTAAAGATTCAAACTTTGAGATTTAAACTTTAATATTGATTCTTGATGAACTTTGAGACTTGAAAAATGGGTTTGATACCTATACTTGGTTTGTTGCTTTTAAGACTGATTTGGATGTATATTTGTGATGGTTGGATGTTATTGTTAATGTTTATTAATTTGGTATAGGTTTGGATGCCTTAAAAGCTTCGTTTCCTGCAAATCTATACGTGGTAATCGATTAATTAAAAATGATTAAATTTATGAAAAATGATTTTTTCTCTCATGGGTATCCCTTTGTGGAACTAGGATGAGTTAGATTTTGGATATACCTTAGACTAAGATTAAGTCTTGGACAATGGTAAGAGAGGAAATGAGAATCTCTCTATACCAGAGAATGAAGGTTGAGGAAGACTCTCCTCTTTACCCAAGCCTCCCTAGTCATCAAGTAGTAGAGGATGACTTCACTACTTTGGGTAATCCTATATCCTGGATAGTTTGAGTAATGATTTACCCCTCTCTCTATCCCAAACAAATGATATTGTGAGAATTTATGTGCATCCTCTCTATCATGGTAGTTCTAAGTCTACCTTTAGTTCTAGATTAAAGATTTCTATGCGTCCTATTTACTATACTGAGATAGATATGACCTAGTTACCCGGAGTAGTTTTGTGTGACATACCGACTGTCATAAATAGGTTGATATGCACAAACTTGAAAGTAGGCTACTACCAAAATGAATGATTTTATGATGCTAGAATTGATGAGACATGTACTCTGATGATCTAAGATATGATGTATTTTGACAAATGAGATTTCTTGATATGATTTTGATAATCAATGATATAGATGAGATTTCTTGATATTTGATGAAATGATTTACAAATTGATGACTCGAGATTTGGTGATGTGAATTATGATTTAATGACATGAGATTTAATAATATGAATGATAATTTGAGACATGAGTTTTGAGGAATAAGAGTTTTTTATATGAACTTGAGATTTTGATAAGATTTGATGATTGATTTGATCATTCAAATGATTTTCGAAAAAGGATATAAAATGAACCTCTATTTTGGGAAGAGAAATGACTTGATTTGACATTTGGCCACCTTTCTATAGAATGATGATTATTCCTTTGAAATGGATTTTTCCTTGAAATAGCTGGAATACTTGTGATGACACGACTTTTTCTTTTTATAAACTACTGAGAATTTCATAATTTTCACCCCCTACTTCTATAATTTTCCACAATGATTCCAGACAGGACCCAGGCAGCCAAGCAAGATGGAGTTTTTACATGAAGATTTAGTTTAGTTAATTTGTTTAGATGTTTACATTTAGTTATAGCAATTTTGTGCCATAAGGCATTCTTATGTACTTAAAGTACAATGATGTATAATTTGTATAAAATTCCTTTATGATATATGTATATTATGCTTCCGCAAAAGACTCATATTTTGACATTCATTATAATATGTATTTGAAAAATTGATGATATTCATAAGTAATGTACCAAATCCTAATTACTGATGCGTAAATTAGATACGTTATTAGTACAAGTATTTGGGACATTATATTATGGTATCAGAGCAGTTCATCCTATTGAGTCAGAGTATAGATTAGCTATGCTAATGTTATGCATTTTCTTATCTTAATGATGAGATACATCTATAAATATATATGGAATTGTATAACGGCCTTGTGTATGTATGTTCATGGAAACTAAACGAAATGGACCTATAAGCCTATGTAATATGTCAATGAGCCTGAAAACATAATGAAATAAGCCTATTAACTTGAAACTATGTGAACTGGGCCTATAAGCCTGAGCCTTAGAGAAATGGGCCGATGAGCCTGAAAATAAATGAAATGGGTCAATGAGGCTGGAAATGAATGAAATGGGCCTACGAGTCTATGACTAAATGAAATGGTCCTAAGATCATAAGACTATATGAAAGCGCCTTATGAGCCTGAAATTAAATAAAAATGGCCTATAACCCAAAAACTGAATGAAATTGGTCAATGAGCCTATCACAAAATGAAATGGGCGTATGAGCCAGAAATTAATATAATAGGCTTATGGGCCTAAAATTGTATAAAATGGGATTGTGTATCTAAAATTGAATGAAAAAGGCATGTGATCCTAAGACTGAATGAAATGGGCCTACGCGCATAAGACGTTATGAAAGCAGCATATGAGCCTAAAATTAAATAAAATGGGTCTATAAGCATAAAACTGAATGAAATTGGTGTTTCAGCCTATGACAAAATGAAATGGGCTTATGAGCCAAAAATTAAATAAAATTGACCACTAAGCCTAAAACTGAATGAAATGGGTCTATGAGTCTAAAAATGAATGAAAAGGGCATGTGAGCTTGAAACTGAATGACATGGGTTATTTACCTTGAAATAAAAAAAAATGGGCCACTGAGCATTAAACCAAATGAAATGGGCCCATGAGCCTTTTACATATTGAATTGGGCCTATAAGCCTATAAACTACGTAAAATGGTACTCAGAGCGTAAAACTAAATGAAATGTGCCTATGATTTTATAATTGAATTAATTAGGCCTTGGAGCCTAAACCTAAATGAAATGTTCCTATGAGCTAAAATAAATGAAATGGGCTAATGAATGTGTAACTAAAAGAAATGAGCCTTTGAGCCAAAGACTTAGCCTATTGGGCTTTTAAGCCTTGAACGTATTGAAGTGAGCTTATGAGCTTGAAAACTAACTTAAATGGCCCAATCAACCTGCAACTAAACAAAATGGACCTATGAAACTATGTAATGTGCTTATGAGCCAGAAAACAAAATGAAATAATAAGCCAATGAAACTGAAACAAAATGATCTGTCTGCTTTGGGAATGGAATGGAATGGAATGAGTTTTGGCTCACGCCACCTTTCCAAATAATTAAGTACAATCTGTCATTTACCCCAAAGTAGCTAGATTCACCATAATATTATGATTTCAAACTTACCATTGAGAATTATTAATTCTCGCCCCAGCCTTTTTTATGTTTTCCATGATAAATCCAGAGAATGACCAAAGCAAGTGCAAGGTATGTAACACCCACCGTAGGATGCCACATTTATGTTACTTAATTACCAAATTACCCCCAAGTTATAAAATGTGACGTTGTGATAAAAATATGAGTTACAAATTTTTTCTTTCTTCTTTGATAACTATAAAATAAACTTAGCGGAAAATAAAATACTATACATCATCACACATAATTTACATCATCATACATTATAAACGTACTGTCAGGATTATTTATATACAGACCAAGTTCTCAAAGTATTTAAACATACCTAAATAATTAAACGACTTGCCTAAGTCTGACTAAACAGCAGAACCCTCAGTCGAGTCCTCCTCAAACTCCTCAACGGGTAGGAATCTAATTTGACGTGAAGCCCTATGGACAGGTGTCCGAGCGGACGACACAATACTAATTTCCATTGGGACATAATATCTAGTATCCCAATGCTGCCTGATTGACAGTGGAAATTCAACATGTACATATATAGTTATAGAAAAGAACGGATTCCTATGAAACTCTCTACTCATAATAACCGTCAGATTTCCCTTAAATATTAGTCCCCTCTCATTGGGACTAGTCCTCCACGCTCTAGCTCCATCATGGAACTGCAATCTCATGTAACCGAAGAAACTGGGTCTTGATGCCATCTTGTCAAAACTCCGCTTCCTCTAGAGCCTGCTCTTCTTCACCCTCTTGTTCACCCTTTGCTCAGTGTCTTTACAAATATATTTACAGTACCAAATAAACATACAAAGAGGAGAGATCACCTACGTCATTGCCAATATGGTAGCACAGAGATAATACAAATAGCATACCATACAGTTATATCATACCATAATTACAATTATGCCATCATCATAATGTATTCAAATAACAGATACAATCAATAACATTTACCATCATGCCGTTAACAGTATTATCATCATCATCATCCAAGTATTTTCTCAACAGAACAATTGTCATAGCTAATATTCCTCAATTAATATATCACATAGATATAAATACTCAGTTTCATGCATGCGCACATAGACTCAATGTCCTACTCCATGGAGCTAATACTCAGTTCGGAGAAGTTGATCTAAAAGATCTGTCTGTACCAAAATGCCTCAGACCAAGTGCTACAATTCTCATTTGTATTTGCACATCTAGCATATACACGACAGTCTTTATGAGATCTCGATTAAGAATAGTGTCTCGGTCACGATCATCGGTGCGTTGCATTGGTCTAACTTACGGGAAGAAGAGCTACCAATCACCCATGTAAGCAACCCGCACCCCGATGCCCCCAAGGTCAACAAGTGACTTACACTACGCATATCGCACCTACTCAAGAGGTGTATGTCTCTCCTAGGCAAATAGCCTCATATAGTCCATCAGACCTTTCCAATGCTTGTTCAATGCACCAATGCCAAACATAGGCAAATTTCATATACAGTGTCCATACACCATTTCATGCATATAAAATGCACCAATGCCAATCACAGGTAAAATTCATCATTTTCTCATACAGTGTCAATCCATTGATTCAACAGTAATCCTACTATATAATTAATCGTGAAAATCATATTATCGCGTTTTTATAGTCACGCACCATTTTTGTCGCGTTTTCACAATTTTGAAACATTTCTGTTACGTTTTCAAATCACATATAGATTTTTCAACGTTTTCATCAATTACGTAAAAATATTCCACCATTTTTAAATCGCGTAGCAATTTTTCAATAATATTTCAAACACGTAAAATATTTAAATGCTTCTCAAATTGCGTAGAAATATTTCAACGTTTATCAAATCTCGTGGAAATATTCAAACGTTTTTCAAATCGCGTAGCTTAAAAATCACGTTTTTAAGTTACGTATATCATTTTTCACCATTTTTCAACTTTGTAAAAATATTTCTCAACCTTTAAAAATTCATTTTCAACATTTTTCAAAATAATATGACTTCTCACATTATTTTCCACTTTTCTTACTTAAGAAAATCCTTTTCGTAATTTATTCCATAAAATCATCATTTCATTGAATTAAATCAAGTTTTTAACTTTAAAATTTACTAACGCTCTTCAAAGCCCAAAAGATGAGTTATATGTTAGAAAATCCCAAGTCACCAACGTATTCTTTATAATTCCAAATCAATTCTAAAAATCAATTCTCTTTAAAATAAATTGAGGTTCAAACACTTTCAACCTCTCTTTTCCATTCACATATGAAAATTCCATTTTTCAAGTGTTAAAACAATTCCCTTTCCAAATTCCTTGTATTAAATCAAGTAATATGTCCACTTTGAAAACCACTTTGTTCATAAAAATCAAGGCATTACAAGCCTTCAAAACCGTGGTACTTGGCCATTGAAACCATCAAAACATTTTTCCTTCTAAATTGATATGGTTTTACACAAACAAAATCATTAAAACTCCTTACCAAAACCGTGAGCTCAAGTTCTTTGAAAACAAACCATTTGTTTATTTTCTTAGTTTTTCTAAACATCAAATTTTACCATTCATGAAAATAATAATTTGTGAACACTTATTTTGAGGTGTTGAGGCCGAAATCCTCATGGTCTTTGGAACCAAAATTTGTTTTCCTTTCCAATAATTTTTATGGCACACAACACATATAATCAACATATATATCACAAGCATACTATAATCAAAGCAATAGATCATGCAAATCATACCAAGCATAGGCAAATAATCAAAGCACATAAACACCCACAAATAATTACATGACCATGGATATGAACCCACAAATTTTTAGGGTTCTTAAGGTGAAGTTATGGAAAACTTCATTTTTTTCTCTTCTTTTTCATGATCTAAACCATGTTTGATCCATGGTTCCTCTTATTCAAGCTTAATATACTAATTTCTTTGTGTTTGTTTTGTGTTCAAGAGACTTTTATTGGTGGAGATCTTGTTCAAAATACAAAGCAAAGAGCTTTTTGTGGTTCTTCAAGAGGTAAGAGGGAGATCCATCTCACCAACTAAGTATGGTGGTGAGCGATGGTTTATTTATTTGATGGATGTTGAATCCATGTGAGGATTCATGTCCATGGTCATGTAATAATTTGTGTGTGTTTATGTGCTTTGATTATTTGCCTATATTTGATATGATTTGCATGATTTTATTGCTTATATGGTATGCTTATAATATGCATGATGAAAGCATGTTGAATATATTATGGTAAATATATGTTGAAAACAAGCAATTTTGGCTCCAAAGGCCAAGGAGAAGGCTACAATTTTGAGCTCTCAAAATTAGGGTTCATGTTGAAATTTTTCAAGAACAAGAGAATTAATTTTTGGTCCCAAAACTAAGGTGAATTTTCGGCTAAGACACCTCCAATTAGGTGTTCACAAATTTATATTTTCATGAATGGTAAAATTGAATGATTTGAGAAGTAAGGAAAATAAACGAAGGGTTTGATTTTCAAGAAATTATGTACACGATTTTTGGAGAAGAATTTTTATTAATTTATTTTGTGTAAAAACAAGAATAGAACTTAGTTGATTTAGAAGGAAAAATACAAGAATGATTTCAATGGTCATGTCCACAATTTTGAAGGCTTGTAATGCCTGGATTTTAATGAAAACAAAGTGATTTTCAAAGTGAAATTTTAACTTGATTTAATACAAGAAATTTGGAAAGGGAATCAGAGTGTTTTAACACTTGAAAAACGAAATTTTTATTTGTGAATGGAAAAGAGAGGTTGAAAGTATTTGAACCTCAATTTATTTTAAAGAGGATTAATTTTTAGAATTGATTTGGAATTATAAAGTATACTTTGGTAACTTGGAATTTTCTAACGTGTAACTCATTCTTTGGGTTTTGGAGAGCGTTAGTAAATTTTAAAGTTAAAAATATTGATTTAATTCAATGAAATGATGATTTTATGGAATAAATTACGAAAAGGATTTTCTTGAGGAAGAAATATGAAAAATAATATGAGAAGTCATATTATTTTGAGAAATGTTGAAAAGGAATTTTTAAATGTTGAGAAATATTTTACGAAGTTGAAAAATGATTTATGTAACTTAAAAATGTGATTTTTTTAAGCTACGCGATTGGAAAAAATGTTTAAATATTTCCACGTGATTTAAAAAAATGTTGAAATATTTCTACGCGATTGGTGAAGCGTTTAAATATTTTACATGTTTGAAATATTATTGAAAAATCACTACGTGATTTAAAAGTGGGGGAATATTTTTACGTAATTGATGGAAACGTTGAAAAATCAATATGTAATTTGAAAACGTAATAGAAATGTTGTAGAATTGTGAAAACGTGACAAAAATGGTGTGTGACTATAAAAATGCGATAATATGATTTTTGCGATTAAATATACAGTAGGATTACTGTTGAACCAGTGGATGGACACTGTATGAGAAAATGATAAATTTTGCTTGTGATTGGCGTTGGTGCCTTTTATATGCATGAAATGGTGTATGGGCACTGTATATGAAATTTGCCTAAGTTTGGCATTGGTGCATTGAACATGCATTGGAAAGGTCTGAGGGACTGTATGAGGCTATTTGCCTAGGAGAGACGTACACCTCTTGAGTGGGTGCGATATGTGTAGTGTAAGTCACTTGTTAACCTTGGGGGCATCGGGGTACGGGTTGTTTACATGGGTGGTTGGTAGCTCTTCTTCCCGTAAGTTTGACTAATGCAACACACCGATGATCCTGACTGAGACACTATTCTTAATCGAGATCATATAAAGACTGTCGTGTATATGCTAGATGTGCAAATACAAATGAGAATTGTAGCACTTGGTCTGAGGCATTTTGGTACAGACAGATCTTTCGGATCAACTTCTCCGAACTGAGTATTAGCTCCATGGATTTGGACATTGAGTCTATGTGCGCATGCATGAAACTGAGCATTTATATCGGTATGACATATTAATTGAGGAATATTGGCTATGACAATTGTTCTGTTGTGAAATACTTGGACGATGATTATGATAATACTGTTAATGGCATAATGGTAGATATTATTTATTTTATCTATTATTTGATACATTATGATGATGGCATAATTGTAATTATGGTATGATATATTTGTATGGTATGCTGGTTGTATTATCTTTGTGCTACCATATTGGTAATGGCGTAGGTGATCTCACCTCTTTGTATATTATTTTGTACTGTATTTATTTTTGGTAAAGACGTTGAGTAAGGCATAGAAAAAGAGGGTGAAGGAGAGCAGGTTCCAGGAGAAGCGGAGTTTTGACAAGATGGCATCAAGACCTGGTTTCTTCGGTTATGTGAGATTGCAGTTCCACGGTGGAGCTGGAGTGTGGAGGACTAGTCCCAATGAGAGGGGACTAATATTTGAGGGAAACCTGACGGTTATTATGAGTAGAGAGTTTCATAGGAATCCTTTCTTTTCTATAACTATATATGTACATCTTGAATTCCACTGTCTATCAGGCAGCATTGGGACACTAGATATTATGTTCCTACAGAAATTGGTATCGTGTCGTCCGCTTGGACACCTGTCCATAGGGCTTCGCGTCAAATAAGATTCCTACCTGCAGAGGAGTCTGAGGAGGACCCGTCTGAGGGTTCTGCTGCTTAGTTAGACTTGGGCGAGTCTAAACTCTGTTACAAACTATGTTTGTTTACATTTAAGTGTGGTATCTAGTTTTATAGAAATGGTCTGTATATAAATAATCCTGACCGTACGTTTGTAATGTATGATGATGTAAATTAAGTGTGATGATGTATAATATTTTATTTTCTACTAAGTTTATTTTATAGTTGTCAAAGAAGAAAGAAAAAAATTTACAACTCATATTTTATTATAACGTCACATTTTATAACTTGGGGGTAATTTGGTAATTAAGTAACATAAATGTGGCACCCTACGGTGGGTGTTACATGGTACATCTTTGTGGTTCTTGGATGCATACTCAACTTACTCATGTGAGCTTCATCCAAAATCAATCTCCTAATTTCTGGATCATTAGGCACACAAACTCTGCCTTGAAACTTCAAAATTCCATTAGCACCTTCGCTAAATTCCACCTCTGCACCTTGGCTCTTTGCTTCTTTTGCTTCTTGCAAATACTAGTCACTGTTTTGTCCATCTCGTATTCTATCCATCAAATCATTTGAAATGGTGATCATGTTTACACACATCTTTCTTGGCGTCAATTTCACAAACAAACGTATTTCCCGAAATTCTCCTATTAGTTCCTTCTCCTTGATCATCATAACAGAAGCACTAAGCATTTTCCTGCTCAACGCATTTGCTACGACATTCACCTTTTCGGGATGATATTGTAACTGAAAGTCATAATCCTTCAAAAACTCTAGCCAATGCCTTTGTCTTATGTTCAACTCTTTTTGGTCAAACAAGTACTTTAAACTTTTATGATCACTAAAAATAGTGAACGTTGCTCCATAGAGAAAATGTCTCCACACTTTCAACGCAAACACCACAGTTGCTAACTCCAAATCATGAGTCGAATAATTCCTCTCATGCACTTTCAACAGCCTTAAAGCATAAGCCACCACCTTACGGTTTTGCATAAGTACACAACCCACTCCTTGGTACGAAGCATCACAATATACATCGAAAGGTTCATTCAGATCAAGTAAAATCAATACCGGTGAAGTAGTCAATCGTCTTTTCAATTCTTGAAAACTTTCTTCGCATGCATCAGTCCATACGAACGGTTGATTCTTCCGTGTAAGTTAGGTAAGAGGTCCTACTATTTTTGAAAACCTCTCAATGAACCGTCTATAGTAACCAGCTAATCCAATAAAACTACAGATTTTTATTATAGTTGTTAGTCTTTCCCATTCCAAAACTGTCTCCACTTTTGAAGCATCAACTTCAATTCCTTCCACCGATATCACGTGTCCCAAAAATTGAACTTCGCTTAGCCAAAATTCACATTTGGACAACTTGGCATACAACTTATTCTCCTTTAAAATCTGGAGAACCACTCTGAGATGTTCAGCATGTTTCTCCTGACTTCGAGAATAAATCAAAATGTCATCTATAAAGACAACAACAAACTTATCCAAGTACGAACAAAAAAATTCTGTTCATAAAGTCCATGAATATGGCAGGTGCATTCGTCACACCAAACAGCATCACTAGATATTTATAATGCCCATAACGAGTCCGAAATGCAGTTTTGGAAATACCATCCACTTTCACATGAATCTAATGATAATTAGATCGTAAATCAATCTTGGAAAATATTGCGGCTCCTTGCAATTGATCCATAAGATCATCAATTCTTGGTAGTGGATATTAATTCTTAATCGTAACCTTGTTCAATTGTCGGCAGTCTACACATAGTCGAGAAGTCCCATCCTTCTTCTTTACTAACAATACTGGAGCTCCCTATGGTGACACACTAGGTCTCACGAATTGCTTTTCCAACAAATCCTCCAGTTGTTTCTTAAGCTCTGCTAACTCTACCAGCGACATTTGATATGGCGCAATAGATATAGGTCTAGCTCTAGGTACTAAATCAATAGCAAACTCAATTTCCCTTTCTGGTAGTAGTCCAGGTATATCTTCAGGAAATACCTCAGGAAATTCATCAACCACGAAAATATCCTTTAAGACATCTTCACACTAAACCTCCAAAGAAGACAACAATAGATACCCATGATCTCCTTCCTTCAAACAAGCTTCTATTTGAGTTGCCATTAGGAATCTAGGATCTTTAGCCTCAGGAAATACTAACGTCTTATTTGAACAATCAATTAGGATATGGTTAGAAGATAACTAATTCATTCCTAAGATTACATTAATCTTGGAAAGAGGCAAACAAATCAAATCCACATGAAAGATTCTATCCCTAACACATACAGGACAATTCAAATATACTTTTGTAGTAATCACAGGCTTATCAGTTAGAGTAGCAACACTCAAATCATATGGCAATGTAGTCACAGTCAATCCCAAACGCTCCACACAATCACATACAATAAAAGAATGTGTTGCTCCCGAATCATAGAGTACAGTTAAAGGATTACCTTCAATAGCACACTCCTCCATGATTAAGTCCTCAAATTTTGCGGCTTCTTCTCCGCTCATAGTATACACTCAACCACCTTCCTATGGCCTTGCAGTATGAACATTTCCCACAGAAGGTTCTCTCTTTATCTGGTCATAATCCCTGGATAAATGTCCAGGTTTCCCACATCTAAAACAAACAATTCCTTTATGCTGACAATCCTTGGTCAGATGGTTCTTCCCACACTTATAACAGCTATACATAGGAGTTCCAGCTTGACTTGCCTTATTGTCACCAGAACTTCCTCCCACAAATTGCTGCCGGTTCTGATTTCCTGCCAGTTTAGTATATGGTTTCTGTTGAAAAGCGGTTTGCTCCACTACTCTTTCCTCTCTAGAACCTTGTAGGTCCAAAGTTCTTATTTCTTGTCGCTCGCTGTTGATCAATCTCCTTAACCTTACGGCACTTGTCCAACAATTCTGGAAACTGCTCAATTCCTAAGGTTGCTACAGCTTACTTAATATCAAGCTTCAATCCTTCCTCAAATTTCCTACACTTCTAGTCCTCATCTAGGTGCGTCTAGAAATACCTCGAAAACTTAGATAAGCTCTTGAACTTTGCCGCATACTCACTAACAGACATTACTCCTTGCCTTAGACTAAGAAATTCCATCTCCTTAGCATGATGCGCACTTGCTGGAAAATACTTTGCCAAAAACTTCTGCCTAAAGAGCTGCCATGTCACAACTCTTCCTTCAGCTTCTAACAATCTTTGGGCTCCTGCCCACCAGTTTTCACCATCTCTGACTAACATAAAAGTCACAAAAGTTAGCTTGTATTCATCTGTACAACCCATACCTTCAAATATTTTCTCTAATTCCTGGATCCACAAATCAGCTTTCTCCAAGTCAAATTCTCCCCGAAACTTCGGTGGATTATTCTTACGGAATTCAGACAAACTGTGAGCATCCTCAGTTACTCTTTGATTTTGCTGTGCAACGACATCAGCCATCTGTTGCATTGCTGCTACAGCTGCAGCCATGTTCTAGTTATCATTACCAGCATTTTCCATTCCTGTTCTAGTATTGACATGTCCTCGTCCTCGTCCCGCCATTACTTTCTCTACTCAAACTGGACAGCACAAAGAAAGCAAGGTCAATCTTCAAACAATATTGTTTCTCTTTAGAGAACAATAATAGAGAATTACACAACACAAACAAGACAGACCTAACCACAAACCCAAAAGACTCTAACTTGGGCTCTGATACCAACTAATGTAACACCCACCGTAGGGTGCTACATTTATGTTACTTAATTACCAAATTACCCCCAAGTTATAAAATGTGATGTTGTGATAAAAATATGAGTTGTAATTTTTTTCTTTCTTCTTTGATAACTATAAAATAAACTTAGTGGAAAATAAAATATTAGACATCATCACACATAATTTACATCATCATACATTACAAACGTACTGTCAGGATTATTTATATATAGACCAAGTTCTCAAAGTATTTAAACATACTTAAATAATTAAACGACTTGCCGATTAGACCAAGTCTAACTAAATAACAGAACCCTCAGTCGGGTCCTCCTCAGACTCCTCAGCAGGTAGGAATCCGATTTGATGCGAAGCCCTACGGACAGGTGTCCGAACGGACGACACAATACTAATTTTCGTTGGGACATAATATCTAGTATCCCAATGCTGCCTGATAGACAGTGGAAATTCAACATGTATATATATAATTATAGAAAAGAACGGATTCCTATGAAACTCTCTACTCATAATAACCGTCAGATTTCCCTCAAATATTAGTCCCCTCTCATTGGGACTAGTCCTCCATGCTCCAGCTCCACCATGGAACTGCAATCTCATGTAACCGAAGAAACCGGGTCTTGATGCCATCTTGTCAAAACTCCGCTTCCTCTGGAGCCTGCTCTTCTTCACCCTCTTGTTCAACCCTTTGCTCAGTGTCTTTGCAAATATATTTACATTACCAAATAAACATACAAAGAAGTGAGATCACCTACGCCATTACCAATATGGTAGCATTGAGATAATACAAACAACATACCATACAAATATATCATACCATAATTATAATTATGCCATCATCATAATGTATTCAAATAACAGATACAATAAATAACATTTACCATCATGTCATTAATAGTATTATCATCATCATCATCCAAGTATTTTCTTAACAGAACAATTGTCATAGCCAATATTCTTCAATTAATATATCACATAGATATAAATACTCAGTTTCATGTATGCACACATAGACTCAATGTCCTACTCCATGGAGCTAATACTCAGTTTGGAGAAGTTGATCCGAAAGATCTGTCTGTACCAAAATGCCTCAGACCAAGTGCTACAATTCTCATTTGTATTTGCACATCTGGCATATACACGACAGTCTTTACGAGATCTCGATTAAGAATAGTGTCTCGGTCAGGATCATCGATGTGTTGCATTGGTCTAACTTACAGGAAGAAGAGCTACCAACCACCCATGTAAGCAACCCGCACTCCGATGCCCCCAACTTCAACAAGTGACTTACACTATGCATATCGCACCCACTCAAGAGGTGTATGTCTCTCCTAGGCAAATAGCCTCATACAGTCCATCGGATCTTTCCAATGCATATTCAATGCACCAATGCCAAACATAGGCAAATTTCATATACAGTGTCCATACACTATTTCATGCATATAAAATGCACTAATGCCAATCACAGGCAAAATTCATCATTTTCTCATACAGTGTCAATCCACTGGTTCAACAGTAATCCTACTATATAATTAATCTTGAAAATCATATTATCATGTTTTTATAGTCGCGCACCATTTTGTCACGTTTTCACAATTTTGTAACATTTCTATTACGTTTTCAAATCACATATAGATTTTTCAACGTTTTCATCAATTACGTAAAAATATTCCACCATTTTTAAATCGCGTAGCAATTTTTCAATAATATCTCAAACGCGTAAAATATTTAAACGCTTCTCAAATTGCGTAGAAATATTTCAATGTTTATCAAATCGCGTGGAAATATTTAAACGTTTTTCAAATTGTGTAGCATAAAAATCACATTTTTAAGTTACGTATATCATTTTTCACCATTTTTCAACTTCGTAAAAATATTTCTCAACCTTTAAAAATTCCTTTTCAATATTTCTCAAAATAATATGACTTCTTACATTATTTTCCACATTTCTTACTCAAGAAAATCCTTTTCATAATTTATTCCATAAAATCATCATTTCATTGAATTAAATCAATGTTTTTAACTTTAAAATTTACTAATGCTCTCCAAAACCCAAAAGATGAGTTATACGTTAGAAAATCCCAAGTCACCAACATATTCTTTATAATTCCAAATCAATTCTAAAAATTAATTCTCTTTAAAATAAATTGAGGTTCAAACACTTTTAACCTCTCTTTTCCATTCAGATATGAAAATTCTATTTTTCAAGTGTTAAAACACTCTGATTCCTTTTCCAAATTCCTTGTATTAAATCGTGTTATATTTCCTATAACACCCTGAATTTCTTATCTCTTAAACAATAATTTTGACAGTTAATAGAATTTTACTGTTTAGTAATTTCTGTGTGCTGTAAAATTATTTTCATTATTCCGTCAGCGTATTTGATCGTTTTGAGTGATTTACTCCGTGTCAAGAAAATAATAATTTTCGGGCCGGAGAAAATCTTTAAATATTTATTTCTCTTGACTGTTAATTATTTTTAATAATCTGACTTGATTTTCATACGTTTTCTAATATTTGTGATTTTTGTGGATGATTATGAATTTTTTGACTGTATGTGGGCCCAGGTGGTCCTATGTGGGCCCATGTGACCTTAATTGGGCCCAGGTGAGTCCCGCAAAGTGAAAAAAATTTTACACGTAGAAAAATTTGTACTGTTTAGACGGAGACAGGGGATCTTACTAAACCTGAATCCGAAAACAGTTTTAGAAATTTTCTTGTACTGTATTTATTTATCAGACGATAAAAATATAGTAAATATAATCTTTCGTGGGGTTTTAGCAGATAAAAATAGAAATTATATTGCTTAAGTCAACATTGGTGGTTTGGATATCCACCATTAATTTAATTAATGATGGAGACTTGATCTTGATTTAATCAACGGTGGAGATTTGATCTTAAAAGTGAATAAGATCATTTATGACCGTTAGATGGAGATTAAATTAAGGGTAAAGATTTACTTTTATATAATGGTTATGACCATTTACAACCATTGGATTTAGAAGTGATCAAGGGTGGAAATTTGGTCTTGTAAAGTAACAAAGACCATTTATGACCATTGGATGAAGATTTAATTAATGGTGGAGATTTGGTCTTAAAAAGTAGCAAAGACTAATTATAACCCTTGGATTAAAAGTAAGAAGGAGTAATCTTGACCCTTTATTTTGGAGACACATCTAATGGTTAGAATTTAAAGGAGAAAGATCCAATGGCCTAGATTAAGTCTTCTAAAATCAAAAGTCTACCTAAATCCTAACCATTGAATTAATCAATGGTTAGAAAAGCTTCAAATAATGGCATGAAAAGATGACAACTTTATGAATGCATAATGGAAGGGGGGGACGGTTTTGGTCTGAATTTGGAAGCTTTGAAGACCATTATTAGCTATCTTGGACATTATTGATCATTATTGATCATCTTTGTCTCCTCCAAAAGCAAAAACTCATCAAACTTTTCTCTCCACCTCTCCTCCAAGCAAGCTTTGGCCAAGACACCCAAAACCACTCTCCAAGCTCTTTTATTTTCATCCAACCATAGATCTTGAATCTACATGATATTCTAAGCAACTTTCATGTTGGAGACTTTCTCTAAATCATTCATCTTCATGGACTTTCTTCAAGATCAAAGTTACGGGGTATTTATGGTGAAGTGTAAGGAAACTTCATTTCTTCTCTTCTTTTTCATGATCTAAACCATGTTTGATCCATGGTTGCTCTTAATCAAGCTTAGTATACTAATTTTTATGTATTTTGTCTTGTATTTGATAAGCCCTTGTTGGTGAAGGACTTGGAAAAAGAAGCAAAACAAGGAGTTTTTGAGGATCTTCAAGAGGTAAGAGGGAGATCCACCTCACCAACCAAGTATGGTGGTGAGAGATGGTCTTATATTTGATGGATGGTGAATCCACGTGAGGATTCATATCCATGGTCATGTAATTATTTGTGGGTGTTTATGTGTTTGATTTATTTGTTCATGCTTTGTATGATGTGCATGATTTATTGCTTTTGATTATGGCATGCTTATGGTAGCTTATGGTATACATGATGAAATATGTATGTGTATGCCATGATTTGATGATGGAAAGGAAATTAATTTTTGGCTCCAATGGCCAAAGGAAGAGTGGTCACGGTTTTGACACTCATGATTAGAGTTTATGTTGAAATTTTTCAAGAACAAGAGAATTAATTTTTGGTCCCTAGAACATGGTGAATTTCGGTTAAGACACCTCAAGATAGGTGTTCACAAATTAATATTTTCATGGATGATGAAATGAGATGTTTAGAAAAACAAGGAAAATAAACAAAGGATTTATTTTTCAAAGAGTACATGAACACGATTTTTGAAGGGATTTGTATTGATTTATTTTGTGTAAAAAGTTTCTGAGTGTTTTACTAAACATGAGTTTTAAATGAAAATAGCAATGTTAATTTTAAGGATTTGCAAAGAAAGTGAAAAAGGATTTGTAAAGAAAGTGAAAATGGATTTGCAAAGAAAGTGAAAAATGAAAATGAACAAATGACTTGATTTCAAAGACCAAGTGTTCACGGTTTTTGAAGACTTACGGATACCTTGATTTTATAACGAAATGATTTTCGCACAAGAATTTGGAAAGGGAATTGGAGCGTTTATCACTTGAGAAATCAAGTTTTTTTTTTGTAAACGAAAATGTTTTCGAACTTCAATTTATTTTGAAGAAGGTTGTGTTTGGAAATGATTTGGGAAAAATGAAGAATATAATGGTGTTTTGAAAATTTACTAACGTATAACTGATTTTCAAGTTTTGAAGTATGTTAGGGAATTTTAAGATTTGAAACATTGATTTATATCAATGGAAAAATGATTTTGTGGATTATATTTTGGAAAAGGATTTCTTGAGTAAAGAGATGTGGAAAAAGATTTTCTTGAGTAAGAAAATGTGTTAAATGAAGTATAAAGTTATATTATTTTGAGAAAAGTTGAAAATGAATTTTTGAAGGTTAAGAAATATTTTCTATAATGAAATTGTGATGAAAAATGTTTTACGTATCTTAAAAACGTGATTTTTAAGCTACACAATTTGAAAAATGTGTTGAAAATGATATTGATTTATTTAAGTCCAAAATAATGTTTGGAATATTGAGGAATATTTTACGTGATTATAAAGTATTGAAAAATATTTTACGTATCTTAAAAACGATTTGAAATACAGTAAAATATTTCTTTGTGATTTGAAATACATTGAAATATTTCTACGCGATTTGAATTACGTTTAAATATTTTACGTAATTTGAACTACTATTGAAAAATCAATATGTGATTTAAAAGTGATAGAATATTTTTACATGATTGTGAAAATGACGAAAAATCGTTATGTGATTTGGAAAGTGTTTTAAATATTTTGAGAATGATGGAAAATGATTTACGCGACTTAAAAGAATGATTTTTAAGTTACGCGATTTTGAAACAGTGGAAAAATACTATGCGATTTGAGAAACGTATATTTTTATGCGATTGAGAAAAATGTTGAAAAATTAGTACGTGGTTTAAAAGTGCAACAGAAGAGTTGCAACATTTTGAAAACGTAACAGAAATGTTACAAAATTTTGTAAACGTAACAGTAGTGTTACGGTATTGTGAAAATATAATAAAAACGTTTTAGAGTTTTAAAAATGTAACAAAAGTGTTTTGGTATTTTGAAAATGCAACAGAAGTGTTGTGGAATTGTGAAAACGTAACAGAAATATTACGCGATTGTGAAAACACGACAAAAGTGTTTTATGACTATAAAAACATAATAACATGATGATTACTGTTAAAACAGAGTTCATACACTTGTTTGTGAAAACAACGAGTTTTGCCTGTTATTGGCACGTGGTGCATTTTAGATGCATTGGAAAAAAATATGCGTTGAGGCATATGATTTAATTGAACAAACGAATTTGAAAAGAATGGCCCTTGTGGTTGGACTTGCACTGATATATTCGTGCATTGTATAAACTATATCTGAGAAATTATGAGATATACTTGTGATTGGTATTATACCTGTGATTGGTATTTGGTGCATTATACATGCATTGGAATGGTCCGATGAGGACTGGATATGGCTGATTGCCTAGGAGAAACACACCCTTAAGTGGGTGCGATATGCGTAGTGTAAGTCACTTGTTGACCTTGGGGGCATCGGGGTGCGGGTTTCTTACACGAGTGGTTGGTCGCGCTTCTTCCCGTAGGTTAGACCGATGCAACACACCGATGATCCTGACCGAGACACTATTCTTAATCAAGATCTGATAAAGACTGTCGTGTATGTGCTAGATGTGCAAAAAAATTGAAATGAGAATTAAAGCACGTGGTCTGAGGCACGTGGTACTAGCAGGTCTTTTCAATCATTTTCTCTGACCTAACTTTAGCTCCATGGAGTAGGAACATTGAGTCTAAATACACATGCATTATATGATTACATTTATATCTGTATGATATATTAATTGAGGAATATTGGCTATGACAACAGTTTTGAATACTTGGATTGATATATGATTGGATGATGATAGTTGATTAATATTAAATATAGTATTGGAAGTCTGGTATGATATCCCTGTATGATATTGTTGTTTGTGTTATCTCTGTCCTGCCATGTTGGTATTGGTGTAGGTGATCTCACCTCTTTGTTATGTTGTTTTGCTGTGTCTGTACTATTAAAATCAAATAATAGAAGGATCGAGTTGTCTTAGACATAACGGGCGATGGATACTCTAAGATTGGTGACAACAATAAGGAGTGGACATTCAGGACTCGAAGGTGTGCAGTGTCGACAAAGGAACAGATGTCTGATGCATCAAGATGGACAGAAAAAGGAATAAGTATGTTAAAGTTTCTCGTTAGTGTTGTATCGTGCTATTAAGTAGGACCCGTGATAGGGTTTGCTACTGTTAAAAAAAAAAGTCTGTTAATTTTATATTTCTCTTTAAATTGTGAAATATTAATTGGTGTCAATATTGCATAATGAATTGTTGAAATATGATTTTCAATATTACCTAATATTTTCAGTAAGTTTATGTTTCAGTAAGAAAGAAATTTTGAAACCCATATTTTCATAACTCAAACCTTTTACAAATTGATTTTCAGATTATGAGTCGGGAGTCGGAAATGTGATGCCCTAAGGAGGGTGTTACATTTCCACTTTGAAAACCACTTTGTTCATAAAAATCAAGGCATTACAAGCCTTCAAAACCGTGGTACTTGGCCATTGAAACCATCAAAACATTTTTCCTTCTAAATTGATATGGTTTTACCCAAACAAAACCATTAAAACTCCTTACAAAAACCATGAGCTCAAGTTCTTTGAAAACAAACCATTTGTTTATTTTCCTAGTTTTTCTAAACATCAAATTTTACCATTCATGAAAATAATAATTTGTGAACACCTATTTTGAGGTGTTGAGGCCGAAATCCTCATGGTCTTTGGAACCAAAATTTGTTTTCCTTTCCAATAATTTTTATGGCATACAACATATATAATCAACATATATATCACAAGTATACTATAATCAAAGCAATAGATCATGCAAATCATACCAAGCATAAGCAAATAATCAAAGCACATAAACACCCACAAATAATTACATGACCATGGATATGAATCCTCACATGGATTCACCATCCATCAAATATAAAACTATCTCTCATCACCATACTTGGTTGGTGAGATGGATCTCCCTCTTACCTCTTGAAGAACCACAAAAAGCTTCTTGCTTTGCACTTTGATCAAGATCTCCACCAACAAAAGTTTCTTAAACATAAAATAAACACAAAGAAATTAGTATATTAAGCTTTAATAAGAGGAACCTTGGATCAAACATGGTTTGGAACATGAAAAAGAAGAGAAGAAATGAAGTTTTCCATAACTTCACCTTAAGAACCCTAGAACTTGCTCTTGGAAAAACTCCTTGAAGATAAAAGATTTAGGACTTGGTGTAAACTACAAAGTGTCTTAGAATAAGGTAAGGATTCAAGAAATATGGTTGTTTGAAATTAAAGAGTGATGGAAGATGTAGTATGGTGTCTTGGCCGTGAGCTATGTTTGGAGAGAAAAGGAGAGAAATTTTTTGTTAAGCTTTGCTTTAGGAAAGATGAAGAATGATCAATAATGACCAAAGGTGATCAATTATGGTCTTCTAATGTTGGTTTAGCTCCTAAATGCAGCACCAAAATCGTCCCCCCTTCCATGCATTCTTCAAAATGCAACAAATCTCCTACCCACCATTTTAGGCAATCTTAACCATTGATTAGATCAATGGTTAAGATTTAATATAGCTTCTAGGTTTAGGCTTAGATAGAAGACTTAATTTTAGGCCATTGGATCTTTTCTCCTTGAAATCCTAGCCATTAGATGTGTCTCCAAAATGAAAGGTCAAGATTGCTCCTTCAACCTTTACATCCAAGGGTTATAAGTAGTCCTAGCCACTTTATAAGACTAAATCTCAACCGTTGATTAAATCAAGATCAAGTCTCCACCGTTGATTACATCAATGGTAGATATTCAAGCCACTAATGTTGACTTCGCAGTACAATATTTATTTTTGTATCTGCTATTGCTTTTCGAATAATATTTTTACTATATTTTTATCATCCAATAATTAAATACAGTGCAAAACATAGTAAAAGAAAATTTCTAAAACTGTTTTCGGATTCAGGTTTAGTAAGTGTTGGTGTATGCCCTAGTGGCCAATACATTTTGTTTGTATTTACATACATTATATTATGTTATTTTATATGAGGCATTTCATTTATTGTGTTCTTTTTGGTAGACATAATAAAGTCCTTAGAATAGTAAGTTTGATACCATAGGACATCAAGTGGATGACTTGATCGTGAGACCCTATTGGATAAAACACTATTCTTAAATGTCCCTAGTCAAGTATTATTGTTAATTAGGACAACAATAATACATTGAGGCTAGTATGTGCGTAGACTGATGACCACATCTCACGGGTCATGGATATGAGATATCAAGTCTACACATGGATACATATTAGAGTAATGATGTATTGGACAGACCCGCCATGAGAACGCTACGTGGATCGTTACGTGAGTGTCATAAGCGATTCTCATAGTGATAATGGTGTATGTGGTCCTTTGACCTGAAATCACTACGATTCCTACATGAGGAGTTGTGTGTTTTAATGCCATCAAACGTCATCTGTAACAAGATGATTATAACGTTAGTTATTAGACATGCTGCAATACATGTGGAGGAATGTGAGTGACCTAGATGGGATTTGTCCCTCCTACATAACAGGAGCGATATCTTCGGGCCCCCTGATTGAGTGAGACTACGAAATGCATGGCCATGCTCAAATGAGTCAATATGAGATATTGATCTTATTTGTTATTATTATGTCTACTCGGGAATCAGGAAACTGAAGATTGAACTAAACAAGGGTGACACATTCCATGCCTTGTGTTCAATCTGGATATCTGGACAAAGGGACTAAACTACACGAAAACATTGGTCACAGATAGGTTATGACAAATCACTGACATTCTCATTACTTGGGTGGCAGTGATGTGTTGCTAGATACCGCTCACTGTTTGTAATATTAAAATGAGATTTTAATATTACTACCAACGTCATGAGAACCTGCAGGGTCGCACACTTAGAACAGACTAAATTGGAGTAATCAGAATCCAAGTTGGACTCGGATTCAACTGTGGGCCTAACTCATGACAGATGGGTTTAGGGTTGCACCACTTACCTTGCTACGCTCACACTCACTTAAGGCAGCCTTTGTTATAAATAATACTTGCTAAGGGGCTGCTACTAGGTTACATCACAACCCTAGCCGCACCTACGAAAGTGAGTGAGAGATAGTGAGGTCTTCTTCTCCTCTCTTCGCAGCTAGCACTACGAAAACAGAGGCGTGACTCCTTTTGCAAGTCTGTTCGTGTGGATACCGCAGAAACATCGTCGCTATTACGGTGTTGGTGATTCACCTCGCTTGTGTCTATCACGCTTCAAGAGGTAAAAATTTAAAAACTCGGATTAATGGATTTTTCGCATGGATCCTGAGAGGGAATTCTGTTATTCCGCTGCGAGACTTTTGATCCGCAAATTCCCAACAGTAAGATCCCCTGTCTCTGTTTCAACAGTAAGAATTTTCCTGGCTACAAAAAAACCTTTCTGGACCCATGCGGGGCCCATATAAAACCTTCCTAGGCCCACAGATGGCCCACGTATAACGCTAAAATAAACAGAGTAATATAAAAATTTCATAATCACATACAAAATCACAAAAATTAGAAAATACCCAAATATCAAATCAGATTATATAAAATAATTAAGACTTAACAGTAATAATTAAATTACGTAAGATTTTCCCTGGCCCGAAAATTATTATTTTCCTGACACGGAGTAAATCACACACAACGATCAAAAGCAGTCACGGAATAATCAAAATAATTTTACAGTACACAAAAATCACTAAACAGTAGAATTCTGTTAACTGTCAAAATTACTATCTTATATTTAGGAAGTTTGGGGTGTTACAAGGCAAGGCGGTGAAGATTTAGTTAAGTTGTTAATGTAATAGTTTTAGTTATGTAATAATATTTATGGCTGAATAAATAAATTTATGTAATCAATTTTGTAAAGGTTTGTAATATCAGACATATCAGATAGATTTCTAGTAAAGAGTAAGTTTCTTGAGGTGTAAATTGTCTTGCTCTCTTACTTCTTTAAAGACTCTATATATTTATTCGTTAAATAGATATTGAACATGTTGTATATTATGCTAAAGTTAGAAAGTGGCATACTAATTTTATTTACTTAGTATATGTAGGATATACTACAGTGAATGAAATTAGGATGTTACACGATACACCCAAAAATGAATGGACCGATGAAGACAAGAAAAAAGTCTAATACAAGTTGAGAGGCAAGAACATCATCACCACTTCTTTGGGGTATGATGAATTCTTTAGGGTGTCAAATTGTAAGACCGCCCAAGAAATATAGGATACATTGCAAGTTCCACCTAAAATAAAAAAACCTTGTAACCAGTTGTAGTTAGCAAGGGTCAATCCATAAAGAACTAATTCAATTAACACTATAAACTGATTCCTAATTTTAAACTCTCAAAAATGGTAAACAGTAAAAAAGAGTTTGGTTTATTAAAACTAAAAATAGAAATTGACTTTAAAGTAATAACAGTAAACATTATTTGAATCACCAATTAAAAGATAATGGTTAAGAGATGGAATCCACCACTAGATTTATATGATTATGCTAACTTACATTCCCTTTATACCAATATAACCAATTATGCTTTTATGTGATTGTGAAATAAATCCCCTATTTTCCTTAAGTTTCGCTTAATTCAGCAATTGCTCAAATTAAATCCTAATCATTAAGCAACCGCTCTTACACCTACCTAATGACTGCATTAAGATTTAGAAAACCAATCACACTAAGATCTAATCACACACCGGGATTAAATTACTAAGATCATATGTCTCACTAGTCCTACCACCGCAACCGCGCATAGCAATCCTAGTTCTACCACTTCCAAAATTGGCAAAGAGTATAAAAACTTTTATATTGAATTAAGATCAGAAACATATGAATAAAAACTCAATTGAATTAATATAAAGAGACATGCAAGGTTCACATAATCAAAACTAGAGTTTCATCTTCCCTTAACCAAATAAGAAGATTAGCCACACATGGCAAATTCAAAATCAAAAGAAAAACAGAAGAAAACATTGTCAAGAACAGAAATGCAGAAGAAAACTAAAGATCAAACTAGTTTCCAAGGATTAAGGTTGATGGATTTCTGATTGCTCGAATCTGAGTCTCCAATCTTTGATCGAATCTCCCTCTCCCTTGTTCTTCGTATTCTCCTCAGTTCCTTGGCGGCTCCCAGTCCTGACGTCTCCTTTTTTGAACCATAGGCAACCCTATTTATAACTTTGGATACCTAATGCATCATTAGAATTCGTATCTACTTTCCTGATGCGACGACACGGGCCATGTCATATGACACGGCCTACCCCGTGTCAGAGGACACGGGTCGTGTTGTTGGTCAACGCTCAAAAACTGGATCTCCTTGTGATGCCAGAGAAGTACACGGCCTACCCCACAGGCCGTGTTATTTATTATCTTCAAATTCAGCCTTGATTCTTCACAGATACTCTTCTATCTTTGCTTCTAGGGGTGATATTGATCTCCTGAAAAATACAATGCATTTATGAGTGCTTATAAAACACATTTAAGCAAAGTTTCACAATAAGGATCTGATTAAACTTCATATCTAGAAATTTAGCTAAAAGTTAATAATTAACTACACATGAAGTCCAACTAGATCAAACATAAGACACTCAAGATATAGAAATAATCATCAGATCAAATACCTCAATACTTAGCTTTTTGCACTCCTAGGCAAAGCATAAGACCAAACTAGAGAACAAGGAAAAACAAAACAAATTCAAAAGCTAAGAACTTTAAAGACTCAATTCCCAATGATATTCAAGAACAACAAAGGTTTGTAAGCAATAAGAGTAAGGAAAAGATTCAAGGGATCAAAACATTCAAGAGATAACAATTCTTCCCATCTCAAACCAGTAAGCAAGGTATCTTCAATTTGAAAAACTTGAATTAAGAATGATAGATCCTCACAAGATACACTCTCAATCTCTCAAGTGTTTACAAGGTAAGTATTTCACTTAATTCAACCTATGAAAAATGCACTACCATAAGCTTGCTTATCTTCTACTTCTCCACTACTCAAACACATGCACACACAAATCAAGAGGACTTTATTCAAGGATGTAATGGGGCCAAGGTAAGGGAAGGAAATAATATGGATATGGCAAGATAAGTACCTAAGAGAATAAAAGAACATTGGGGAGGAACTCAATTGACAAACATGAAATTTTATCCTCCCAAATCTATATAATGCACATCCTCTTTACATATTTCTTTTCTTTTTCTTTCTTTTCTTTTACAACCTTTCTTGCATTCGTTCTTTTTCTTTTTTTTTTCAAACACATTGCATATTGCTCATCAATTTGCACAACCCTCACATTTGTCCTATTAAATACTTGCAAACAAAAGAGCTCCTCCAATGAAAATGAATCAATATTCTCCCATTCCCTAAGGTAAGGTAAAAACATAGTTTTTCACATAAGGCATATAATGAGCTAAGACAAATTATAGGCAAATAGGCTCAAGGGGTTAATCAAAGGAAAATGATGCAAAGTTAGTTATTTGGCCAAAGTAGTTAATCAAGAAAAAAGGCCTCAATCATGTTTATGCATGCAAGTGAAAATGTAGCCGCAAAAAGAATCAAAGCAAGTTCTAATTGCCATGAGTGAAAATCACACAAGAAATAAAAGAATGGCATAAATGCTAAATCCCTCCATCAATAGACTCAAAATCTCACAAGGTATGCATTTAGCAATCTCAATCCACCAATCAAATATCCAAAACCAAGTATGTCAAATTCAAGATGGAAGAAGAAATTTATAAATTATAACCCTGAATTTCACTTGCTTCAAACTCATAAACTTCACAAATCTTAAAACATCATTGGAAATCAAATAAAAACACACAAATATTTTTTTTTCAAAAAAAAGGCAAAAACATAATGTAAAATCCTCCCCCACACTTAAATTCTACAATGTCCTCAATGTAAAGCTCAAAAACAAATAATAATTGATGAATCTTGGACAAGTAAAATAAAAGAAAGAGAGAAGAAACATCCTTATTAATTAACCAGGATCCCATTGTTTAAAGCATCATGAGAACAGCCACTAGGGTCCCATTGCTTGAAGTGTAGTGACCAACTTATGCTTGAAGTAGCTTGAGAGCTTCCACCGTTGAGGTTCCCTTAGCCCTCCTTAATTTCATTGGAATTCACCAAAGTGCAATCACCGAGATCCCAAGCTTTCTTATGCTCTCTCAGAATTTGTAGCACTCTCTCCTCCTGTTCAGCAAGGAGGTTTTTGGCCACGAACATAGGAAGTTGTTCATCATCCACCAAGTATGCATACTTCAAGTGTTCGAGTATTGGTTTTAGCTCAAGGGTAAGTGGTTGCTGCACTGAAGGTATTAATCTGATTGAAAAAAATTAATTTTGATGATTTAACTACAGTATCACCTATAATCTGTGTATAATCTTCCAAAGAAGCATGATCATATCTCACAGAAGAAGGAAATTCTGAAAATGTAGTATCATTTCTTATACATGCAAAAATTTTAGAACATGCAACACACATACTCGTCTTAGCACAAATAGAAATAGCACGTTCAGAGCATCCAGATAAATCAACATTATCTAGAAATCTATCAATTTCAGGAAATTCAGCTAGCATATCAACATGCATATCATCAACAAGCAAATCAATGACATCTAACTGAAAAACAGAATGCTCTTCTAAAGGATATTTCATGGCATCAAAGATGTTAAATTGAACCATGTTATCCCCAGATTCCATGGAAAGAGTGCCAATATGCACATCAATCTTAGTCTTAGCAGTTTTCAAAAATGGTCTCCCTAACAAAATAGGAGCAGAATTGGGGGGTTTTTCTTCCTCCATGTCCAGCACATAGAAATCTGCTGGAAATACTAATTCATTCACCTGTACCAACACATCCTTAACAACCCCCTTTGGGTATGCGTGAGATCTATCTGCCAGTTAAATAATAACATCAGTTGGGTCTAAAGGACCCAGATATAAAGATGCATAAATAGAGTAAGGCATAACATTTATGGATGCACCTAAATCTAGCATGGCCCTCTCAAACCTTGTGTTACCAATGGTGCATGGTATAGTGAATGTGCCAGGATCCTTACATTTAGTTAGGAGTTTCTTTTTAATCACAGCTGAAACATTCACTCCCACTTGGACCCTCTCATTACCTTTTAACTTTCTTTTGTTAGTGCATAATTCTTTTAAGAACTTCGCATATTTAGGCACTTGCTTAATGGTATCTAATGTAACACCCCAACTTTTGGAAAAATGTCCCGAATGTTCTGTTTGCTGTTTTTCAAACTTTTGGGTGAAAGACCGTTGTGTCCCTATTTTGCTGTTTCTTGTTTTTCTGTATGAAATACAAAAATATATTACAGTCTATGATTTTATTTGGTCGTTTTACATATTTAGCTTCGAGACCGTAAAATAAAAATTTTGTCAAACTACTGTTTTAATTTTTTCTATGTGATATACTGATATATTTTACCGTCTATAATTTTATTTGAGTGTTTTGAATGATTTGCTTCGTCGTGGGGAAAAATAAAAAAATGATCATTACGTCCCGAATGTACTGTTTTTAATTTTTCTATACGATACAGTGTTTAATATTACTGTCTGTGATTTTATTTGGACTTTTTGTGTGATTTGCTCCGGGACAGGAAAATAATATTTTCTAGGCCGGGGAAATCTTATTTTTAATTATTCAGAGCTGGGGGATCTTACTAAACCCAATTCTGAATGAGATAGTAGTTAGTCTTTTAATTTTTAGGATTTAACTGTCAAATAAAATAATTTTATAATATTATAATGTTATTTTATTAGTCAGTACCAATAAGTGGTAATGGACTCGGAAAAGTTTTGCGGGACCCACGTTTAGCAAAGCAGTAAACGTTTTGAGCTAGAATAGAGAGCTAATAATAAGGCTAGTGACTAGGTTAGTGACTAAGCTAGATGACTAAGCTTGATTAGTGACTAAGCATGGTGACTAGGTTAAGTGACAAGGCTAGCATGAACCAATGAGAGCAAAGCTTGGAGAACAAGGCTTAATCCTCACCATTGATCTATTATAAGGCTTGGATGGAGCCAACACAAATGGACACCTCCTTGCCCATTGAAGTCTACGGCCATTTGGCTTTGGAGGACCATTCTTCACTTGGTTTTTCATGCAATTTCTCTCTTCTCTCTCTTCCAAGAACACCAAACACCATTGAAGCTTCCTTGAAGCACCATTCGGTCAAACACCCTAGCTCACTATCCAATCACTCAAAATTTCATCCAACTAAGTTTTCTAAACCTAAACACAATCCTAAGAACATCTCTAGTTGAGAGTTCTTGCAAAATCCTTCATTTGGAGCTTGAAAACCTATTTGGGAGATTTTACCTAGAAGGTGAAATTTCTTGTTTTCCATTTCTAAACTCTTTTTCAAAGTTCTAAGCCATGATTTATCCATGGTTTAAGCTCTCTTTAATGTTAGTAACTTGTAGAATTTTGTTTAAGTTTGTTAGGTTTTGGAGGAGTGAAAACCGAACACCTTAGAAGGAAGTGAAAGAATATTTTGTCTTCATTTAAGGTAAGAGGAAGACTAAATCTTATCATCCTTGGGTGGTGGTAAGAAGATGGAGATTTGTTTGTGATTGTAGAATCCATAAGGATTCATTTGTGTGTTTGTTAATAGCTTTCCTATTTGATGTTTGTATTAATTTGCATGTCTACAAGCTTTGATAATATTGTATGTGTTAGAAATGCATGATAATTTATAGGATGTGAACAACATGTCAAGGATTGCATGAGTGTTCCAAAGAACACACCAATGAGGCTCACGGCCATTAACCAAAATGGGGAACCAAAATGTTCTCATTAATTTTTTTTAAGTGTGATTTAATTAACCTAGGAAAATTAATGAGATATAAAATTGTTTAGATTAAGGAAAATGAATTTAGAGATCAAATAGCACAAGTATAAGTTTCGGCCAACATGCCAAACTAAGTATCTATGATTTCTAAAATCAATTCCAACTAGTTTCAATCAAAGAGATGTAATATACGTTCAAAGGAAATTTTCTACAATGAGTTTTGAAGAAACCAATTAATTAGAACTAAGTTTAAGAAATTAAAACGAATGATTTTATTATTAGAAATAAAATACAGTAACTTTTGTAAATTCCTAACATATGGCTCATCTTATATTTTGAAGCATGTTAGTGGTTTTCAAAAGGGTTAAATTATATGGTTAAAAATTAAGTAAACAGAATTTTTACTGAAAAATTAGGAAACCACTATTATAATTTTTAAATAAAATACTGTCAATTTTTATTAAAAACGTACAAATAAGATAGAAAAAAATGTCCAAATGACAGTATACGGTATGAAAAATTATTCTACATAGTTTAAACGTACTAAATATTATTTCTGTTTATTTAAACAGTAATTTTAAGGAAGTCGGACAAGAAAATGATTTAAAAATCTTACGCGATTGAGAAAACGTTTGAAAAACTTTACGCAATTTTAAAACAGCAAAATATATTTACGCGATTTAAAAACATTTGTAAAAATGATGAAATTTTGAAAACGCGATAAAATTTCTACGCGATTGACAAAAACAACAAGTTTTTACTGTCGGGCCAAAGTGGTGGACCCGGACAGATGGTGAAACAGTATTGCCATGTGGGTGCGTACTGTATATTTATGCGATTTGCCAGTGAGGGCATATTCATAATTTTTGCCAATGGGGGCATATTTGAAATTTTGTTGCAGTATTGCCAGGTGGGTGCGTACTGTATATATTTGGAATTTTTATCATGCATGGAGTCATGCCGATCTTGGTGGATTGATTGACGAGGTGAATAACATCGTGTTGTCGATGTGATAAGCTTAGTGTTGTTCAACTTGAATGAACTTGGAGACATTAGTGTGCAGATTATTCCATTTGTGGACAGTTGGTCGCTCCTCTGGGCCGTGGTAACTGGTAACACACTAATGGACTCGACACACACTATCCTTAATCAAGATCTTGTGAAATCTATTAGTGCAAGCCTGTAGTGACACGACGTATGACAGTGTGCTACACCACTATGCTATTTCAGTGGGCTATAGACGCAACGTGAGACAGCAGAATAGTTATTGGGCGGTCGACGATACTAATAGATTTTGCGGGTCATTCTCTCTGATGTCTGTATTTTTTTTAGCTCCATGGAGTAGGGTTGAGTTACATTTCATATATTTCTTATCTCATACATTTTAATACTATTTGTCTATAACTTTTTATTTATTTGTACCATTATTTATCTGTTATTCTGTTTATCTGTATCACTATAGGTTGTTACTTTGAGTTCTGTATCATATTACATATGTGTTATCTTGTATTATAGAATACTATATTATATGAATTGTTGTACTTATTGTATTATCGTTTTCTTATTTACCATGTTGGTGGTAATATAGATTGTCTTACCTCTTTATTGTATGTGCTTTTGTATTTTAAATTACATGGTAAAGAGTTTGAGGAAGAGGAACAGCCTCTTGAGTGTGAGTACTCCGAGGAGGAGGAAGATCAGCTAGCCGAAGATCAGTTCTACGATCAAGAACCATCTGATCATCCATATCCATTGGATTGATTGCTTGAGTATGGCAATGCCAGGATTTTTGGGTTTTGTACAACTCGAGTTTCATAGTGGATCGACAGCCTGGCGTTTGCGTGAAGACAGAGACTCGGTGACTTACGTGGGAAGGTTGACTGTGTCCTTACGTAATGAGTTTGATGGAGAACCAGTCATGACGACTACGGTGTTTTTGCATTTGGAGTTACCGTTATCTCTTAGGCGTTATTGGGGTGGTATGTTCACTGCGCCTAGTGAGATTAGCAACATGTCGACTGCGCGGTCTCATTTTCGCCGAGAGTCGAAGCATCCTGGATATTTATCTTCTGATGATCTTCCTGAGAGTGATCCTTTAGAGGGTTAAATGTTTATGATGTGTACTTGGGCGCGTCTGCGTTTGTATATATAGACTGTTATTGCTTTTGTTTACTGTTTCAGTTTAAATATTTTTAGTTGTAAATTATTTGTATAACTTATGACTAAAACCCTATGTATATTATGTGTGATGCTACTCTGTTAATTTTATATTTTTGCGTTATTTTATTTAATAATATTCTATTTAACAGGAAGAATTTTACAACCCAGATTATTATATAACAAATGTTTTACAACTTGGGTAGATTTTATTTATTTTTTTCTTTTATTTTCTTTTTAAATGTGACATCCCCATAAAGGTGTTACATTAGTTGGTATCAGAGCCCAAGTTAGAGTCTTTTGGGGTTGTGGTTGGGTCTGTTTTTGTTTGTGCTGTGTGATTCTCTGTGATTTACTTCCGAAAGGATGTATCTGACTTTGTTTTGTTATGTTTGAAGAAAGAAGATGTCTGGTAGAGGACGAGGACGTGCGAACGTAAATTGAGAAGTGGATCCAATGATTGCGGCTACTGAAGCTATGCAGCAGATGACTGAAGTAATTACGCATCAAAATTTGAGAGCAGCTCAACAGCAAGATGCTACTGCTGATGCCCTAAATTTATCTAAATTTAGGCGCCACAATCCGCCACAGTTTAGAGGCGAGGTTCATCCTGAGAAAGCAAGTCAATGGATACAAGACTTGGAGAGAATTTTTGAAGGAATGAGATGCTCTGATGAGAAGAAGGTGACGTATGCAGCCTTTATGTTGAGTGGAGATGGTGAACATTGGTGGAGAGGAACTCGCCGATTATTGTTAGCTGAGGGAGTAGAAATTACATGGGAGGTATTTTCTAATGCTTTTCTGGAGAAGTATTTTGCTGCAAGTGCTAGACATGCCAAGGAAATGGAGTTTCTTGGTTTACGTCAGGGTAATATGACGGTGAATGAGTATGCTACAAAATTTGAGAGTTTGTCTCAATTCTCAGATTATGCTCAAACTCGACCAGATGATGGATGGAGATGTCGGAAGTTTGAAGCAGGGTTAAGAGTGGAACTGAAGCGAGGAGTGATATCCTTGAGAATGAATCAGTTTCATGCTTTAGTTGATGCATGTGCACGACTCGAAGAGTTGGAGCCGTCGCGAGATCAGAGAAATCGTAACTTTGGGCCAACAAGGTTTCAGAGAGGTGGTGGCAGTAATACTACTCGGTTTCAGCGTAAACCGTATTCTAGACCACCAGGGAATCAATCTCAACGACCACCAGTTGGGGGAAGTGCAAGTGGTAGTGGAGCTGGACAAAGAGTGGCGTTTACGCCAATATGTTTTAAGTGTGGAAAGAAAGGCCATCTTTCTAGTGAATGCCCTATTAGAGGAACAGTTTGTTTTAATTACAAACAGCCTGGACATATATCTAGAGATTGTACTCAGCTAGAGAAAAAGCCAACTATGAGAAATGTTCGTGCTAATCAGTCGAGGTCAAGAAGTATTCAACCAAGATCTGGAGGGCGAGTATATACTATGACTGGAACAGAAATTTCTCAATCTGATGATCTTATTCAGGGAGAAGGTGCTATTGAAGGTAATCTTCTGACTGTGTTATATGACTCTGGTGCAACACATTCATTTATTGCATATGATTGTGTGCAAAGATTGAAGTTGCCTGTGTCTTCTCTGAATGTTAAATTGAGTGTTTCTACGCTAACTGCTAAATCTGTAGTTACATCAAAGATATGTTTGGATTGTCTTATTGTTGTGAAGGACCGTAAGTTTTTGGTCAATTTGATTTGTTTGCCTCTTGTTGAGATAGATGTGATATTAGGGATGGATTGGTTATCTTCTAACCATATCCTTATAGACTGTGCAAGCAAAACTATAGTTTTTCCTAAGGAAGAAGAGTCTGGATTCTTGACTGCGGTTAAAGTCAAATCTTTGTTGAGAGAGGGAGCGCAGGGATATGTGGTATTGTCTTCTCTAGAAATTAAGAATGAGAAGGATGTGAATACTATTCCTGTTGTCAATGAGTTTCCAGAGATTTTTCCTGATGACGTACCTGGTTTACCACCTGAGAGGGAGATCGAGTTTTCAATTGATTTAGTACCAGGAGCAGGTCCTATCTCCATTGCACCTTATCGTATGTCGCTAGCAGAGTTGGTAGAGTTGAAAGAGCAATTAGTGGAACTGTTGGAGAAACAGTTTGTGCGACCTAGTGTTTCACCATGGGGAGTGCTAGTGCTTTTGGTCAAGAAGAAGGATGGAACATCTCGACTTTGTGTGGATTATCGTTAGCTGAACAAGATGACTATCAAGAATAAATATCCACTTCCAAGAATTGACGACCTGATGGATCAGTTAAAGGGAGCAGTGGTATTCTCCAAGATAGATCTGAGATCGGGTTATCACCAGATTCGTGTTAAGGGGAAGGATGTACCAAAAACAGCTTTTCGAACTCGTTATGGACATTATGAGTATCAGGTAATGCCATTCGGGGTGACGAATGCTCTTGCCATATTTATGGACTATATGAACAGGATTTTTCATCCGTATCTAGACAGATTTGTCGTTGTCTTTATCGATGACATTCTGATCTATTCCCAATCTAAGGAAGAGCATGCTGAACATTTGGGTATTGTTCTTCAGATTTTGAGGGAAAAGCAGTTATATGCGAAATTGGCGAAGTGTGAGTTCTGGTTGGAAGAAGTCCAATTTCTAGGTCGCGTAATTTCAAAAGAAGGTATTGCGGTAGACCCATCGAAGGTGGAGACTATTTTACAATGGGAAAGACCTAAGATGGTGACAGAAGTTCGAAGTTTTATTGGACTTGCTGCATATTACCGGAGGTTTATCGAGGGTTTTTCCAAGATTACTGGACCGCTTACACAGCTCACAAGGAAAAATCAAGCTTTTGAGTGGACGGAAGAACGTGAAGCCAGTTTCCAAGAATTGAAGAGGAGGTTAACAACTACACTGGTGTTGATTTTATCGGATTCTAAGGGAACTTTTGATGTGTATTGTGACGCTTCTTACCAAGGGTTAGGATGTGTATTGATGCAAAATCGAAATGTGGTGGCATATGCTTCTCGACAGTTGAAGGTTCATGAGAAGAATTATCCAACGCATGATTTGGAATTGGCTGCGATGGTTTTTGCTCTGAAAGTGTGGAGGCATTTTCTGTATGGAGCAATGTTCAATGTCTTTAGTGATCACAAAAGTCTAAAGTACTTGTTTGATTAGAAAGAATTGAATATGAGGCAGAGGCGATGGTTGGAATTCTTAAAGGATTATGATTTTCAACTCCAATACCACCCAGGAAAAGCTAATGTGGTAGCTGATGCCTTAAGTAGAAAGGTGCTTAGTGTCTCGGCAATGATGATAAAGGAGGAGGAATTGATTAACAAGTTCCGAGATCTATGGTTGTCTATGGAGTTTCTGCCTGAAAGAGTTCATCTATATAAGGTCGTGATCATAAATGAATTTCTCGACATAGTTCGGGATAAACAAAAGGAAGATGTGTTTTTACAAAATGAGAGGGAATTATTAAAGCAAGGTCATAAGGCGACGGTAGAAGAAAGAGCAGATGGAATCTTAAGGTTTAAGGGAAGAATTTGTATGCCTGATGATTCTGAATTGAAGAAGTCGATACTAGATGAAGCTCATACTAGTGATTTGAGTTTACATCCAGAGATGACCAAAATGTACCAAGACTTGAAAAGGTTGTTTTGGTGGCCAAGGATGAAAAGAGACGTAGCAGAATATATGGAGTCTTGTCTGGTTTGTCAGAAAGTGAAAGTGGAACATCAGAGACTAGCTGGAATGTTGCAACCGTTAGCTATTCCAGAATGGAAATGGGATAGTATCTCTATGGATTTTGTTACTGGGTTGCCGAAGACAAGGAAGGGTCATGATTCGATATAGGTTATAGTCGATAGGCTTACAAAGTCGGCTCATTTCTTACCAATCAATATTAAGTATTCGTTGGAAAGATTAACCCAGTTGTACATCGGTGAGATTGTCAGACTGCATGGTGTGCCTACATGTATAGTTTTCGATAGAGATCTGAGGTTTACGTCAAGATTCTGGCGAAGTCTGCAAGAAGCAATGGGAACTAAGTTGCGACTAAGTTCGGCGTATCATCCGCAGACTGATGGTCAGACAGAGAGAACTATACAATCTTTGGAAGACCTGTTGCGTGCTTGTGTTTTGGAACAACGAGGAAGTTGGGATGAATTTTTATCTTTGATAGAATTCACCTACAACAATAGTTTTCACTCAAGTATAGGGATGGCACCCTATGAGGCATTGTATGGGAGACGATGTCGAACGTCGTTATGTTGGTATCAAGATGGGGAAAATATGACTATTGGACCAGATCTTGTACAACAGACTACGGAGAAAGTAAAGATGATACAAGAAAAGATGAAGACGACGCAAAGCAGACAGAAAAGTTATGCGGATAAACGAAGACGACCTCTTGAATTTAAGGAGGGTGCGCATGTGTTTCTAAGAGTGACTCCTATGACTGGTGTCGGAAGAGTTATTAAATCCAAGAAGCTTACTCCTAAGTTCATTGGACCGTATCAGATTATCCGACTGATAGGTCCTGTGGCGTATCAGATTGCTTTGCCGCCTTTTTTATCAAATCTGCATGATGTATTACATGTATCTCAGTTACAGAAGTATGTACCGGATTCGACGCATGTTATACAACCTGACGAAGTGCAGCTGAAGGAGAATCTGACTTATGAGACTTTACCTATTAGAATAGAGGACAAAAAGGTAAAGCAGCTTCGAGGGAAAATGATCGAGCTAGTGAAGGTCATATGGAATGATGTAACAGGTGATGTTACCTAGGAGTTGGAAGGTAAAATGAGGGATCGATATCCTCATTTGTTTTGATAAGCAGCGAATTTTGAGGACGAAATTTTTATTTGTTGGGGAGAGTTGTAACACCCTAACTTTTGGAAAAATGTCCCGAATGTTCTGTTTGCTGTTTATTAAACTTTTGGGTGAAAGACCGTTGTGTCCTTATTTTGCTGTTTCTTGTTTTTTTGTATGAAATACAAAAATATATTACAGTCTATGATTTTATTTGGTCGTTTTACATATTTAGCTTCGAGACCGTAAAATAAAAATTTTGTCAAACTACTGTTTTAAATTTTTTTATATGATATACTGATATATTTTACTGTCTATAATTTTATTTGAGTGTTTTGAATGATTTGCTTCGTCGTGAGAAAAAATAAAAAAAATGACCATTACGTCCCGAATGTACTGTTTTTAATTTTTCTATATGATACAGTGTTTAATATTACTGTTTGTGATTTTATTTGGACTTTTTGTGTGATTTGCTCCGGGACAAGAAAATAATATTTTTCGGGCCGGGGAAATCTTATTTTTAATTATTCAGAGCTGGGGGATCTTACTAAACCCAATTCTGAATGAGATAGTAGTTAGTCTTTTAATTTTTAGGATTTAACTGTCAAATAAAATAATTTTATAATATTATAATGTTATTTTATTAGTCAGTACCAATAAGCGGTAATGGACCCGAAAATGTTTTATGGGACCCACGTTTAGCAAAGCAGTAAACGTTTTGAGCTAGAATAGAGAGCTAATGACAAGGCTAGTGACTAGGTTAGTGACTAAGCTAGATGACTAAGCTTGATTAGTGACTAAGCATGGTGACTAGGTTAAATGACAAGGCTAGCATGAACCAATGAGAGCAAAGCTTGGAGAACAAGGCTTAATCCTCACCATTGATCTATTCTAAGGCTTGGATGGAGTCAACACAAATGGACACCTCCTTGCCCATTGAAGTCTACGGCCATTTGGCTTTGGAGGACCATTCTTCACTTGGTTTTTCATGCAATTTCTCTCTTCTCTCTCTTCCAAGAACACCAAACACCATTGAAGCTTCCTTGAAGCACCATTCGGCCAAACACCCTAGCTCACTATCCAATCACTCAAAATTTCATCCAACCAAGTTTTCTAAACCTAAACACAATCCTAAGAACATCTCTAGTTGAGAGTTCTTGCAAAATCCTTCATTTGGAGCTTGAAAACCTATTTGGGAGATTTTACCTAGAAGGTGAAATTTCTTGTTTTCCATTTCTAAACTCTTTTTCAAAGTTCTAAGCCATGATTTATCCATGGTTTAAGCTCTCTTTAATGTTAGTAACTTGTAGATTTTTGTTTAAGTTTGTTAGGTTTTGGAGGAGTGAAAACCGAACACCTTAGAAGGAAGTGAAAGAATATTTTGTCTTCATTTAAGGTAAGAGGAAGACTAAATCTTATCATCCTTGGGTGGTGGTAAGAAGATGGAGATTTGTTTGTGATTGTAGAATCCATAAGGATTCATTTGTGTGTTTGTTAATAGCTTTCCTATTTGATGTTTGTATTAATTTGCATGTCTACAAGCTTTGATAATATTGTATGTGTTAGAAATGCATGATAATTTATAGGATGTGAACAACATGTCAAGGATTGCATGAGTGTTCCAAAGAACACACCAATGAGGCTCACGGCCATTAACCAAAATGGGGAACCAAAATGTTCTCATTATTTTTTTTAAGTGTGATTTAATTAACCTAGGAAAATTAATGAGATATAAAATTGTTTAGATTAAGGAAAATGAATTTAGAGATCAAATAGCACAAGTATAAGTTTCGGCCAACATGCCAAACCAAATATCTATGATTTCTAAAATCAATTCCAACTAGTTTTAATCAAAGAGATGTAATATATGTTCAAAGGAAATTTTCTACAATGAGTTTTGAAGAAACCAATTAATTAGAACTAAGTTTAAGAAATTAAAACTAATGATTTTATTATTAGAAATGAAATACAGTAACTTTTATAAATTCCAAACATATGGCTCATCTTATATTTTGAAGCATATTAGTGGTTTTCAAAAGGGTTAAATTATATGGCTAAAAATTAAGTAAACAGAATTTTTACGAAAAAATTAGGAAACCACTATTATAATTTTCTAAACAAAATACTGTCAATTTTTATTAAAAATGGACAAATAAGATAGAAAAAAATGTCCAAATGACAGTATACGGTATGAAAAATTATTCTACGTAGTTTAAACGTACTAAATATTATTTCTATTTATTTAAACAGTAATTTTAAGGAAGTCAGACAAGAAAATGATATAAAAATCTTACGCGATTGAGAAAACGTTTGAAAAACTTTACGCGATTTTTAAAACAGTAAAATATATTTACGCGATTTAAAAACATTTGTAAAAACGATGAAATTTTAAAAACGCGATAAAATTTCTACGTGATTGACAAAAACAACAAGTTTTTACTGTCGAGCCAAAGTGGTGGACCCGGACAGATGGTGAAACAGTATTGCCAGGTGGGTGCGTACTGTGTATTTATGCGATTTGCCAGTGAGGGCATATTCGTAATTTTTGCCAGTGGGGGCATATTTGAAATTTTGTTGCAGTATTGCTAGGTGGGTGCGTACTGTATATATTTGGAATTTTTATCATGAATGGAGTCATGCCGATCTTGGTGGATTGATTGACGAGGTGAATAACATCGTGTTGTCGATGTGATAAGCTTAGTGTTGTTCAACTTGAATGAACTTGGAGACATTAGTGTGCAGATTATTCCATTTGTGGACAGTTGGTCGCTCCTCTAGGCCATGGTAACTGGTAACACACTAATGGACTCGACACACACTATCCTTAATCAAGATCTTGTGAAATCTATTAGTGCAAGCCTGTAGTGACACGACGTATGACAGTGTGCTACACCACTATGCTATTTCAGTGGGCTATAGACGCAACGTGAGACAGCAGAATAGTTATTGGGCGGTCGACGGTACTAATAGATTTTGCGGGTCATTCTCTCTGATGTCTGTGTTTTTTTTAGCTCCATGGAGTAGGGTTGAGTTACATTTCATATATTTCTTATCTCATACATTTTAATACTATTTGTCTATAACTTTTTATTTATTTGTACCATTATTTATCTGTTATTCTGTTTATCTGTATCACTATAGGTTGTTACTTTGAGTTTTGTATCATATTACATATGTGCTATCTTGTATTATAGAATGCTATATTATATGAATTGTTATACTTGTTGTATTATCGTTTTCTTATTTACCATGTTGGTGGTGATATAGATTGTCTTACCTCTTTATTGTATGTGCTTTTGTATTTTAAATTATATGGTAAAGAGTTTAAGGAAGAGGAACAGCCTCTTGAGTGTGAGTACCCCGAGGAGGAGGAAGATCAGCTAGCTGAAGATCAGCTCTACGATCAAGAACCATCTGATCATCCATATCCATTGGATTGATTGCTTGAGTATGGCGGTGTCAGGATTTCTGGGTTTTATGTAACACCCATCGTAGGGTGCCACATTTATGTTACTTTATTACCAAATTACCCCAAGTTATAAAGTATGATGTTATAATAAAATACGAGTTGTAAAATTTTCTTTTTTCTTCTTTGATGACAATAACAATAAAATAAACTTAGCGGAAAATAAAACTATGATACAACAATCTCACACATAAAGTACATCATTATACATAACAGTCATCATTCATAATTTACATCATTACACATTACACACGTACTGTCAGGATTATTTATATTACAGACCCCCTCTTTTTTTTTTGAAACAACAAACACACTTAAATAATTACAGACATTATTTATATTAGAGTTCAAACATGCCCAAGTTTAACTAAGCAGAAGACCCCTCAGATGGGTCCTCCTCGGGTTCCTCAGCAGGTAGGAATCCGTTATGACGAGTAGCCCTACAAACAGGTGTTCGGGCTGACGACACTATGCTGATTTCCGTTGGAACATAATTTCTAGTGTCCCAATGTCGCCTGATATGCAACGGAAATTCAACATGAACAAAGATAGTCACACAGAAAAACGGATCCCCACGATACAGCCTACTAATACTAACAGTCAGGTACCCCTCATAAATAAGTCCTCGCTCATCTGGACTTGTCCTCCACTCTCTAGCTCCTCCATGAAACTGTAAACGTACATATCCGAAGAAACTAGCTCCTGATGACATGTTGTCAGAACTCTGCGGTTCCTGATGTGAGAAGTAATTCTTCTTCTCCTTCTAGTATCGTATCTTTCTCAACGTCTTCACCCAATATAAATACAATAAACAGATATACATACAAAGAGGTGAGATCACCTACACCAATACCAGCATGATAGCACAGAGATAATACAGACAACATATTATGCAAGAATATCATATCATGATCACAATTATTGCATTATCATAGTGTAAAAATAATTACCATCATGCCATCATCACTGTTCAAACCACAATTAATTACAGTAATGCTACCACATATGTATATGTTAAATTCATGCATGTGAACATAGACTCAATGTCCTACTCCATGGAGCTAATACTCAAGTCGGAGAAATTGATCGAAAAGATCTGCCGGTATCTCGTGCCTCAGACCAAGTGCTATAATTATATCTTGCACATCTAGCACATACACGACAGTCTTTGTCAGATCTCGATTAAGAATAGTGTCTCGGTCCGGATCATCGGTGTGTTGCATCGGTGTAACTCACGGTGCAGAAGAGCTACCAACTGCCCATTGCGAGCAACCCGCACCCCGATGCCCCAAGGTCAACCAGTGACTTACACTACGCATATCGCACCCACTCAAGAGGTGTACGTTTCTCCTAGGCAATTAGCCATATTCAGTCCGTTGGACCATTTTCAATGCATGTGTTATGCACCAATTACCAACCAAAGGTAAATCACATAATTTCTCAATCCAGATTCAGATACTGTTTTTCGTTCGTAAAATGGATTAATGCCAATTACAGGCAAACTTCTCAATTTCTTATACAGTATTCATATATTGTTTTTAACTGTAAAGTTTATAGTATTATTAACAGTTAAATCACGTTACTATGTTTTTCTCATTCGCAAAATATTTTCATTACATTTTTACGTACAGTAATGATTTGTAACATTTTCTGTTACACTTAAAAATCACAAAACTATTTTCTACTATATTCTAAATTGCGTAAAAATAATATTTTATTTTTAAAATGCATAGCAATGTTTCCACAACATTTAAATCGTGTAAAATATTTAAACGCGTTACAAATCGCGTAGGAATAATTTAACGTTTTTCAAATCGCGTAACTTAAAAATTACGTTTTTGAGTTACGTAAATCGTTTTTCACCGTTTTTACCCTTCACAAAATATTTCTTAACTTTAAAAATATTATTTTGAACATTTCTCATAAAAATATAATTTCTTACATTATTTTCTTTCTATTCTAAATCAAAAATCCCTTCCGTACTATATTTTCTCAAAATCACTTTTTATTGATTTAATCTTACCAAATCATATTTAATTGATTTAATTACTATTTCAAAATTTAAATTTCCTAACATTTTCCAAAACCCAATACTTAAATTCTACGTTAGAAATTTTAAGTTACAACGTTTCCTTTTATATTTCTAAATCATTTCTAAACATTAAATCAAATTTTATGTTTAAGTTACAAACGTTTTCTTTTATATTTCTAAATCACTTCTAAAAATCAATTCTTCTTAAGATAATTTAAAGTTCAACACTTAAATTCCTTTCCAAAGTCCTTATTTGAAAATTCTTATATTTTATTGCATCAAAACATTTTTTTCTAAATTATCAAAACCTTATAAATGGCCATTGGAACCATGAAATATTTTTCTTCTATCTTAAATAATTTTCATTCTTTATTTCTACATAAAATAACTTCATGAAAATACTACTTAAAACCGTGTACACTCTTTTTATAAAACAAACCCTCTTGTTTATTTTCTTTACATCTCAAATCATCCAATTTTATCACTTATGAAAATATCATTTTTGTGAACACTAATTTAATTAGTGTCTTGGCTGAAATTTATTTTAGTTCAAGGACTAAAAATCAACTTCATTGTTCTTGAAAATTTTCAATAAAAACCCTAGTCTTGGAAGCTCAAAACCGTGACCTCCTCCATGGCCTTTGGAGCCAAAACTTTGCTTATTTCAACATACATCCATCATAATATATTCAACATATATCATCATGCACATCATAAGCTTACCATATAAGCAATTAAAAATTTTACTAAGCATGCAAACACAAGTAAATCATGCAAAATATATCAAGCATAAGCAAAAATAATTAAAGCACATAACACACACACAAATTATTACATGACCATGGATAGGAATCCTCACATGGATTCACCATCCATCAAATATAAAAACCATCCCTCACCACCATGCTTGGTTGGTGAGATGAATCTCCTCTTACCTCTTGAAGAACCACCAAAGAGCTTGTTGCTTTGTCTTTGGAGCAAGATCTCCACCAATACAAGTTCTTAAACATGAAACAAATATAAGAAAATTAGTATATCAAGCTTGAATAAGAAGAACCATGGATCAAACATGGTTTAGAACATGAAAAAGAAAAGAATAAATGAAGTTTTCTTACACTTCACCAACAAAAGCTCTAGAACTTGATCTTAGTAAAAGTCCTTCAAGATGGAAGAATTAGAACTTGGTGTGAACTAAAAAGGTTCTTAGAATGATGAAAGGATTCAAGAAACTAGGTTGTATGAAATTAAAAAGTGATGGAAGAGAGAATTGGAGACTTGGCCGAATGGTGTGTTTTTGGGAGAGAAATGGAGTTTGCTTTGGTTTGGTCTTGAAACTTAAGTGGAAGAATGAAGAAATGATATTATGAAATATAGAAATGAGTGTTTTTAGTCTTCAAAGAAGAGTGCATTGCCGTAGCATGCTATTAGGGAGAAGAAAAAGTGAAGTTTGAAAAACATATGCATTAATGATCAATAGGAAATTGTCTTAACACTTGGAATTTTCCTTAACCTTTTCTTTTTTTCTTTGGCCTAAAAAGCCTATTCTAATCTTGGTCCCTTCTTCCTTCCTTGCTTCTTCAAACCATCCCCCCTCTTCATGCATGCAAAAATATGACAATTTGATAGCCATTTTGTTTTTAGTCATTTTAGATATTAATTTAAAACATTATAGGTAAAATAAGTATTAATTAAAAGCATTATAGGTAGAAGACTTATTATGGATGATTGGATCTTCTCTCTTTAAACCCCATCCCTTAGATGTGTCTCCAAAAATGAATGGTCAAGATTACACCTTCAAACTTTTCATCCAAGGGTCCAAAATGGTTGTAATCATTTTTGATGACCAATTCTCCACCATTGATCTAAATCCAAATCCAATGGTCATTAATGATCCATCTCCACCATTGATTAATTTTACATCCAAGGGTTGATAATGGTCATAGCCATTTAGAAGATTAAATCCCTACCCTTGATTTAATTTCAATCCAACGGTTATAATTGATCCTATTTACTTTTAAGATCAAATCTCCACCGTTAATTAAATCAAGATTGAATGTCTAACTGTAATTAAATTAATAGTGGATATCCAAACCACTAATGTTATCTTAATAATATTTTAATAATATAGAATTTTATTTTTATCCATTATAACCTCACAAAAATATAATTACTGTATTTTTATCGTCTGATAATTAAATACAGTACAAAATACAGTAAAAGAAATTTTCTAAAACTGTTTCCGGATTCAGGTTTAGTAAGATCCCTGTCTCCGTCTAAACAAGTACAAATTTTTCTATACGTAGAAAAATTTTTCATTTTATGGGGACCCACCTGGGCCCACGTATAGCCACACAGGCCCACATACACCTCGTGGGGCCCACAAACAAGAAAAATTCCAAAATCACACATAAAATCGCAAAAATTACAAAACTCACAAATATCAAATCAGATTACGTAAATTAATTAAGACTAAACAGTAAAAATTAATTTACGTAGATTTTTCTGGCCTGAAAATTATTATTTTCTTGACACGAAGCAAATTACTCAAAACGATCAAATATGCAGACAAAATATTCAAAATAACTTTACAGTACACAGAAATCACTAAACAGTAGAATTCTGTTAACTGTCAAGATTACAGTTTAATACATAGAAAGTTTGGGGTGTTACATTTTGTACGACTCGAGTTTCATGGTGGATCGACAGCCTGGCGTCTGCGTGAAGACAGAGACTCGATGACTTACGTGGGACGGTTGACTGTGTCGCTACGTAATGAGTTTGATGGAGAACCAGTCATGATGACTACGGTGTTTTTGCATTTGGAGTTACCGTTATCTCTTAGGCGTTATTGGGGTGGTATATTCACTGCGCCTAGTGAGATTAGCAGCGTGTCGACTGCGCGGTCTCGTTTCCACCGAGAGTCGAAGCATCCTGAATATTTATCTTCTGATGATCTTCCTGAGAGTGATCCTTCAGAGGGTTAAATGTTTATAATGTGTACTTGGGCGCGTCTGCGTTTGTATATATAGACTGTTATTGCTTTTATTTACTGTTTCAATTTAAATATTTTTAGTTGTAAATTATTTACATAACTTATGACTAAAACCCTATGTATATTATGTGTGATGTTACTCTGTTGATTTTGTATTTCCGCGTTATTTTATTTAATAATATTCTGTTTAACAGGAAGAATTTTACAACCCGGATTATTATATAACAAGTGTTTTACAACTTAGGTAGATTTTATTTATTTTTTTCTTTTATTTTCTTTTTAAATGTGACATCCCCATAAGGGTGTTACATCTAACAAAGGAATGTTAACTTCTACTCTCCTAAAGGTCTTTAAGATCTCTTTCTCTCCTTAATCTTTCTTATGCTTAACTAACCTACTAGGGAATGAGGCCTTAGAGACATACTTAGGAAGAAGTTTAGGAATACTTACCTTAGGGGCTTTAGAGTTTTACCCCTCCTCATCTACCTCTTTAGCCTCTTGCTCTTTTTCTTTAATGACTTGTGGAAAAGATGTATGTTCATCTAACATCTTCCCACTTCGCAAAGTGACAGTACTAATATTTTCCCTCGGATTCACTTCCGGTTGTGAGGGAAGTCTCCTAGAAAGTTATCTCTGAACCTTGTTGATTTCTATGGCTAACTGCCCCACTTGGTTTTGTAAGTTACTAATGGTGGCCCTTATTTCTTGTTGAAACTAAATATTATTAATGGCCATTTGCCTCATTAGCTCCTCTAGTGAAGGCTCAGGTTACCTAGGAGCTTGAGCTTGTTGTTGTCTCGGTGGGAAAGGTACTTGCCTCTGTTGAAATCCTAGAGGCCCATAAGCTGGAGGTTGATTCCGAGGCTGCTTTCTATAGCTCAAGTTGGGATGATCCCTCCACCCCGGATTATATGTGTTAGAGTATGGGTTGTAGTTTGTGGAAGGTCTACAATATCCCCCTGCTGCCTTTACCTCCTCATTTGTGGCCTCTAATAGAGTGGAACACATATCAATGGGATGTCCCGAAGAGTAACAAATCCCACAAGCATACACCGGTGCTTTCCCAATATCCATAAGCTGCTGAACCATGGTGGTTAACTAAGTCATTTGTTGCTACAGACTAGCCGTTTCTACCTCTTTAACTGCTCCCACTCCAGTGTCATTCCTGGTGAAAAATTGTTGAGTGTTTGCAGTCATTCTTGCTATCAAGTTCCTAGCCTCTTAAGGAGTCTTATCAACCAAAGCTCCTCCACTAGCAACATCAATCATGTTACGATCCATCACTAGTAAACCCTCATAAAAATACTGAATCAAAAGTTGCTTAGTGATTTGATGTTGGGGGTAGCTAGCACATAACCTCTTAAACCTCTCCCAATAGTCATGAAGTGATTTCCCATGCCTTTGTTGAATACTACAAATTTCTTTTCTGATGGTTGCGGCCTTTGAGGCAAGAAAATATCTATCTAGAAAAGCTCGAGCCATGTCTTGGCATGAATTTATGGATCTGGGTGGCAGATAGTATAGCTACTCCTTTGCAGAATCTTTCAATGAGAATGGAAAAGCTCTGAGCTTGAGTTGGTCCACTAGAATTCTTGCAGGCTTCATGCTAGAACACACTATATGGATTTCCTTTAAATGCTTGTTAGGATCCTCCCGGGCTAATCCATGAAAAGATGGCAGAAGATGAATTAGACCGGACTTCAACTCAAATGCCACTTCATTCTCAGGAATCTCTATGCAGATGGGCTATTGGTCTAAGTTTGGAGCACCCAACATCCTTAACATATTTTTTTCCATCACCACTTCTTCAAATGTTTCAGAAGATATCTCAGAACTAGATAGATCAATATGGCAGGAAACTTCGACATCAGCAAGTGTGAATTGAAAAGGAAACTGTGAGCTGACTTGTTCAAAGTAGTGCCTTAGATTCCTCAATTGCTCATTCATTTCACCACTGGACATGAACACCTTCAAAACAATCGGAAAGAAGGAAGAAAAGAATTAAAAACTGAAATAAAAATAGAGTGGAAAATAGGAAACAAACTAATAGCGTAATTGGACAATTAGTTTCCCGGCAACGGCGCCAAAATTTGGTGTAGTGTGGATTATGATTAAAATTTAGAATGAAAATTAATTGCCAAGTTCCACTAAAAATATAAAAATCTTGCAACCAGTTGTAGTTAGCAAGGGTTGATCCACAGAGAACTAATTCAATTAACACTATAAATTGATTCCTAATTTTAAACTCTCAAAAACAATAAATAGTAAAAAGGGGTTTGGTTTATTAAAACTAAAAACAGAAATTGAGTTTAAAGTAATAACAGTAAACACTATTTGAATCACCAATTAAAAGACAATGGTTAAGAGATGGAATCCACCACTAGATTTATATGATTTTGCTAACTTACATTCCCTTTATACCAATATAACTAATTATGCTTTTATGTGATTGTGAGATAAATCTCCTGTTTTCCTTAAGTTTCCTTTATTTTAGCAACTGCTCAAATTAAATCCTAATCATTAGTTATTTGTAAAGCAACCGCTCTTACACCTACCTAATTAGTGCATTAAGATTTAAAAAACCAATCACACCAAGATCTAATCACACACCGAGATTAAATTACTTAGATCATATGTCTCACTAGTCCTACCACCGCAACCGCGCATAACAATCCTAGTTTTACTACTTTCTAAATTGGCAAAGAGTATAAAAACCTTTATACTGAATTAAGATAAAAAAACATATGAATAAAAACTCAATTGAATTGATATAAAGAGATATGCAAGGTTCACATAATCAAAACTAGAGTTTAATCTTCCCTTAACCAAATAAGAAGATTAGCCACACATGGAAAATTCAAAATCAAAAGAAAAATAGAATAAAAACATTGTCAAGAATAGAAGTACAGAAGAAAATTAAAGATTAAACTAGTTTTCAAGGATTGAGGTTAATGGATTTTCGATTACTAGAACCCGAGTCTCTAATCTTTGATTGAATCTCCCTCTCCCTTGTTCTTCGTATTCTCCTCAGTTCCTTGGCGACTCCTATGCCATACATCCCCTTTTTTGAACCTTAGGCAACCCTATTTATAACTTTGGATACCTAATGCATCATTAGAATTCGTATCTACTTTCCTGATGCGACGACACAGGCCGTGTCATATGACACAGCCTACCCCGTGTCTGGGTCTGTCAACATAATTTCAGCAAAATTAGAAGTTAGAGAGTAACACGACCTACCCCGTGTTAGAGGACACGGGCCGTGTTGTTGGTCAACGCTAAAAACTAGATCTCCTTGTGATGCCAGAGAAGTGCACGGCCTACCCTATATCTGAGGACACGGGCCATGTTATTTATTATCTTCAAATTCAACCCTGATTCTTCACAGATACTCTTCTTTCTTTGCTTCTAGGGGTGATATTGATCTCCTGAAAAATACAATACAATTATAAGTGCTTATAAAAACACATTTAAGCAAAGTTTCACAATAAGGATCCGATTAAACTTTATATCTAGAAACTTAGCTAAAAGTTAACAATTAAACACACATGAAGTCCAATTAGATCAAACATAAGACGCTCAAGATATAAAAATAATCAACAGATCAAAGGACTCAAACATAACTTGCTTAGCATTAGTTAATTGTGTGATAAGGGCAATAAAGTAATATTTGATTCTAATTGTTGCATAATTGAAGGAAAAGATGATAAGCATGTTAAGTTTGTTAGTCATATGGTCAATAATATATATATGATTAGCCTTGATGACATTTCCTCAAATGATGCTAAATGTTTTATGACTAAAAAAAATGATTCGTGGTTATGGCATAGAAGAATTGCTCACATTCATATGGATCACTTAAATAAGTTGATTTCTAAAGAACTAGTAATTAAATTTCCAAAGCTCAAATTTGAAAAAGATAAACTTTATGATACATGTCAAAAAGGAAAACAAGTAAAGATTTCCTTTAAAGCTAAAAATGTGATTTCAACATCTAGACCTTTACAACTTTTACACATGAATCTTTTTTGTCTCTTTAGAATTATGAGCTTTAGTGGGAATTACTATGCTTTAGTGATTGTGGACGATTTTTCTAGGTTTACATGGACATTGTTTTTGTCTCACAAAAATAATGTTTTTCAATCATTCAAAAAGCTTGCTAAAGTTATCCAAAATGAAAAAGGTTTTTGTATTGCATCCATAAGAAGTGACTATGGTGGTGAATTTGAAACCTTTTGTGATGAAAATGACATTGAGCATAATTTTTCTGCCCCTAGAACACTATAAAAAATGGTGTTGTAGAAAGGAAAAATCAATCTTTATAAGAAATGGCAAGAATTATTGTAACACCCACCGTAGGGTGCCACATTTAAACATTATTATTACCGAATTACTCCCAAGTTCATAAATTGTGATGTTATAAAAATACGAGTTGTAAAATTTCTTGATGTCGATAAGATAACCTTAGCGGATAATAAAAATATTACAATATCATCACAAATAATTTACATCATATATACATTACAAAAGTACTGTCAAGATTATTTATATACAGACATAGTCCTTAAAGTATTTGAACATTATTTAAAACTAACATACTGCCCAAGTATTACTAAACAACAGAACCCTCAGATGGGTCCTCCTCAGATTCCTCATCAGGTAGGAATCCAGGTTGACGCGAAGTACTACGGACAGGTGTCCGAGCAGATGACACGATGTTAATCTCACTAGGAGTACGGTAGTAAGCTCCCCAGTACTACCTAATGGATAACGGAAACTCTAAGTGTACATAAATATTTACACTGAAATAAGGGTTCCCTTTGTAACACCCCAAACTTTCTATGTGTTAAACAGTAATTTTGACCGTTAACAGAAATCTACTTTCTAGTGATTTCTGTGTGCTGTAAAACTATTTTGAATATTCTGTCTGCATATTTGATCATTTTGAGTAATTTGCTCTGTGTCAAGAAAATAATAATTTTTGGGCCGGAAAAATCTACGTAAATTAATTTTTACTGTTTAGTCTTAATTAATTTACGTAATCTGATTTGATATTTGTGAGTTTTGTAATTTTTGTGATTTTATGTGTGATTTTGGAATTTTTACTGTTTGTGGGCCCCACGAGGTGTATGTGGGCCCAGGTGGCCATACGTGGGTCCAGATGGGTCCCGCAAAATGAAAAAATTTTCTACGTATAGAAAAATTTGTACTGTTTAGACGGAGACAGGGGATCTTACTAAACCTGAATCCGGAAACAGTTTTAGAAAATTTCTTTTACTATATTTTGTACTGTATCTAATTATCAGACGATAAAAAATACAATAATTATATGTTTATGAGGTTATAATGGATAAAAATAAAATTCTATATTATTAAAATATTATTAAGATAACATTAGTGGTTTGGATATCCACCATTAATTTAATTACAGTTAGAAATTCAATCTTGATTTAATTAACGGTGGAGATTTGATCTTAAAAGTAAATAGGATCAATTATAACCGTTGGATTGAAATTAAATCAAGGGTAGGGATTTAATCTTCTAAATGGCTATGACCATTATCAACCCTTGGATGTAAAATTAATCAATGGTGGAGATGGATCATTAATGACCATTGGATTTGGATTTAGATCAATGGTGGAGAATTGGTCATCAAAAATGATTACAACCATTTTGGACCCTTGGATGAAAAGTTTGAAGGTGTAATCTTGACCATTCATTTTTGGAGACACGTCTAAGGGATGGAGTTTAAGGAGAGAAGATCCAATGGTCCATAATAAGTCTTCTACCTATAATGCTTTTAATTAATACTTATTTTACCTATAATGTTTTAAATTAATATCTAAAATGACTAAAAACAAAATGGCTATCAAATTGTCATATTTTTGCATGCATGAAGAGGGGGGGATGGTTTGGAGAGCAAGGATGAAGGGAGACAAGATTAGTATAGGCTTTTTAGGCCAAAGAAAAAAAATGAAGACAAGCCAAATGTCAAGACAATTTCCTATTGATCATTAATGTTTATGTCTTTCAAACTTCACTTTTTCTTCTCTCTAATTGCATGCTACGGCAATGCACTCCTTTGAAGACTAAAAACACTCATTTCTATATTTCATAATATCATTTCTTCATTCTTCCACTTAAGTTTCAAGACCAAACCAAAGCAAACTCCATTTCTCTCCCAAAAACACACCATTCGGCCAAACACTCCAACTCACTCTTCCATCACTTTTTAATTTCATACAACCTAGTTTCTTGAATCCTTTCATCATTCTAAGAACCTTTGTAGTTCACACCAAGTTCTAATTCTTCCATTTTGAAGGACTTTTACCAAGATCAAGTTCTAGAGCTTTTGTTGGTGAAGTGTAAGAAAACTTCATTTATTCTTTTCTTTTTCATGTTCTAAACCATGTTTGATCCATGGTTCTTATTGTTCAAGCTTGATATACTAATTTTCTTGTATTTGTTTCATGTTTAAGAACTTGTATTGGTGGAGATCTTGCTCCAAAGACAAAGCAACAAGCTCTTTGGTGGTTCTTCAAGAGGTAAGAGGGAGATTCATCTCACCAACCAAGCATGGTGGTGAGGGATGGTTTTATATTTGATGGATGGTGAATCCATGTGAGGATTCCTATCCATGATCATGTAATAATTTGTGTGTGTTATATGCTTTAATTATTTTTGCTTATGCTTGATATATTTTGCATGATTTACTTGTGTTTGCATGCTTAGTAAAATTTTTAATTGCTTATATGGTAAGCTTATGATATGCATGATGATATATGTTGAATATATTAGGATGGATGTATGTTGAAATAAGCAAAATCTTGGCTCCAAAGGCCATGGAGGTGGTCACGGTTTTGAGCTTCCAAGACTAGGGTTTTTATTGAAATTTTTCAAGAACAATGAAGTTGATTTTTAGTCCTTGAACTAAAATAAATTTCAGCCAAGACACTAATTAAATTAGTGTTCACAAAAATGATATTTCCATAAATGATAAAATTGGATGATTTGAGAAGTAAAGGAGATAACAAGAGGGTTTGTTTTATAAAAAGAGTGTACACGGTTTTAAGTAGTATTTTCATGAAGTTATTTTGTGTAGAAATAAAGAATGAAAATTACTTAAGTTAGAAGAAAAATATTTCATGGTTCCAATGGCCATCTATAAGGTTTTGATAATTTAGAAAAAAATGTTTTCATGCAATAAAATATAAGAATTTTCAAATAAGGATTTTGGAAAGGAATTTAAGTGTTGAACTTTAAATTATCTTAAGAAGAATTAATTTTTAGAAGTGATTTAGAAATATAAAAGAAAACGTTTGTAACTTAAACATAGAATTTGATTTAATGTTTAGAAGTAATTTAGAAATATAAAAGGAAACGTTTGTAACTTAAAATTTCTAACGTAGAATTTAAGTATTGGGTTTTGTAAAATGTTAGGAAATTTAAATTTTGAAATAGTAATTAAATCAATTAAATATGATTTGGTAAGAGTAAATCAATAAAAAGTGATTTTGAGAAAATATAGTACGGAAGGGATTTTTGATTGAGAATAGAAAGAGAATAATGCAAGAAATTATATTTTTATAACAAATGTTCAAAATAATATTTTTAAAGTTAAGAAATATTTTGTGAAGGGTAAAAACGGTGAAAAACGATTTACGTAACTCAAAAACGTAATTTTTAAGTTACGCGATTTGAAAAACGTTAAAATATTTCTACGCGATTAAATATTTTACACGATCAAAATGTTGTAAAAAATTTACTATGCGATTTAAAAATAAAAGCTTATTTTTACCCAATACAGTAGAAAATAGTTTCGCAATTTTTAAACGTAACATAAAATATTACAAATAACGAAAATATTTTGCGAATGAGAAAAATACGGTAATGTGATTTAACTGTTTATTATACAGTAAACCTTACAGTTAAAAACAATATATGAATACTGTATAAGAAATTGAGAAGTTTGCCTGTAATTGGCATTAATCCATTTTATGAACGAAAAATAGTATTTGAATCTGGAATGAGAAATTATGTGATTTACCTTTGGTTTGTAATTGGTGCATTACACATGCATTGAAAATGGTCCAACAGACTGAATATGGCTAATTGCCTAGGAGAAACGTACACCTCTTGAGTGGGTGCGATATGCATAGTGTAGGTCACTGGTTGACCTTGGGGGCATCGGGGTGCGGGTTGCTCGTAATGGGCAGTTGGTAGCTCTTCTGCACCGTGAGTTAGACCGATGCAACACACCGATGATCCGGACCGAGACACTATTCTTAATCGAGATCTAACAAAGACTGTCGTGTATGTGCTAGATGTGCAAGATATAATTATAGCACTTGGTCTGAGGCACGAGATACTGGCAGATCTTTTCGATCAATGTCTCCGACTTGAGTATTAGCTCCATGAAGTAGATCATTGAGTCTACGTGCGCATGCATGAAACTGAGCATCTATATCTATGTGATGGTGTTTGTGTAATTATTTTGTGTTTTAAACAGTGATAGTGGCATGATGGTAATTATTATTCTTGCACTATGATGATGGCATAATTGTGATCGTGATATGATATTTTTAGTATAATATGTTGCTTGTATTATCTCTGTGCTATTATGCTGGTATTGGCGTAGGTGATCTCACCTCTTTGTATGTATATCTCGTATATTGTATTTATATTGGGTGAAGACGTTGAGAAAGATACGGTACTAGAAGGAGAAGAGGAATTACTTCTCACATCGAACCGCAGCGAGTTCTAACAAGTATGACGTCAAGAGCCGTTTCTTCGGATATGTACGTTTACAATTTCACGGAGGAGCTAGAGAATGGAGGACAAGTCCCGATGAGCGAGGACTTATTTACGAGGGGTACCTGACTGTTAGTATTAGTAGGCTCGTATCGTGGGGATCCGTTTTTCTGTGTGACGATCTTTGTTCATGTTGAATTTCCGTTGCATATCAGGCGACATTAGGACACTAGAAATTATGTCCCAACGGAAATCAGCATAGTGTCGTCAGCCCGGACACCTGTCCGTAGGGCTAATCGTCACAATGGATTCCTACCTGCTGAGGAACCTGAGGAGGACCCGTCTGAGGGGTCTTCTGCTTAGTTAAGCTTGGGCGAGTGTGAACTCTGATATAAGTTATGTCTGTAATTATTTAAGTGTGTTTATTATTTCAATAAATGGTTTGTAATAAATAAACCTGACAGCACGTGTGAAATATGTATATGATGTAATTTATGTGTGAGATTGTTGTATCATAATTTTATTTTCCGCTAAGTTTATTTTATTGTTATAAAAAAAAAATTTACAACTCATATTTTTATCACAATATCACACTATATGACTATTGAGGGTATTTGGGTAATTAAAGTAACATAAATGTGACATCCTACGGTGGGTGTTACATTAGTTGGTATCAGAGCCCAAGTTAGAGTCTTTTGGGGTTGTGGTTAGGTCTGTCTTGTTTGTGTTGTGTGATTCTCTGTTATTGTTTTCTGAAAAGAAACAATATTGTTTGAAGATTGACCTTGCTTTCCTTGTATTGTTCAGTTTGAGTAGAAAAAGTAATGACTGGACGAGGACGTGGACGTGGAAATACTAGCACAGATATGGAACTGAATGGGAATGATAATGTGAACATGGCTGCAGCTGTAGCAGCTATGCAAAGAATGGTGGAAGTGGTTGCACAACAAAATCAACGGGCTAATGAAAATGTGCATAGTTTATCGGAGTTTCGAAAGAATAATCCACCGAAATTTCATGGAGAGTTTGATCCGGAGAAAGCTGAACTTTGGATCCGAGAACTTGAAAAGATATTTGATGGTATGAGATGTGCTGATGAACGGAAGCTTACGTTGGCAACATTTATGCTGGTAGGAGATGGTGAATGTTGGTGGGCAGGAGCTAGAAGACTGTTGGAAGCTGAAGGAAGGATGGTGACATGGCAACTTTTCAAGCAAAGATTTCTGGAGAAATATTTTCCAGCAAGTGTGAGACATATGAAGGAGATGGAGTTTCTGGGTTTACGTCAAGGATTAATGTCCGTTAGTGAGTATGCGGCAAAATTTGAAAGTCTGTCTCAATTTTCAAGATATTTGCAGATGAACCCAGATGAGGGCTGGAAATGTAGGAAATTTGAAGAAGGATTAAAGCTGGATATTAAGAGAGCTGTAACGATGTTGGAGATTAATCAATTTCCAACTTTGATTGAAAAATGTCGTAAAGTTGAAGAGATTGATCATCAACGTGTGGCAAGAAACAAGAATTTTGGACCTGCAAGGTTCCAAAAAGGGAAGAATAATCAAGCAAGTCGCTCTCAACAAAAGCCGTATGTGAAATCGGCAGGACCGTATGTGAAACCGGCAGGACCGTATGTGAAACCGGCAGGAGGTCAGACCAAGAAGCAATTTGTGGGAGGAAGTTCTAGCAACAATAAAGCAAGTCAAGCTGGGACTCCTATTCGATGTTTCAAATGTGGGAAGGATCATCTCACGAAGGATTGTCCACATAAGGAAGTTGTTTGTTTTAAGTGTGGACAGCTTGGACATTTCTCCAAAGACTGTGATCAGATAAAGAAGGAATCCTCTGTGGGAAACGTCCGTACTGCAAGGCCACAGGCGGGTGGTCGTGTCTATACAATGAGCGGGGAGGAAGCCGCTAAATTTGGAGACTTGATAATGGAGGAGTGTGCAATTGAAGGTAATCCTTTAACTGTACTCTATGATTCGGGAGCAACACATTCTTTCATTGCATGTGATTGTGTTGAACGTTTGGGTTTGACTGTGACTGAATTGCCATATGATCTGAGTGTTGCTACTCCTACTGATAAGCCTGTAGTTACATCAACAGTATGCCTGAATTGTCCTGTCTGTGTTAGGGATAGAATCTTTTATGTGGATTTGATCTGTTTGCCTCTTTCCAAGATTAATGTAATCTTGGGAATGGATTGGTTGTCTTCTAACCATATCCTTATTGATTGTTCGAATAAGACATTAGTATTTCCTGAGGCTAAGGATTCTAGATTCCTAACGGCTACTCAAGTGGAAGCTTGTCTGAAAGAAGGAGATCGGGGGTATTTATTATTATCTTCTTTGGAAGTGCAATGTGAAGATCCTTTGAAGGATATTTATGTGGTCAACGAATTTCCTGAAGTGTTTCTTGAAGATATACCTGGACTACCACCAGAAAGGGAAATCGAGTTTGCCATCGATCTTGTACCTGGAGCTGGACCGATATCTATAGCGCCCTATCGAATGTCGCCGATAGAACTAGCCGAACTGAAGAAACAGCTGGAGGATTTATTAGAAAAACAATTTGTGAGACCAAGTGTGTCACCTTGGGGAGCTCCGGTTTTATTGGTTAAGAAGAAAGATGGAACTTCACGTCTATGTGTAGACTATCGACAATTGAACAAGGTTACGATTAAGAATAAATATCCACTACCAAGGATAGATGATCTAATGGATCAGTTGCGAGGAGCCGCAATATTTTCCAAGATTGATCTACGTTCTGGGTATCACCAGATACGTGTGAAAGCGGAAGATATTCCCAAGACTGCATTTCGGACGCGCTATGGGCATTACGAATATCTTGTGATGCCATTCGGTGTAACAAATGCACCAGCTATATTCATGGACTTCATGAATAGAATTTTTCGTTCATACTTGGATAAATTTGTTGTTGTCTTTATTGATGACATCTTGATCTATTCTAGAAATCAGGAGGAACATGCTGAACATCTCAGGGTGGTTCTTCAGATTTTGAAGGAGAATAAGTTGTATGCCAAGTTATCCAAATGTGAGTTTTGGTTGAATGAAGTTCAATTTTTGGGACACGTGATATCAAAAGAAGGAATTAAAGTTGATGCTTCCAAGGTGGAGACAGTTTTGGAGTGGGAAAGACCAAAGACTGTAACAGAAATCTGTAGTTTTGTTGGATTAGCTAGTTACTATAGACGGTTCATTGAGGGGTTTTCAAAGATTGTAGGACCTCTTACCCAACTTACACGAAAGAATTAACCGTTCGTGTGGACTGATGCATGCGAAGAAAGTTTTCAAGAGTTGAAAAGACGATTGACTACTTCACCGGTATTGATTCTACCTGATCCAAACGAACCTTTCGAAGTATATTGTGATGCTTCATACCAAGGATTGGGTTGTGTACTTATGCAGAATCGTAAGGTGGTGGCTTATGCTTCAAGGTAGTTGAAAAATCATGAGAGGAATTATCCGACTCATGACTTGGAGTTGGCAGTTGTGGTTTTTGCATTGAAAGTGTGGAGACATTTTCTCTATGGAGCTACGTTTACTATTTTTAGTGATCATAAAAGTTTAAAATATCTGTTTGATCAGAAAGAGTTAAACATGAGGCAAAGGCGTTGGTTAAAATTATTTGGGATGATGTAAGCGGGGAAGCTACATGGGAACTAGAAGAAAAGATAAAAGAACAGTATCCCTATTTATTCTGAGGATGTGAAATCAAGTTCATCAAGTTTCGAGGACGAAACTTTTGTAGAGGGGGAGAATTGTAACACCCCAAACTTTCTATGTATTAAACAGTAATTTTGACCGTTAACAGAAATCTACTTTCTAGTGATTTCTGTGTGCTGTAAAACTATTTTGAATATTCTGTCTGCATATTAGATCGTTTTGAGTAATTTGCTCCGTGTCAAGAAAATAATAATTTTTGGGCCGGAAAAATCTGCGTAAATTAATTTTTACTGTTTAGTCTTAATTAATTTACATAATCTGATTTGATATTTGTGATTTTTGTAATTTTTGTGATTTTATGTGTGATTTTGGAATATTTACTGTTTCTGGGCCCCACGAGGTATATGTGGGCCCAAGTGGGTCCCGCAAAATGAAAAAATTTTTTACGTATAGAAAAATTTGTACTGTTTAGACGGAGACAGGGGATCTTACTAAACCTGAATCCGGAAACAGTTTTAGAAAATTTCTTTTACTGTATTTTGTACTGTATCTAATTATCAGACGATAAAAAAATACAGTAATTATATGTTTGTGAGGTTATAATGGATAAAAAATAAAATTCTATATTATTAAAATATTATTAAGACAACATTAGTGGTTTGGATATCCACTATTAATTTAATTACAGTTAGAAATTCATTCTTGATTTAATTAACGGTGGAGATTTGATCTTAAAAGTAAATAGGATCAATTATAACCATTGGATTGAAATTAAATCAAGGGTAGGGATTTAATCTTCTAAATGGCTATGACCATTATCAACCCTTGGATGTAAAATTAATCAATGGTGGAGATGGATCATTAATGACCATTGGATTTGGATTTAGATCAATGGTGGAGAATTGGTCATCAAAAATAATTACAACCATTTTGGACCCTTGGATGAAAAGTTTGAAGGTGTAATCTTGACCATTCATTTTTGGAGACACATCTAAGGGATGGGGTTTAAAGAGAGAAGATCCAATGGTCCATAATAAGTCTTCTACCTATAATGCTTTTAATTAATACCTATTTTACCTATAATGTTTTAAATTAATATCTAAAATGACTAAAAACAAAATGGCTATCAAATTGTCATATTTTTGCATGCATGAAGAGAGGGGGGGACGGTTTGGAGAGCAAGGATGAAGGGAGACAAGATTAGTATAGGCTTTTTAGGCCAAAGAAAAAAAAAATGAAGACAAGCCAAATGTCAAGACAATTTCCTATTGATCATTAATGTTTATGTCTTTCAAACTTCACTTTTTCTTCTCTCTAATTGCATGCTACGACAATGCACTCCTTTGAAGATTAAAAGCACTCATTTCTATATTTCATAATATCATTTCTTCATTCTTCCACTTAAGTTTCAAGACCAAACCAAAGCAAACTCCATTTCTCTCCCAAAAACACACCATTCGGCCAAACACTCCAACTCACTCTTCTATCACTTTTTAATTTCATACAACCCAGTTTCTTGAATCCTTTCATCATTCTAAGAACCTTTGTAGTTCACACCAAGTTCTAATTCTTCCATTTTGAAGGACTTTTACCAATATCAAGTTCTAGATCTTTTGTTGGTGAAGTGTAAGAAAACTTCATTTATTCTTTTCTTTTTCATGTTCTAAACCATGTTTGATCCATGGTTCTTCTTGTTCAAGCTTGATATACTAATTTTCTTGTATTTGATTCATGTTTAAGAACTTGTATTGGTGGAGATCTTGCTCCAAAGACAAAGCAACAAGCTCTTTGGTGGTTCTTCAAGAGGTAAGAGGGAGATTCATCTCACCAACCAAGCATGGTGGTGAGGGATGGTTTTATATTTGATGGATGGTGAATCCATGTGAGGATTCCTATCCATGGTCATGTAATAATTTATGTGTGTGTTATGTGCTTTAATTATTTTTGCTTATGCTTGATATATTTTGCATGATTTACCTGTGTTTGCATGCTTAGTAAAATTTTTAATTGCTTATATGGTAAGCTTATGATATGCATGATGATATATGTTGAATATATTAGGATGGATGTATGTTGAAATAAGCAAAATTTTGGCTCCAAAGGCCATGGAGGTGGTCACGGTTTTGAGCTTCCAAGACTAGGGTTTTTATTGAAATTTTTCAAGAACAATGAAGTTGATTTTTAGTCCTTGAACTAAAATAAATTTCAGCCAAGACACTAATTAAATTAGTGTTCACAAAAATGATATTTCCATAAATGATAAAATTGGATGATTTGAGAAGTAAAGGAGATAACAAGAGGGTTTGTTTTATAAAAAGAGTGTACACAGTTTTAAGTAGTATTTTCATGAAGTTATTTTGTGTAGAAATAAAGAATGAAAATTACTTAAGTTAGAAGAAAAATATTTCATGGTTCCAATGGCCATCTATAAGGTTTTGATAATTTAGAAAAAAATGTTTTCATGCAATAAAATATAAGAATTTTCAAATAAGGATTTTGGAAAGGAATTTAAGTGTTGAACTTTAAATTATCTTAAGAAGAATTAATTTTTAGAAGTGATTTGAAATATAAAAGAAAACGTTTGTAACTTAAACATAGAATTTGATTTAATGTTTAGAAGTAATTTAGAATTATAAAAGGAAATGTTTGTAACTTAAAATTTCTAACGTAGAATTTAAGTATTGGGTTTTGGAAAATGTTAGGAAATTTAAATTTTGAAATAGTAATTAAATCAATTAAATATGATTTGGTAAGAGTAAATCAATAAAAAGTGATTTTGAGAAAATATAGTACGGAAGGGATTTTTGATTGAGAATAGAAAGAGAATAATGCAAGAAATTATATTTTTATAAGAAATGTTCAAAATAATATTTTTAAAGTTAAGAAATATTTTGTGAAGGGTAAAAACGGTGAAAAACGATTTACGTAACTCAAAAACGTAATTTTTAAGTTACGCGATTTGAAAAACGTTAAAATATTTCTACGCGATTAAATATTTTACACGATCAAAATGTTGTAAAAAATTTACTATGCGATTTAAAAATAAAAGCTTATTTTTACCCAATACAGTAGAAAATAGTTTCGCAATTTTTAAACGTAACGTAAAAATGTTACAAATAACGAAAATATTTTGCGAATGAGAAAAATACGGTAATGTGATTTAACCGCTTTATTATACAAGAACCTTACGATTAAAAACAATATATGAATACTTGTATAAGAAATTGAGAAGTTTGCCTGTAATTGGCATTAATCCATTTTACGAACGAAAAATAGTATTTGAATCTGGAATGAGAAATTATGTGATTTACCTTTGGTTGGTAATTGGTGCATTACACATGCATTGAAAATGGTCCAACAGACTGAATATGGCTAATTGCCTAGGAGAAACGTACACCTCTTGAGTGGGTGCGATATGCGTAGTGTAGGTCACTGGTTGACCTTGGGGGCATCGGGGTGCGGGTTGCTCGCAATGGGCAGTTGGTAGCTCTTCTGCACCGTGAGTTAGACCGATGCAACACACCGATGATCCGGACCGAGACACTATTCTTAATCGAGATCTGACAAAGACTGTCGTGTATGTGCTAGATGTGCAAGATATAATTATAGCACTTGGTCTGAGGCACGAGATACTGGCAGATCTTTTCGATCAATGTCTCTGACTTGAGTATTAGCTCCATGAAGTAGATCATTGAGTCTACGTGCGCATGCATGAAACTGAGCATCTATATCTATGTGATGGTGTTTGTGTAATTATTTTGTGTTTTAAACAGTGATAGTGGCATGATGGTAATTATTATTCTTGCACTATGATGATGGCATAATTGTGATCGTGATATGATATTTTTAGTATAATATGTTGCTTGTATTATCTCTGTGCTATTATGCTGGTATTGGCGTAGGTGATCTCACCTCTTTGTATGTATATCTGTATATTGTATTTATATTGGGTGAAGACGTTGAGAAAGATACGGTACTAGAAGGAGAAGAGGAATTACTTCTCACATCAGGAACTGCAGAGTTCTAACAGTATGACGTCAAGAGCCAGTTTCTTCGGATATGTACGTTTACAATTTCACGGAGGAGCTAGAGAATGGAGGACAAGTCCCGATGAGCGAGGACTTATTTACGAGGGGTACCTGATGTAGTATTAGTAGGGTCGTATCGTGGGGATCCATTTTTCTGTGTGACGATCTTTGTTCATGTTGAATTTCCGTTGCATATCAGGCGACATTGGGACACTAGAAATTATGTCCCAACGGAAATCAGCATAGTGTCGTCAGCCCGGACACCTGTCCGTAGGGCTAATCGTCACAATGGATTCCTACCTGCTGAGGAACCTGAGGAGGACCCGTCTGAGGGGTCTTCTGCTTAGTTAAGCTTGGGCGAGTGTGAACTCTGATATAAGTTATGTCTGTAATTATTTAAGTGTGTTTATTGTTTCAATAAATGGTTTGTAATAAATAAACCTGACAGCACGTGTGAAATATGTATATGATGTAATTTATGTGTGAGATTGTTGTATCATAATTTTATTTTCCGCTAAGTTTATTTTATTGTTATAAAAAAAAATTTACAACTCATATTTTTATCACAATATCACACTATATGACTATTGAGGGTATTTGGGTAATTAAAGTAACATAAATGTGACATCCTACGGTGGGTGTTACACCCTTGATAAAGCCTACTCAAGGTAACATTCAAGTCTCCTATATAGAAAATACATTCTCTATCTAGATGGACATGCCATGCCTCCAGACCTCCTCGAAACTGCAACGTCATATATCCTAGGAAACTGGGCATTGCCATCTTCTCAAAACTCTGCTTCCTTAGGAGGAATCTGCTCTTCTTCACCCTCTTGTTCAATCCCTTATTCAGCGTCTTTACAAATATAAATATAGTACAAAATAGGCATACAAAGAGGTGAGATCATCTACGCCAATACTAACATGGTAACATGGAGATAACACAAACAACACACTATACAGATATATCATATCATAATTACAATCATGTCATCAGCATCATTTATCATCACAATAGATGAAATAAACAATAATTATGATCATGCCCTCAACAATATCCAAATGTTCAACAATTCAATTATCATAAACAATAATTACGATAATGCGCTCAACATTTTCCAAATATCCAACAATTCAATTTTCATAAACAATAATTATGATAATGCCCTCAACATTATCCAAATATCCAATAGTACAATTATCATAACCAATATTCCTCAATTAATATATCACACAGATATAGATATTCAGATTATGCATGTGCACAAAGACTCAATTTCCTACTCCATGGAGCGAAAACTCAAGTCGGAGAAATTGATCCAAAAGATCTGTTTGTACTAATATGCCTCAGACCACGTGCCACTATTCTCATTAGTGTTTGCACATCTACATATACACGACAGTCTTTAGTAGATCTTGATTAAAAATAGTGTCTCAGTTAGGATCATCGGTGCGTTGCATCGGTCTAACCCACGGTACAGAAGAGCTACCAACTGCCCATTGTAACCAACCCGTACCCCGATGCCCCTAATATCAACAAGTGACTTACACTACGCATATCGCACTCACTCAAGAGGTGTACGTCTCTCCTAGGAAAATAGTCTTATCCAGTCCATCGGACTTTTCCAATGCATGTACAATGCACCATTCTCAATTCAAATTCACAATTTCATATTCAGGGTCCACACACTGGTCCATTCTCAGTTCAATTTCATAATCTCATAATCAGGATCCACACACTGGTCCAACAGTATCTTTACTGTATCTTCAATTGTGAAATCACATTATTGCATTTTCTCAATTGCGCAACACTTTTGTCATGTTTTTCACAATCGTGCAACATTTCTGTGATGTTTTCAAAATTTCGCAACATTTCTGTCGCATTTCCAAATCGCGTAGCGATTTTCCATTGTTTTCTCAATCATGTACAAATATTTCATCATTTTTCAATCACGTAGTGATTTTTCAACAATATTTCAATCGCACAAAAATATTTAAACGCTTTCCAAATTGCGTAGAAATATTTAAATGTTTTTCAAATCGCGTAGCTTAAAAATTACATTTTTAAGTTACGTAAATCATTTTTCATCATTTTTCCATTACGTAAAATATTTTTCAACCTTCCAAAATTCCATTTCAACCTTTCTCAAAATAATATGACTTCTCACATTATTTTCCACATTTTCTTACTCAAGAAAATCCTTTTCGCAATATATTCCACAAATTCACCATTTTGTTGAATTAAATCAATGTTTCGAACTTAAAATTTCCTAACGCGCTCCAAAACCCAAATGATGAGTTATATGTTAGAAATTTTCAAGTTACCAATGTATTTTCCATAAATCATGAATCAATTCTAAAACTCAGTTCTCTTTAAAATAAATTGAGGTTCAAACACTTTCAACCTCTCTTTTTCTCTTATAACCGAAATTTCTATTTTTCAAGTGATAAAACACTTTGTTTCCATTTCAAAATCCTTATTCTCACTTTCTTTAAAATTCATTACTTTCCCTTTCTAAATCATAATTTCATACAAAATTCTTCTCATTTCAAGCCTTCAAAACCGTGTGGTACTTGGCCATTGAGACCATCATTTCTTCCTTCTAAATTAACTAAGTTCCATTCATGTTTTTACACAAACAAAACCATTAAAATCCTCCAAAAACTGTGTACATTTGTTCTTTGAAACCAATCCATCTTTTCTTTTTCCTTTCCTTTCTAATCATTCAATTTTACCATTCATGAAAATTTTAGTTTGGAAACACTTATTTTGAGGTGTTGAGGCTGAAATCCTCATGGTCCTTAGAACCAAAAATTGTTTTCCTTTCCAACAATTTTTATGGCATACATAACATATAATCAACATATTATATTTCAAGCATATCATAAAAGCAATAAAAAATCATACCAAGCATGTAAGCACAAATAAATCATGCAAAGCACATCAAGCATAAGCAAATAATCAAAACACATAAACACTTCCACATAATTACATCACCATGGATATGAATCCTCACATGGATTCACCATCCATCAAATACAAAAATCATCTCTCACCACCATACTTGGTTGGTGAGATAGATCTCCCTCTTACCTCTAGAAGAACCTCAAAAGCTCCTTGCTTTGCTTCATTTTCAAGTCCTTCACCACCAAAGGTTTCTTAAACACAAAACAAAACATATATTTATTAGCATATTAAGCTTGAACAAGATAAACCATGGATCAAACATGGCTTAGAACATGAAAAAGAGATAAGAAGTGAAGTTTTGCTTACACTTCACCTTAAAAACCCTATAACTTTGCTCTTGAAGAAAGTACTTGAAGATGATGGATTTAGAACTTGACCTAAACTACAAAGTATCTTAGATTGAGGTATAGATTCAAGAAGTAAGGTTGTTTGAAATTTTTGAGTGACGGAAGGTGGATTTGGGTGCTATGGCCGTGAGCTTGAGTGAAGAGAAATGGAGAGAAAAGTTTGAAGAGCTTAGGATTTTGGAATGATCAAGATGAGCAATAATGGTATCTTCAAACTTTGCGATGCATTAAACCATCACCAAAACCGTCCCCCCCTCCTTGTACACTCAATGAGTGACCAATCTCACTAGCCACCATTTTAAGCATTGTTAGCCATTGATTAGATCAATGGTTAGTATTAATGTAGATTCTAATTATAGCCTTTCGATGTAAAACTAAATCTAGGCCATTAGATCTTTCCTCCTTGAAATCCTAGCCATTAGATGTATCTCCAAAATGAAGGGTCAAGATCACTCCTTCATACTTTCAATCCAATGGTCATAAATGATCTTAGCCACTTTGTAAGACCAAATCTCCACATTTAATTAAATCAATGGTGGATATCCAAACCACCAATGTTGACTAAGTAGTATAATATTTATTTTTATCTGCTATTACCCTATGAACAATATTTTTACTGTATTTTTATTGCCTGATAATTAAATACAGTATAAAATACAATAAAAAAATTTTAAAAACTGTTTCTAGTTTCGGGTTTAGTAAGATCCCCTGTCCCGTCTCAACAATACAAAATTTTCTGGTTGCAGAAAAATTTTCACTTTTCTGGACCCACCTAGGCCCACATACAGCCCCCCTGGGCCCACAGAAAGCCCAAGGATAATATTAAAAGAATCAAAGAAATATAAAAATTTCATAATCATCTACAAAATCATAAAAATTATAAAACTTACAAAAATTAAATCAGATTACGTAAAATAATTAAGACTTAACAGTAATAATTAAAATACGTAAGATTTTCCTCGGCCCAAAAATTATTATTTTCCTGACATGGAGTAAATCACACAAAATGATTAAATGTATTCACGGAATACTCAAAATAATTTTACAGTACACAGAAATCACTAAACAGTAGAATTCTATTAACTGTCAAAATTACTATCAAATAGTTAGGAAATTTGGGGTGTTACAATTATGCTCAATGAGGCTAACCTTCCTAAGTATTTTTGGGCGGATGCGATTAACACCACTTGTTATGTTATGAATAAGGCTCTAATAAAGCCAATTTTAAAGAAAATCCTCTATGAATTATACAAAGGAAGTAAGCCAAATGTTTCACATTTTTATGTCTTTGGATGTAAATACTTTGTTTTGAATAATAGAAAGGATAACTTGGGGAAGTTTGATGCAAAATCTGATGAGGGAATATTTATTGGCTATTTTATACATAGTAAGACCTTTAGAGTTTATAATAAATGAACTATGACCATAGAAGAGTCCATACATGTTGCATTTGATGACATTAACCCAAATAGTCTGAGAAAGGATTTGGTTGATGATTTGCAAAAATCTTATCAAGGACTCACCTAGTGAACAAGGAAAAGGATGTCAAAAGGCAGGAAAAAAGCTTATATGATCCCCCAAGACAAGAGGAATCTCAAATCATAGACCTTTCCAAGGAATGGAGGACTTCAAGATATCATCCTCTTGACAAAGTGATAAGTGATGTATCAAAAGGGGTAATCACTCGTAACTCTCTTAGAGATGTATATAACCATATGGCTTTTGTCTCTCAAGTTGAACCTAAAGACATAAGTGAGGCCATTAATGATGAACATTGGATCTTGGCTATGCAAGATGAACTAAACCAATTTGAGAGGAATCAAGTTTGGAAGTTAGTTCTAAGGCCCAATGATCATCCTACAATTGGCACCAAATGGGTCTTTAGGAACAAACTTGATGAAACAGACTTAATAATAAGAAACAAAGCTAGGCTTGGAGCTAAGGGTTATAATCAAGAAGAAGACATAGATTATGAAGAAACATATGCTCCCATAGGTAGATTAGAAGCCATTAGAATGTTACTTGCATATGCATACATCATGGATTTTAAGCTTTTTCAAATGGATGTCAAAAGTGCCTTTTTCTTAAATGGTTTTATACAAGAAGAGGTGTATGTGGAACAACCTCTTGGTTTTGAAAACTTTGAACTGCTCAACTATATCTTTAAATTGAAAAAGGCCTTGTATGGTTTGAAACAAGTTCCTAGAGCTTGGTATGAAAGGTTGAGCAAGTTCCTTTTGGAAAATGACTTTTCTAGAGGAAATGTTGACACTACTCTCTTTATTAAGCATAAAAAGCGTAACATCCTTCTTGTTCAAATATATGTTGATGATATTATATTTGATGCTACTAATGATTCTCTTTGTAAAGAATTGACTAATATTATGCAAAGTGAGTTTGAGATGTCCATGATGGGTGAGCTCAACTTCTTCCTTGGTCTTCAAATCAAGCAAACAAGGGATGAGACTTTTATAAGTCAGTCCAAATATTGCAAGGAGTTGCTCAAGAAGTTTGGAATGGAAGGTTCCAAGCAAATGGCTACACTAATGGACACTTCTTGTTACTTGGACAACGATGAAGGAGGTAAATCTATAAAAATTAAAAAATATAGAGGTATGATTGGCTCACTCTACCGCAAGTAGGCCAGATATCATGTTTAGTGTATGCATGTGTGCTAGATTTCAAGCAAATCCTAAAGAATCACACCGAAGTGCTGTTAAAAGAATCATGAAATATCTAATAGGCACTTCACAAATGAGATTATGGTACCTTAAAGGTGCCTCTAGTAGCCTAATTGGTTATTCCGATTCTGATTTTGCTGGATGTAAAATAGATAGGAAGAGCACTAGTGGGACATGCCACTTGCTTGGAAGCTTACTAGTTTCTTAGCATAGCAAGAAACAAAATAGTGTGGTATTGTCTACAACTAAAGTTGAATATGTTACAACTGGAAGTTGTTGTGCTCAAGTCCTTTGGATGAAGCAACAACTTCTTGACTATGGTCTTGAGCTTGATCACATCCTTATAAGATGTGATAACACTAGTGCAATCAACTTGTCTAAAAATCCTATTTTACACTCAAGAACAAAAGACATAGAAATAAGATAACATTTCATAAAAGATCATGTTCAAAAGGGTGATTGCATGCTTGAATTTATTGAAATCACTAAGCAACTAGCTGACATTTTCACTAAACCCTAGGATGGTCAAACTTACATAATCACCAACCAAAACTTAAAAGAAGAATCCTTGATCACCAAAGTGGCCAAGGATCACAAAAAAGAGAAGAGAAAAATAAAAAGTCATGAACTTTACTTCAAAGATTCAAACTTTAGAGCTTTATGGAAGATGATGAAAATGATAGATCTAGGTGTTGGTCACAAAAGAGAAAAGCTTTAAGATGATGAGAAGGTGTAGGAAACAAGGTTGGTTGAGCAAGAAAATATAGATGGCCAAAAGTGGGTGTCTTGGCCGTGGAAGAGAGGAAAGAATGGAAAGGAAAAGTTGAGTTCTTGAAGGTAGTTCCAATAAGAAATTGAAAGCTTCAAAGGAAATGTGGGTTCAAGCAAAGTAGTTGCTTGAAATCAAGCATCCATGGAGGGGTGTAGCCGTGGAAGAGAGGAGGAAGAAGGAAGAAGAAAATGTGAGAGAAAAAGTGAGAGAAGAAAAATATGAAGAGAGAAAATGATAGAAAAGTTTTGAAAGTTTGAAGAGTAAAAAGTGAATGAGTGATTTTAGTGGAAAGGTGACAATTTGTGTCACCTTCCCCCCTTCATTGCCGTGGAGTGTGCCAAAAGAGAAGAGAGAGTGAAGCTTTCTCTAGAAGCTTGGTGGAATTGGCTTCTCCAACAAGCCAAAAGTAAAGCTTTTTCAAGAAGCTTACTCTTCACTTTTTACAAAGTCAAAGTGATGTGACATAAAGTAGATATTCTAGAAAAGATGATAAGCATTTTACTACAAGTTATTATCCAATGGACAAAAGTTATAGTTAACAAAACTCGTATTTATTGTCCGTCTGATAATAGGACGCACCCAGATTTTATTTGTCAGATAAAATCTTGAAAAACAAAACTTCGTAAACTGTGCCCGGCCTCGGGTTTAGTAAGATCCCCCGTTGACGTTTCCACAGTTTAAGGTTTTCCAGCCTCAGGGAAAATATTTTATTTTCCCGGCTCCGCTCAGTGCACACATAAATCAAGAAATATATTAAAATAATCAACATTTCCAAAAAAATTCACAAAAATTCATAAAAATCACAAATATTATAAAACAACTATTTATCATAAAACAAACAATTTTTGAGGTGTTCCACTTGGACCATTGTCACATCTCCTTGTCTAAAGAATCAAAGGACACAAGGTCCAAAGGGCCACAATCCATAGGCTTACACACCTTGAAAAAGATTCAGTTGAACAAAGTGGATGGCAGATGGTACTATCTTACCCATGGGAGCTATGGTCATATTCCTCATGACCCCGAGGGTGATGATGATGAAGAAGAAGGTCAGCAGCCTCCTCCTACAGCCACCATGGAGCTATTGCCACAAGAGATCCATAACTTGAGAATGTAACACCCTCCATAAGGCATCACATTTACGACTAAAACTTAAAGCTTGGAAATCATTTCATAGAAGATTTGAGTTCTAAAATATGGATTTTAAAATTTGTTTTCGCAGAAACATAAACTTACCAAAAATATAAGTAATACAGAAAAATAGACTGAACTGATTAACATACATATTACTTATATCACATAATATTCAATAACATTTTAAAATATAAAATTTAAAGACTCAAGAAAACAATAGCAAACCCAATGACGGGTCCTACTTAATAGCACGGTACACTAACGAGAAAATTCAACATACTTGTTCCGTTTCTCTGCCAAACTGCATACTGTAGAAACTGAGAAGATCACTCCTTGACGCCACCACCGAACTTAGAACATCACCTCCAGTTAAGTCTAAAGAACTTACTTCGCCTACTATACAAATTTTGACAATATAGAAATAACAAACAATACAGCAAAGAGGTGAGATCCCCGTTCATCAATACCACTACGGTAGCAAAGAATGATATGAATGACAAGGTCATTCCATACATACAAATATCACAAATATAATCATGTTAACAAATTATCTTTATATTTAGAAAACATATATCACAACAATATAAACATCAACAATATATCAACAACAGATATCAATAATATACATATGTAATGAGTATGCCACCATGATATGGACCTCGACAACAATATGTACACATCTATGCATATGCACAATGCATCACATTCCTACTCCATGGAGCAAAACAAATTTCGAATATGAATGGTCCAAAAGATTTGCCACCCATAATGACAGTCTAAGCTAGACGTGAGACATAAATAGTGCTTGTCGGGACAATACGCCAGTGCGTTGTAACAGTATATCATGGCCAGGCATATAATGTGACAAACAGGTCACTATGAATAACCGCGCCCTGACGTCCCCAGTAGACCTCCCACCTGGATCACACTATCCAGCTCTCATTCATTCCTAAATAACAAAAGCCATCACAGCCATCGACTATGCATGCCAACTCAATGCATATATATAAACCATAATTTAGCCTCAAAATATTCTCATATTTACGCAAAGGCCCTCAATGGCAATAATCTCAAATACAGTACGTTCTCACCTAACGTACCATATTTCTACATGTCCAAAATACAGTACGTTCCCACATGACGTACCATATTTTCACATGTCTGGGTCCACCACCTTGGCCTGACAGTAAAACTCGCTGTTCTAATTAATCGCGTAGAAATTTTATCGCATTTTCTCAATTTCATCATTTTTTACAAATGTTTTTAAATCGCATAAATATATGTTTTTTGTTGTTAAAATTGCATAGTATTTTTAAATCATTTTCTCAATCGCGTAAGATTTTTAAATCATTTTCTTGATCAAAAAGCTTTAAAATCTCTATTTTAAAACTGCGTAAGCTATTTTTCATACTTTAAAACTACGTAGAATAATTTCCTTATGTTATAAATATCTTCTGAAATCCTTTCCTTTATTCGTTCATTTTTAGTAAATTGTATAGTATTTTGTCTAGAAAATCTATAAAATATATTTTCTACGTTTTCCTTTAAAAAATCTTTTTTTTTAGTTTATTACTACTAAATACACTTTGAAAATTTAAATTATACTTTTTAAAATTTAAAGATAAGTATTTTTCAAGAATTTGATTCATTTTCCTTCTATACTACATTTCTAATAAAAATTAATTTATTTCTTTAATTCTTGAAAATTCATTACCAATACATTCTTTTTAGGTAAAACATCAACTCTACACTTTAGAAAATAAGTTTTGGATTGATTACATATTCATATGGCATGTTGGCCGAAATTAGTAAAACCTTGGCATTTGATCTTTGGATCATTTTCTATCTTCTAAATCATTTTCAAATTCATTGTTTTACCTAAATTCATTAAATCATTGTTTTAGAAAATGGTTGAGAACATTTTGGTTCTCTTTTTCTAGGAGAAGTCGTAAGCTCCATGTTGTGTTCTTTGGAACACTCATGCAAACCTTATATATTATTCATATCCTACAATGATTATCATGCATCTATGAACACATACCATATATGAAAGCAATCATAAAACACATACCATATATTTTAAAGCTATAGACATGCTTACATACAAAATCAATCACAAATAGGAAAACTTTAAACAACCAAGTGAATGAATCCTTATGGATTATTCACCACAAACACATTCATTCCTCGCCACCAACACATAGTTGATGAGGGTAATCTCCCTCTTACCTCTTGATGAAACCTCCAAAGCTCCTTGTATATCCTCTTGTTGTCTCCTTCAAGATGAAATTCAACCACTAAGTGCTTATTGAAAAATAAAGAAAACATGAAATATTAATATCTAAGGCTTAAATAAGAAAAACCATGGATCAAAATATGGTTTAGAAGGAAAGAATAAGATCAATGGTGAAGATTTCATAAACTTCACCTTAAAACTCTAAACCTTGAGCTTGAAGAACAAGGATGAAAATGGATGATTTTGGGAAAATCTCCAACATGAAAGATCCTTAGAATTGCATGGAGATTCAAGATCTAAGGTTGTTTAGAATTATTGAAGCTTAGAAGGTGATTTTGTGGGGTTGGCCATAGGCTTCCATAGAGAGGAAAGGTGAGAGTTATGTGTTTGGCTTTGAAAGAACTCTTTGAAGATAGGTGATTTTGATCAAGACTCCAACTACAAAGTGTCTTGAAACAAGGTAAGGATCCAAGATATATGGTTGGTGTAAATTATTGAAGAGTGACGGTAGAACCATGGCCTCTTGGCCGTGAGCTTGGAGAAGAGAAATATAAGAGCTTTTGTGTTCTTTGCTTGATAGGAAGATGGAAATGAATAAATCTTGAGAAATTCCTAATATGAAAGTGTCTTGGATCAATGAAAGGATTCAAGAAATGATATTGGTAGGAATTATAGAAGTTTGGACAATGGTTTTCTTAGTGCTTGACCGAATCCATGGGGGAGAGAAAATGAGAGTTTTGGTTGTTTGTTCTTGGTTCTTTGGAGAAAAGGATGTGTAAGAGAGCAAGTGAGATGAATGGATGAAGGTTGTCTTCCATTTGGGTGCTATGGCCGTGGAGTACAAGGAGAGAAAAGGGGTGAGAGCTTCTTGCCAAAATTGCAAATGAATCAAAGCCCTCCTATTTATAGACTTCATGAAAAAGATGAAGGCTTAAGATATTTTTCGGTATACTGTAAGCAATGAACAATAATTACTGCTTATAAAGTCAGTGTCTATTGTCCAATAGATAATAAAATATACCTAGATTTTTCTCTTGTACTAACAGAGTAGCAACTATTATTGATCATTTCTACTGATTGCCCTTGATGAGTCACAAAGTGAGTAAGCAAGATGAGTTAGCGTAGATATTTCTAGAACAGGTGAGTCAGTATGGCGAGTCACAGTGCTGAGTCACTAGCTGAGTCAGCAATGGTGAGTCATAACGCTGAGTTAGCATGGTGAGTCGTCAGGGAACCTTCTGGAATGTGTGACTCACTGTGGCGAGTCAGCGTTTCTAGAATGTGGCGAGTCACTGCTTCTAGAACATGGAGAGTCACTGTTTCTAGAACATGGCGAGTCACTGCTTCTGGAACATGGCGAGTCACCACTTTTGGAAGCTTCCTGAATATGCTGAGTCACAGGTGCTGAGGTGTCACGCCATGTGTCGAGCTTCTATTGGTCCTTCGCGATGAGTCACAACTACTAACTTTGACCGGCTCCTTATTGGTCCATGTGTAAAGCACTTGATGACTAAGCGCGTGACGATGCATTTTCTAGAGTCTTCTAGAACAGTCTGGAACATGTGAGTCACTAGGCTAATCACCTAGGTGAGTCACCAAACGATGGGTCATCGTCTAGAACATTCTAGAGTGGGTGACTAGGCTTGCGTCTAGAATCATCCACTAGATATTTTTCAAGAAAGATATCATCCAATAGATAATAAAACATGCCCCGATTTTATTTGTCAGATAAAATCGTAGAAAAATAAAACTTCAAAAATTGTTTCCGATTTTCGGGTTTAGTAAGATCCCCTGACTCCAAACCAACAGTATAAAATTTTCTGGCTAATAAAATTTTTTATTTTTTCGGGCCCACCCCGGGCCCACATACATCCCAAAATATCAGAAATATATTAAATATTCAAAATATATCAAAATATCAAAAATATAATATAATATTTAAAATATCTCGAATATATATTAAAATATTCAAAATATCTCAAAATATCTAAAATATAATAAAATATTTAAAATATCCGAAATATCACAAAAATTCACAAAAATCATAACAATTGTGAAACTCATGAAAATCAAATCAGATTAGTAAAAATAATTAAGGATTGAGAGAAAAAAATAAAATACGAAGGCTTATATATACAGCCCAAAAATAATATTAAAATAATCAAAAATGTAAAAAAAAACTCCTAAAAATTCTTGAAAATCACAAAAATAAAAAAATTCACAGAAGTCGAGTTGGCTTACTCAAAATAATTCAGAATCGACCAAAACAAATAAATTACGTATTCTTAGGGTGTTACAGAGAATGAGGATGGAAGGAATCGAGCTAAAGGTGGATCATCTTGAGCTGAGAATGGATTACTCTGATCAAGAGCTTGCCTCTATTCGCTCTTTTCAAGAGGGACCAGGATATGTACCACGGAGAGCATTTGATGCACCTACCACCTCTACTGCCCCTCCTGCTCCTCTATCATTTGCTGATCCTTTTGGTACTCTAGCTGGAGTTCCTATTGATGATGAGGAGCTTCTTAGTTTGGAGGATGATTTAGACACTGGTGACGATGATGTCGACCTTGACGGTGTGGATGCTGATGAGGATAGTGACAGCAAGGCGACTGCCAGTGACCATTGGCCCTTGTCATGATGTTTCTTTATTTTTGTTTTTTGATTGTATATAACATTGGATTCTATTTTATCTTAATCATTATAAAATCAGTATAGTGTTTCTCATATGCATTTGTTGATTATATTGATATTTTGATCTAGCTGGTTATATTCTAGATAGTTTGAACTCTGATTGACAAACCTGCCTGGGCTGAAATGACTATTTTTTGATGTTTAAACTTTGAGAAATCATGAAACCCTATTAAAATGCTGTCGAATTTTTTTTTAAAAAAAATTGAATGCTTATGTTTTTTATAATGCCAACAGGGGAGAAATTAGTGATTGCATAAGTACGGGGATGCTCGCATTGAGCTTTTGCATGACAATTTTATTAACCCTATCTTGTGCATACTTTACGGGAGAGAGTTGCGCTTAAATCTCTGATAAATATATGCAAATGTTTCTCTTCTTTTCAATGTTTATTTTTGTCTTCATCAAAAAGGGGGAGAATGTGAATACTTATGTCTTGAAGCATATCAAATGATTTTTTGATGATAACAAAGTCTAATTAAAGACCAAGATCAAAAGAAAATGACCAAGATCGAAAGAGGTATATTAGATATAGGTCCTAGCATATCAATGTAAAATGCTCTCAAGGTATCTCAATAATCTTCAAATGATTTTTCAAGATCCTTTTAAATCAACATGTTTTTCAATGTTCATATTTTAAAGAAATGTTGATTTCAATCTTGGATTATGTTAAACATATGACAACAATGTTTAATCCAAGTTTCTCAAAGTTAAAAATGTCCTGGATACTTAATTAGGCTTGAAAAATGTGTTCATAGGGCAAGGTAATCGATTACACATGTGTCGTAATCGATTACAAGCTAATTAGAGCCTTGTAATCGATTACATTGAGCATGTAATCGATTATAAGCATGGCAGAAGCCTTGTAATCAATTACATTGAAGTTGTAATAGATTACAAGTCTGGCAGAGGCAATGTAATCAATTACACAAGGCTGGTAATCGATTACATGCTACCTAGAAAGCCAAGAACACGTTCAAACAACCATGTAATCAATTATAGAGATTGTGTAATCGATTACTAGTAGTCTGAGAGTGCCCAACGACTATATTAAGTGCATTAAATGCTAGGCTTTAATGTCCCCAACGGCTCCATTGATCAAATCTCTTATAAATACTTGAGTTGGGGCTTCATTAAAGGCTGACCTTGAACCAAAAATTGATTGCCAATACTTTAATACGAGATTCAATCTTTGAAATCCATTCTTGCTCTATTTTTGTGAAAATATGAGGCATCTTTGAAGAGTATTCTAGAGCTTCAATTTGTATTAATAACTCTTGTGAGAGTTTTATTCTACCAATCTTGATTGTTCTATAAAAGAGGGTGAGGCATCCCTCCAAATTGTAAAGGATGAGACATCCCTTGTTTAAAGAGGCTGAAGTACAAAGGGTGAGGTATCCCAAGGTGTTGAGTGCTCAAGTTTGTAAAGGTTTTTAAGCACCTATTGAAGGTTGAAGATATAGTGAAAAATCTCAAGTGATTGCTTGAGGATTGGACGTAGGTCACAACTAGATTGGTGGCTGGACCAGGATAAACCATTGTGTTTAATTCTGTAAACCTTTCTCTTTACATTTGTGCATTAGTTTATTTGCTTACTTGATTATTTTTCTCTTGGTTGGTTCATTGGTGGGCAATATCATTCTATCTTATCCATTCATTTATTTCTATCAATTAATAGCTTCAACGAAAATTAGTAATCAAAAATTTTTTGAAAGATTTACGAAAAGTTTTTATAAACTCAATTCATCCCCCTCTTAAGTCTTGAGGTCACTTAGTAACACCTTTAACATATTTAATAGGGCATATAAACCTATAAACTAAGTGAAATGGTACTATGAGCATAAAACTAAATGAAATGTGCCTATGATTCTATAATTGAATGAATTAGGCCAAGGAGCCAAAACCTAATTGAAATGGTCCAATCAACCTGTAACTAAACAAAATGGACCTATGAGCCTATAAAATGTGCTTCTGAGCCAGAAAACAAAATGAAATAAGTCGATGAAATTGAAACCAAGTGAACTAGGCCTATGAGCCTGAGACTTAACAAAATGGGCCGATAGGCTTAAATGTAAATTAAATGGGCCAACATGACTAAAGACTGAATGAAATGGGCCTAAGAGCCTAAGAGATTATGAAAGCGGCTTATAAGCTTGAAATTAAATAAAATGGGCCTATGAGCCTAAAACTGAATGAAATGGGTGTATGAGCCTATGACAAAATAAAATGGGCTTATCAGTTAGAAATTAAATAAAATTCGCCTATAAGCTTAAAATTTAATGAAATGGGCCTACGAGTCTAAAATTGAATGAAAATAGCCTATAAGCCTGAAACTGAATGACATGGGTCAGTCATCCTAAAACTAAATAAAATGGGTCTGTAAGCTTGAAACTAAATGAAATGGGTCTACGAGCCTAAAACCAAATGAAATGTGCCTATGAGCCTGAAATTAAACGAAATGGACCTATGTGCTTGAAATAAAATGAAATGGGTTGATGAACGTGTAACTAAAAGAAATGGGCCTTTAAGGCTATGATTTTGTCTAATGGGCCATTGAGCCTTAAACCTATTGAAGTGAGCTTATGAGCTTGAAAATTAACTTAAATGGCCCAATCAACCTACAATTGAACAAAATGGACATATGAGCTAATGCAATGTGCCAATTAGCCTAAAAGCAAAATGAAATAAGTCTATTAACTTAAAACTATGTGAACCGGACCCATAAGCTTGAGACTTAGAGAAATGGGCCGATGACACTGAAAATAAATGAAATGGGCCAATGAGGCCAAAAATGAATGAAATAGGCCTACGAGCCTATGACTAAATGAAATGGTCCTAAGCGCATAAGCGTGAAACTATAAAAAGGGACTATGAGCCAAAAACTGAATGAAATAAGTCTATGAGCCTATCACAAATTGAAATGGGTGTATGAGCTAGAAATTAAATATAATGTGTGGAAATAAGTTTGCCCCAATAGTTTAATATGTTAAGTTTTGATGATGACAAATACAAGACGAAAAGAATGATATTTTTGTACATAGATGTGCTTAATAGATTATATTATATCATACATGATTATGTACTTTATCTAGTTATATTTCACTTAATAATCATGCAATGTGATATGCGTAGCATTCTTTATATAATATATCCAATAATTCTTTATATGAGTTATAATGAATTAATATTGGATTTGACTCTATTTAAATGAAAATGTGCAAAGTGTTCTTTGTTGCATCCTATACAAAGCATAGCTATTAGTAATTGATAAATGTCTTATTTGGATGTGTCTATGAAATTCTTATATACATCTTAGACTAACTAGAGTTATACATTTATGAATCATGCATATGAAGATATTGAATTATAAATTTGGGCTAACTACATTTGTTTTAAGTAAGCAATACTTTGTAGGATAGTCCATATAACAACCTGAACTTAATAACTATAGTATAATCGTCATTATACCACAGTTACTAAATTCTGGTCTGCTACTAAATTCAACAACGCATTTTCGAATATAACCCTTATATGTGAATACAGAAAATATGAGCTATGAATGAATATATATTTAATACACAACTCCATAAAATTCCTCCAAAGAGAGTTACATTCCGCATATATATGTATATACATAACAAAACTTATCAAGTACATACAGTACATAAAACTTACTCAATCAAAACTTATATGCAACTACTAAATAAAGACTCGATCTGGCCCAAGTGCAAACACCTGGAGAAAGATGTCTTGCACCTGATCCTCCTCGGGCTTCTTGCCAAAATCACTAACATACAAAGGCTCCATATGGGACATAATTCTACTAACAGGAGTCTGAGTAGACGACACTATAATCTCCTCTCTAGGGGTGCGATGTTGATCACCCCACAGCTCCCTCATGGGCATGTTGAACTCCAAGTGCGCTGTAACATCCAGAGAAAAGAATGGGTCTCCATCACGAACCCTGCGAACCGATAAGGTCACTTCCCCTATATACCTAACTTTCTCTGTGGCCCGATCAATATGCCATGTGTCGGTACCATCCAGAAATTGTACTATAACATAACCCAAGAAATCTCACCTAGCTGCCATCGCCAACAAAACAAAACAACAGAAAAATACATCCTGCCTTGCGTCCTTCTTAGTCTTCATCATATATATATATATATATATATATATATATATATATATATATATAAAAACAAAATAACATAATAAAGAGGTGACATATTCAGCAATATGGCAGTAAAGAAACAGGAAGGACAGTAACACCGTCTAGACACAATACGCAACAGTTATAGACATCAGTAAGCAAAACAATACTATCAGTTACTCATCAATTTAATGAATTAATTAAGAGGCATGTTAATAAACAACTATATCATCAAGTATCAGATAATTGAACAGGTATAAAATGTCACAATGATATGCAAACCAACTATGCATATGCACAATGTACTCATTTCCTACTCCATGGGGCTAAACATGTAACATCCTCCATAGGGCATCACATTTTCGACTAAAAAATTTAAAACCTGAAAATCATTTCATAAAAGTTTTGAGTTATAAAATATGGATTATAAAATTTTCTTTTTATTGACAATATAAACTTACCAAATATGTAAGTAATATAGAAAATAAACTGAACTGATTAATACACATTATACTGATACCACATAATATTCAGCAACATTTAAAACATAACTTACAGACTCAAGAAACAGTAGTAAACCCAATGACGGGTCCTACTTAATAGCACGGTAACAACACTAACGAAATAAACTCCACATACTTGTTATGTGCCTCCACTAAACTGCACATTGTCAAAAACTGGAAGATCACTCCTCAATGCCGTCACCGACCTCAGAACATTGCCTCCAATTAAGTTTAGGAAACTCGTTTCGCCTATTATATAAATTTTAACAATACAAACACACAAAATAATACAGCAAAGAGGAGAGATAATCTACATCATTACTAGTATGGCAGTATAGAAAACGACAATACAAACAGATATAATAGTTGATACCACAATTCATATTATCACATCATACATAATGCCTCATAATCTAATATAAATAATCACATCATACATAATACTTCATAATCCAACATAAATGATCACATCATACATAATACTTCATAATCCAATATAAATAATCACATTAAGATGCAGACCACATATACAAATATACACAGACTCATTCCTACTCCATGGAGCTAAAACACAGACATCAGAGAGAATGATCCGTAAATAACTATCAGTATCTCAGGCTGCCCAACCAAAATATTGCACTATCTAATGTTGTGTCTATAGCCCACAGTCCAAACATCGTGTAGTAGCACACAGTCCAAACATTGTGTACTACAGGCATTGTACTAAAATAGTCTTTACAAGATCTTGATTAAGTATAGTGCGTGTTGAGATCACTAGTGTGTTGCCAGTTACCACAACCCAGAGGAGCGACCAACTGTCCACATGTGGAATACTCTGCACACTAATGCCTCCAAGTCCACTCGATAAACCACACTATGCTTATCATACCGACAACACGGTGTTATTCGCCTCATCAATTAATCGCCAATTATCAACCAAATTAGCACAACTCAATGCATGAATAAAAATAATAATTACCAAATTACCCTTAGTCTCAAAACATTTTCATATTTACCCAAATGCCCTCAATGGCACTATAACCCATATTTACGCAAATACCCTCAATGGCAATAATCTCAAATACAGTACGTCTCCACTTGACAGTACCATATCTCAACATGTCCAGGTCCACCACTTTGGCTCGACAGTAAAACTCGCTGTTCCAATTAATCACGTAAAAATTTTATCGCGTTTTCACAATTGCGTCACTTTTACAGATGTTTTTAAATCGCATAAATATATTTTGCTATTTTTAAAATTGCGTAACATTTTTAAATCGTTTTCTCAATCACGTAAGATTTTTAAATCATTTTCTTAACCATAAAGCTTAAAAATCTTTATTTGAAAACTACGTAAGCTATTTTTAATACTTTTAAACTACGTAAAATATTTTCCTTACGTTATAAATATATTGTGAAATTCTTTCCTTTATTCGTCCATTTTTAGTAAATTTTGACAGTATTTTGTCTAAAAAATCTATAAAATATATCTATAAAATTACTATTTTCCTTAAAAAAAATCCCTTGGTTTAGTTTATAATTACAAAATTACACTTTGAAAATTACTATCATACTTTAAAATCCAAAGATAAATATTTTTCAAGAGTTTTGTTTATTTCTCTTTGATATCATAATTCTAATAAAAATTTGTTTACTTCTTTAAGTCTTGAAAATCTATTGCATATGTATTCTTTTTAGGTTACACAACTAGTCTACACTTAGAAAAACAAATTTTGGATTAATTACACATTAAAAAGGCATGTTGGCCGAATTCATCATTTTTTTGTATAAATCTTGTTTAAATTATTTTCTATCCACTAAATTCTTATAAAATCCATTTAATTTAGTTCTCATTAAATTAATTACATAAGTCCACACTTTTAAAATAGTTTTGGATTAAAAACATCATGAGTAGGCATGTTGGCCAAAAATCATTCTATGCCTTAAAATCATATTTGATTGTTTCTCATCATTTAATCTCTTATAAAACTCTTAATCTAATTTATTTTTATTAGATCATCTAGTCCATAGTTAGAAAATAATTTTGGATCAAAGGTATATGGCATGTTGGCCAAAATTCTACATGTCCTTATAATTCATCTTAATATTATTTTCCATCCTCTAAATCATTGAAAAATCCATTAATTCAATTAAATCATTTAGGTCATTCTTTTAAAAAATGGTTGAGACATTTTGGTCCTCTTTAGTGATGATGGAGCCGTAAGCTCCCTTGTGTTCTTTGGAACACTCATGCAAATTCTCACATGTTATTCATATCCTACAATAATTATCATGTATCTATGAACACATACCATATATTAAAGCAATCATAAAACACATACAAAATATTAAAGAAATCTTAAAACACATACAAAATATTTTAAAGCTATAGACATGCTTGCACACATAATCAATCACAAATAGAAAAGACACTAAACATTCACACAAAATAAATCCCAAATAAGGAAAGCATCAAAACAACCAAGCAAATGAATCCTTATGGATTCTTCACACACATACAATCCATTTCCTCACCACCACACAAGGTTGATGAGATTAAATCTCCCTCTTACCTTAAGGGAAGAAAAACCCTTCTAGTTTTTCCTTCCTAAGCTTTTCGTGAAACTCCTTGAAAAATCCCTAAAAATCTTAAACAAATTCTAAAATTAACAACAAGCTTAGAAATAGATAAACCATGGATCAATCATGGCTTAGAAAATCAAAACTAAAAGATTGGGTGAAGAAATATGAACTTTTCCCTTTTTGATAGAAACTTGAAGCTTGAATTTGAAGCTCAAGATGAATGATTTTGTGAAAACTCATAACTAAAGATGTTCTTAGAATAGTGTTTAGAGTTGAGAAATAAGGTTAGATAAAATTTTATATGGGTGGATGGTGGTGTATGGTGCTTGGCCGAATGGCTCAAGGAAGAGCAACAATGGTGAGTTCTAATTTTTGAAGAGAGAGAAGAGAGGTTTTGTGATAGTAAAGATGAAGAATGAAGTGAAAATGGTCTCCTAAAGGGTGCATGGCTGTGGAGTGTAACATTCCGAAAAATACATATTTGATTATAAATCATCGTTATATAATATTCTTGATTTTTAGGAATTTTTCCGGAATTTTTCGGAAAACGACGAATATTTTAATATATTTCTCGTTTTGCGTGCACACTGGGCTGAGAATTGCTGAGACCAGTGTAACGCCCCGGAAATTGATTATTTCACCATGAATAGTCATTTTCCAATATTTGTGATTTATGAGAATTTTTCTCTAGGACACGAATATTTTAATATATTCCTCGTTAGCGTGAAACTTTCGAGCAGAGTCGTGAAAACGATGTAGTGCTTCAAAAATTGGAAAATTATATGACGGATAGTCGTTTTATAATATTTGCAATTTTTGAGAATTTTCTTGGGAATTTTCCTGAACCGTCGAATATTTTAATATATTCCTCGCTTTGCGTGTGCTTCGGGAAACGCGATGTATTCTCTCGAGAACCTTGGACTATGGATAAGTCGACGGGGATCTTACTAAACCCGAGGCTTGACACAGTTTACGAGGTTTCGTAATTTTTAGGAAATCCTTCTTGATACAATTAAATCAAGATCTAAATGAAAAATTCATCTGTCACCAATTAAATACGACTCATTCAACTCGTAACTATTATCTATTGGATAATAGTGTGTAATAAAAATACTATCACACTATCCTAATGTAATCCACTTTATGTCCAATCTACCTACTTTAATTCAAATTTAATAGTTAAATATTCAAGCTTCCTTAAGAAGCTTTGACCCCAAACTTTGACCACATGAATTAGCTTCCAAAGGAAGCCAATTTTGTCACTCAATTCTCCCTCTCTCATTTGCGTATCTGCAGCCCATGAAGGAGAAAAGAGTTGGTTTTAATTGTCCAAATAATTCATTTAACTCTTTATCACCAAAAAGCACCTTTCTTTCTTCATTTACGTTTCTTCTTCTTTCTTCCTCTTCAACCATTTCTCTCTTTTTCCCTTCCAGCCACCACACGTCCAGCCTTCCTCCTTGACCCCAACCTTCATAAAAATTTGCTTCAACCATATTTTCTTAATCTCCTACTCCTTCTCATCATCTTTTGTGCTTGGAGTTTTCAAGAAAGCTTCCATCTTCAACCATTTCTCAAGCCTTGAAGGTGAGCTCCCATGGCTGAAAATTTTCAGACTTGCCTTCCCATTTTCGTTTCTGGTTTTCTCTTGATTTTGTGGTCACTTTCTTCTTCTTTTTCACCTCACTACATTGTTCTAACTTGGACCACATTTTCTAGGGTTTTTGGAGCTTCAAATCCGAAAATCAAGTGCTTCTTGGAGATTTCCTTGGTTCTTCATCTTGGTAAGAGGAAGATTAATCCTCCTCAACCTCTTTAGCAACTAGGAATCTCGTATTTGATTTTTGGAAGAAAAACCACATGGTGGTTGTTCTTGAAAATTGCTTGAAATTGGTTTCTTGAATGCTATTTTAATCTAGCTTTGAGTAGTTGATTGAGTGGTTAATTATTCATGTAATTTTGTGGTTTGATATCCATGCTTGCTTGCTGAAAATTCTGGTGCTGGAATCCCTTGAATGTGCCACGGTTTTGGCTCTGTTTTGGGGCTGTTTTTGGGCTGGAAAATGAATGCAAATGATGCTTAAATTTTGATCAATGTAAGGCTAATTAAATCAAGTAGTTAAGGGTGATTAAAGTGGACAAAATTCTGGTTGCTGGACCATTACATGTGCCACGGTTTTGGCTCTGTTTTGGGGCTGTTTTTGGGCTGGAAATTGAATGGAATTGATGCTTAAATTTTGATCAATGCAAGGCTAATTAAATCAAGTAGTTAAGGTTGATTTAAGTGGACAAAATTCTGGTTGTTGGACCTTGGTGAGTGCCACGGTTTTGGGCTGTTCTTAAGAGCAGAATTTGGTTAAAGTTGTGTCAAGAATAATGCTAGGTGAATTAAGTAAAGGAAGACTAAACTAGTGAGAAGAAAATTGGTAACCTAGGACCCTATGGTGTGCCACGGTTTTGAGGGCTTGAAGGAGGGGAAAAGATAACAAATTTGAGATGTCAAGACTTGAATTAATCAAGTAACTAAATGTAGAATTAATAGTAGGAAACTTGCAACAAATAATTCTTATGATGGAGTGTGGTTAAGACTTAGGAAATGTGCTAAATTTGGAGGGTAATTGTAAGAATCAAATAGCTTGGATCAAAATAACAAGTAAATGGACCTAATGATGTGAACATGATTTATTTGAAACCTTGGGAAGACCATGACCTCTAGGTGAAAATTTGAGTTAAGATTTCATAACCCAATACTAGGATTACAAGTAATCAAAGAATACAAGAGCTTAAGGACTTCATAAACCTTAATGAACCAATGAGATAATTTTCATAAGACTTAGAGATTTTAGAAATCCATAATGGACCTAAATTATGTTCCTTGAATTATAAATTGATATTATGTTGATATTGGGTTCTTTTTGGATGCAAATTTGCTTATTGCACTCTCTTGATCAATTATGGTATATTATGAATTTGTATGAGATTGTGGATCATACATGAGCATGCATAGTGTCTTATGCATTGTGATGTCCGTGTGGACTGTTGTAAGGCCAAGTTGCCTAGGAGATTGAACACACCTTAGTGCGGGTGCGAGTAGACAAGTGTGGGTCTTGTTATGACCTTGGGGGCGTCGGGGTGCGGGTCCTCCACAATGGGTAGTTGGTAGCTCCTTTGCCCGTGGGGCAAACCGATGCAAACGCACCGACGATCCGGACTTGACACTGTCCTATATCGTGATCTAGTGTAGAATGTCTGTGCAATGCCATGATTGTGCACGAGAAAAATTATTGATAGCACTGGCCTCGGCAAGTCACAGACATGTCTCCTGATCTTTCTCTCCGACTGTTTGAGTCTAGCTCCATGGAGTAGGAAATTGAATGTTGTGTCCATGCATCATGGGATATTCTGACATCTGAAAATTATTGTTTACATGATATTTAACTGCCTGGATATTATGAATTATTCATTCTCTATCTATGATTGCTTGACTGGTTATCTGTTTAAAAGCTTATTTATTGCCTTTATATGCTACGTGGGCGTTATGCGCCGTTCGGTTCTTGGTTCTTTGTATTGGTATTGAGTGTAGGATATCTTACCTCTTTCCCCGTGCTTCTATTACTTGCTGTTTATGTGCACCTTGTGCTTTGATCGAAGACGACGGTGAAGAGACAGAAGAGCCTTGCCTTCCCGGCTTCTGGCCCGTACAGGATTGACTTTGACTGCGACGATGTCTGCACGCACGCGCGGATTTTTGGGAGATGTGCGTCTGACCTTCCTCGGAGGGCCGGAGTGTTGGCACATCAACCTAAACTCCGACCGTTGTGTGTATGTGGGAGACGTGTCTGTATCACTTGCCAGACGCCATGAGGCACCGGTCCTCACTTGCTACATCGCCTTACGCTTGGAGTTTTACCTCGCCTATCGTGAGATGTGGGGTCCCCGTTACTACACCCCGCAGGGAGGATTCGTTTGATTCCACCGCTCGGGCTCCGTCCCGCGCCTCGTGGTTCCTATGGATGAGTCCTCGGATGAGGAAGATCCCGATGAGGGTCCTCCCGATGATCCCGAATCGGTCCCTTTTTATTTGAGGGGTCGATGATCATTGGTGGCTACCGATGGTGCCATGTTTTTGTTTTTGGGGCCTCGATGTATCTTTCTTTTGATTTGGGCTGTATATTTTGTATATGCATGTTCCTTGGGGTGGGTATAGTTTTGCTTTTTGATGATGGCCATTGTATTTATGAAACAATATATATATATGCTATTCAGGTGCAAATTTCTATGTATTGTTTTATTCGTTACTTTTATACGCACTCTGTAGTATCCTTATTATTATTAAAAAAAAAATATTGCCAAGTTTGTTCACATGGTTAAACATTAATTAATTAAAATGAACCGGGTCTTAATCGTTGTTCATTTAATTTCCGCATTTTATTTATTCGACAATGTGACGTCCCCTCCCAAAAAGGGGCGTTACATGGAGCTCATTAGAGAGGAGGTGGCCACTTTGTTTGACCTTCCAAGACTCCATCCTAGCCTTAGATGTGATCAAGGGTTGATATCAAAGCTTGGCCTCCAAGCTTGTCTTCCATTGGCTTAGAGAAACCTAGTCACATATTCTTGAAGGTTCTACCCTAATGGTGATTATAGGATACTAATTAAGTTATTAATCCCATTAAGTTTCTATGCACACTTAATCTAACTTAATTAGGAAAATTAGTTACATTACTAACTACATAGTTTTCTATGCTTAAATCAATTATTTTAGATTACTCTACACTCCACCCAAACTGTATGGTATTTAGAAAATTAACTAGGTTTATTTCCATTTAATTACTTCCTACACTTCTTAAAATAACCAAATTAGATTTAGGCTAATTTAATAAATTTTCTAGTTACATTACTAATTAATTAGTATTCTTGTAACTAAGCTTCAAGAGCCATTGATTAAATCAATGGTGGATCTTTGGTAGAAGCTTCCAAGTGATATGATCAAATCTAAGCCATTATATCTCATCTCCATGAAATCCTAATCATTAGATGCATCTTCAAAAATGGAGGGTCAAGATCTTCTCTAAATACTTTCCATCCAATGATCACAAATGATCCTAGCCACTTTGTGAGACCAATCTCCACTATATATTAAATCAATGGTGGATATCCAAAGCCTTCCTTATTAAGCTTGTCTTCACAACCATTGATTAGATCAATGGTGAACATTCAAAGCTTCTTCACTAAGCTTATTTCTCAACCGTTGATTAGATCAATGGTTGATATTCAAAACTAAACCTTCTCATCTAATGGTGCAAATCAAGTCAAGCCCTCTTTGTTGACTAATTTCTATTGGCTTAAAAATAATTCAAGCCATCAATGTTGACTGCTTTTCTAAACGTAGGTCCCGCAAACCAATTGTGGGTCCCACAAACCAAAAGTGGGTCCCACAGACTTTTTCGGGTCCATGGTCATTTTATTTGTACTGACTAATAAAATAATATTATAAAAATATAAAATTATTTTATTGTACAGATAAATTCTAAAAATTAGAAGATTGATACACGTATTATTCAGAATTAGGTTTAGTAAGATCATCTAGCTCCAAATAATTGAAATAAGATTTTCTCCGGCCCGAAAATTATTATTTTCTTGACTCGGAGTAAATCACACAAAACACTCAAATACAGTTATGAAACAGTCAAATTAATTTTCTAACATACAAAAAAATAGAAAACAGCACAATTAAGGCAAAATCATAATTTAGCCAAAAGTTGGGGTGTTACAAAACACAATTTCTCAGAGAAAATGATTTGGAAGACATGTCTGTATCTCGTCAGCCACAAAATCAAGTGCTAAAAATTTCTCATTATAATCAAATTGCGCAACAGGGCTTTATACAAGACATTCTACACCAGATTGTGATTGGGGTGAGTGTCTCGGTCCGGATCATTGGTGTATTTGCATTGGTTTGACCCACTGCTCAGTGGAGCTACCAATTGGCTATTGTAGAAAACCTACACCCCGACACCCCCAAGGCCAACCAATGACCTACACTAGGCCCATTGCACCCGCACTAAGGTGTAATTCCTCTCCTAGGTATTTAGCCGTAACAAATAGTCCACCGAACTTTCAATGCATGACCAATGATTTAATGCATGAACAATGAACAATCACATGATACAAAATAGCCACCACTAGGCTCAACAAGATATTGAATCCATCACATGATACAAAATAGTCACCACTAGGCTCAACAGGATAGTCAATCCATCATATGATACAAAACAACCATCACTAGGCTCAACTTTCCAACATCTTACACAAAGTTCATCCTATATTGATTTATAAAACCCTTTTCCATTACTGACCGCGGGATTTAAAGGATGCAAACCCAAGTGCAGGTTGTCTCAAGTAATAAATTTCTCGGGAGTCCGAGGTCGATCCATAGAGAATTGATGAAGAAAAATTAATTGAGGTAAGAAAAGGATTTGTCACAACACCAAAAGTAATAAAAGATGTTCACAAATGAATTTAAGAACTTGCTTGGGTTTGGAGATCCACTCTTGGTAATAATTAAAGGCAAAATTATTTCTCTTTATAACTCAATTGAAACCCACATACAACGGAGGTTCCAATCAAAAAATATAACATTCAAAGTTTAATTATATATGCAATCATATTATGATTCCTTTAATTATCTACTAACATTTGTAAATGAATTCAAGCATTCACTATGTCAATCCTATTGTATACAATAAACCAAGATCTCTATTATACAAAGAAGGTTTCTAAATTGATTGGAAATAAAATATAACACATATAATGTTCATTTGATAATATATCATTTAAGCACAATAAATAGAATAATCTAACCTTATTTCATTACCAAGAGCTTCACTCTTTCACCCAAGCAAGATGAAGATTTAGTTACTCATAGACAAGAAGAAAGAAAGAGAGAAGAAGAGAAAGATGAACATAGCTTCAATTTAGAGCAAGAGAAAATTACAACAAAGGAAAACAATAAACAAGCATAACCATAACTTCTAAAAATTAAGCCTAACACCAAGAGCACCAAATGATCAGCCAATGGTGCCTTTTATAGAGGATTAGGGATACAAAATGACAAGGGGGCTGATTAAGAGTAGGTGAGGAGTAGGTGGATGAGTGGAAAATGTCAAATGGTGAGTTGGTGAGTGGAAAATTATTGAGATTCTTTGTCTCTGAAATCATTCAGTGTTGATCTCATGGATGCCATCAGAATGAAGCAACGTGGTCTTTATGAAATTGTAGCATTTTGTCTCAGCTTTCCAATGCTATCAAGATCATCCAAAAATTCATCCTACAGCCCAAGATATGACCCAATTACTGTAGGTTGTTCAGGCCAAGTTTCAGCACCTCTGTTTTGACTTCCAAACCCAATATCACCTCCAATCTATCTGAATGAGCTCTTATGTTCTTCATGAAATTATAGATATGGGTCTTAACTTTCAAGTATCCAAATTTTAGCCTAAGAAAGTTCCTTCAGCCCGAGTTATGCTCTGATTTCTGCACACTATTTAGGTTCCAATCACAAAACTCGTATTCTGACTCCCAAGCCCAATTAGCTCCTCTAAATGTCCATATTTTACATAGAGCTCTCATGAAAGTTGTAGAGCTCTCTCATATCTTTCCTACAAGGTAAGATACATAATCTTTACACATCTAGAACTCAAGATATGTCAGAAATACATAAATAGTGTAAGACCCAAATAATGCTAGAAAAATCAATTAAGTCCAATTTGAGTCCAAACTTACAAAACATAACCAAACTCAATCAATTAAGTACATAGAAAGTGTAAATGACTAAAAATGAGGGTTTATTAATATATAAAATATGTGATCATCAAATTCCCCCACACTTAGCTTTTTGCACTCCTGGCAAAACACATAAGACCAAAGCTAGGAAACAAAGAAAAACAACATATACTCAAAAGCTAAAAACTCTAAAAGACTTGATGAAGCAAGAAGAGCAACAAGAAATTCAAGGGATCAAAGCATTAATGAGGTAACATTTCTTCATATCTCAAACCAACAAGTAAGGAAACTTCAGTTAAAAGCAATGAATCAAGAATGATAGATCCTCATAGAATTCACTTTCAATCTCTCAAGTGTTTAAAAGGTAAGTATTTCACTCTATTCAACCCATGAACAATTACACTACCATAAGCTTGCTTATCTTCTACTTCTCCGCTACTCAAACCACATGCATACAAAAATCAAGAGGACTTTATTCAAGGTTGTAATGGGGTCATGGTAAAGGAGAAGGGATAATATAGATATGAGAAGATAAATACCAAAGAGAATAAAAGAGCATTATAGTACAGTTAGAGTAGAGAAAATGTTTAAGAACATTCATCATAAAGGACAATCACCAATATTTGACTAATGTTTTGTTGAAGATCAATCCCAAATTAGTGAATTGAATTCATTTTTAGACCTGAACCTTCTCCTTTTCTTCCTATTGTTTTCAAGCATCCACCTGTATTCTAGACTCTGATAATCCTTTGATTGCAATGGTGGTCAGATTTTTTTTTTTGGATCATTTTGCACACACACCCCCACACTTATTCAAGAACAAAGGCAATGCTTTCTTATTCCCTAAGGTTGGGTAAAACATGTTTTTTTTTTAAGGCACGTAATGAGCTAAAAACAAGGAATGGTCAAATAAGCTCAAAGGGGTTACACAATGAAAAATATACAAGGATGGCTATTAGGTCAAAGTAGCTATTTCAAAATGCCTCAATCATATTTATGTATGCATGTTAAAATGTAGCCTCAAAAAGAATCAAAGCAAGTTCTAGAGTAACAATTTCATGAGTGAAAATCACACAAGAAAGAAGAAAATGATACAAATGTTCAATTTATTCATCAATAGGCTCAAAATCTCACAAGGCATATTTCTATTATTCTCAATCCACCAATTCAACATTCATAACCAAGCATGTGAAATTTAAGAAAGAAGATAATTGATTCAATCATGCTATGATTCCTGAATTTTAATTGCTTCAAAGGACGTGAGAGTGCATTCACTTGAATCTTTCAAAGGAATCAAATAGCAAAACTTTGTTACTTCCACAAATAAACACTAAATAGTTACTACCCCAACTAAGATGCATCTCAAGAGTAATAAATTGTTTCCAAAATTTACTCCTTACTCTGCCATCATTAATTAGTTTTACTACGAATAGGTTTCTGACAATCATATCACTAAACATACTTCCTAATTTAGATGCGTATCAAGAGTAAAATTACTCCTTACTCTGCCATTATTCATTGGTTTAGTAAGTTCATGACAATCATATCATACTTCCTAAAAAAGAAAAAAAAATTTGGTCAACTATCCTTCCCCCCAACTAGATCACAACATTGTCCTCAATGTTAAAATATAGATGAGTAAAGGATAAAGATATTACCTATTGGAGAAATTACTGAAAAGAGAAACCTGACACAAATTTAAACAGAAACAAAGTACAATAAATAAAACCAAAGCTTAATATTATTTAAATAACTGGAGTGTCTGATCGGGCTTGCGATGCATACTGCTTCCATCACTGCTTCCTTCTAACCAATCTATCTGAGTTATTACTGGATCAGGTTCATAAACAAAAGCTTCTAATTTATCAATCAACTTATCAATAGTGGAAGCAGAGATAAGAAGTTGTCTTGCCGAAGGTGTGATAAATTTTTGTTCCACAGCATGGTCAAGAAAGAGTAACAAAATATCAAAAAAATTATTTACATTCAACAAACCTATGGGTTTATGGTAGATATTCAGTTGGGCCCAAGAGACAATTTGAAAAACTTCTTCCAAGGTACCAAAATCACCTAGTAAGGCTATGAATGCATTAGAGTTTTCAAGCATTATTTTCATTCGTTCATGCATTGATGATACCTTAAGTTCCTTCCCAATTGTCTTTCCAGTGATGCTCTGTTGAGCTAAAGGTTCAGGAATGATACCTAATACCTGACTGCCTCCTATATATGTAGCAAGTGATATAGCCCCCATTAACCCATGGTAACCTCCCCTATATATAAGATGAATATTCCTCGCAGCAAATGATCAACCAAGAGTGGTAGCTGCATTTACAAACTCTAAACTCTTCCCATACTTAGACCCACAAAATGCACATATATTTTTAAGTTGACGAATAGAAACACCTTCCATTTCTATTCTCACCTTCCCTTTGAATGATTCTAAGTTGGAAGAAAGTGGAGAAAATGGAGTGTTTAAATAGGAAAAAGAATAGAATGAGTAATAATAGCACTTATAAGGGTAGGTTGGTTGTTGTCAGAAAAGTTTGAAATTAAGAAACACAGAATCTTTTTATTTTTTTATTTTTTTTGAAAGAAAACATGAAGAAGAAGAAGATAATATGTACAGATTGTTATGGATATGGCTCACATCTACCTCTGGTTTCACATCCAGTAACGACTTAAATGCCTTCTATGAGTCGAGGATAAGCTTCACATCCAATTTTCTTATAAATTGGCAAACAAAGTTTTTTAGATTCAGATTCCCAAGACTATAGCGTTTTTCTTCATCCATGAAGAGATTCCACAAATTAAGAAGTTCACGATGCACCAATCCACAAGAATGCGTCTCAAGAGTCAATAAGATATCATCTAATGACTCCTTACTCAGTCCATTCTTAATGAAGAAAATTTTATCTTCTCTGTTTGCGAAAACCATCCCCAAAGAACGACATCGCTTGTTACAATTCCATCATCTACATTTGTGACAGAATTGTAACCTTTTTGCTCTTCTCCTTTTAGAATACGAACTTCTTCCAAGAGCTGGCATATATGAGTCAAATGAAATTGAAGACTCATCTGCTAGTCAGACCTTTGCTTCAATTATCCAGCGTACATCTTCTGGCATATCCTTGTGCATTAACAGTCTCAATCTTTCACATCTAACATTGTAGATTTTGTCAAAGCATTTTAAGGAAGAGAAGGAAAATGTTTTCTTAGGTTTGAAAGAATGACATCCATTTTAAAGGAGAAAAAGGATTTAGTTATTTTGGGAAACTAAAAACAAACAGACTTGAGAGTCATGGAGTACCATTATCCGCCATTAACTGGCAACACAAAGAACTGCAAAAACAAGGTAACAAAATTTGAATAAATTTTATTCATAACAAGGATCAGAAAGAGAGATGAATTCTACCTCATCAACTTGGTTTTCTAGAAATGGTTTGAGCCTTTGTCCATTGACTTTAAACACATTACCATTCATAGGATTCTCAATATCTACGGCCCCATGAGGATACACATGTTTGACAACAAAAGGACCACTCCACCTAGATCTCAATTTTCTAGGGAATGGGTGCAGGCAAGAATTATAAAGCAGAACTTTTTGACCAATTTCAAAACATTTTCTCAAAATTGTCTTGTCATGAAAAGCTTTTGTTCTAGCTTTATAAATCTTTGAGTTCTCATATGCATCATTTCTCAATTCCTCCAATTCATTTAATTGCAATTTGTGTATCTTGCAAGCATCATCAAGATTTAGATTGAAAGCTTTAATGGCCCAAAATGCTTTATGTTCCAATTCTACATGTAAGTGATAAGGTTTTTCATAGACTAACCGATAGGGTGACATGCCTAAAGATGTTTTGAAAGCAGTACAGTAAGCCCAAAGTGCATTGTTTAGTCTTAAAGACCAATCTTTATGATTTTGGCTAACCGTTTTTTCCAAAATTTGTTTAATCTCCCTATTTGCCAATTCAACTTGTCCACTTGTCTGAGGGTGATAAGGGGTGACAATTTTGTGTGTAATACCATATTTCTTCATTAATGATTCAAATAGTTTATTGCAAAAATATGTTCCCCCATCACTGATGATAGCCCGAGGGATTCCAAATTGACACAAGATATTTTCTTTTAAAAATTTGAGAACAGTTTTATGATCATTGTGTCAGCATGGAATCGCCTTAATCCATTTTGAGACATAATCAACTGCAACCAAAATATACATATACCCAAATGAAGATGGAAATGGGCCCATGAAATCAATTCCCCAACAATAAAAAAATTCAATGACAAGGATGGGGTTCAGAGGCATCATATTTTTTTTTTAAATTGAGCCCATCTTTTGACAATTTTCACAACTTTTATAAAAAAGTATAGCAGTCTTTAAATAAAGTGGGCCAATAAAATCCACACTGCAAGATTTTTGCAGCTGTTTTCTTTGAAGAAAAGTGACCTCCACATGCTTTTGAGTGACAAAATTTAATGACACTACCTACCTCACTGTCGGGCACACATCTCCTAAAGATTTGGTCAGGACAATATTTGAACAAGTATGGATCATCCCAATAAAAAATTTTCACCTCTGTCAAAATTTTCTTTCTATCAGCAGGTAATGGCTTTAGTTCCGGTGTGGGTACTTCTTCATGGGCATTATTATTTATAGGTTTTAGCTCTTTGAATCTCGACTTCCATCCTTTTTATTCTATTTCCTCTGTACAATCAAGCAAATTAAATGAATTAATTAAACAAACTTCTAATGGGTTAGAAGAACTCCTTTTTTGAAGATGATCATCTACAATGACTTCAATCCCTTCAACTTCTTCTTTTTCATCAAAGGCTTCCCGTGGTTGCTTGCACATGTTAAAAACATTGAGCTCTAGTGTCATGTTTCAAAATGTTAGCTTCACTACTCCATTTCTATAATTTATCAAAGCATTAGATGTTGCTAAAAATGGACGGCCTAAAATAATATGAATTGACTTGCAACTATCAACCATAGGTTCAGTATCCAAGACAATAAAATCCACAAGATATATGAATTTATCAACTTGAACCAACACATCTTCCACTATTCTTCTTGGAATTTTAATTGATCTATCAGCAAGTAGAAGAGTTATAGAAGTTAGTTTTAACTCACCTAAGTTGAGTTACCGATAAACTGAATATGGAAGCAAATTGACACTAGCACCAAGATCAAGTAAAGCTTTTTCAATTTTATGTTCTCTAATAATGCATGAAACTGTAGGACAACCAGGGTCTTTAAATTTCAAAGCATTATTATTATGAAGAATGGAGCTTACCTGTTCAGCCAAAAATACTTTCTTTTTCACATTTAGTTTCCTTTTAACAGTGCACAAGTCCTTCAAATATTTGGCATAACAAGGAATCTGTTTGATAGCATCTAACAAAGGAATATTGATTTTCACTTGTTTCAAAATTTCAAAAATTTCAGTGTGGTGGTCCAATTTCTTTGGATTATTCAATGCTTGAGGAAATAGGGATGAAGGCGAGGGTTTGGTCTCCTTTTGGTCAACTTCTTCATTTTCTTGGGGAATTGGTTTATTTTCTTTCTCACAAGGTTCGGGAATTTATTTTTCAACAACCTTTCCACTCCTAAGAGTTATCACTGACTTGACTTGATCTATTTGTTGGTTTTCTGAACTCCCCTCATTTAGATTGTACTGACCCTTGGGATTTGGTTGAGGTTGAGAAGGAAATTTTCCTTTCTCGTGAATGGTGAGTGTAGAAGAAAGTTTATCAAGAGTTTTTTTTATGTCAGTTATGGTTTGATTATTTTGTTTATTAATGGTCTCATTGTTTTGTTTATTAATGGTCTCTTACTTTTCCATGAATGCATGCACTGTTTCTTCAAGGTTTTTCCTATATGGTGGGACATAAGGTGCATATCCTTGAGAATTTTGAGAGTCCTATTGTGCCTGAGGAGGTGGTGGTTGCACAAATTGTGACTGATTATTATTCTTCCAACTGAAATTTGGGTGATTTCTCCATCCCGGATTGTATGTATCTGGAAAAGAAAAAGTAAATAGCTTTTTAAAATTATTCATTGCATTTACTTACTCATGTACAACTTCTTTAAAAACAGGAATATTTGGACATTCATGTGTTGAGTGTCTTAAGTCATCACAAATGCCACAAATTTCTTCATTTTGCATAGATTTGATTTCTTTTGTTTTTCTTAATTCCATGGCTTCAACCTTTCTAGCCAAACTGGTAAACCTAGCATTTAGATCTTCCTCTTGACTAAGGTGATATTTTCCTTTATTAGCACTTGCAAGGTTAGATCTAATTGAATTTTCAGAAGGGTTAGTACTATGCCAAGATTGAGAATTTTCAGCCAACTAGTTTAAATAGTCTAAAGTTTCATCAGGTTCTTTATCAAGAAACTCACCATTGCTCATTGTTTCCACAAATTGTTTAGTTTCAGGTGTTAAACCTTCATAAAAGAAGCTTATAGTGTGCCATTTTTCAAAACCATGATTTGGGCAAGAATTTAATAAATCTTTAAACCGTTCCCAACATTGAAAATATGCTTCATTTGAATTTTGAGAAAAATTTTAGATTTGTCTTTTCATAGCATTGGTTTTATGTGTTGGAAAAAATTTCTTTAAGAACTCACCTTGCATTTCTTGCCACGTGCCAATTGATCTTGGTTTCAAAGTGTTAAGCCAAGATTTTGCTTTATCTTTTAAAGAAAAAGGAAACAATTTAAGCTTAACAATCTTTTTAGTGTAATTTTGGTCATTGAAAGCAATACATACTTCCTCAAATTCTTTTCGATGTAAATATGGGCTTTCAGACTCTAAACTATAAAAATTAGGAAGTAAAAAAATCATACCTAGCTTGAATATAAAATTATTGGTGTTGAGTGGAAAGATAAAGCATGATGGACTAGAATTTCGAGGTGGTTGCAAAAATTCACGTATGGTTCGCAACGGTTGATTTTCATGTTCATCATATACACTTTCATTTTCAGTCATTGTGTCAATTGTGTGTGATTGTGATTCAAACAAATCAATATATAAAGTACCAGGATTAATTTTAACTAAACAACTAGAATTTAAATCACGATACCAATTAAGCATAAATAAATGACTTAAAATAGAAAAAATAATGTACAAGTCGACAGTTTACACCAGCTATTAAATATTAACAAGGATGTGGTATAAACCAACCACCCAATAAATATTAACAAGTAAAAAGTTAGATAATTGATAAAGTAAAAAGTTAGATAACTGATAAATTAAAAAGTTAGATAATTAGAGAGTTAATAATTAATAAGTTAGAAATTATAGAAAATAAATTTAAAATATGAAAACTAGAGAGAAGTAGAGCCCCACTAGAGTGGCAAGAAAGAGAAGAGAAGAAGAAAGATTATTTCATTATGTTATAAAGCAATAATAAATAACAGAAATTAAAAAGTTAGAGGGCAGAAAATAAATAATATAAATTAAAAGTTAGAGAGCGAGAATATAAAAGTTAGTAAGCAGAAAATAAATGACATAAATTAAAGAGTTAGTAAAGAAATTGAAGAATCAATAAGCCGATCTTTTGGTCTGATAAGGGAGAAGAGAGAATAGATTTTATTAAAGAAAAAGAACCTCAATAAATTAAAACTTCAAATCAAGTCCTCGGCAACGACGCCAAAAACTTGACTGCGGGTTTTAAAGGATGCAAACCCAAGTGCAGGTTGTCTCAAGTAATAAATTTCTTGGGAGTTTAGGTCGATCCACAGGGAATTGATGAAGAAAAATTAATTGAGGTAAGAAAAGGATTTGTCACAACACCAAAAGTAATAAAAGATGTTCACAAATGAATTTAAGAACTTGCTTGGGTTTAGAGATCTACTCTTAGTAATAAATTAAAGGCAAGATTATTTCTCTTTATAACTCAATTGAAATCCACATACAACGGAGGTTCCAATAAAAAAATATAACATTCGAAGTTTAATTATATATGCAATCATATTATGATTCCTTTAATTATCTACCAACATTTGTAAATGAGTTCAAGCATTCACTGTGTCAATCCTATTGTCTACAATAAATTAAGATCTCCATTATATAAAGAAGGTTTCTAAATTGATTGGAAACAAAATACAACACATATAATGTTTATTTGATAATATATCATTTAAGCACAATAAATAGAATAATCTAACCTTATTTCATTACCAAGAGCTTCACTCTTTCACCCAAGCAAGATGAAGATTTAGTTACTCATAGATAAGAAGAATGAAAGAGAGAAGAAGAGAAAGATGAACATAGCTTCAATTTAGAGCAAGAGAAAATTACAACAAAGGAAAACAATAAACAAGCATAACCATAACTTCTAAAAATTAAGCCTAACACCAAGAGCACCAAATGATTAGCCAATGGTGCCTTTTAACATCAATTTGAATCCAAACTTACAAAACATAACCAAACTCAATCAATTAAGTACATAGAGAGTGTAAATGACTAAAAATGAGGGTTTATTAATGTAACACCCTCCTTAGGGTATCACATGTCTGACTCCTGACTCATAATCTGAAAAGAAGTTCGCACAAGGTTTGAGTTATTAAATGTGAGTTTTAAAATTTCTTCTTATTACAGAAACATAAATTTACTGAAATCCATAAGTATTACTGAACATATATTTAAACTGATTAATATACAATATTAACACCACTTAATATTTAACAATTTAAAGAGAAATATAAAACTAACAGACTCTTTTTTTTATTAATAGTAGCAAACCCTATGACGGGTCCTACTTAATAGCACGGTATAACACTAACGATAAAACTTAACATACTCATTCCTTCTCTTGTATCCAACTTGATGCATCAGAACTCTACTCCTTGTCTACCCGGCACATCATCGAACCTGGGACAGCCACTCTTTAATGTTGTCAGTCATCTCAGAGTATCTACCACCCGTTATGTCTAAGACAACTCGTTCCTTCTACTGTATAATTTTAACAATACAGACACAGCAAGACAACATAGCAAAGAGGTGAGATCACCTACACCAATACCAACATGACAGCACAGAGATAACACAAACAGCAATGTCATACAGGCATATCATACTAGAGTTCTAACAATGTATTCAACATTAATCAACTATCATCATCCAATCATATAGCAGTTCAAACATTGTTCAAAATTCACGATAATGCCCTCAACATTATCCAAGTATTCATCAAATTAAATCACACGATAATAACAATAATGCCATCAATATGACTCAAACATCCAAAAGTACAATTATCATAACCAATATTCCTCAACTATTATATCACACAGATGTAAATGTACTCATAAAATGCATGTGCATTTAGACTCAATGTTCCTACTCCATGGAGCTAAAACTCAGGTCGGAGAAATGATCGAAAAGATCTGTCGATACCAAGTGCCTCAGACTACGTGCTATAATTCTCATTTTTGCATATCTAGCACATACACGACAGTCTTTATTAGATCTTGATTAAGAATAGTGTCTCGGTCAGGATCATCGGTGTGTCGCGTCGGTCTAACCCACGGTTACAGTAGAGCTACTCACTGCCCACTGTAGGCTACCCGCACCCCGATGCCCCCAAGGTCAACCAGTGACTTACACTATGCATATCGCACCCACTCAAGAGGTGTACGTTTCTCCTAGGCAATTAGCCATACTTCAGTCCATCGGACCATTCCAATGCATGTGTAATGCACCAAATACCAAATCACAGATAGAATACCAATCACAGGTTTAACTCATAATTTTTCAAAATATATTTTATACAATGCACTAATATCTCAGTGCAAGTCCAACCACAAGGGCCATACTTTTCAATTTAAATCATATGCTTCAACGCATATTTTTCCAATACGTAGAATGCCCCAAATACCAAATACAGGCATCTCTTTCTAATGCATATAAAATGCATCAAAAGCCAATCGTAGGCAAAACTCGTCATTTTCTCACACAGTGTTCATACACTGTTTTGGTAGTAATCATCATGTTATCATGTTTTTATAGTCATAAAACACTTTTATCGTATTTTTACAATCGCGTAACATTTCTGTTACATTTTCACAATTCAAAAACGTTTCTGTTATATTTTCACAATACCATAACACTTCTTTTACATTTTCACAATACCGTAACACTTTTGTTACATTTTTAAAATTCCAAAATATTTTTATTATGTTTTCACAATACCATAACACTATGTTATGTTTACAAAATTTCGTAACATTTCTGTTACATTTTCAAAATGCTGCAACTCTTCTGTTGCACTTTTAAATCACATAATAATTTTTTCAACATTTTTCTCAATTGTGTAAAAATATACGTTTCTCAAATCGTGTAACGATTTTCCACCGTTTTTAAAATCGCGTAACGATTTTCCACCATTTTCAAAATCGCGTAACGATTTTTCACCATTTTCAAAATCGCATAACTTAAAAATCATTCTTTTAAGTCGCGTAAATTATTTTCCATCATTCTCAAAATATTTAAAACACTTTCTAAATCTCATAGCAATTTCTCACCATTTTCACAATCGCGTAAAAATATTCAATTACTTTTCAATCACGTAGTGATTTTTTAACAATAGTTCAAATCACGTAAAATATTTAAACGTAATTCAAATCGTATAGAAATCTTTTAATGTATTATGAATTGCGTAGAAATATTTTACTGTATTTCAAATCGTTTTTAAGCTACGTAAAATATTTTTCAATATTTTACAATCACGTAAAATATTCCTCAATATTCCAAACATTATTTTGGACTTAAATAAATCAATATTATTTTCAACACATTTTTCAAATTGCTTAGCTTAAAAATCATGTTTTTAAGATACGTAAAACATTTTTCATCACAATTTCATTACAGAAAATATTTCTTAACCTTCAAAAATTCCTTTTCAACCTTTCTCAAAATAATATGATTTTGTATTTCATTTTTCACATTTTCTTACTCAAGAAAATCTTTTTTCACATTTTTTTACTCAAGAAATCCTTTTCCAAAATATAATCCACAAAAATCACTTTTCCATTGATATAAATCAATGTTTCAAAACTTAACATTTTCTAACGTATTTCAAAACTCGAAAATAAGTTATACGTTAGTAAATTTTCATAACACCATTATATTCTCCATTTTTCCTAAATCATTTCCAAAATCAGTCTTCTTCAAAATAAATTGAAATTCAAACATTTTCAACCTCTCTTTGTTTTCCGTTACAAAAATTTCTATTCTCTCAAGTGATAAAACGTTCTAATTCCCTTTCCAAATCCTTGTATGAAAATCATTTTCATAAAATCAAGGCATCCACAAAAACCGTGGAAATGGTCATTGAAAACTATCAAATCTTTCGAGTGACAAAATACTTTGTTTTATAAAATATCACTTTGTTCCATAAAAATTTAAGCATAACCAGTTTTTCAAAACCATAGGGTATTTGGCCATTGAAGCCATCAAACATTTTTCCTTCTAACTCAATTATTTATCATTTCTGTTTTCACACAAACAAAACCATTAAAATCTTTGTTTTCAAAACCAAAATACCGATAGTCATAAAAACCAAACCCATTTGTTCAAATTCATTTTTACTTTCTTTACAAATCCTTTTTCACTTTCTTTGCAAATCCTTAAAATCAACATTGCTATTTTCATTTAAAACTCATGTTTAGTAAAACACTTAGAAACTTTTTACACAAAATAAATCAATAAAAATCCTTCAAAAACCATGTTCATGAACTCTTTGAAAAATAAACCTTTGTTTATTTTCCATGCTTTTCTAATCAATCCAATTTTATTCTTCCATGAAAATATTAATTTGTAAACACCTATGTTGAGGTGTCTTGTCCGAAATTTTCAAGGTTCTAGGGACCCAAAAATTAATTCTTTTGTTCTGAAAAAATTTCAACATGAACCCTAATCAAGGGTCTCAAAACCATAGCCCTTCCTTGGCCATTGGAGCCAAAAATTGATTTCCTTTCCATCAACACATCATGGCATACACATACATATTCCATCATAAATTCCACAAGCATGCCATATACTTATCATGCATATTATAAGCATACCATCAAAGCCATAAAATCATGCAAAGCATATCAAGCATAGGCAAATAATCAAAACACATAAACAACCGCAAATAAATTACAAGACCATGGATATGAATCCTCACATGGATTCACCATCCACCAAATATAAAACCATCTCTCACCACCATACTTGGTTGGTGTGATGGATCTCCCTCTTACCTCTTGAAGATCCTCAAAAGCTCTTTACTTTGCTTCTTTTTCGAAGTCCTACACCACCAAGGGCTTCTCAAATACAAAACAAAATACATAAAAATTAGTATACTAAGCTTGATTAAGAGGAACCATGGATCAAACATGGTTTAGATCATGAAAAAGAGAGAAGAAATGAAGTTTCCTTACACTTCACCATAAATACTCCATAACATGGATCTTGAAGAAAGTCCATGAAGATGAATGATTTAGAGGAAGTCTCAAACATGAAAGTTGTTTAGAATAAGGTAATGATTCAAGAAATAAGGTTGATTAAAATTATTGAGTGATGGAAGCCATACTTAAGAGTCATGGCCGAAACCAAGCTTGGAGAGGAAGTGGAGAGAAATTTGATATGGTTCTTTGGTTCTTGAAATAGAAAAGATGTTCAAACAAACTAAAGTCACAATTTTGGCTTCCTAAGGCCTTCTTGGCCGTGCACTTGTTTTGAAAGAAAGGTGAGAGATGTTATTGATAGAAAAGTGATATGAATTATCAAGTAAGAAGTTAATATTTTGGCCCCCCAAAAACTACTTGGCCGTGAGTCAATTTGGAACAAAAGAGATAGAAATGAATTAAAGAGCAAAGTTATAGGGTTTTTTTATGGTGAAGTGTAAGGAAACTTCATTTCTTAATTCTTTTTCATGTTCTAAGCCATGTTTGATCCATGGTTCTTCTTGTTCAAGCTTAATATACTAATATACTTGTGTTTTGTTTTGTATTTGAGAAGCTTTTGGTGGTGAAGGACTTGGAAAAAGAAGCAAAACAAGGAGTTTTTGAGGTTCTTCAAGAGGTAAGAGGGAGATCCATCTCACTAACCAAGTATGGTGGCAAGAGATGGTTTATGTATTTGATGGATGGTGAATCCATGTGAGGATTCATATCCATGGTCATATAATTATTTGTGGGTGTTTATGTGTTTATGTGGTTTATGTGATTCGCATGGTTTATTGGTGTATTGAACATGCATTGAAAAGGTCTGATGGACATTATGAGGCTATTTGCCTAGGAGAGATGTACACCTCTTGAATGGTGCAATAAGCGTAGTGTAAGTCACTTGTTGACCTTGGGGGGCATCGGGGTGCGGGTTGCTTACATGAGCGGTTGGTAGCTCTTTTTTCTGTATATTAGACTGATTCAACGCACTGATGATCCTGACCGAGACACTATTCTTAATCAAGATCTAGTATAGATTGTCGTGTATATGCTAGATGTGCAAACACATATGAGAAATATAACACGTGGTCTGAGGCATGTTGGTACAGATAGATCTTTCGGATCAACTTCTCTAAACTAAATATTAGCTCCATGGAGTAGGAAATTGAGTCTATGTGCGCATGCATGAATCTGAGCATTTATATTTGTATGATATAATAATTGAGAAATATTGGCTATGACAATTGTTTTGTTGAGGAATAATTGGATGATGATGATGATGATAATAATGTGATAGCATTATTGTAATTATGTGTTTATTTTATACATTATGATGATGACATAATTGTAATTATGGTATGATATATTTGTATGGTATGTTGTTTGTATTATCTCTGTGCTACCATGTTGGTATTGGCGTGGGTGATCTCACCTTTTGTATATTATTTTGTACCGTATTTATATTTATAAAGACGCTGAATAAGGAACTGAACAAGAGGGTGAAGAAGAGCAGACTCCATAGGAAGCTGAGTTTTGATCGAATGGCATCCCGGTCAAGTTTCTTTGGATACGTGAGATTATAGTTCCATGGTGGAGCTGGAGCATGGAGGACTAGTCCCAATGAGAGGGGACTAATTTATGAGGGAAACCTGACGGTCATTATGAGTAGAGAGTTTCGTAGAGATCCATTCTTTTCTGTAACTATATATGTACATGTTGAATTTTCGCTGTCCATCAGGCAGCATTGGGATACTAGGTATTATGTCCCAACGGAAATTAGTATAGTGTCGTCTGCTCGGACACCTGTCCGTGGGACTTCGCGTCATGCTGGATTCCTTCCTGCTGAGGAATCGGAGGAGAATCCGTCTGAGGGTTCTATTATTTAGTAAGACTTGGGCAGTATGTGAGTTTTAAATTATGTTTAACTACTTTTAAGACTTGGTCTGTATATAAATAATCCTGATAGTACTTCTGTAATGTATGGTGATGTAAATTATGTGTGATGATGTATAATTTTTTTATTTTCTGCTAAGTTTATTTTATCGATATTAAAGAGGAAAAAAGAAATTTTACAACTCGTATTTTTATTACAACACCACATTTTATGAACTTGGGGGTAATTTGATAATTAAGTAACATAAATGTGGCACCCTACAGTGGGTGTTACATTGTAATCGATTACAATTTACCTAGAAGCTTGGTAATTGATTACAAAGGCTATGTAATCGATTACCAGCTACCCAAAAGCATATTTCGTAGCTCCAGAAGCTTGGTAATCAATTACAAAAGTTGTGTAATCAATAATCACGTACAGATTTATAGAAAACAAAGATTTTAAGCCATCCAAACCCATGCTAAACTAATAAACATCAATATCAACATCAAATCATCATGAATATGCATCAAAATCACTCATAAAACATCCAATCTTAATATGGGTATGAAACCCATTTTTTAGAGATCAAAGTTCATCAAAAATCAATGTCAAAGTTTGAATCTTCAGCTCTTGATCAAAGCATAAAAACATAATCTTAAATCATTTCATAAAATCTCAACAAAATCATCAAATCCATTGTTCTTATAAAAAGGAAAAAATGAACAAAGTTAGGAAAAAACCCTACCTCAACTTAGAGTCACTTTCTTTTTTCCCTTCCTATCTTTTTCCTCTTGATCTATACTTTTTTCCTCTTCCTTTATTTCCTTCTTTCCTTCTTTTTTTTGTTTGTTGAGGGAGCTGCTGAACAAGCATGAGAGAGAAGAAAGTGAGTGAGAATGTGAAAGGAGAGGGAGAAAAGGGAGAAATAAGGGTGATAGGCAGTGGAAAATAGGAATAAAGAGGAAAAGTGAAATCCAACTAAAAATATTATATCTCTTAAAAATACTCTAATATTTCGACAATGAATTTTCTAACCTTCACAGGTATTTTCAAAAACTCTAGGATTCCATCCAACTCTATTTTTCCATAAATATTATTATACACATTTACCAGCAAATAAGCTTCATTATTCATTCCTAGGTTAAGTTAAACCTTTACAGAATTGAACTAAGAAGCTTTCAAGTGTTTAATTTAATCCATTTCCATTCTCATATTAATATTCATCATTTATCTTGACATTTGCTCATAATCTTATGATTTTCTGAGCTACTTGTCTATTTAGTTTGGTCTTTGAACATTTTCTCAGTGTTATTAAAAATGTCAAACTAATTCATTTGATCTTCCAGAATTTAATACAATTCATTCCAATATGTTATAACTTAGAAATAAATGTTCCATATTTATTTATATCTTCTCATCTAATTAGACCAATTTATAAGTTATTTCTTAACTTCAGTGTTATAGATTTATGCTCAAATCACTTCAAATCATTCTCAAAATTATCAAATAACTTCCATCAATTCTATCAAGCTACTATAACCCTGATTAAGTCCACTGGGTTGGAGAGAATGTTACAATAGTATGGATGCATTGTTATGAAACTTGGCTATTCCTAAGAACTCGGTTCCTTGTATTTCACTGGGTAGGGAGGGAATCTATTTCCTCATTAACCTACCTTGTAATGAGTGGACTAGTCCACTACAAAACCCTATGTAGCCCTAAACAAAATAGCCCTCACTACGAGAATCTAGGACTAGTCTTTATTCCCTGGCCAAATGATTATGCACATCATATAAGGTTACATTATGTAGGAATAGTAAGTGCGTGTGAAACTATGCGGTGCTATGTTTAACTCTTACATAACTACCACAAAAAATTGCTTACTAAGTTTATCCTTGCATTACTAACTATACCTGCACTCTATGAGAGTACTTCATGCACTGTGACACTCATCTATTACCAAACAAACTTAGTATACTTGTATCTAGTATCCCTCTTCTTCATCACTTCTCAAGTGATCTCAAATGCAAAACTATATTGCTCAAGGAACTAGACACCTAACTATGGCAATCCATTAATCTTGGTTTCTCTTAAGTTTATACATTTCATTTACTTACTACATGGTCATTTTCTTCTTGAAATACCCCTAGTAGTATCTTAACACACTCTAAAAAGTATGTACAAAAGATCCCCCCAAGTAGGACACTTTATTTCCTTCAAGATACAAATCTTGGTAACTTTTTGGTCACTGGGTGCAGCACTCAGGCACTGGGTGCTCATCAACACGTATCAATTTTTTAGGCATTGGGCGCTTGGGCACCCAACTCTTGATGCCCATGCACCAGAATCTCATCTTTGTGTTCTATTGATTTGCAAACTTGTTTAAAGGCATCAATCCTAAGTTCTAAGTGGTTTTCAACCTCAAATATGGTACCTAAGCATGTTAAAACCTCATGCTCTCCTTTATCTTATCTATCAAGGAGTTATGAAAAAGAAAATCAATAAATTACACACCCATTTCTAAACTTGTAATGTAAGCATTCAAATGAGTTTTTCCAAGATTCTAATCATTGACCAAGCATAGATTAAGCTAAATCAAACCATAATTAACCATTGAAGACAACAAGCAAACAATAAAACACCATAAACTTCTCAAAAGCTCACTCTTCCATCCAATATGCATCCTTTGTGAACAAAGATGGATATGGGATTAGAGATACATATGAACACAAACACCCCTACCTCAAAACCTTGATGATGATGGTAGGCTATGGATGGTTAAGCTTTGGCCTTTCCTTTTTCCTTCCTTTTCCTCTCCTCTTCTTCCTCCTTTCCCTCTTTTCCTGGGTGATTTCCTTCTCTTCTTGTGGCTGCCATGCGAAAGAGTGAAAATGAGTGGAAATAGAGTGTGAAACTAACCTTAAAGTTAAGGTTGATGGGTCAAAGGAGTCGTGAGTGTAACATCCTCTTTTTAGCATTTTAGAATTGTATATGATTATAGAGGCATCATAATACTTGTTTGACATGTATGCTTATTTTGTGACGAACTAAGTTGGTTTAGGAACTTTGTTGCAATAATGAATATGAAAAGTAGCTTAAAATGACTCTAATAATGGCACAAATTGCTTGTTTGTGGGAAACAGGTATGGAGAATTTGTTTCTAAGTCACAAATGTATGCAATATGAAGTGGTTAAAGTTTAAAGATAAACGAAGTCTATTTGGTATTTTTAAGTACACTGGTTTAGTGTTTTAATACTGGATTAATGAGTCGTAGACATGGGAACTTATGAAAATGATAAAGTTAGTATTGAAATGAATCTTAGGATTTATTCTAATACCTATGAAAATTAGGAAACTTGATTTGATAAAATCTAAGTATTCTTAGTAGATATAAAATCCCTGCAAAATATATAATTGCGCTAAAGTGTTTTATGGCTCCTGTGAGCTATCAACCTTGACTTTCTTGGTTGGTTTCACACTCCTTTTCACTTATTCTTCACTCTTTTTCATGGCAACCACAAGGGAAAAAGGAAAACACAAAGGCCAAGAGGAAAAAGAGGAAGAAGAGAAGAGGAAAAGGAAGGCAAAAGGGAAGGTCAAAGCTTGATCCATAATTTACCATCATCATCGAGGTTTTGAGGTAGGGGTGTTAGTGTTCATATATATCTCTATTCTAATCTCCATCTTGCTTTCAAAGCATGCATGTTGGATTGAAAAGTGGGTTTATGAGAAGTTTGTGATATGTTCTTATGACAATGGTTAATTATGGTTAGTCTAACTTAATCTATGCTTGGTTGTTGATTGGAATCTTGGAAGAACTCATTTGAATACTTAGTTTACAAGTTGTTATATGGGTTTGTAATTCCTTGATTTTCTTGTTCATAATTCCATGATGGATGAGTTGAAGGTGAGCATGAGGTTTTAATATGCTTAGGAACCATATTTGGGATTGAAAAGTAACTTAGAACCCATGATTCACGGCTAGGAACAAGAATGGAGAAGATAGAGCTGAGTTGCTTTATTTTTCTACTGTAGCGTACAACAAATAACCAGTTAGGACTTTAAGCTAACTGATTATTGCATCTGGAAGAGACACCACGTTTTCCAGATAACCAATTAGATAAATTGGCTAACCAATTATTGTGTTATGGCAGAAAGCTTAAATAAGCCATAACTGATTATGGAAAAGACCATAATCAGTTATTGGGCACTACCAGAACGGGTTTTTAGGGGTTATAACAGGTTATTTCAAGTCATAACCTATTAGGCCAAGCCTATAACCGATTATTTAGTTTTCGAAACTCAAAGTTTAGGTTATCAATGGTTACCAAACCATGACCAAAGCTTAGAGGACCCCAATATAAATAAAAGGTGTTCCTCAGGATAAGATGTGGTGAGGTATAACTGAGTACACTAATAGTAGTATGATTTACCATGCTTTGCACTTAGAGCACTTAAGAAAGTGGGTGTTTGTGCATTATGAAGTGTGAATTCAATTAAAGGGTTTAAGTGGCATTTGCCTTAAGTAAGTATCTAACACCTTAAGCAGCATAGTGTTGAAATAGGGTATTAGATACATGTTTACTAGGATAGTTTGGTAAGGGTTTTTCCTATGTAAGTGACCTTATATGATGTGCACAATCATTGGCCAGTGGAAAGGAATCTTAATTCCTAAACATATTCCATTATGCCAGGGTTACAGGTAGGTACAGGAGGTGATCCGCTCACTCCCTACTATAGGAAATACGATAAACCATAATTCCTAGATAAGATATCTTGGTTCTTAAATGGGCTAGGTATTTATATATGTATGTTAACTTAGTTTCTTTAGTTAACAAAGATAATCCTTGCTAGAGAATTAGACATATCTTACTCTTTATATGTTATGATTATGTTTATGTTATATATATGATTAGTTATGGGATATGTGGTGTCCTGGGGTTGATGAGGGCGGGGAGTGGATGCCGGTGCATGAGAAGCACGTATAAGGAGTGGCTCCTGGCATGCTTCTAGGCGAAGGGTCCCATGAATGAACTAAATACGCACCAGAATGAGAGGGATTCAAAGACTGTGCAGGTATGGGACTGCATAGTTGAGGATGGGTTAAAGGAATTGATTAGGCGTAGCTATATCAACAAGTTACAACTTCTTTTCGGAAGCCTAGAATATAAAAACTCCATTGTTAAGCATGCTTGACCTGGAGCACTTATGGGATGGGTGACCTCCTGGGAAGTTTTCTAGGATACGTGTGAGTGAGGACAAAATGTAACACCCCAAATTTTGGAAAAATATTCCGAATGCCCTGTTTGCTGTTTTTCAAACTTTTGTGTAAATGACCGTTGTGTCCTTATTTACTGTTTCTTTTTTTTCTTTATGAAATACAGAAAAATAATACTGTTTGTTATTTTATTTGGTCGTTTTACATAATTTGTTTGGATACAGTAAAATAAAAATTTTATCAAATTACTGTTTTAAATTTTTCTGTGTAATATACAGCTATATAATACTGCTGGATATTTTATTTGAACGTTTTGGATGATTAGCTACATTGTGGGAAAAAAATGAGAAAATAACCATTACGTCCCAAATTTGCTGTTTTTGCTGTTTTTAATTGTTTTCTACTTGATACGATTAACAATATTACTTGTTTGTGATTTTATTTAGACTTTTTGTGTGATTTGCTCGGGGTAGGAAAATAATATTTTTCCGACCGAAAAATTGTTTTTAATTATTCGAGGCGGGGATCTTACTAAACCCAATTTTGAATGAGCCTAAAATTAATCTTTTAATTTTTAGGATTTAATTGTCAAATAAAATAATTTTATATTATTATAATATTATTTTATTAGTCAGTGCAAATAAGTGACAGCAGACCCGAAAATATTTTGCGGGACCCACGTTTAGTCATCAAGTGCTGTACACGTGGACCAATGAGGAGCTGGTCAAAATTGGTGGCTATAACTCATCGCAACGGGCCAATAGGACGATGACACGTGGCGTGACACCTCAGCATCATGACTCAGCAGATCCCGGAAGGTTCCAGAAGCTGCTGACTCGGCCTGTGACTCACCGCAGTGACTCGCCAGTTCCAGAAGCTTCTCTGATGACTCAGCGCTGTGACTCACCATGGATGATGCAGCCAATGATGCAGTTGTGACACAGTCAGTGACTCAGCATGCTGACTCACCATGCTAACTCATCTGTTTTGGAAAATATCTATGTTGACTCACCCGTTCTAGAAAATTCTACGATGACTCATCATATTGACTCATCGTAGTGAGTCACATATTCTAGAAATTTCTCTTTGATGACTCGCTTTATGACTCATCAAGGCTAATCAGTAGAAAAAAAATGATTAATAATAATTGCTACTCTGTTCATCTAAAATAAAAATCTATGTATATTTTATTACCTATTAGACAATAAACACTGACTTTATAAACAGTAATTATTGTATAATTATTGTTTATTGGTTAAAGTATGTTAGAAAATATACAATGTGCACCAATAGGAATTGGTCAACAAAAATAGCAACCAATAAGAATCAAGTTAGTAAATATTTAACTAATAGAAATTGGTCAAGATTAATGGCTTGAATTTTTAAGAACCAATAGAAAACAAGCTATCAAATAAATTTAGGCTTCTTGAAATGCAATGGTTCTACGGTGGAGGAATTGGCTCTAATAGCCAAATTCATAATGTAAATTCACGTAGAAGGCTTTGTAAAATGCATGTAGGATGCCAAATTGAATAAAAGGAAGACTAGTCAAATTTAGTGGCTTTTCTTTGTTGCTTCCACTGACATGACTAAATCTTTGTAAGGCAAAATATTACAATTGATTTCTTTCTATCTTTTATTAATTAACTAAGTATGACAAAGTCAATATTGATGGCTTCTTTTCATGATGCATTTACGGCAATGCATGCCTTTAGGAAGGCAATTCCAACACTTCAATATATTCTTGCTCTCCAAGCATTTCAAAAAGGAAATAAAGCTAATTTCCATTTCCTAGAATTAGTCAATTTTGGTAGCTCTCCTTGTTGGCTTCTACGGCAATTCACCTTTGGTGAAATCCTACAATTAGCTATCATTCAAGGAAACAAAACAACCAATATTTCTTACTTTCTCTCAAGGTCATTCACGGCCAAGCATAGTCAAGACCTTCCTCTTACTCCAAAATCCTCCAAATAGCAAAAGCTCTCATCCCTTTTTCCTTCCTTGTGTTTCATGGCCAAAGCTTCCAAGAAGAGGGCAAACTTCACCCATTTATCTCACTTGTTCTCTTCTATATCCTTTTCTCCAAAGAACCAAGACCAAGCAACCAAATTTCTTTCCTTTTTCTCTTCCCCATGGATTCAGCCAAACACACTTCAAGACCATCCAACCACTCAAAAATTTATCCAACCAGGTTTTCTAAACCTAAACACAATTCTAAGAACATCTCTAGTTGAGAGTTCTTGCAAAATCCTTCATTTGAAGCTTGGAAACCTACTTGGGAGATTTTACCTAGAAGGTGAAATTTCTTGTTTTCTATTTCTAAATTCTTTTTCAAAGTTCTAAGCCATGATTTATCCATGGTTTAAGCTCTCTTTAATATTAGTAATTTGTAGAAATTTTGTTTAAACTTGTTAGGTGATTTTGGTGGAGAAAATCGAAGACCCTAGAAGGAGTGAAAGCATACTTGTCTTCAAGAGGTAAGAGGGAGATTACCCTCATCAACCATGTGTTGGTGGTGAGGAATGTTTGTGTTTGTGGTGAAGAATCCATAAGGATTCATTCACTTGATTGTTTATAGCCTTTCCTAATTGTGATTGATTATATGTGAAAGCATGTCTAATAGCTTTAATATTTTGTATGTGCTATGTGTGTAACATGTCTAATGGCTTTAATAATTTGTATGTGTTTTAGGGTTGTTTTAGTATATGGTATGTATATATATAAGCATGATAATTATTGTAACATGTAAATAATATACAAGGATTTGCATGAGTGTTCCAAAGAGCACAAACCCAAGCTCACGGCCTCAAGGCAAAGAGGAGAACCAAAATGTTCTCTTAAATTTTCTAAAAGTGTGATTTAATTAACCTAGGAAAATTGACAAGTTACAAATTGATTTAAAGTAAGAAAAATGAATTTATAGATCCAAGAATGAAATTAGGTATTTCGGCCAACATGCCTAAGTTAAATGTTTTGATTTCTAAAACCATTTTCTAAAACAATGATTTAATGAATACAATGAATTTGACATTGATTTAAAAGATGAAAAATAATTTAAAGATCAAATGCAAAGACTTTGTTAAATTTGGCCAACATGCCACATACTTTTAATCCAAATTTATTTTCTAATTATGGACTAACTAATTTAATAAAAATAAATTAGATCAAGAGTTTTATAAGAGATTAAATGTATGGAAATGATTAGGAATGAATTATAAAGCATAGAATGATTTTCGGCCAAAATGCCAAATTTAAATCTTTTTGATTTATAGAATTGTTTACAACTAAGTTTAAGTAATAAATGCCAAAAGGATTTTATTACAATGAGTTTTGAAGAAATAAATTGATTAGAATTAAGTTTAAGAAGTTTAAGCTAATGATTTTTACTGTTAGAAGAAATACAGTAGCTTTGTAAAATTTCTAACGTATAGCTCACCTTGTGTTTTGAAGCACGTTAGTAATTTTCAAAAGTGTAATTTATTGGTTGTAATATAAATAAAAAGAATTTTTGACAGTAAACCTAGAAAATCATTATTGTAATTTTTTTAAACATAATACTGTCACTTTATATTCAAAACGGACAAATAAGATAGAAAAGATGTCCAAAAGACAGTATACGGTATGAAAAATATTTTATGTAGTTTAAATGTATTAAATATTATATTTGTTTGTTTTAAACAGTGTTTTTAAGGAATTCGGACAAGAAAATGATTTAAAAATCTTACGCGATTGAGAAAACGTGTTAAAAACTCTACGCGATTCTAAAAACAGAAAAATATATTTACGCGATTTAAAAATATTTGTAAAAACAACGAGATTGTGAAAACGCGATAAAATTTCTACGCGATTGACCGTTGCTGTATTTATTTTGTGCTGTCGGGAAAATGTGAACCCGTACAGGCTTTTGAGGATTTTTCGCTGTCGGGAAAATGTGAACCCGTCTGAGCTTTCTATTTTTCTGCCATTGAGGGCATATTATTATCTTGAGGGTATCTTCGTAATTTCATATTTTTGGAATTATGTGTTGAGTTTATGCCAAATTTTTGGTGGATTGATTGACGAGGTGAATTACATCGTATTGTCGGTGCGATAAGCGTAGTGTGGTTCGATCTTGAATGGACTTGGAGAGGTTAGTGTGCATAATTCCATATGTGGACAGTTGGTTGCTCTTCTAGGCCGTGGTAATTGGCAACACACTAACGGACTCGACACGCACTATACTTAATCGAGATCTTGTAAAGTCTAATAGTACATTGCCTGTAGTGCCACAACGTGAGACCGTGAACTACACCACGCCTTGGATGGTGGATTCCATGTGACGTGGGGCTATAGACGCAACGTGTGGCAGCGCAATAGTTTGGTTGGACAGCCGTGGTACTAATAGATTTTGAGGATCATTCGCTCTCTAATGTCTGTTTGTTTTTAGCTCCATGGAGTAGGATTGTGTCATATTGCATATGTTTATATGCTGTACATTATTATCTTTTATCTATGATCTTTTATATGTGATCTTATGATTATATATTTTTTTATCTGTGATCTTTTATCGGTAATATTATATGTTTATATGGTATATTTTGTCAATACATTGTTATCTTTTATTTGTGATATTATATGTTGTTGTTATCTTTAATCTTCCTTTTATATTGTTATGATTTTGTTATGGCATTTTATATTGTATGAATTGTTATATCTATCCTGGTAATGTTATTGTAGTTTATTTTATTATGATATATGCTTATTCAAATTAATTGAAAAATGATAACATGACTATATTTGTATTATTCACGTGTGTATGGAATGACTTTGTCATTCGTATCATTCTTTGCTACCGTCTGCAAATCTTGATGCTTGGTGAAAGGGGATCTCACCTCTTTCTTGTATTGCTTGTTGTGTTTGTATTGTTAAATTCGTATAGTAGACGAAGGAAGTTTCTTCAACCTCTTTGGAGGCTATGTTCGAAGATGATGATGGCGTCAAGGTGTTATCTTCCAAGTTTCAACAGGATACGCTTTGGTGGAGAAAATGGAACATGTAGGTTGGGTTTTCTCGTTAGTGTTGTTACTGTGCTATTAGTAGTAACCTTCTTTGGGTTTGCTATCTTGTTTCTCTGAGTCCGTAAATGTTATATTTTAAATTGTTGTTGGATATTTTGTAACATATATAATATGTGTATTAATTAATTCAATCTAATTTCTGTTTTACTTATAATTTTTGGTAAGTTTATATTTCCGCAAAAAGATATTTTAAAATTTATCTTTTAAAACTCAAAGATTTTATAAAATGGTTTCAGTTGATTTTATATTTTATTTAAAATGTGACGCCCTACGGAGGGTGTTACACAAAGCACGCTGAAAAGACTCGTGTTAGTTTGTGGAGACACTCGTCAATCCTGCAGGCAGTCCCAGGATGTTACAGATGGTATCAGAGCCGGGACCTCTCCTAGTACGGTGTGGTTCGAGGACGAACCAGGTGGAAGCTGGTGGGCATGTGGTGTCCCGGGGTTGATGAGGGCGGGGAGTGGACACCGGTGCATGAGAAGCACATACAAGGACCGGCTCCTGGCATGCTTCTAGGCGAAGGGTGTTATGAATGAACTAAATACGCACTGGAATGAGAGGGATTCAAAGACTTTGCAGGTATGGGATTGCATAGTTGAGGATGGCTTAAAGGAATTGATTAGGCGTAGCCATATCAACAAGTTGCAACTTCTTTTCGGGAGCCTAGAACATAAGAATTCCATTGTTAAGCATGCTTGACTTGGAGCAATTGTGGGATGGGTGACCTCCTGGGAAGTTTCCTAGGATACGTGTGAGTGAGGACAAAGCACGCTGAAAAGACTCGTGTTAGTTTGTGGAGACACTCGTCAATCCTGCAGGCAGTCCCGGGATATTACAGGATACTTGTACTGAGAATTATGTATTCTCACCCCGTTTGTTATTCCATGACAAATCTAGGTCAAGACCCTACTAAGGAGGAGAAGAAAAAGAAACTGAATGACTAGAATAGTTTTAGTTTCACTGCTTCTAGTACAAAGCTTGTATTCATTTATATTTGCTTTGTAATGTAAAAATAGATATATTTTATACTATGCCCTTTTGAGGCTAATGATGTAAACATATGTATACATATTTCCACATTCCATAAGGCTCTCTATAATGACTTGCTTAGTGTTTATGGATACATTACAAGGTAGTTAAGTACGAAGTGACGTTGCTAGTACTGTTTGTCTTTATGTATGTTAGATAGATCGAGATATTATTATTAAGGCTTTACATTATGATATTAAAGCAGTTCATCCTATTGAGTCAGACTATGGACTAGCTATGAATTATGTTTTTCTTGTCTCTTATGTGAGATACCTTGATGGAATTGCATGATTGGCCTTATGTTGGAATGTTATTAGCTACTGTTGCATGGTTACATGATATTGGGACTGATCAACTCAATACTTATTGTTATGTGTGTACAGGAAACTATGACACCTCCTAGACAAGCTAGGGAGACTAGAAACTCATCATTTAGAGAAGGCCATGATATGGCCGAAGCAGTCATTGCAATGGCTAATGCTATGAGGGAGCAGACAGCTATTACCACCACCGCTAGTGCTACTACTACTAATGCTATAAGGGAACAGACAATTGTTTCTTTTAGGGTGCTTATGAGGTTAGGAAACAATCCACCTCAGCAACCTACACCAGCTGCATAACCCTAACCAGCTCAAGAGGTGCAAGCTAGAAGGAACTAGAACTTCCAGGATTGGACATCATTTAGATAGACAAATCCACCACCATTTACAAGCGAGTATAATTCATCGAAAGCTAATGAATGACTGAAGAAGATGGAAAAGATTTTCGAAGTCATGATTTGCTCGGATGAGAAAAAGGTTTCTTTTGCCTCTTACATGCTGAAAGGAGAGCCAGGACATTGGTGGCGAAGTACAAAGAGAATAATGGAAGCCACTGGAACTCAAAGATCTTGAGAAGCATTAAAGACAATTTTCCTGGAAAAGTATTTTCGCAAACTCTACACAATGATAAGGAAGCAGAGTTCATGTGACTAGAACAAAGAAGTATCTTTGTTGGTTAGTATGTGACCAAATTTGAGGAGCTATCACAGTTTTCTTCCCATTTCCAATACAACTCGAATGAAAGTTAGCAGTGTTTGAAGTTTGAATCTGGTTTAAAGGATGATGTAAAAAGTGTGATTAGATCTATAGAGATTAGGGATTTTCCCACTCTAGTTAATAAGTCCAGAATAGTGGAGTCAAGTGTTCTTAAATGATAATCAGAGGATAGGACACAAGTGTTCTAGAAGAAAAAGAGAAGTGATGACAAGAACAATAAGGGGGTTTCTAAGTCTAGCAACTCTCAAGGGAAAGGTAAGGCTGACTCTAAGGTACCCAAATATCTTAAGTGTGAGAAGGTGCATGGAGGTCGTATCTTGCAGGCTAATCAGTATGCTATCTTTGTGAGCAACCAGGACACTTTTCCAAAGAATGTCCTTAAAGGAAGGAAAATGTACCTACTCCAAAATCACAAGCTAAAAGAAGAGTTTATACTCTAGGCGAAAAAGAGGTGGCCTAGTCTTCCGACCTTATTGAAGGTAAATGCATAATTCATAATCATCTTTTAAATGTCATGTATGAATCAAGAGCATCTCACTCCTTTATTTCTAATGATTGTGTAAGGATATTAGATTTACCTGTGAATGCTTATGCCTTGAAGTGTAACACCCCAATTTTTAGAAAAATGTCCCAAATGTTCTGTTTGCTGTTTTTCAAGTTTTTGTGTAAATGACTGTTGTGTCCCTATTTTACTGTTTATTATTTTTCTGTATGGAATACAAATACGTTTTACAGGCTAAAATTTTATTTGGTCATTTTACGTAATTTGCTTCGAGATAGTAAAATAAAAATTTTCTCAAGCTATTGTTTTAATTTTTTTGGGAGATATACAGACAATTAATACTGTCTGTAATTTTATTTGAACGTTTTGGATGATTTGCTTCGTCGTGGGAAAAAATGAAAAAATAACCGTTACGTCCCGATTATACTGTTTTTAATTTTTCTATATGTTACAGTGCTTAATATTACTGTCTGTGATTTTATTTGGACTTTTTGTGCGATTTGCTCCGAGACGGGAAAATAATATTTTCCGGGCCGGGGAAAATCTTGTTTTAATTATTCAGAACTAGGGGATCTTACTAAACCCGATTATGAATGATACTGTATTTAATCTTTTAATTTTTAGGATTTAAATGTCAAATAAAATAATTTTGTATTATTATAATATTATTTTATTAGTCAATATAATAAAATGACAGTGGACCCGGAAATATTTTGTGGGACCCACGTTTAGTTAAAACAGTTAACTTAGTAGCTTAATTAAGCATCATTAGTGATGGAACATTCAAGAACATAGTGACTAAGCTAGATGACTAAGCTTAATTAGTGACTAAGCATGGTGACTAGGTTAGGATTAACCAATGGGAGCAAGGCTTGGTGAACAAGGCTTAATCTTGATCATTGATTCATCCTAAGGCTTGGATGAAGCCAAGCAAGGCTACACCTTGCATGACTTGAAGTCCACGGCCATTTGGCCTTTGGAGGACAAAAATCACTTCATCTTTCATGCAATTTCTCTCTTCTCAATCTTCCAAAAACCCTAAACACCATTGAAGCTTTCTTGAAGCTAGTTTCAGCCAAACACAATCCAAGACCATCCAACCACCCAAAATTTTATCCAACCAAGTTTTCTAAACCTAAACACAATCCTAAGAACATCTCTAGTTAAGAGTTCTTGCAAAATCTTCCATTTGAAGCTTGGAAACTTGCTTGGAAAATTTTACCTAGAAGGTAAAATTTCTTGTTTTCCATTTCTAAACTCTTTTTCAAAGTTCTAAGCCATGATTTCTCCATGGTTTAAGCTCTCTTTTATGGTTAGTAACTTGTAGAATTTTTTTTGTTTAAGTTTGTTAGGTTTTGAAGGAGAAAACCGAAACCTAGAGGAGGTGTGAAAGAGTATTTTTGTCTTCATTTAAGGTAAAAGGAAGACAAATCTTATCATCCATGGGTGGTGGTAAGAAGATGGAGATTGATTGTTGGTTGTAGAATCCATAAGGATTCCTTTGTTTGTGTTTGTTAGTAGCTTGTTTGTGTGGTTGTTAATAGCTTTCCTATTTGCTGTTTGTAATAATTTGTATGAAGTTGCATGTCTACAAGCTTTGAATTGCATGTCTACAAGCTTTGATTTGCATGTCTACAAGCTTTGATAATTTGTATGTGTTAGAAATGCATGATAATGTATAGGATGTGAATAACATGCTAAGGAATGCATGAGTGTTCCAAAGAACACCCCACCAAGGCTCACGGCCATTGACTAAAAGGAGAACCAAAATGTTCTCATTATTTTCCTAAAATATAATTTAATTAACCTAGGAAAATTAACAAGAGATAGAATTGTGTAGATCAAGGAAAATGAATTTAGAAATCAAATAACACAAGTGTATATTTCGGTCAACATGCCAAATCAAATATTCATGATTTCTAAAATCAATTACAAACCATTTCCAAGTATAAAGATGCAATATATGTTAAAAAGAATTTTTCTAAAATGAGTTTTGAAGAAATAAATTGAATTGAATTAAGTTTAATCAACTAAAATTATTGATTTTACTATTAGAAAGGAAATACAGTAGCTTTTGAGGATTTCTAACATATAGCTCATACTTTATTTTGAAGCATGTTAGTGGTTTTCAAAAGGATTAAATTATATGGTTAAAAATTAAGTAAACAGAATTTTTTCGAAAAAATTAGGAAACCATTAATATTATTTTCTAAGCAAAAATACTGTCAATTTTTAGTAAAAATGGGCAAATAAGATAGAAAAGATGTCCAAAAGACAAGATATACGGTATGGAAAATATTTTACGTAGTTTAAACGTATTATTTATTATTTCTGTTTATTTAAACAGTAATTTTTAAGGGATTTGGACAAGAAAATGATTTAAAAATCCTACGCGATTGAGAAAACGTATTAAAAACTCTACGCGATTTAAAAACAGTAAAATATATTTACGCGATTTAAAAACGTTTGTAAAAATGACGAGATTGTGAAAACGCGATAAAATTTCTACGCGATTGACCAAAACAGTATTTTCTGTATTTTTTTGCTGTCGGGCTATGAGGTGAACCCGTACAGGCTTTGGAACAATATTTGTCCGGTGGGACTTACTGTATCTTTTTATCTTTGAGGATATATTTTTATTGAAGGTATTCTGGTAATTTCTCATATATTGAGTTTATGCCAATTTTTGGTAGATTGGTTGACGAGGTGAATCACATCGTGTTGTCGATGCGATAAACGTAGTGTGGTTCATTGTCCTTATGAACTTGGAGACGTTAGTGTACGGGATCCCATATATGGACAGTCGGTCGCTCGGTTGGGCCGTGGTAACCGATAGCACACTAATGGACTCGACACACACTATTTTTAATTGAGATCTTGTAAAGTCTAATAGTACATTACCTATAGTGCCACAACGTGAGACCGTGAACTACACCACGCCTTGGATGGTGGATTCCATGTGACGTAGGGCTATAGACGCAACGTGTGACAGCGCAATAGTTTGGTTGGGCAGCCGTGGTACTAATAGATTTTGCGGGTCATTCTCTCTTTGATATCTATATGTGTTTAGCTCCATGGAGTAGGATCGTGTCATATTGTATATGGTTATATCTTGGATATTATTTTATTTTATCTGTTTATTTTATTTGGTTATTATTATGATAATTTGTCTATTTCTTATTTTATTTTATCTGTGGTATTATTTTATCTGTGATATTATCTTATCTGTGATATTATTTTATCTGTGATATTATCTTATCTGTGATATTATGTGTTGTTGTGATACTAATCTGTTATTAATTACTGTTATAGCTTTTCATATTGTATGAACTATATATCTGTTGTTTGTCGTTTTCTTATTTGCCATGTTTGTGATGATTTTAGATTGTCTTACCTCTTTATTGTATGTGTTTTTTGTATATTTATTTACGTGGTAAAGAGTTTGAGGAAGAGGAACAGCCTCTTGAGATTTTGTATCCTGAGGAGGAAGAGGAGCGACAAGAAGCGAAGATCGACGACGACCAAGAACCATCTGATCATCCATATCCATTGGACTGATTTGTTTGGGTATGGCGGTGCCAGGATTTTTGGGTTTTGTGACACTCGAGTTTCACGGTGGATCGTTAGTTTAGCATCTGCGGGGAGATAGAGACTCAGTGACGTACGTGGGACGGCTGACTGTGTCCCTACGTCATATGTTTGATGGAGATCTAGTGATGACGACTACTGTGTTTCTGCACTTAGAGTTGCCTTTATCTCTTAGGCATCATTGGGGTGGTGTGTCCACTGAGCCTAGTGAGATGACTATCGTATCGACTGTGCGGTCTCGTTTCCGCCGAGTGTCGAGGCATCCTGGATATTTATCTTCTGATGAGTTTCCTGAGAGTGATCCATCAGAGGATTAAATGTTTATGATGTGTATTTTTGGGCGCGTCTGCGTATGTATATATTGACTATTTACTGTTTCTGTTTACTGCTTATGTTTAAATATTTGTAGTTGTAGTTGTAAATTATTTGTATAACTTATAATTTGGACCATATGTATATTATGAGTGATGTTGTTTCTGTTTATTTTATGTTTCCACATTATTTTATTTAATAATATTCTGTTTAACAGGAAATATTTTTATAACCCATATTATTATATAACAAGTGTTTTACAACTTGGGTAGATTTTATTTATCTTTCTTTTATTTTCTTTATATATGTGACATCCCCACAAGGGTGTTACATGAAGCATATCAAATGAATTTTTGATAATAACAAAGTCAAGATGAAGACCAAGATCAAAAGAAAAGACCAAGATCAAAAGAGGTACATTAGATATAAGCCTTAGGATATCAATGTAAAATGCTCTCAAGGTATCTCAATTATCTTCAAATGATTTTTCAAGATCCTTTTAAATCAACTTGAAATTCAAAGTTCATAGTTTAAAGAAATGTTGATTTTAATCTTGGATTTTGTATTTCATTTGTCAATCTTGTTAAATCCAAGTTTCTTAAAGTTAAAAATGGTCTGGATATCTAATTAGGCTTGCAAAATATGTTCAAAAGGCAAAGTAATTGATTACACATGTGTTGTAATCGATTACAAGCATAGTAGAAGCCTTGTAATCTTTTACACTGAGCTTATAATTGATTACAAGTCTAGCAGAGGCCATATAATTGATTACACAAGGCTGGTAATCGGTTACATCCTGCCCAGAAAGCCAAGAACACGTTCAAACAACTATGTAATCAGCTACAGAGCTTGTGATATCGATTACCGGTGGTCTGACATTACCCAACGACTATAATAAGTGCACTAAATGCTGGGCATTAAAGCCCCCAAGGGCTCCATTGATCAAATCTCTTATAAATACTTGAGTTGGGGCTTCATTAAAGGCTGACCTTGAACCTAAAACACATTTCCAACTCTTTAATACGAGAATCAATCCTTGAAATCCATTATTGCTCTATTCTTCAAAAATTACTTGAGCTATCTTTGAAGAGCATTCTAGAGCTTCATTTTGTATCCATCACTCTTGTGAGAGTTTCATTATATCAATCTTGATTATTTTGTAAAAGAGGGTGAGGCATACCTTGTTTAAAGAGGCTCAAGTACAAAGGGTGATGTATCCTACGGTGTTGAGTACTCCAATTTGTAAAGGTAATCAAGAACCAATTGAAGCTTGAAGATATAGTGGAAAATCTCGAGTGATTGCTTGAGGACTGGACATAGGTCACAAGTAGATTGGTGGCTGAACCAAGGTAAACTATTGTGTTTGATTCTCTAAACCCTTCTCTTTACATTTATGCATTGGTTTCTCTCTTGGTTGGTTCATTGGTGGACAATATCTTTGTATTTTATCCATTCATTCATTTCTATCAATTAATAACTTCAACGAAAATTGATAATCAGAAGATTACAAGGCTTGTAAGCGCTTGGGTGCTCACTACACAACGCCTAGGTGCTCACTGCACAATGCCTGAGTGCTCGTGCATTAGCAAGAATTTTGCAGAACTCGTTTCTGTAGAATCTTGGTTCCTTTTCAAAGCTTCTCATCCATTTTCATACAATTCAATACATGGTTCATAGTCATCAAGGTACACAAATGAAAATCAACAAATTCATAGTCATCAAAACACACAATGAAAATCCATAGATTCATACAAATCAAATAACAACAAAATCATGGAAATAATACAACCAAGAGAGTAATCCTACATGGATTCCCTTATCAACAACATCAAACAAACGTTTCCTCACCACCAAGATAGGTTGAAGAGGATTATCTCCCTCTTACCTAAGAGAAGAACAAGAAAAGACTCCTTGGTTGCTTTTTGGTAGATTTTGGCCAAGACCTCTCCAAAAACCCTAAAAATGAAACTCAACAAATCAACACCAAAGCTTGAGAAAGAAAGAATCCATGGTCATGGAAATGACCATAGAAACGAGAAAAAAGAATAGAAAGAAAGGATCAAGAGATTTACCCTCAAAAGCTCCAAGCTTTGGCTTCAATGCTGGAAAATAGAAGAGGAAGAACTAGTGGATGACCACCAAGGAAAGGTGTCTTAGGATGATGGAAGGAAGCAAGAAATGAGATTTGTTTAGCAAACAAATGGAGATGGTCTCCAATGGTGGGTGGTGCCGTGGAGGGAGAAGAAGAGAGGAAGAGAGAAATGCTTAAAGAAAAATAAGAGAGAGAAAAAAGAAAGAGAAAGTTATAGGTGTTTTTGTGTTTTAAGATGGAAATGAAGGTGATAAAGTGAGGAGCAATTTTGGCTCCCAAAAATTGCATCTGTCATGGAGAGTGAGGAGGGAAGAGAAAGAAATGTATTAGTTAAGAAATTTCTAGGAAGCTTCCTTGGTAAGCTTTGATTAAATTTAATCATTCTTTTGAAATAATGTTAAAGGATGTGACATAAAGTAGATTTTGGATAAGATGATAGGGATTTTTACTACAAGTTATTACTCAATAGACAATTGTTACAGTTAACAAAGCCAATATTAATTGTCTAACAGATAATAAAATGTACAACGATTTTTATTTATCTGATAAAAATCTCAAAAAACGTGAAACCTCATAAACTATGTCCACTGTCAGGTTGAGTAAGATCCCCTAATACCATTTCCACAGTTCAAGGTTCTCGGGAAAAATATTTCATTTCCCCGGCTCCACTCAGCGTGTACGCAAAATGAGGAATATATTAAAATATTCAACATTTCTAAAAAAAATTGAAAAAATCTAGAAAAATTCACAAAAATCACAAATATTATAAAATGACTATTTATCACAAAATTATCAATTTTTGGGGTGTTACAACTCTCCCCTTCTAAAAAGAAATTTCATCCTCGAAATTTTTCATATCTTAGAATAGTTTGTGGATGTTTCTCCTCCATCTTGTCCTCTAACTCCCACGTTGCATCTTCGGTTGTGTCATTCCAGATTACTTTTACCAACGGGATATCCTTCCCTCTGAGTTGCTTTACCTTCCTATCCTCAGTCCTTACAGGAGTTGTCTCATAGGTTAAGTTCTCTTTCAATTGTATTGTATCCGGTGCTATGACATGGCTCGGGTTAGGAATATATTTTCGTAGTTGTGACACATGGAAAACATTGTGAAGGTTAGAAAGAAAATGTGGTAAGGCTATTTGGTAAGCTACTGGACCTATCCGGTGAAGAATTTGGTAAGGTCCAAGGAATTTAGGAGTAAGTTTTCTAGATTTCAAAACTCGGCGGACCCTAATCGTAGGTGTGACTTTCAAAAACACATGCTCATCTTCCTCAAACTCAAGGGGCTTTCTTCTCTTGTTGGCATAGCTCTTCTATCGACTCTGAGCCGTCCTCATCTTTTCCTAAATCATCTTGACTTTCTCGGTCATTTGTTGTATAAAATCAGGTCCAATAGTAAGGCGCTCGCCATCTTGGTACCAACACAAATGTGTCTTGCACCATCATCCTTATAGAGCTTCATAGGGTGTCATTCCTATGCTTGAATGAAAGCTATTGTTGTAGGTGAACTCTACCAATGGTAAAACTTCGTCCCAACTTCTAGTTTGTTCCAAAGCACAAGCTTTGAGCAAATCCTCTAATGATTGAATCGTCCTTTCCGATTGACCATCGATTTGAGGATGATAAGCAGAACTCAACCGATGTTTAATCCCAATTGCTTCTTGCAAACTTTGCTAGAACTTTGATGTGAACCTTGGATCTCTATCAGAAATAATACTGGTAGGCACACTATGTAGCCTAACGATTTTACCAATATACAGCTGAGTCAACTTTTTCATGTTGTACCTTATATTGATTGCAAGAAATGTGCTGACTTCGTGAGTCAATCAATGATTACCCATATTGAATCATAACCCTTTCTGGTCTTTGGCAATCCAACCACAAAATCCATCGCAATACTATCCCACTTCCATTCGGGAATAGCTAGGGGTTGTAACATTCCAGAAGGTCTTTGATGTTCAACCTTCGCTTTTTAGCAAACCAGACAACAAGACACACATTTGGCAATGTCACTCTTCATTCTGTGCCACCAAAATAGCCGTTTCAAATCTTGTTACATCTTGGTTATTCCCAGATGCATACTCAACTGGCTCGTGTGAGCATGTTCAAGAATATACTTCCTAAGCTCTTGATCTTTGGGTACATAAACTCTGCCTCTGAATCTCAGGATTCCATCAGCTCTTTCATCTAACGTTGTCGCACCGCCTTGCTTCATTAGCTCCCTTTCTTCTTGCAAAAACTTGTCAACTTTATGCTTCTCTCGAATATCTTCCATTAAGTCATTTGAGATAGTGACCATGTTCATACAAATCTTCCCTAGTGCCAATTCCACAAAGGACCATACATCCCTGAATTGCTCTATCAAATCCTTTTCCTTGACCATCTTAGTAGAGATATTGAGCATCTTTCTACTTAAAGCATCTGCCACGACCTTTGCCTTTCCAGGGTGATATAGAAGTTAAAAATCATAATCCTTTAGAAATTTCAACCACCTTTGTTGTCTTATATTCAACTCTTTTTGGTTGTAAAGGTACTTCAGGCTCTTGTGCTCACTAAAGACGTTCAATGTTGCCCCATACAGAAAATGTCTCCATAACTTCAAAGCGAATACCACAGCTGCTAACTCCAAGTCATGCGTTGGGTAGTTCTTCTCATGCACTCGTAACTGTCTCGAAGCATAAGCCACCACTTTTCTATTTTGCATAAGCACACACCCTAATCCTTAGTATGAAGCATCACAATACACTTCGAAGGGTTCACTCGAATTAAGTATAACTAACACTGGCGACGTAGTTAGTCGTTTCTTCAATTCTTGGAAACTTTTTTCGTCAGCATTAGTGTAATACCCTTAAACACATGTCAGATGGATAAATGGTTACCAAAGGTAGCATTTGACTTGTTTAGCATGTCAGTCAAGTTTTGTGACAAACTGAGTTCATTTAGGCACTTACTTGCAACACAAAATTTGTAAAGTGGCTTAAAATGACTCAGATAATAGCATAAGTTGCTAAGTTAAGGGAAATAAACATAGAGAGTTTGTTTCTAGGTCACAAATAAGCCAAATAAGATGTGGTAAAAGTTTCAAGAGAATCAGAGTCAGTTTGGTATTTTTAGGCATAATAGTTGTGCGTTTTAATACCGAATGACTAGCAGCAGATATAGAAAATAATGAAAATTGTGAAACAAAAATTTAGATCAATCGTATGATTTATTCTAAAGTTGTTGGAAGTTGGAAAACTTGAATTAGCATAATTCGGGTGTCCTTAACAGATATAAGTTTCAGTGTAGAACTTAAGTTAATCTTTTTTCTTAATTCCCTCCACGTCCCACCCCCTATGTCTCTCTTCTCCCTCAGCAGAGAACCGAAAAATAGAGAAAGAAAGAAGAAAAGAGAAGGGGAGAAAGGAAGAAGGGGAAGAAGGGAAGAAGGAGAGGAAGAGGAAGATCAAGGATCAAGCTTCAAGATCTTCATCCAATCAAGAGGTAAGAGGATTTCTATTCATTGCTCCTTCTTTGATTATCTTTGAATATAGTTTGGGGTTTTTGAATAGAAATAGGGGTTTGAATAGTCAAATCCATGTTCTTAGCTTGGTTCTTGATTCCAAGGACTAGGTTAGGATAGTTTAAGCCAAGATAATGCTAGATGGTCATTTATGGCCCAAGACAAACCATTTTGGTTCATGAATGGAGAATTAGGAAAAGGTTTGGAGTCATGAGATTTGAACCTAGATCTATGCCCCAAGAGAATTCATAGGTTGTAAAAGAGTTACAATAAGTTTAAGGGCGTAGATTACTCTGAGAAATCATTTAGAATCCATGATTGAGAGATTGGAAATTGGTTTTCCAACCAATTATGCAGAAAACACATTCCGCAGAATTTTCTGCAGAATGGTCACGCCTAGGCGTGATATTTCCAAGCCTAGGCATGGGTTGATTAGTTTTCAGCCCTGCGAGACAGAGAGCACCACGCCTAGGCGTGTTAAAACCAAGCCTAAACGTGGACAGGGCAACATTTCAGACAACCTGTATTATTTGTCGCGTAACTTGAGCTGTAGATATCGAAATGACCTGATTCCAAAGCCATTTGAAAGCTAAGACATCAGGCTTCATGTGGTAAAATTTCAGAATTATTGAGTAAGCCAATCAATACCAGTTTCTGTTTGAATCCAAGGCAGATTCTACAGAAAAAGGCATTCAGGCAGCCAATAGGCCAGATTGCATAATTTCTTGCTCCGATGTTGTATCGACATGGGACTAGTGGCATTTTGAAGCTAAGATGTAAGGCTTCTTGCCTGTAAAATTGTAGAATTTTCCCACTTGTGGTTTATTCCCAATTACAATTTAAAGTCAGGTCAAAATCGGGTGAATCAGAGAATAACCTGTTTTGACTCCAACAAAATGTCGCATAACTTTGGCTACATTTAGCCAAATGAGGCATGGTTTGTGGCATTGGAAAGATATGAAAGAAAACTAGTAGCACCTTAGGCAACTTAGTGTTGTATTAGATATCGCTTAAGATGTGATGAGATGGTGCAATGAAGACAAATGTACTAGTATGCATAATAGTATTCACTCTAGTAGAGAATGAGAAAGGTATGAACCTTAGGAGATCCAAGAGAAGTCGATTACCTTAGGAAGGTTCCTAGAACCTTAGGCAAAAAAGAGCTGCAAGTAAGAACCACTCTTGCATTAGATTCACTTGAGTGGAGACAAGATTGTGTATTAGTTCCAAGGAGGGAATGTTTAGGTACTAAGTCTCTAGTTAAGTGAGACTCTGTGCATTGCTAAATACACAATAAGATGAATTATGACTAAGAAGATGTCATAATCATAAGGCATAGTAGAAATGTGCGATAACTTATGTATTAGCAAAGATGAGTTAGAAGTGCAAGATAAAGGGAATTTACTTCCTTAGATACTAACGAAAGTATGGAAGTTAAGTTCTTAAGCATTCCATGAATTTGGAATAGTTAAAGAGGTATCTGGAACCTTAAGCACACAAGTGTAGTATAAGCTACTACCAGAAGTGTGATAGAAGGGAAAGCTAGATACAACCAGAATAAGTATGTTATACTTATTTAGATGCATGAATTACTCCCTCTAGTTAAAGTTGAGTTAATTATGCATAGTTTTAGAAAAATGCTCATTTATTTCCTTAAGCAAGGGTAGATGAGGCATTAGTTAAGATAGACTCTTTCACTAGGATGAGTGGAGTCTATAAGAGAGCAAGATGGTGTTTATGTAAGAGATAAACATAACACTAAGCTTTTCACATACTAGTCAGTTAAGCTAGTATGTATGTGAAGAGAAAGAACCTTAGTGCAACCAAGATTAGTGGTTTGCCATAGGTAAGTACCTTACACCTCAGCAACATAGTGTTGCGTTAGAAATCACTTAAGAGATACGAGTGATGAGGTGGTGTTTAGGTACAAGTATGAGAAATGGTCTGGTAATGTTTACCTGAGAATGTAACGTTATATGACGCGAGGTCATTTAGCCAGAAGGTAAGGAATTAGAGAAGTTCCTAAGGGGACAAGTATTTCTAACCAAGTGCTAAGGTTACATGTAGTATGAGGTTACAGATTCTCCTCATTACAAAGGGTAAACATAAGAAGCCAAAGTTCTTAGGAGAATATGCTTAGATCGTAAAGGAACTAAGTATATAAGTACGTATGTAAGTCTATGAATTGGTCAAGTAGTATCGATCTTGGTGAGTATCCTTTGATGTTTATTCATGGAGGCAAAAAGAGATAGATGGGTGTCCGAAGGATTTTTGAGAAGGACATAACCCTGATGTCTCAATAGTGCCAAGGCTAAAAGAGATAAGTGGGAAATCCAAAGACGCTCTTTGAGCAAGGATGAAGCCCGAATTTCTGAGCGTGCCAGGATATGTGTAATGTGAGGATGAATTTTTCCTCCAATTACCACTGGATGATATACTGACTAGTTCATACCAAACTTCCATGTTTTCAAAATAAACTTCTGCATGTATTTCAAAACAAAACCATGCATTTGCATTTCATCGACAAACTCTTAGGATTCCTTAGGCATATTCATATTACATGTCATCCTCATTGCATACACGGACAGTTGTATGGGCATTGTCCATCACTGTTGGTATTTACAGCTGTATGGATGTTGTATATATTAACAGTGTGTAGTTTATCAGTTGATATCACACTATAAGAAAGTGTGCATATATGAGAAAAGAGGAGGAAACTCCTAAGTTAGAATTATAACATTTGTTATATAATTGTTATATACAATGTTATAGAGAACTGGTATTGGAATTGCTTTTACTGAGAATGTTAATTCTCACCCCAGTTGTTATTCCATGTAAATCCAGATGTAAGCACAAATGCAGGCAAAGGCACAGGTACAGAGGTACAGACCCTGCTAAGGGTGAGAAGATCAAGCATGAAGACTAGAGTAGTTTTTATTGCTTTAAGTAGACAGAACTTATGTAATCAATTTATATTTATTCTGTAAGTTTTATGTTATATGTATTACAATAAGCTCTCATGTGGCTAAGTTTGTATATATATATGTATGAGTTTAGTTTTTCTGCAATCTCTCAAGGCTTTCTATAATTACTCAGTTGTGATTATAGATATATGTTAGTATGTAGTATAGAAGTGACGTCTCTAGTACTGATTATCTTTATATAACTCTGTCTATCTAGGATATATCTAGATATCTGTATTAGGGTGTTACATTATGGTATCAGAGCAGTTCTTCCTGTTGAGCCGGGTTATGGACTGACTATGCTTAGGCATGAGTAGCAGTTTAGTAGAAAGTTATGCATTCTTTTATCTCTTTTTGAGATATGCAGATGGAATAGCATGACTAGCCTTAGGCATGTGTGCTAATAGCTACTGTCACATAGTTACATGATATTGAGCCTAGCTAACTCAATATGTAATGTTTTATGTGTACAGGAAACTATGGCAACTACCAGGCGAATCTATGAGACTAGAAGTCTGGTAAGGAGGAGAAAACCAGAGCTCTTAGAGAAATGGCTGCTGTGTTGCGAGAGCAGATTGCCATTAGTAGAAATCTATCAGTGGTGATAGAATAGGACTCGCATAGTTAGTTGTGGGAACGAGAAGGAACTTTTGAGGAATCAGTGTTTCTCAAAGTTCAGGAAAGTTACTCCTTTGTTCTTGAAGGAAGAGTTTAGTTCAGTCAGAGCTGGAAGAGGACTTCATGTGATGAAGAGATCCTTGAGGTCATGTCATGCGCTGGTGAACAGAAGGTGACCTTGCTTCGTAAGGGTTAGTAGGAGAAGCCGAAAGCTGATGAGATGAAGCAGAGAGGTTACTAGAAATGGTTAGTACTCGAACCACCTGAGAGGTGTTTAGAGTTACTTTCCTAGAAAAGTATTATTCCCTTGAGTTATAGAAAGCAAAGGAAAAAGGAATTCCTAAGTTGGAGCAAAGGAATATTATTGTAGATCAGTATGCAGAGCAATTCAAAGAATATCAGGAGTTCTTTTCTTATTTTACATCAAATCCAGATAAAGAATGGAAATGAGTAAAATTTGAAGTAGAACTTGGAGAGGGCATTAGAAGAGTTGCGATGCAAAAGGAGGTTAAGGAATTCTTCACTCTAGTCAATGAATGTAGAGTTGTAGAAGTAGATAATCTCAGAATCTTGATGGAACAAGAGTTAGAAAGTTCCTAAAGAGGAAAAGATCAGATGTTGAGATCAATAAGGGTGCCTTTTGATCTCAATTTGTGCCAGAGTTGAGCAGTGGAAGCTTGGAGTGATGACAAGTATAAGTAGAGTGCTTTTAGATGAGCAACCCTATGGAAAAAGGTAAATCGAGCTTCAAGTCACTAAGATGTGCTTGATGTGGTAAGATACATGGATGTAGACCGTGTTTGACGGGTAATCCGTGTGCTGCATAAGTGAGTAACCAGGACATCGTAAGGGAGATGGTTCTTGGAAAAAGAAAGCAACAAAATCTTCCAACTTGGTATTAGATGAGAACACATGTAAAGAGAAATTTTTTAAGGTGTGTATAAGGAGAGAATAGATTTACTTTGTAGATCATGTTGATTTACTTTGTGAATCTAGTTTGCGTACCTTGTTAGTATGGTTTGGTTGTTTTAGAGAGAAGGATGATCAGGTAGATCAGTTGAGAGAAGCTTTGAATTTTCTCAGGAGATGATCTAAGACTTGGTTATCATAGAAATAGAGTAAAGAAGAGTAGATCTTCGAGAGTTTTCCAGGATTACGAAAGGATATGAAGAGTATGTCAAAGGTAGTTTTGGAAACTTTTGAAAAAGAAGTGGTTAAGTGTCAAGTAAGCCGAAAGTCAGTTTTGGATTACAAGTGGTACAGTTTAAGGGCCATGAAATTTCTCAAGATAGAAATTGCAAAGAATTCTAGTAGAGTTTAAGCAGATGTACAATGGGTAGAGTAGCCATTGTATCCAAGAGTAGAGAATCTATTAATGGATTTTCTAAGTTAGTGCTACCTGGTTTAGGCCAGTTAAGGAAGGTAGTATTCAGCAGTGGACTCTAGATAGTGAGTTTGTTTTCCAAGAGTAGAAGAGAAGGTTGATTACTACATTAGTATTGGTAATTCCAAATTCCCAAGAGAACTTTGAGGTAGTCAGATATACTTCAAAGATGGGACTAGGGTGTGGTCGATGCAATAGAGGTAGGTAGATGCCAACACATCAAGGTAGTTAAGTCTGCAAGAGAATGACTACCCTAGGTATGATTTGGAATTAGCCACAGTAATGATTACCTTATAGTTTTGGAGATATAACTCATAAAGAGTTAAGTTTGAGATGCTCAACGATCATGATAGCTCAAGATGCTTGTTGATCAGAAGAAGCTAAACATGAAGCAAAATAGATGGATAGAGTTTTTCAAGGCTCATAACCTTGAGTTGAGATATCATTCGGGTAATGCCAGTGTAGTGGTTATCCTAGATGATAGTCCAAGAGAGAGTGAATTTCTTGAGAGTTTTCGAGAATTTGAGTCTAGTGGTGACTATGATTCCAGATAGTCTCTCAGTGAGCAAGATGGACATAGTAAGAGGCCTAAAGACTCATATTTCTTTGAAGCTTAGAAGGAGAATGAAGCTCTAAGGGACAAGTGTGAGCAGATTTTCTAAGGAACCCTTAAGGATTTTGTTATGATTAAGAGGGAATGACGAAGTTTAGAGATAACTTTGTTTTCCAAGAAGGTCAAAAATCAAGAAAAAGATTCTGGAGGAAGCTCACCAGAGAAAGTATACCATCTATCAAGAGGCTACTAAGGTTTTCCAAGAGTTAAGAAAGATGTATGGTGGCATAGTATGTTAAAGAACATAATAGACTATGTTGAGCTGTAGGTAAAGGTGGTAAGATTTGGTAATCTGCCCATCTTTTGCCAAGTACAGATAGTTATTTTCTAGATAAGGTAGTTCAACTACTTTTGAAAGAAATAGTCAGGATTCATAGAGTTACAGTGAATGTAGTGTCTGATAGAGATACTAGATTCACACTTAGTTTTGGAAACCTTATAAGAAGGAGTTCAAAGCTAAGTTATGTTTTAGTACAACTTACCATCCATAAGCATAGAGATCAAGAGCTTTAAGATGAGCAGGTCTCCTCAAGAGAAGATGGTTGGGAGAAGCTAATACTAAAAAAGAACTGCGGGGAAGTAGACGTTCCATATAGAGTTTCGTCTAACCAGAATTGTTTGCTTGAGGTGAGCAATTTTGGGGACAAAATTTTTAAAAAAGGAGGGGAGAAATGTAATACCCTTAAACACATGTTAAATGGGTAAATGGTTACCAAAGGTAGCATTTGACTTATTTAGCATGTCAGTCAAGTTTTGTGACAAACTGAGTTCATTTAGGCACTTACTTGCAACACAAAAGTTGTAAAGTGGCTTAAAATGACTCAGATAATAGCATAAGTTATTAAGTTAAGGGAAATAAACATAGAGAGTTTGTTTCTAGGTCACAAATAAGCCAAATAAGATGTGGTAAAAGTTTCAAGAGAATCAGAGTTAGTTTGGTATTTTTAGGCATACTAGTTGTGCGTTTTAATACCGAATGACTAGCAGCAGATATAGAAAATGATGAAAATGCTGAAACAACAATTTAGATGAATCGTATGATTTATTCTAAAGTTATTGGAAGTTGGAAAACTTGAATTAGCATAATTCGAGTGTCCTTAACAGATATAAGTTTCAGTGTAGAACTTAAGTTAATCTTTTCCCTTAATTCCTCCACGTCCCACCCCCTATTTCTCTCTTCTCCCTCGGCAGAGAACCGAAAAACAAAGAAAGAAAGGAGAAAAGAGAAAGGGAGAAAGGAAGAAGGGGAAGAAGGGAAAAATGAGAGGAAGAGGAAGATCAAGGATCAAGCTTCAAGATCTTCATCCAATCAAGAGATAAGGGGATTTCTATTCATTGCTCCCTTTTTGATTATCTTTGAATATAGTTTGGGTTTTTTGAATAGAAATAGGGGTTTGAATAGTCAAATCCATGTTCTTAGCTTGGTTCTTGATTCCAAGGACTAGGTTAGGATAGTTTAAGCCAAGATAATGCTAGATGGTCATTTATGGCTCACGACAAACCATTTTGGTTCATGAATAGAGAATTAGGAAATGGTTTGGAGTTATGAGATTTGAACCTAGATCTATGCCCCAAGAGAATTCATAGGTTGTAAAAGAGTTACAATAAGTTTAAGGGCCTAGATTAGTGTTAGAAATCATTCAGAATCCATGATTGAGAGATTGGAAATTGGTTTTCCAACCAATTATGCAGAAAACGCATTCTGCAGAATGGTCACACCTAGGCATGATATTTCCAAGCCTAGGCATGGGTTGATCAGTTTACAGCCCTACGAGACAGAGAGCACCACGCCTAGGCGTGTGAAAACCACGCCTAGGCATGTTAAAACCAAGCCTAGGCGTGGACAGGGCAACATTTAGACAGCCTGTATTGTTTGTTGTGTGACTTGTGCTGTAGATATCGAAATGATCTGATTCCGGAGCCATTTGAAAGCTAAGACATAAGGCTTCATGTGGTAAAAATTTCAGAATTATTGACCAAGCCAATCAATACCAGTTTCTGTTTGAATCCAAGGCAGATTCTACAGAAAAATGTATTCAGGCAGCCAGTAAGCCAGATTGCATAATTTCTTGCTCCGATGTCGTATCGACATGGGACTAGTGGCATTTTGAAGCTAAGATGTAAAGCTTCTTGCCTGTAAAATTGTAGAATTTTCCCACTTGTGGTTTATTCCCAATTACAATTTAAAGTCAGGTCAAAATCGGGTGAATCAGAAAATAACCTGTTTTGGCTCCTACAAAATGTCGCATAACTTTGGCTACATTTAGCCAAATGAGGCAAGGTTTGTGGCATTGGAAAGATATGAAAGAAAGCTAGTAGCACCTTAGGCAACTTAGTGTTGCATTAAATATCACTTAAGATGTGATGAGATGGTGCAATGAAGACAAATGTACTAGTATACATAATAGTATTCACTCTAGTAGAGAATGAGAAAGGTATGAACCTTAGGAGATCCAAGAGAAGTCGATTACCTTAGGAAGGTACTTAGAACCTTAGGCAACAAAGAGTTGCAAGTAAGAACCACTTTTGCATTAGATTCATTTGAGTGGAGACAAGATTGTGTATTAGTTCCAAGGAGGGAATGTTTAGGTACTAAGTCTCTAGTTAAGTGAGACTCTATGCATTGCTAAATACACAATAAGATGAATTGTGACTAAGAAGATGTCATAATCATAAGGCATAGTAAAAATGTGCGATAACTCATGTATTAGCAAAGCTGAGTTAGAAGTGCAAGATAAAGGGAATTTACTTTCTTAGATACTAACGAAAGTATGAAAGTTAAGTTCTTAAGCATTCCATGAGTTTGGAATAGTTAAAGAGGTATCTGGAACCTTAAGTACACAAGTGTAGTATAAGCTACTACTAGAAGTGTGATAGAAGGGAAAGCTAGATACAACCAGAATAAGTATGTTATACTTATTTAGATGCATGAATTACTCCCTCTAGTTAAAGTTGAGTTAATTATGCATAGTTTTAGAGAAATGCTCATTTATTTCCTTAAGCAAGGGTAGATGAGGCATTAGTTAAGATAGATTCTTTCACTAGGATGAGTGGAGTCTATAAGAGAGTAAGATGGTGTTTATGTAAGAGATAAACATAACACTAAGCTTTTCACACAATAGTCACTTAAGCTAGTATGTATGTGAAGAGAAAGAACCTTAGTGCAACCAAGATTAGTGGTTTACCATAGGTAAGTACCTTACACCTCAGCAACATAGTGTTGCATTAGAAATCATTTAAGAATACGAGTGATGAGGTGGTGTTTAGGTACAAGTATGAGAAATGATCTGGTAATGTTTACCTGAGAATGTAACGTTATATGATGCGAGGTCATTTAGCCAGAAGGTAAGGAATCAGAGAAGTTCCTAAGGGGACAAGTATTTCTAACCAAGTGCTAAGGTTATATGTAGTATGAGGTTACAGATTCTCCTCATTACAAAGGGTAAACATAAGAAGCCAAAGTTCTTAGGAGAATATGCTTAGATCATAAAGGAACTAAGTATATAAGTACGTATGTAAGTCTATGAATTGGTCAAGTAGTATCGATCTTGGTGAATATCCTTTGATGTTTATTCATAGAGGCAAAAAAAGATAGATGGATGTCTGAAGGATTTTTTAGAAAAACATAACCCTGATGTCTCGATAGTGCCAAGGCCAAAGGAGATAAGTGGGAAATCCAAAGACGCTCTTTGAGCAAGGATGAAGCCCGAATTTCTCAGCATGCCAGGATATGTGTAATGTGAGGATGAATTTTTCCTCCAATTACCACTGGATGATATACTGACTAGTTCATACCAAACTTCCTTGTTTTCAAAATAAACTTCTGCATGTATTTCAAATCAAAACCATGCATTTGCATTTCATCCACATACTCTTAGGCTTCCTTAGGCATATTCATATTACATGTCATCCTCATTGCATACACAGACAGTTGTATGGGCATTGACCATCACTGTTGGTATTTACAGCTGTATGGATGTTGTATATATTAACAGTGTGTAGGCTATCAGTTGATATCACACTATAAGAAATTGTGCAAATATGAGAAAAGAGGAGGAAACTCCTAAGTTAGAATTATAACATTTGTTATATAATTGTTATATACAATGTTATAGAGAACTGGTATTGGAATTGCTTTTACTGAGAATGTTAATTCTCACCCCAGTTGCTATTCCATGTAAATCCAGATGCAAGCACAAATGCAGGCAAAGGCACAGGTACAGAGGTACAGACCCTGCTAAGGGTGAGAAGATCAAGCATGAAGACTAGAGTAGTTTTTATTGCTTTAAGTAGACAGAACTTATGTAATCAGTTTATATTTATTCTATAAGTTTTATATTATATGTATTACAATTAGCTCTCATGTGGCTAAGTTTGTATATATATATGTATAAGTTTAGTTTTTCCGCATTCTCTCAAGGCTTTCTATAATTACTCAGTTGTGATTATAGATATATGCTAGTATGTAGTATAGAAGTGACGTCTCTAGTACTGATTATCTTTATATATCTCTGTCTATCTAGGATATATCTAGATATCTGTATTAGGGTGTTACAATTAGTCCACTCAAAGGCTTGGTTCTTTCTCATTAGCTGAGTGAGAGGCCCCACAATCTTAGAGAATGCCTCAATGAATCTCCAGTAATATCTAGCCAATCCCACAAAGCTCCAAATTTCTGTCACTATCTTTGGCCTTTCCCATTGCAGAATTACTTCTACCTTTGACGGGTCTACAACAATCCCTTCCTTCGAAATCACATGGCCCAAAAACATGGCCTCTTCTAGCAAGAATTTACACTTCGACAATTTGGCATACAACTTCTTCTCCTTCAAAATTTGGAGAACTATACTGAGGTGTTTAGCATGATCCTCCTGATTTCTAGAGTAGATTAGAATATCGTCATTGAAAACAACTACGAATCTGTCTAGGTAAGGATGAAAGATTCTATTCATATAGCCCATGAATGTAGCAGGTGCATTTGTCACACCAAACGGCATTACAAGGTATTTGCAAAGACCGTAACGGGTACAAAAAGTTGTCTTGGGAATATCTTCCACTTTTACTCGAATCTGATGGTAGCTCGATCGTAGATCGATCTTAGAGAATACTGCTGCTCCTTTCAGCTAATCCATCAAGTCATCTATCCTCAGAAGTGAATACTTATTCTTGATCGTGACCTTATTTAGCTGGCGATAGTCCACACACAATCGTGAAGTCCCATCTTTCTTTTTGACTAGCAACACTGGTGCTCCCCATGGCGATACACTGGGTCTAACAAATTGCTTTTCTAATAGTTCTTCTAACTTCTTCTTGAGCTTAACCAATTCTGACGGTGACATCCTATAAGGTGCTATAGAAACAGGACCAGTTCCAGGTACAAGATCGATGGTGGACTCTATCTCTCGCTCCAGCGGTAGACCAGGTACATCATTAGGAAAGACTTCGGGAAACTCGTTAACCACTGGAATTGCATCCACATCTGCCTCGCCCTCAACTTTCAAGGAAGACAATAGCATGCATCCCTGAGCTCCTTCTTTCAAGAAAGTTTAAACTTGGTTAACCGTCAAAAATTGAGAATTCTCATCCATAGGGAAAACTATGGTTTTACTAGAACAGTCTAACAGGATATGGTTAGAAGACAACTAATCCATTCCTAAAATTACGTCTAACTGGGAAAGAGGTAAACAAATCAAATCAACAGAAAAGATTTGACCTTCAACGATTAAAGGACAATTTAGACAAACTTTGGTGGTAATAACAGGTTTAGCTGTAGGGGTAGAAACAGTCAAGTCAAAAGGTAAAGAAGACATAGGTAAACCAAGTCGTCACACACAATCATAAGAAATGAAAGAGTGGGTTGCCCCAGAGTCATATAGTACAGTCAAAAGATTACCTCATATGGTACCTTTTTCTTGTATCAGATCTTCATATTCAGAGGCTTTCGCTCCACTCATGGTATAGACTTGACCTCCTGCTTGCGATTTTACAGCTCTTGTAGTGTTGACTGAAGGCTCTGCCTTAGCCTGATTGCACTCACGAGAGATATGTCCAGACTTCCCGCATCGAAAATAGGTGATTCCTTTGATGGTGCAATCCCTCGTCAGGTGATCCTTCCCGCACTTTATACACTTCAACATAGACGCCGCATTCTGACCAGTTCGATTTCCACTAGAACCTCCGCTAGGTCCTCCACCAGGTGATTGTTGTTAGTTTCCCAATGGTCAGGAATAAGGTTTCTTCTGGAAGCGGTTTGCATTGTTGCCACCTCCTCTTTGGAACCTAGTAGGTCCAAAGTTACAGTTCCTCGTGTCCCGTGCCAGATCCAGATCTTCCACTCGATGACATGTATCTAACAGCTCTGAAAACTGATTGATCTTCAGGGTTATGACTGCCCTTTTCACGTCATGTCTCAATCCTTCTTCAAATTTTTGACACTTCCACACCTTATATGACTGATGTTGGAAATATATTAAAAATTTGGACAGGCTCTTGAACCTCTAGCATATTCACTAATAGTCATGTTCCCTTGCCTCAGACTGAGGAACTCCATCTGTTTTGCATGTCTTGCACTCGCTGGGAAATACTTCTCTAAGAATTTGTCCTTGAATATCTCCCAGGTGATTACTTGACCTTCAACTTATAACAATCTCTGTGCTCCATCCCATCATTCTTCTACGCCTCTAATTAGCATGAAAGTGGCATAGGTTACCTTCTTGTCATTCGCACAGTTCATGCCTCTGAAAATTTTCTCCAGCTCCTTGATCCATAGACTAGCCTTCTCTAGATCAAATTCCCCTTTAAACTGAGGAGGGTTATTACGACGGAATTCTAAAAAATTTTGGGCATCGGTTGACGCTTCCAATTGTTGTGCAGCCCTCTCCTGCTATTGAGTAACTCTTTCAGTTTGTTGTACGATAACGTCCGTGATTCGTTGCATCGCTTCTACAGCTGCAGCCATACTTTCAACTTCTTGTCTACATGCCATCATTTCTCTTCAAGTCAAGCTATACAAAATACAAGGAAAAATTGGATGTATCCTTTCGGAATACTAAACACAGAGAATCACACAGCACAAACAAGACAAATCTAACCACAAAGACCTAAAAGAAAACTCAAACCGGGGCTCTGATACCAAACTAGTGTAATGCCCCTTTTTGAGGAGGGAACGTCACACCAAAAAGGACAATGTGGAAAATAAAACATAAATTAAGACCTGGTTCATTTTAATATAAAAAAGCCTGTTCACATATATGTATACTTATTTGGTGAATTCTTTTTTTTTTTTGTGTCGAAAGAAAAAAAAATGATAAAATGTAATTACAGCAGCATTAACATCAGAAATAAACCATGCATCATACATATATATATATAGATATACTTATATCATCATTGTTTAGTTACATCATCAGATATACAAAATAAGCAAAAGCTTTACTCGCCCCAAAATGGTTACACATATACAGCCCATCAAAATGACAAAATATCAGGTCCTCAAAAGATTTACAAATAACCATCACGGGGTCTTCATCATCAGAGGAAATCCTCATCGGAGTAGCTGAGTTACAGGCAGGGGCTCGTGCAGAAGATAAAAATGAATTCTCGCGTGGAGTGTAATAAAGATCACTCCACATATCACGAATGGGTAAATAAAACTCTAAATGAACATTTATAGTAATATTAAAAACAGGTGAGTCATAACGACCCTAAGCTAGAGACGCCATCACGTCCCCATGGTAGACGTAGCGATCCATACGCAGGTTGATGTGCCAGCAATCCGGACCTCCATGAAAAGTCAGCTTAACATAACCCAAAAAGCTACGTGGTCGGGACGTCATGCTCCAAGACAAGTACTAATCAAAATGGGGCCAAAATCCGGGGAACTCGTGCACTTCCCCCTCTTCACCAACGTCTTCGGAGAAATAAATAAATAAATAAATAGAATAGCAGAAAATACATAAAAAAGGTGAGATACCCTGCATTCAGTACCAATTATGGCAGTAAAGAAACAGAATGGCACAAGACGCCCACATATCATGGCAGAAATAATAATCAGTATCAAATTCTAATAATAAATAGCTCAACATTTTTAGGCATGTTATAATATCAATAAAACAACAGTTTATCATCAAGTGAATAAATAAATATCAAATGATATGTTGACTCACTATGCATGTGCACATGGTACCAAAATCCAACATTTGGTACTACAAATCCTACTCCATAGAGCTAAACACAAACGTCGGAGAGAATGATCAAGGAGATATGCCAGTATCTCGTCAGCCATAAAATCAAGTGCTTTCCAGAAAAAAATCATAATTTGCACATCAAGGCTTTATACAGCGGCATTCTCACAGGATCGTGATATAGGACAGTGTCTCGGTCCAGATCGTCGGTGCATTTGCATCGGTCTATCCCATGACCTAGAGGAGCTACCAACTGTCCATTTGTGGAACACCCGCACCCCGATGCCCCCAAGGTCAACGACATGACCTACACTAGTCTATTCGCACCCGCACTAAAGTGTGATTCAATCTCCTAGGCATACAGTCTTACAACAGAGTCCATCAAACTTTCACAATGCATGGTGACTCAATGCATATTCATGTATATTCATCAATTGATATACTCATCCATAACATATCACAAGTTGGTCAAGTTAAACATCAATAATTCCTTGGTGTAACACCCCAATTTTTAGAAAAATATCCCGAATGTTCTGTTTGCTGTTTTTCAAGCTTTTGTGTAAAAGACCGTTGTGTCCCTATTTACTGTTTCTTGTTTTCTGTATGAAATACAAATACGTTTTTACAGGCTAAGATTTTATTTGGTCGTTTTACGTAATTTGCTTCGAGACGGTAAAATAAAAATTTTCTCAAGCTACTGTTTTAATTTTTCTGAGAGATATACAGACAATTAATACTGTCTGTAATTTTATTTGAATGTTTTGGATGATTTGCTTCGTCGTGGGGAAAAATGAAAAAATGACCATTACGTCCTGATTGTATTGTTTTTAATTTTTCTATATGTTACAGTGCTTAATATTACTGTCTGTGATTTTATTTGGACTTTTTGAGCGATTTACTCCGGGATGGGAAAATAATATTTTCTGGGCCGGGGAAAATCTTGTTTTAATTATTCAGAACTGGGGGATCTTACTAAACCCGATTCTGAATGATACTGTATTTAATCTTTTAATTTTTAGGATTTAACTGTCAAATAAAATAATTTTGTATTATTATAATATTATTTTATTAGTCAGTATAATAAAATGACAGTGGACCCAGAAATGTTTTGCGGGACCCATGTTTAGTTAAAACAGTTAACTTAGTAGCTTAATTAAGCATCATTAGTAGTAGAACTTTCAAGAACATGGTGACTAGGCTTAATGACTAGGCTAATTAGTGACTAAGCATGGTGACTAGGTTAATGACAATGCTTAAATCAACCAATGAGAGTTAAGCTTGCTAACCAAGTTTTAGTCTTGGCCTTTGATCCATTCTAAGGCTTGGATGAAGCCAACCTAATGGACACCTCTTGGTCCTTTGAGGTCTACTGCCAAGCCACCTTTGAAGGCCATTAATCACTTGTTTTTCATGCAATTTTCTCTCTTCTCTCTCTTCCAAAAACCCTAAACTCCATTGAAGCTTTCTTGGAGCTCTATTCGGCCAAGCCATAAACTACACCATCCAACCACCCAAAAATTTATCCAACCAAGTTTTCTAAACCTAAACACAATCCTAAGAACATCTCTAGTTGAGAGTTCTTGCAAAATCTTCCATTTGAAGCTTGGAAACCTACTTGAAAAATTTTACCTAGAAGGTGAAATTTCTTGTTTTCCATTTCTAAACTCTTTTTCAAAGTTCTAAGCCATGATTTCTCCATGGTTTAAGCTCTCTTTTATGGTTAGTAATTTGTAGTTTTGTTTAAACTTGATAGGTGACTTGGTGGAGTGAAAATCGAAACCTAGAGGAGGTGTGAAAGAGTATTTTTGTCTTCATTTAAGGTAAGAGGAAGACAATTCTTATCATCCATGGGTGGTGGTAAGAAAATGGAGATTGATTGTTGATTGTAGAATCCATAAGGATTCCTTTATTTGTGTTTGTTAGTAGCTTGTTTGTGTGGTTGTTAGTAGTTTTTTCTATTTGATGTTTGTAATAATTTGTATGAAGTAGCATGTCTACAAGCTTTGATTTGCATGTCTACAAGCTTTGATAATATGTATGTGTTAGAAATGCATGATAATGTATAGGATGTGAATAACATGCTAAGGAATGCATGAGTGTTCCAAAGAACACCACACTAAAGCTCACGGCCATTGACCAAAAGGAGAACCAAAATGTTCTCAATATTTTCTTAAAATATGATTTAATTAACTTAGGAAAATTAACAAGATATAAGATTGTTTAAATCAAGGAAAATGAATTTAGAAATCAAATGACACAAGTATGTATTTCGGCCAACATGCCAAACCAAGAATTCATGATTTCTAAAATCAATTCCAAACCATTTCCAAGTATAAAGATGCAATATATGTTAAAAAGAATTTTTCTAAAATGAGTTTTGAGGAAATAAATTGAATTGAATTAAGTTTAATCAACTAAAATTATTGATTTTACTGTTAGAAAAGAAATACAGTAACTTTTGAGAATTTCTAACATATGACTCATGCTATATTTTGAAGCATGTTAGGGGTTTTCAAAAGGATTAAATTATATGGTTAAAAATTAATTAAAAAGTTTTTACGAAAAAATTAGGAAACCATTAATATAATTTTCTAAGCAAAATACTGTCAATTTTTAGTAAAAACGGGCAAATAAGATAGAAAAGATGTCCAAAAGACAATATACAGTACGGAAAATATTTTACGTAGTTTAAACGTATTATTTATTATTTCTGTTTATTTAAACAGTAAATTTTAAGGAATTTGGACAAGAAAATGATTTAAAAACCTTACGCGATTGAGAAAACGTATTAAAAATCCTACGCGATTTGCAAAAACAGCAAAATATATTTACGCGATTTAAAAACGTTTGTAAAAATGACGAGATTCTGAAAACGCGATAAAATTTCTACGTGATTGATCAAAACGGTATTTTCTGTATTTTTTTCTGCTGTCGAGCTATGAGGTGAACCCGTACAGGCTTTGGAACAGTATTTGTCCGGTGGGACTTACTATATCTTTTTATCTTTGAGGATATATTTTTATTGAGGATATTCTAGTAATTTCTCATATATTGAGTTTATGCCATTTTTTGTGGATTGGTTGACGAGGTGAATCACATCGTGTTGTCGATGCGATAAACGTTGTGTGGTTCATTGTCTTTATGAACTTGGAGACGTTAGTGTACGGGATCCCATATATGGACAGTCGGTCGCTCTGCTGGGCCGTGGTAACCGATAGCACACTAATGGACTCGACACGCACTATTTTTAATCGAGATTTTGTAAAGTCTAATAGTACATTGCCTGTAGTGCCACAACGTGAGACCGTGAACTACACCACACCTTGGATGGTGGATTCCATGTGACGTGGGGCTATAGACGCAACGTGTGACAACGCAATAGTTTGGTTGGGCAGCCGTGGTACTAATAGATTTTGCAGGTCATTCTCTCTCTGATATCTGTATGTGTTTTAGCTCCATGGAGTAGGATCGTGTCATATTGTATATGGTTATATCTTAGATATTATTTTATTTTATCTGTTTATTTTATTTGGTTATTATTATGATAATTTGTTTATTTCTTATGTTATTTTATCTGTGATATTATGTGTTGTTGTGATACTATTCTGTTACTAATTACTGTTATAGCTTTTCATATTGCATGAACTGTATATCTACTGCTTGTCGTTTTCTTATTTGCCATGTTTGTGATGATTTTAGATTGTCTTACCTCTTTATTGTATGTGTTTTCTGTATATTTATTTACGTGCTAAAGAGTTTGAGGAAGAGGAACAGCCTCTTGAGATTTTGTATCCTGAGGAGGAAGAAGAGCAACAAACTGAAGATCAGTATGATGACCAAGAACCATCTGATCATCCATATCCATTGGACTGATTTGTTTGGGTATGGCGGTGCCAGGATTTTTGGGTTTTGTGACACTCGAGTTTCACGGTGGATCGTTAGCTTGGCATCTGCGGGGAGATAAAGACTCAGTGACTTACGTGGGACGGCTGACTGTGTCCCTACGTCATATGTTTGATGGAGAGCCAGTGATGACGACTACTGTGTTTCTGCACTTAGAGTTGCCTTTATCTCTTAGGCGTCATTGGGGTGGTGTGTCCACTGAGCCTAGTGAGATGACTATCGTATCGACTGCGCGGTCTCATTTCCGCCGAGTGTCGAGGCATCCTGGATATTTATCTTCTGATGAGTTTCCTGAGAGTGATCCATCAGAGGATTAAATGTTTATGATGTGTATTTTTGGGCGCGTCTGCGTATGTATATATTGACTCTTTACTGTTTTTGGTTTACTATTTTTGTTTAAATATTTGTAGATATAGTTGTAAATTATTTGTATAACTTATAACTTGAACCATATGTATATTATGAGTGATGTTGTTCTGTTTATTTTATGTTTTTCGCGTTTTTTTTATTTAACAATATTCTGTTTAACAGGAATTATTTTACAACCCGTAGTAGTATGTAACAAATGTTTTACAACTTGGGTAGATTTTATTTATCTTTCTTTTATTTTCTTTATATATGTGACATCCCCACAAGGGTGTTACACTTGGTCCCACTCATGGACCCAAAATAACATAGCATCAAGTTCTCAAAAGTGGTAAAACACTCCTTAAGGTTCATTATGGAATTTCACTTTAGCTTAGCAATTCTTATAAAATCTTTCTCTAGAGGAATTCTCTTAATTAATTAAGTTCTTTACTTTATTTTAATTGTAATATCTTCATACTAAAGTCCTAGTATCATCTCACATTGTATTTGGCTAATTCTGCTCTGGGCGCCTAAGCGTCATGTCTTCAGCGCCTGAGCACTGGTTGAGCGCTCAACATGCAGTGCCTGAGCTGTGTTACTGGAAGTCCTTCTGGGCGTTGGGCACTTAAGCGTCCAAACTCCAGCGCCTGAGCGCCGGTTGAGCGCCTGGGTGACACTGCACAGCGCCTGAGCACTCGTGCATCAACAAGAATTCTGCAGAACTCATTTCTACATAATCTTGGTTCCTTTTCAAAGCTTCTCATCCATTTTCAAACAATCCAATACATGGTTCATAGTCATCAAGGTACACAAATGAAAATCAACAGATTCATAGTCATCAAAACACACAATGAAAATCCATAGATTCATACAAATCCAATAACAATAAATTCATGGAAATAATACAACTAAGAGAGTAATCCTACATGGATTCCCTTATCAACAACATCAAACAAACGTTTCCTCACCACCAAGATAGGTTGAAGAGGATTATCTCCCTCTTACCTAAGGGAAGAACAAGAAAAGGCTCCTTAGTTGCTTTTTGGTGGATTTTGGCCAAGACCTCTCCAAAAACCCTAAAAATGCAACTCAACAAATCAACACCAAACTTGAGAAGGAAAGAGTCCATGGTCATGGAAATGACTAGGGAAACGAAAAAGAAGAAAAGAAAGAAAGGATCAAGAGATTTACCCTCAAAAGCTCCAAGCTTTGGCTTCAATGCTGGAAAATAGAAGAGGAAGAACTAGTGGATGACCACCAAGGGAAGGTGTCTTAGGATGATGGAAGAAAGCAAGAAATGGGATTTCTTTAGCAAACAAATGGAGATGGTCTCCAATGGTGGGTGGTGCCGTGGAGGGAGAAGAAGAGAGGAAGAGAGAAATGCTTGAAGAAAAATGAGAGGAGAGAAAAAGAAAGAGAAAGTGATAGGTGTTTTTGTGTTTTGAGATGGAAATAAAGGGGATAAAGTGAGGAGCAATTTTGGCTCCCAAAAATTGCATCTGCCGTGGAAAGTGTGGGGAGGGAAAAGAGAGAAATGCATTAGTTGGGAAATTTCTAGGAAGCTTCCTTGGTAAGCTTTGATTAAATTTAATCATTCTTTTGAAATAAAGCTAAAGGATGTCACATAAAGTAGATTTTGGATAAGATAATAGGGATTTTTACTACAAGCTATTACTCAATGGATAATTGTTACAATTAACAAAGCCAGTATTAATTGTCCAATGAATAATAAAATGTACAACTATTTTTATTTATCTGATAAAAATCTCAAAAAATGTAAAACCTCGTAAACCATGTCCGATGTCGAGTTAAGTAAGATCCCCCAAAACCGTTTCCACTGTTCAAGGTTCTCGGAAAAAATATTTCATTTCTCCAACTCCACTCAGTGCGCACGTAAAATAAGGAATATATTAAAATATTCAACATTTTTGAAAAAATTCAGAAAAATTCACAAAAATCACAAATATTATAAAATGACTATTTATCACAAAATTATCAATTTTCGAGGTGTTACAGTATGGGTTAGTTGTCGTCCAACTAAGTGGTTTTAAATTGTTCAGATAAAACTTTAGTGTTTTTGTTTGATGTGCCTACCAGAAGTTTCTTTTGAGTCTGTCTATCTCAATGCTAATCAAGTTAATCACTGTTTGGTAGAAGGAGCTCTAAGGTATGTTCTTCTTTTCTCTTTAGAGTTAGAGGTTGAGCAGAACCTAGACAGTATACTTGTGGTGAGGGAGTACCCTGAGGTATTTTTGAGTGAAGTATCTTAGTTGCCACTAGAGAAAGAAATAGAGTTTTTTTTATAGATTTAGTGTCGGGTACAATACTTATATCTATAGCAGCCTATAGGATGGCACCTATGAAGTTACCAGAACTTAAAGAACAAATAGAGGAGTTATTAGGCAAACAATTCATTAGACCTAGTGTTTCTCTATGGGGAGCACGTATGCTTTTAGTGAAAAAGAATGATGGTACCACTGCAACAACTTTGCCCTTTGGCAAGGGCTGAAAAGTGTTGCCATTGGTCAAAAATCGTTGCCTAAAGTCTATGGCAACACTTTCCAGCCCTTGCCAAGCAGTTGCCTCTCCTGCCATGACCTATTACAATAGGTAATACTTTTTTAAACTTTTGGAAACACTTAAAAAAATGGTTGCTTATTCTTACCTTCTGGCAACGATTTTGAGACGTTATCTATGGATAGCTCTGACAACGCTTTTGACATGTTGTGTATAGGTACTTTTTTGGCAACGCTTTCATGCCATTGCTTTTAAGTATGCCATAAGACAATGTTTTAAAATCGTTGTCTATAGGTCAAGGTTTGGGCAACATTTTTTAAACGTTGGCTATAGGTACTGCTTTAGGCAACGTTTCATTGCCATTGCTTTTAAGTTTGCTGTAAGGCAACTTTTACAAAGCGTTGCCTATAGGTTAAGGTTTTGGCAATGTTTTCTAAGTATTGGTTATAGGTATACTTTTAAGCAACATTTTATTGATGTTGCTTTTAAGTTTGTCATAAGGCAACTTGTAAAAAACATTGCCTATAGGTCTGCTTTAGGCAATTTTGTTGCTTTTAAATATGCTATAAAGCAACTTGTATGAAACATTGCCTATATAGGCCTTTTTTTTTGGAAAATTTATGTATGCACACTACTTTTAGGCAACACTTTTTACTTGCGTATTAAAAAATCACGTAATAAAAACTAATAATGCTTTAAAAAACTAATTCTTCTCAAATAAAATATACTAAATTATGTAAGTGTATTTACTATATATAGACATCAAAACTAAGAAAAAAAAGTCATTTACTACTATTGTACAAAAGTAGTGCGATTGTTCTTGATCACATAATACAAATGAAAGAACAAAAACAAAAACTAAAGTTGAATATCCTTGGAAAATCTCTATAATTGTATCCACATGTTTTGATTTATCTAGTATATTGTCACTGTAAAAGAAAAAATAATAAATATATGTAAATAATTATTCTGAAACACATAAGTATTCCTCCTCAATACATATTGAAGTTAGCAACAAAATAAAATATTAAAGGATTGGGCATCATTCCCTTGTTCTTCTTTGTGATATATGGTTGGTTCCTTCTGCATATTTTTCCAGATGAAATTAGTAACAAAATTCAACATACTAACCTGAGCTGTTCAATGTCAACTTAAAAAAGCTCATTATTTGCAGATTCAGTAATGTTGGGCAATAAAATAATGAGAAAATGGTAATTTAGCAAATAAAAGTCGCAGAAGGAACATGCTTTATGTACCAAGGGTCAGCTTGTTTGAGTGGGTGGAAAATGAGAATGAGAGGAAAAATAATGTATTCGAACACAATGTCCAGATACATTGTCATTTTTCATATGCAATTTATTAATATCTAAATACATTTCCAATTTTCCTCCTTTCTCATGTTTTACTTATTCAAACAAGCAGTCCCTAAGTATTATAAGTCATAACCACACAAAGAAGTAAACGTCAAAATAAAAATAAGATTAAATTAAAATTTTGGTCCATACAATTTTTACTTATTTTTAATTTTGGTTCATACTTTACAAGTGAACACCTACTAAGAAGAAATAAGCACCTACAAGAGCACTTAATGAAATGTAGGAGGACTTATTGGACGTTTTATAGAAAAATAAGCATCTAAAGAAGCACCTACTAGACAAAAAAACACTTGCCAGATTAGCCAATTGACAGTGTTATGACAACATTATAACAGAAATTGACGGTAGGGATTACTTTGAAAACATTTATAAGTATAAGAACTTATTTGAAAATAAAAAAAATTATAAAGACTAAATTGAAAACGGGTGAAAACTATAGGGACTAAAGTTTTAATTTAACTTAAAAATAAAGAGAATAAATATATAGAAGTTGTCTTATAGGAGATTGATACAATGTTATGTAATGATGTTCTGAAATATAAATGCACCAATAATATTGCTAGAATGCTAGTACAACTAGGCCAAGGCCAAAGAGAAGAATAGCAAAGGCAATTAACTAACCTTTACACTGAAAAGAACACTACCATCAGAAACCTGTTCACCCACTCTAACTTGAAGCCCATGCACATAGCCAGAAGATGGTGCCTTTACAACATGCTATAAAAAATACATAACAATGTTAGTTATAACTTCCTGAATAGATAAACAAAAAAAGACAAAGAAGTTTCCAACATTTAAGGAGCAACTGTACAAACCTCCATCTTCATTGCTTCTAATACTAATACAGGTTGTCCCTCCTCTACTTTCGTCTTGTTCTTCACTAGAACCTTAACCACCAAGCCTGCCATGGGTGCCACAACAGTCCCTGGAGGGTTGGCTGCTGTTTCAAATTTGGGTTTATATTTGGATTCTTCATCCTCAGACAACTCGAGGCCTAGTTTCTATCTGAAATAATGACGAGAGGACCCTTGCCATATATGAAATATGTCTTATTTGCTCATGAAAATACTAAGGAAAACTATGTTAGCATTATTAAGAATTTTATTAGTAGTCAAGGTTGATACAGCATTACCAAATCAATCCATATACACTACAAAATCATGTGTGCAGAGGAAGAGAAATACCATTGAGTAAACAGCTAGATTAACATCGTTGCTTACACCATCAGCTTCAACTATAAAATAGTCATCTTTTACATATGTTGCTTTGACTTCTAAAACAGGAGATCCGTTTTCTTCGATCTAGAAGTATACAATATCATCTTGAGTCAAAACTTAAAAACTAGAGAACTTGTGGAACAATAAACAGAAAAAAAAGGAGGGAGCATATGTTATACTTAGATGTTACCTCAATCAAGTATCTCCCATCAGGCTAATAAGTGATAGTAAGCTTCAAGATCAAGCTTCAAGATCTTCGAGTTTCCACTACCATATTCATTATCCCACTCAAGTTCCATTGTACGCTTGGCTTGATAATGGACTCTAAAAGGTGGAGAAGCATACCATACAAGGAGTAAGCTGCTGCCCCCTGAACGCAATGGCAGATGTAAATATTAAGGAAATTTATAGAAACAACTCAGAACATTACACAGCAAGAATGGGACAGTTTACCAGGGGGATTTCTTGCCAATGTGAAATGCTCTTTCTCAATGAGACATGCAGCCACAAGGGATGCACTAAGTCTAGATGCGTCATATGCTGCTTCCTTTGCAGAGACTAAATTGGTAGTATCAACAAAGAGGTCTTCTTTGTAGTTATCAATAAAATGAGTTTCTACATTGCCATTTTCAAATGCTCAGTGATTAGCAAGCTTTAGAAGAAAGTTAATATTGGTTGATAGACCTGCAACCTGTGAAGAAGATATTGGCAATTCAAATTTGGAGCAAGATTTTTAAAAGATGGAATACTACTTGAAATATTTTTTTTTTATTTAAAACTATTTGAATTTTCTTCTTCAAGGGTAAGGGGTGTGAAATGTCTTAGTTTCTTATGTGTTTACATATTCTAGATCACCGCACCAAGTCCACCCATGGCCCCAAAGGAAACAAATACTATATCTAAAAAAGTTTGTCACATAACATATCAATACAGAAAAAGCTCAATTTATTGCAAATGCTGCAACCATGACCATTACAAAAATTTTAAGTATACCTGAAACTTTGACAAACAGTCCTTCAGTTTGACCAAGGCTGCAGCACGATTTTCTCCCCACACCACAAGCTTAGCAATCATTGGATCGTAGTGCATGCTAACAGTGTCTCCTTCTTTAACTCCAGTTTCCACCCAGACTATCAAAAATCAAAATAGCAGATTTTCAGAAAGTAAACAGGAAAGACCTCTTCCAACGAGAGAAAGCGATAGGTAGATTTTCAGATCCACCATAAACAAATTACTTGGCTATTTTTAGTGTAACTAACTTGCGGATGAGACAAGAACATGATAATGATGAAAAACTCCAGTTGCTGGAAGAAATCCTTTTGAAACATTTTCAGCATAGAATCGAGCTTCAAAAGCACGACCTGCCATCACAACAAAGAATTATAACGTACAGAAACTATGAAGTCTCTGAGTAATAGATTGAACTTCAAATATATTCTTGCACTAGTATAATAAATAGTTGACAAGCACAAAATCATTATTTATTGGCTTATATAATTTTCTATATGTTCTTTATTTTCACAAAAATCAGTTCATGTTGCCTAATTTTGAGTAAAATTTAGAGGATGTCAATATGATAACCTTCTTGTGGCTCAAGAGAAGCCAAGCAAATGTTGAAGTAAATATTTCGTCAACCCCGGATCCATTCAACTGTCAACTTTAGTCCCTTTAGAAAGCATTAAGTTTAATGGAATTAAGCAAAGCCAACCCCACAACTCACCCCCACCCACCCACTCGAAGAAAGAAAAAGGAAGGGGGGAGATAAGAAATTAAGCCCCCAAAATAAGCAAATGCAGAACATTCCCATGCTTGTCCCCAAATATCTCTGATGTCAACACAAAAGAATATGCAATAAACTCTCAAGTCAAAGAGACATGCACAATATTCATTGATGATCATTATTTTAATCTGATTATTCCAGTAAAATTGTGAAGAAGTGAAAACATAATTTCAGGATTAAAGAATATCCACTATGAGGCACTTTCTTTTTTTTTCAGAAGTAAGCAAACAATGAAGCTTCCAAGAGAAATATGACAGCAAGGGTAATAAAATCAATATAAGTACCTGGACTTCTATGTGTCTTGGCCGCGTGTTGGGAGTAAAAATTATAAGTTCTATTCGACGAAGATGATTCCGACAGTCGGATAACGACATTGAAATTTTCGACAGTAGGGGTTTTTGACAGGTAGATGGAGATCCAAATGGTGGTCAGCTCAAATGGCCAAGTCGGTTTCGTCGAAAAGTGGATACTTGCTGAAGGAAAAAACCGCTAATACGTGTTGGATTTTTAGGATGTCAGTTATTTTTCATGATGTCTATAAATAATAGTATTTACGATGTACAAAGGGTTGGATACTGGATATACAATCCTAAACATCTCACCCGAGCAGATCAACGGATTTGACTCCAAGTATACCTTCCATTTTAATTTCAAGTCATTTACATTAATGCAAATGTCTCTTTAAATTTCTTTACGTTTCTCGCACTTTTACATTTCTCGCACCTTTATTTTCTCGCAACTTTTAAATTCACTGTAATTTACTTTTACATTTCTCGCACCTTTATTTTCTGCAACTTTTAAATTCCTGCACTTTACGTTTCCTGCATTTTTACTTCCCTGCAAAGTTTTAAAGCTTCCATTTCTTTCCTTTCATCAATTCTGCCATAAACGAACTCTTTTCTTAAAATCATTTTCAAACCTCGAGATTACCACATAACTCGTGAACCCACATTCGTTTGATAAAATATATTTGTTTGTTGGAATTAATTCTAAGTCTTTGAACCAAAATTCCGCATAAACAAATTGGCACGCCCGGTGGGACTCCAAAATCCTGCATGGGCCAACAAATTGGCATAAACAAATTGGCACGCCCGGTGGGACGAGTTCAGAGTAACTCGTGGTGCCCGACGGGACGAGTTCAGAGTAACTCGGTAGTGTCATAAACCTCTTCATAAGAAGATGGTTTTATGCGTTTAAGAAGTGGAAAGTTGGTATTTTCTTGCCCTTCTCAGAATACGCAAATCATGAGTAATATAAGTAATCAGGCGTCGGATACACCTTCGACAGCCATTACTGTGCCACCCTCAACTGGTGTGAGTACTAGTTTTGCGGAGGATGTTATAGCAAGTGGTACTCTCCGAAGTAATCCAGTACTAGAACAGGTGTTACCTGGAATGACTCAGCCATCGCCGAGTCAGCCAAGTAACCAGAGCATAATAAATTCAAATTCGAGGTTTGTGCCCCAATATGGGTTGCCACCGAATTATGTGCCTCCTATGATGGCGCAAATGGGATTAGGCTCTACTTTGGCTAATACTGTCGGCCAATCAGTAGGCCAATCAGTAGCTTCACAAAGCCAACCACAAATAAGTTCGGCTTTAGCAAGTTTTAATGGCCAAGGAACAGGAGTTGCTAGTTCAAGCAATCCAACTCCTTTTCGACAAGAAAGATTGAATTTGGGACCAGTGTTCCCAAACATGTCGAGAGATAATCCCCAAAATATAACAGGGCCAACTATGAATTCTTTGGCCAGTTTTCGACAACAGATGGATGAGAGTAATCATGATATGGTGCATATGTTCACTCAGCAAATGGGTGCTGTCATTACGCCAATTATGGAAAATACAAATAATGTTTGCAGCGTATTGGCTCAAAGAAATGGCAAGGCTAAACCAAGCCTTGGGTATAAGCGATTTGGCCAATGATAATATTCAGGGAGCCCAGCCTGGGGTAAATAGAGAAATGGTCACACTTCAGGCAAATATGGGACAAAATCCACAAAATTTAGATCAGCCAGGCCAAAATGATCAGCCTCGTTTGGAATATGGAAATGTCCATATGCTCCGTCGAGGAAATGAAGATCAAATGGCCAGAAATGATGTAGCCATGAGATTGCTTCGACAAAATCTTGGGGGGCACCAAGTGGTCGAACAGAATGTAAACCAGGTGGTGGAACAAGTGCTGAATAGATTTGGTTTTAACGTTGGCTACGCCAACCAACCATATTTTGTATCAGCATTTCCTGAATGGGTCCAACAGGCAGAGTTGCCTAGAGGAGTTAAAATTCCAAAACTTTCCAAGTTTGCAGGAGAAAGTGGGGAGTCGACCGTCGAACATATTGCACGGTTTACTATAGAGATGGGGGAGTTGGCCATTGTCGAAGGCCTTAAAATGAGATTCTTCCCATGTTCCCTCACAAAAAATGCTTTTTCCTGGTTTTCGACATTGAGACCAAATTCAGTCCACTCTTGGGCTCAATTGGAAAGAAGCTTTCACGATCAATTTTTTAGAGGAGACTTGAAAGTAGGACTTACAGAACTTTTCAACATCAAAAGGATGTATAATGAAACTGTGGATGATTATCTTGCTAGGTTTCGACAAATGAGGAGTAGATGTTTTACTCCTATACCCGAGGTCGAAATAGTAAAGATAGCCGCAGGTGGTTTAGATTATTATATAAGGAAGAAATTGGTTAATCAACATTTGATTGATCTTGCCCAACTAGGTGAAAAGGTTAGGCAAATAGAACAATTAAAAGTTGAGAAGATTCAAAAACAAAAAAGATTTCTTAAAAGAGAAAAGGTGGCGTTTGTCGGATTAGATGAACCCGACAATGAGTTTGAAGGCAGCGATGATGAGTTTGAAGTTAACATTGCTTGAACTTCGAGACGGTCCACCTTATGTTTGTCAGGCATTACAGACCTACTAGAAATAAGGAGAAGATGGGTTATGTCAATAGAAAAACGTATACATTCGACGTAACCAAAGCCGACAAGATTTTTGATTTGTTATTAAAAGACAAACAGATTAAACTGTCGGAAGGTCATAGGTTACTGAAATTTGATGAAATTAAAGACCGAAAATATTGCAAGTATCATAATAATTTCGGTCATGTTACTAATGAATGTGTTCGTTTCAGGGATATAATTCAAAAAGCAATAATGGACGGGCGTCTGAAGTTTGCCGACAAACTTAAAACCGACATGAAAGTTGATACAGACCCATTTCAGACTGAAGTATCTTCTGCTGATCGACAAATTCCTTTAAATGTAGGGATGCTCAACGTAGGAAAGTTGCAAGAGTTCAACGTGGATACAAAGGACGCAACCGACGTGTATCCTAAGCCAGGTGAATCTCTTGAAGCATTTCTTGAAAGAAAGAAAGATGAGGGCAAGGTAAGGTTGTGCCCGAGGTGTAATGCAGTATATGATGAGCTTGCTGCGAAGAAAGCTGCTGAAGAACAATTAAGTATCCAGCAGAATAAGGGAAAATATCTCAACAAAAAGATTTGGGGACCACAGAGAACTTTTCATACTCCAAGGCCAAAGCCAGTCTATATGCCTAGGCCTAACACGAATGGTTGGATAGTTGAACCACAGGGTTTTGTGGGAAACAAGGCTCATGTCGGATCATTCAAGACTAGGGTGCCACCTGCTAATGTTGCTGTGGATAAGTGGATGAAGAATTCCGTAAAGGATGGACATACGTATTTTCGACGGAATATGTCTGCCAGGAGGAGTAATTTTCAAAGGAATCGACCTTTTTGGAATGAAGACTACAAGAATGGAAGAATTGATTTAAGAGAAACTTCGATTGGCCAAGATGAAGCAGGGCCATCAAAAGTTCCTCCAATGTCAAAAAGTAAGAAAAGGAGACTACAAAATAATAAGACAAGCGCAAAAGAAAAGAGATTTAGTGAAGGATTAATGATCAAGAAGAGCCAATAGAAACAGGTTGTTTAGTGGTCGAAAAGAGGCCAATGCTTGATCAGGATAGAGAAGAGAGAAAAATAAAAAGTGTTGTTACCAAAGGATCATTCCCAGGGGAGCCGACAACAAATGCAGTTAGACGGCTTGATACTGAGGGTGAATCCCGACAAGAAAGGTTAGAAGAAATAAAAATGGGTAAGCGGTTCAAAGGCCAGTTCCAAATAAAACAAAGAGGAAATGGCCAATTGACCGATAGCGACGAAAAATGAAGAGGCAAGAAAAAAAACGGTCTATCAGTCGAAAAGGACAAGGAGTCAATCAGCTCAAGTGCTGCGAAACCGACAATGGGGAAAGAACAGATTATGGACTCAATGAATGATGAAATTATTGAGGCCTTAAACGATCCAGAGGATCCTTTAGGCCTTGGTGATGAGGAGCAATTCGACATGGACGTCAGTTTGGAGGATAATTTAGATGATATTTTGACGGCCATGGATAGTAATTTACCGACGGAGGATTACTTAAGGATGGGACGGTATTTAAGTGATGAAGAGCCATCTGATGAGGAGGAGTTCTTAAAATCAATGAACGTAAATCTAGTCTCGGTGTTACCTGCAGACTTTGAAGGATATCATGAAGTTGAGCACGATGGGAGGAATGAAGAAGATCTTGATGACATAGGTGATCATTGGCTTCTTTTCCAAGACAATATGATCACAGTCTTCGATAATACGGCTCAGCTTGAAAAACCGACAGAAGATCAGAAGGCTCATTTACGACCGTTGCATATCAAGGCTTTGTTGGAAGGAAAACCCACCAATAGAGTTTTGATCGACGGGGGGGCAGCAATCAATTTGATCCCGAGGGCTATGATAAAGAAACTTGGGAAAGATGAATCAGATTTGATGTCGACTGACATGATAATCACAGATTTCAGTGGTAAAGCTTCCCCGTCCGATAGAGTGGTGATGTTGAAAATACAAGTCGGATCTGTTGTAAGGCCGACATTATTTGTAGTAGTTCCGACGAAGTCAAGTTACAATCTTTTGTTAAGGAGAGATTGGATTCATGTCGTCGGAGCAATACCATCGACAGTTCACCAGAAGCTCATTCTTTGGAATGAAGATGACCAGGTAGAAGTTATAGAGGCAGATGATAGTCCTTGCTATTTTCAGCAGCTTCATGTCGATTTCAAAATATATACCAAATGTTAAACCAGTAACAACAAGTAATGGAGTGATTAACGAAGACGCACTTGAAGTTTGCTTGAGAGATCAGTTTGGCGTACGACTGATGAAGAAGGCCGAAGGGGATCGGCCAAGCACTAGTTATGAGTATTGAGAATTACTCGAAAAAATTGTCGGCTTATTTGGCCGACAAAGCGTATTCACTGCTGAAAACATGCTTGTCGGACTGTGTCGTTGATGATGGTCCTTTAGGATTTGAAAGAGGGTTTGATGAAAAATGTTGTGTGGAAGTAGAAGATCCTTTGGAAGAAATAAACTTGGGCACCGGCGTATAAGGCCCATTTTTTTGTAAGTTCATTTCTCGCTAAAGGATTTTAAAGAAAAACTTGTCGAGTGATCATGGAATATAAAGATTGTTTTGCTTGGGATTATAATGAGATGCCTGGATTGAGTAGAGACCTTGTCGAGCACAGATTGCCTCGAAAAGAATGTTAAAATTCATGTTCATAGATATTAGGAACTCAAGTTATGGCAAGGATGCACTGTTAGACAAAGCCAACAAGATTTGCACCGTAAGTGATTTTAAAGATAAAAGAAGAGGTCGAAAGGTTGCTCAAAGCAAAATTCATCGAACAACCAGGGTATGTCGAATGGCTTTCTAATATTGTTCCTGTAGTTAAGAAAAATGGCAAGTTAAGAATATGTGTCGATTTTAGAAATTTGAATACTGCCACACCTAAATATGAGTATCCCATGCCAATTGCGGACATGTTAGTTGATGCCGCATCTGGACATGAATTATTAAGTTTTATGGATGGCCATGCGGTTATAATCAAATTTTTATAGCCGAAGAGGACGTGTCGAAAACTCGCCTTCGGTGTCCAGGAGCCATTGGGACATTTGAATGGGTAGTCATGCCTTTCGGTTTAAAGAATGCAGGGGCCACCTATCAGAGAGCAATGAATACAATTTTCCATGATGTCATTGGAAAATTCGTGGAAGTCTACATCGACGATGTCATTGTCAAGTCGGAGACGAAGGAAAGCCATTTGACAAATTTAAGGCAGGCATTCGACAGAATGAGGAAGCATAGCCTTAAAATGAATCCAGAAAAATGTGGATTTGGAGTGTCGGCTGCTAAATTCTTGGGTTTCTTAGTCCATAAAAAGGGTATAGAAGTGGACAAGAATAAAGCCAAGGCAGTTTTGGAGGCCACACCACCGACAAACAAAAAAGAGTTGCAATCTTTTTTAGGAAAGGTTAATTTCCTAAGAAGATTTATATCCAATTTGTCGGGAAGAACCAGAATTTTTGCTCCGTTAATCAAGTTGAAGGCTGAACAGGAGTTTGTGTGGGAACCTTGCCACCAAGAAGCCTTTGACCAGATAAAGCAATATTTGACGAGACCGCCGGTCATGATACCTGCAGTGCCCGGTCGACCGTTGAAATTGTATATATCTGCATCAGAAGAAACCATAGGAAGTATGCTGGCTCAAGATGTAAATGGCGTCGAAAGGGCCGTGTATTATCTTAGTCGGGTTTTAAATGATGTGGAGAAAAGATATAGTGCAATAGAGAAACTTTGTTTAGCATTGTATTTCTCATGTACTAAGCTTAAATATTACATGATGCCTTGTAATGTACTGGTTATGTCAAAACTCGATTAAATAAAATTTTTTTTATAAAAACCATTGTAAAATGTTCTTTTTGAAAAATGGCTATCGCTTTGTCAGAATTTTCTTTACAATATGTACCAATGAAAGCGATAAAAAGGCCAAGCAATTGCTTGATTTCTTGGCCGACCATCCCTGTTTGGATATAGAAAATATAAATATTGTCGGTTTAAAACCTTGGTGTTTATATTTTGATGGTTCAAGGCATCAAAATGGAATTGGAGTGGGGATTTTAATTGTTTCTCCTCAAGGTACTCCAACTAAGTTCATGTTTGAACTTAAATATACTTGTTCTAACAATGAGGCTGAGTATGAAGCCTTAATTGTCGGATTGGAGATACTAGTGGAAATGAAAGCACGAAATGTGCACATATTTGGTGATTCACAGTTGGTCGTTAAACAACTTGCCCAAGAATATAAATGTGTTAGTGAAAATCTAATGAAATATTATATAGTGGCAAGTAAGTTAATGAAACAATTCGACGAGGTAACTGTCGAACACATTTCCAGAAGTTCAAATGAAGAGGCTAATGAATTAGCACAAATAGCCTCTGGTTATAGACTTTCATCCAAGGTTCTTACAAATCTAATGGAAATAAGAGAACTTTTATATCCATTAGAAGAGAGGGATGTACTACAAAATGATATTTCGATGATTAACGACTGGAGACAACCAATACTTAGTTATTTGGAAAATCCAAGTCAAGATGTGCATAGAAAGCTCAAGTATAGAGCGTCGAAGTTTGTAGTATTAGGGGAGCCTTATATAGGAAGTCTGTCGATGGAAATTTAGAGGTTTGCCTGAGTGAAGCAGAGGCTTATATTGCCTTGGCAGAAGTCCACGAAGGAATTTGTGGAGCTCATCAGGCAGGTGAAAAGATGAAATGGATCCTTCGACGTCAAAGGTATTATTGGCCGACACTAGTTAGGGATTGTGTAATGTTTGCCAAGTCTTGTGAAGAATGTCAAAGACATGGCCATATACAAAATGTTCCTGCTAGTGAGTTGCATGCCATAGTTAAACCTTGGCCTTTCAGAGGGTGGGCTTTGGATTTAATTGGCCAAATTTATCCTGTTTCGTCGAAAGGACATAAATACATTCTAGTAGGAGTCGATTACTTCACTAAATGGGTTGAGGCTGTAGTCTTGAAAGATGTAACTCAGCAGGATGTGATTGACTTTATTGAAGATCATATAGTTTGTCGGTTTGGAATACCACAAACTTTGACAACTGACCAAGGATCAGTATTCATTGGGAAGAAAGTTGTCGAATATGCCAGTTCAAGGAAGATTAAATTGCTTACGTCGACACCATATTATGCTCAAGCAAATGGCCAAGTAGAGGCCATGAACAAAATAATCATAAATTTGATTAAAAAGCATATTGGTCGACAACCTAGAAACTGGCATAATACCCTTAATCAAATTCTCATGGGCATATAGAAATTCACCAAGAGAATCGACGGGCACTTCACCATATAAACTAGTTTATGGTCATGATGCGAGTGTTACCAGTTGAGATCAATCTTCAATCCATTCGAATTCAAAAACAAGACGAGTTGCCAATTGAACATTATTGGAACTTGATGTTTGATGAATTAAACGAATTAAGTGATGAAAGATTAGTAGCTTTAGAAAACTTGATTCAACAGAAAGAAAGAATTGCAAAGTTTTACGACAGTCGAGTTAAGTATAAATCTTTTAAGATTGATGACTTGGTATGGAAAGTTATTCTGCCCATGGATAAGAAGTGTCGAGAATATGGAAAATGGTCTCCAAAATGGGAAGGACCATTTAAAATTACCCAAGTGTTTTCTGGGAATGCTTATGCACTTGTCGAAATTAGTTCAGGTTTGAGAGTTAAGTCCATTAATGGTAAGTATTTAAAGTCATATAGGCCGACAATGTGCGAAGTAAAGATTGACAAAATATGAGGTTGTCAAGATATTACAAGATTTTAAAATTTATCTTTCTTCGAGCAATGAAAGAAAAATTTTGGGGGGCATTGTTGGGAGTAAAAATTATAAGTTCTATTCGACGAAGATGATTCCGACAGTCGGATAACGACATTGAAATTTTCGACAGTAGGGGTTTTTGACAGGTAGATGGAGATCCAAATGGTGGTCAGCTCAAATGGCCAAGTCGGTTTCGTCGAAAAGTGGATACTTGCTGAAGGAAAAAACCGCTAATACGTGTTGGATTTTTAGGATGTCAGTTATTTTTCATGATGTCTATAAATAATAGTATTTACGATGTACAAAGGGTTGGATACTGGATATACAATCCTAAACATCTCACCCGAGCAGATCAACGGATTTGACTCCAAGTATACCTTCCATTTTAATTTCAAGTCATTTACATTAATGCAAATGTCTCTTTAAATTTCTTTACGTTTCTGCACTTTTACATTTCTGCACCTTTATTTTCTCGTAACTTTTAAATTCACTGCACTTTTACATTTCTACACCTTTATTTTCTGCAACTTTTAAATTCCTGCACTTTATGTTTCCTGCATTTTTACTTCCCTGCAAAGTTTTAAAGCTTCCATTTCTTTCCTTTCATCAATTCTGCCATAAACGAACTCTTTTCTTAAAATCATTTTCAAACCTCGAGATTACCACATAACTCGTGAACCCACATTCGTTTGATAAAATATATTTGTTTGTTGGAATTAATTCTAAGTCTTTGAACCAAAATTCCGCATAAACACCGCGTAATATACTTCTCCAGCAATATAGTGTTGACACCAAAAGAAGCAGTTGCCTCACATTGTGCTGCTAAGAATGATTCAACAAATTCATCTGGAGTGTGCACAATCCTATACCCTAGAATATTCACATTGTCAAGGTTTTGTCGGAATGAAATTGTAAGCTCATGAGTGACAAAGATTCTCTATAATAATATATTTCTCATTTGTTTTCACCATAAAAAAAATCTGTAATTCTTAGAATAAATTTTTAAACTCTTAAACATGTAAAAACCTTAAAGAGTGATCACACATTACAATAATGATGTGCATTATGTTATCACCTATCAATGAAAATAAGATGACTAATGCTCATGATATCATAATTACAGCATGAAATCAGTAATTGAAGACCAGCACAATCAATTTGAGAACCATAGAACATGGTGAAAACCTACATTGTATTGCACTAAATGCTTAAGGCAACACATTTTGAAAAATGGGTAAACACATTCACTATTAATTATTATCCAACGGAGAAAGTAAATTGACTAGAAAAGAAAGAAAAGGACCACACCCCTGCGTTAAGCATGCCATCACGAAATGTAATAACTTGTATGAGAATAAATATCAAGGTACCATGCACCTTTCCTCCACCTCCATGGGTTGGCTTTATTAGGATTGGATGCCCAATTTTGTCAGGTTCCAACTTCATTTTATCAATATCTTGTTCATTTCCATGATATCCAGGCACAAGTGGTACCCCTGCAGCCCCTATTATTCTCTTTGATGCACTGATGAATGTATAAAAACATTGATCAGCTGAAGATGCTTTATAACATATCTCATACAGATAAAAAGGTAAGCATGCCAAATTGACTCTCACTATACTTGGTCGAGTAAAGGCGCCCTTGAAGGATTGAATATATGATAGAGGAAGAAGGCAACCTATTGAAATTCCTAAAGATATCCTTCCCTCTCTAAAGTCTAAAGTCTAAACCGACTCGGATCTCTATTACACTATAGAATAATGCTAGGCTGGCAGGGGTTTCAAATTTCTTATTCATTGGATAATTAAAAATTACTTAGATGATGACTGTACAAATAGTATTAGTCGCCAATAATTATCGTTTACTAACATGAGTGCATTACCCCTAATGCTTATAGTGCAATGCAAAGAATTCCAACATGAAACCTTGTTACCAACTTCCAAGTTCCCACCTCTAGCCTCTAATAGGGCACCCCTTACGCATTTCCAAGTTAAAGAACAAAATTCAAATAGCAAATGTGATTAATATTCAAAACAAGGCAAGAATGAAAGAAAGGCAGGCAACACTCTATCATACCTTTTGTCACCCATATCACTCTATCATACGTCCCAGTAGAATTTAAAACAATATTACAGACAGAGCAAAGAAATTGAACATATTGTACTCCCAGCCACCAACAAGGTGACAAACCCTGACCCAAATAGAGACAAAGTAAGAGAAACTCTATGATATGTGTTTATGGGTGAATTTGGTTTAAGACAAATTCCAACAAACAAATATATTTTATCAGTCGAATGTGGATTCACGAATTATGTGGTAATCTCATTTGAAAATAAGCTTTTAAGAAATGGATGAGTAACGTGCAAAATGTAAAGTGCAAAGAAGCTTTAAAGTGCAGAGAAAATAAATTGCAAGAAATGTAAAGTGCTGAAGGTTAAAATGCAGAAAATAAAGGTGCAGAAAGTTTAAATGCAAGAAATGTAAAAGTGCAGTAAGTTTAAAGTGCAGAAAACGTAAAACACATGAATTTAAAGTGTAGAAAGAGTAAAGAAATTTAAAGGACAAAGCTTGAAAATAAAGAATTTAAAAAACATTGCATTAATGTAAATTACTAGAAATGAAAATGGAAGTCATACTTAGAATCAAATCCGTTAATCTGCTTGAATGAGATGTTCGGATTGTATATCCAGTAAAACCACCATTTGTACATCATGAATACTAGTATTTATAGGCAAAATATAAAAAATAACTGACTCCTAAAAACTGACCACGTACATAGCAGTTATGCCACGTTCTCACTAATATCTTACTTAATTTTCGACAATAATCAACTCCTGTCGAATTCAGAATTGGTAACTTTATTTTCGATGAAACTAACCCTTGGCCATTTGAGAGTTGGCCACCACTTGGATCTCCATCTAGCTATCGAATTCAAGACTAATAACTGAAAGCAACTGAGATCTTTCGACAAAAACCAACATCTAACTATAACACATTAGAAAATTTCTTCAATGTCATCATCATTGAGCTGTTGAAAATCTCTTCGTCGAATATCTCAATGTTATCATCCGGCTGTCGAAACCTTTAGTCGTCGAATGTCTCAATGGTATCATCCGACTATCAAAATTATCTTCGTCGAATATTTCAATGTTATCATCCGACTGTCGAAAATATATTCGTCGAATTAGAACATGTGATTTTACCCCCAACACATGCCCCTAAAATTTTTCTTTCGACATTGCTGGAAGAAAGATAAATTTTAATCTCATCTTCTAGTTCCAATCTTCGACTTCTGCAATGCCTGCCATCTCTCTGCCTCTTCCGACAGAGGTTTAAACGTGCTGGGAGTTTTTCTCAAGCAAATAAAGACAACCTCGTCCAAATCTTCACAGACGAATTCGATATAGACACCTTTATGACTAAAATTGCACCTACTAATCCACCTCTACCTCCTTCGACAAATTCAATTGTTGCAAAACCAGAAAATATTGAAGACATAGAAGTGGATTTGGATGAACTAATCACCTTGCTGTCAAGTAGTCACAGGAGTCCTCCACTGTCAGCTTGCTCTTCCACACAACAAGGACAATATTCTAGTGACTCTTACGTCATTGAACTATTGGCTGAGCTAAAGAATGCCTTCACTTATAACATTTAAGTTTTGACCAACCTCTTCAGGAAAGGATGATGGTCATTGTGACCGAGTAGAAACCCTTTTCTCAACAGCTGCCAATAGTCAGTCGAGCTCTTCCTATGACTGTCAAAGATTTTCTTCACAATTTGTCTTAAAAAATGCCTATTATTCGTTGAGTCATTCTTGCTTATGACAAAGAAGTTCAAGAAAAGTCCAGAATCTTGAAGTAGTTGATTGACGCATAGGACGAGATTGAAGAGACTCGTCGTCGAAAGCAAAAGCTCATCATTGTATTACAATAGAGGACTACTAAGCAACAAAGCATTGTCAACAACTCCAAACACTGGTCTGTCGAAACCAAGGTAGTGCTAGCAAAGATAAACTCCTTTGAATCAGAGTATTACAGAGCTTGCACTGACAAACAAATCTTGGAAGATTCTTAGGAAGTTTTTGCAAATAACTTAATTGTATATGATCCTCCCCCTTTTGGTTAATTGTCATTTTTTTCTTATATTTTTTGTAATGTCCTGACAACTTAATCAAGTTGTCAAATTGACAAATGAAATTAATTTCCAATCATACTTTGTCAATTTTTACTTCGCACATTGTCGGCCTATATGGCTTCAAATATTTGCCATTAATTGACTTAACTCTCAAACCTGAATTAATTTCGACAAGTGCATAAGCATTCCCAGAAAATACTTGAGTAATTTTAAATGGTCCTTCCCATTTTGGAGACCATTTTCCATATTCTCGGCAACTCTTATCCATGGGCAAGATTACTTTCCAAACCAAGTCATCAATCTTAAAAGATTTATACTTAACTCGACTGTCGTAAAACTTCGTAATTCTTTCTTTTTGTCGAATCAAGTTTTCTAAAGCAACTAATCTTTCATCACCTAATTTGTTTAATTCATCAAATATTAAGTCCCAATAATGTTCAATTGGTAACTCGTCTTGTTTTTGAATCCGAATTGATTGAAGATTAATCTCAACTGGTAACACTGCATCATGACCATAAACTAACTTATATGGTGAAGTGCCCATCGATTCTCTTGGTAAATTTCTATATGCCCATAGAATTTGATTAAGAGTATTATGCTAATTTCTAGGTTGTCGATCAATATGCTTTTTAATCAGACTTATGATTATTTATTCATGGCCTCTACTTGGCCATTTGCTTGAGCATAATATGGAGTCGACGTAATCATTTTAATTTTTCTAGAATTGGCATATTCGATAACTTTCTTTCCAATGAACACCGTTCCTTGGTCAATTGTCAAAGTTTGTGGTATTCTAAACCTACAAACTATATTGTCTTCTATAAAATCAATTACTTCTTGTTGGGTAACTTCTTTTAATGCTACAGCCTCAACCCATTTTGTAAAGTAATCAACTCTAACTAAAATATACTTGTGTCCTTTCGACGATGTAGGATGAATTTGGCCTATTATATCCAAAGCCTTTCCTCTGAAAGGCCAAGGTTTAACAATGGTATGTAATTCACTAGCAGGAACGTTCTGTATATGGCCATGTTTTTGACATTCTTCACAAGATTTGGCAAACATTATACAATCCTTTACTAGCGTAGGCCAATAATACCTTTGTCGTCGAAGAACCCATTTCATTTTATCACCTGCTTGATGAGCTCCACAAATTCCTTCATGGACCTCTGCTAAGGCAATATAAGCCCCTGCTTCACCCAAGCAGACCTCTAAATTTCCATCGACAGAATTTCTATACAAAGCCCTTCCTAATATTACAAATTTCGACGCTCTGTATTTGAGCTTCCTGTCCACGTTTTGACTTGGATTTTCCAAATAGCTTAATATTGGCTATCTCCAGTCATTAACTGTCGAAATATCATTTTGCAGTACATCTCTTTCTTCTAATGGATATAAAAGTTCTCTAATCTCCATTAGATTTGTCAGGACTTTGGACAAAATTTTATACCCAGAGGCTATCTGTGCTAATTCATTAGCCTCTTCATTCAAATTTCTAGGGATATGTTCGACAATAACTTCGTCGAATCTCTTCATTAACTTACTCGCCACAACACAATATTTGGTCAGATTATAACTGACACATTTATATTCTTGTGTGAGTTGCTTAATGACTAACTGTGAATCCCCAAAAATATGCACATTACATGCTTTCATTTCTATTAATATTTCTAACCCGACAATTAAGCCTTCATACTCAACCTCATTGTTTGAGCATGTATATTTAAGTTCAAACATGAATTTAGTTGGAGTACCTTGAGGAGAAACAATAAAAATTCCTACTCCAACTCCATTTTGATGTCTTGAGCCATCAAAATATAAGCGCCAAGGTTTTAACCCTATGAAATTTATATTATCAACATCCAAACATGGATGATTAGCCAAAAAATCAGCAATTGCTTGGCCTTTGACAGCTTTCATTGGAACATATTGTAAAGAGAATTCTGACAAAGCAACAATCGATTTACCAATACGTCCATTCAATATTGGTTTTGACAACATATACTTTATTACATCAGTTTTTGACATAACCAATACATTACAAGGCATCATATAATATTTAAGTTTAGTACATGAGAAGTATAATGCTAAACAAAGTTTCTCTATTGCACTATATCTCCTTTCAGCATCATTTAAAACTTGACTAAGATAATATACAACTCTCTCTACACCATTCTCATCTTGAGCTAGCATACTACCTATAGTATCATTTGACGCTGATATGTACAATTTCAACGGTCTGTGAGGCATTGGAGGCATCATGACCGGGGGGTTTGTCAAATATTGTTAAATTTGGTCGAATGCTTCTTGATGACAAGACTCCCATACAAAGTCTTGTTCAGCCTTCAACTTGATTAATGAGGTGAAAACTCTAGTTCTTCCTGACAAGTTAGAAATGAATCTTCATAAAAAGTTCACCTTTCCCAGGAAAGATTGTAACTCCTTCTTATTTGTCGGAGGTAAAGCTTCCAAAACTGCCTTGGCTTTTTTCTTGTCTACCTCAATACCTTTTTTATGGACTAAAAAATTCAAGAATTTAGCAGCCGACACCCCAAAACCACATTTCTCTGGAATCATCTTGAGGTTGTGCTTTCTCATCCTATCGAATGCCTGCCTCAAGTTTGTCAAGTGGTTCTCTTTTGTTTCTAACTTAACAATGACATCGTCGATATACACCTCCATAAATTTTCCAATAACGTCATGGAAGATTGTATTCATTGCTCTCTGATAGGTGATCCCTGCATTCTTTAAACCGAAAGACATGACTATCCATTCATATGTTCCAGTAGCTCCTGGACATCTGAAGGCAGTTTTGGACACGTCCTCCTCAGCTATAAAAATTTGATTATAACCTGCATGACCATCCATAAAACTTAACAATTCATGTCCAGATGCGGCATCAACTAACATGTCCGCAATTGGCATTGGATATTCATCTTTAAGTGTAGCAGTGTTTAGATTTCTCAAATCTACACATATTCTTAACTTGCCATTTTTCTTAATTACAAGAACAATATTAGAAAGTCATTCGACATACCTGGTTGTTCTGATGAACTTGGCTTTGAGCAATCTTTCGACCTCTTCCTTTATCTTCAAAACCACCTCAGGTGCAAATCTTCTATTAGCTTGCTTTACAGGTTTGCAACCTTCTTTCAATGGTAGTCTATGCTCAACCAGATCTCTACTCAAACCAGGCATTTCAACGTAATTCCACGCAAAACAATCTTTATATTCCCTAATTAATTCAACAAGATTTTTTTTAAACTCCTTTGGCAAAAATAAACTCACAAATATAGGCCTTCTGTCTGTTTCAGTGCCCAAGTTTTTTTTCTTCCAAAGGATCTTCCATCTCTACACCTTGTCTTTCATCAAGTCCTTTCTCGAAACCCAAAGGACCGTCATCTATTATGCAATCTGATAATACACCTTTAGTGGTGTAAACAGCCCTGTCGGCCAAATAAGCCGACAGTCGATCCAACTGATTAACACTCATGGCTAGTGCTTGGCCGATCTATTTCGGCCTTATTCATTAGTCGAATGCCAAACTGATCCACTAGGCATGTTTCAAGTGCATATTTGTCGATAACTCCATTATTTGTCGTGACTGGCTTAACATTTGGAGCATAGATTTTAAAATCGACATGAAGTTGTTGTAAATAGCAAGGACTGTCATCTGCCTCTACTATTTCCACTTGATCATCTGTATTCCAAAGAATAAGTTTCTGATGAACTGTTGATGGTATTGCTCCAACAGCATGTATCCAATCTCTCCCCAGTAGAAGATTGTAACTGGATTTTGTTGGAATTACGACAAACAATGTCAACCTCTCAATGGATCCAACTTGTATATTCAACATCATTACTCCGTTTGACGGGGAAGTTTTGCCACTGAAATCAGTAACAATCATGTTAGTTGCCATTAAATCAAACTCATTCTTCCCAAGTTTCTTTAACATTGCCCTTGGGATCAAATTGATAGCTGCCTTTCCGTCTATCAAGACTCTATTTGTCGGTTTGCCTTCTAGCAAAGCCTTGATGTGCAATGGGTGGAGATGAGTCTTTTGTTCCTCTGTTTGCTTTTCAAAATATGTTGTATTGTTGCACACAGTTAACATATTATCTTGACAGAAAAGCCAATGATAATCGAGGTCATCTAAGTCTTCTTCATTCTCTCCTATATATTCAATTTCGTGATACCCTTCGAATTCAACAGGTATAACTGAAATCAAGTTCACGTTCATTGATTTCAAGAATTCCCCTTCATCTGACTCTTCATGACTTTTATATCCACCAAGCTTGAGGTACTATTCTAATGGCAAACTACTATCCATATCCATTATGATGTCATCCAGATCCTTGTCCAGATTGAAATCCATGTTGATTTGTTCATTATCACCAAAGCCTAAAAGATCATCTGTATCAGTCAAGGCTTCAATAACTTCATCAACTGTCAAATCCATATCTACAATTTGGCAATCAGGCTTCACCAAATTTCTTTTCCCTTTGATCATGCCAAGCGTTTCCTTTTTCCACTCGACATCTTGGTCAGGATCTTTCATAACTTTTAAGATTTCTTCCTTCAACCAATCTTCATCATCACTATTGCTTTTGTTCCCAGCTATTCCTCTTATCATTTTCTCAACTTTCGACCTAGCCATGTGCTTGCTTTCGTTAACTGCCAGATTGTTTTCCTTTGCTTCTTTTTCTGCTGCTATAAGTCCAATTGGCCATTTCCTTCTAATTTTGTTTGAAGTAGGCCCTTGAACTTGTTTCCCTTTCTTTATTTCTGTAAGTTCTTCTTGTCGGAGATTGCTATTCCCATTCGACCATTTAACTTCACTTGTTGTCAGCTCAACTGGGATTGCCCCCCTTGTATCTGCATATTCTTTTTTGACAATATTCTTCAATTTCTTGTCATCTTTATTTTCATCTAATGCTGGCTTAACTTTGACTACTAAATATCCCATTTCTGTAGGTTGTTCTTTAATAATTAAACCCTCAGCCAAACTCCTTCTCTTCTGAGCCTGTCTCAACCTCTGCAACCTTCTTTTTTGACTCTTTGACATTGGTAAAGACTTTGATGGCCTTGCTACATCCTGGCCAATCAAAACTTCATCTTGGTCAATTCTACCATGTTTGTAATCTTCATTCCAGAATGGTCGATTTTTCTGAAACCTATTCTTCTTGGCAGCCACATTTTGTCGAAAATACGTGTAACTTGCCATTGCAGAATTTTTAACCCATCTGTCCACAATAACATTGGCAGGTGGTACTCTAGTCCTAGCTGGTCCGACGCAACTCCTGGTAAATGCATTACTCTCCATAGATCCACCAGGTGACTTAACCAATCAGTCATTCGTATTAGGCCTTGGCATATAGACTGGCTTAGGTTTTGGAGTATAAACTGGCTTAGGCTTTGGAGTATAAACTGACTTCGGAGTATTGAAAGACTTTTGTGGTTTTCCAACTTTCTTATCGAAAAACTTATTTTTACCTTGTAAATTACCTTGTTGTTCCTCAGTAGATTTCTTTGCAGCCAATTCATCATACATTGCATTGCATCTAGGACACAACCTTACTTTGCCTTTTTCTTTCTTTCTTTCCAGGAAATTTTTAAGAGATTCTCCTGATTTGGTCCAGGAAATTTTTAAGAGATTCTCCTGATTTTGGGATAAACGTCCATTGCATCTTCCATGTCAATGTCGAATCCCTACAAATTCCTTATGTTGATCATTTCAACATTTAAAGGAACCTGTTGATCGACGTATGAAATCCCAGCCTGAAACGGATCTATATCAACTTTCATATCCACCTTAGGCTTGTCAGCAAACTTCAAACCCCTATCCATTAGTGTCTTCTGAATCAAATCTCTGAAACAAATACATTCGTTAGTAACATGACTGAAATTGTTATAAAACTTACAATATTTTCAGTCTTTTATTTCATCAGATTTTAATAACTTATGGTCTTTTGACAATTTAATCTGTTTATCTTTTAACAACAAATAAAAAAATTTTCCGGTTCTTGTTACGTCGAATGTATATATTTTTCTATTGACATAACTCATTTTTTCCTTATTTCTTGTAGGCTAGAGAGCCTGACACACATAAGGAGGACCATTCTGAAGTTCAGTAATGTTGACTTCAAATTCGTCATTGCTATCTTCAGTTTCATTGTCAGATTCACCTAATCCGACGAATGCTACTTTCTCCCTTTTGAGGAATCTCTTTTGTTTATTAACCTTTTCAGCTTTTAGTTGTTCTATTTGCCTAACCTTTTCACCTAGTTGGGCAAGATCAACTAAATGTTGGTTCACTAACTTTTTCTTTATGTAATAGTCTAAACCCCCTGTAACAATTTTCACTATTTCTGCTTCAGGTATAAGAGTAAAACATCTACTCCTCATTTGTCGAAACCTAGATAGGTAATCTTCTATTGTTTCATTATACACTCTCTTAATATTGAAGAGATTTGTAAGTCCAACTTTCAAATCCCCTCTGAAGAATTGATTATGAAAACTTCTTTCTAATTGAGTCCAATCTCAATGTCGAAAACCAAGAGAATGCAGTTTTAGTAAGGGAGCTTGGGAAAAATCTCATTTTGAGGCCTTCAATAGTGGCTAATTCTCCCATTTCTATTGTATACCGTGCGATAAGTTCGACAGTCGATTCTCCATTTTCACCAGCAAACTTTGAAAGCTTAGGAATTTTAATTCCTCTAGGCAATTCTGCTTGTTGTACCCACTCAGGAAACGCTGAAACAAAATAGGGTTGGTTGGCATATCCAACATTGAACCCAAATCTATTCAGCACCTATTCTACTACTTGGTTTACATTTTGCTCAATTACTTGGTGCCCCCCAAGATTTTGTCGAAGTAATCTCATGGCTGCATGATTTCCTAGCCATTTGATCCTCATCACCTCGACGGAGCATATGGACATTACCATATTCCAAGTGTGGCTGATCATTTTGCCTAGGTTGTTCTAGGTTTTGTTGATTTTGTCCCCCATTTTCTTGAGGTATAACCATTTCTCTGTTTACTCTAGGCTGGGTTCCTTGTACATTTTCATTGGCCAATCCACCTATCCCCAAAGCTTGATTTAGCCTTGCCATTTGTTGGGCCAATGCGCTGCAAGCATTATTTGTGTTTTCCATAATTGGTGTAATCACAACACCCATTTGTTGAGTGAACATATGCACCATTTCATGATTACTTTCATCCATTTGTTGTCGAAAACTAGCCAAAGAATTTGTAGTTGGCCCAGTTATATTCTGAGGAATATCTCTCGACATATTTGGAAATACAGGTCCCAAATTCAATCTCTCCTGTCGAAAAAGAGTTGGATTACTTGAACTTGCAACTCCTGTTCCTTGGCCATTAAAACTTGCTAAAGCCGAACTTATTTGTGGTTGGCCTTGTGAAGCTACCGTTTGGCCTATAGTATTAGCCAAAGTAGAGCCAAGTCCTATTTGTGCCAACACAGGAGGGACATAATTTGATGGCAAACCATATTATGGTGCCAACCTTGAATTTGAGTTCATTACACTTTCATTACTTGGTTGATTAGGTGATGACTGAGTCACTACAGGCTCCACTTGTTCTAACACTGGGTTACTCCTGAGAGTACCAGCTGCTATTATATCAACCACAGGACCCGTACTAACAATAGTTAAAGGTGACGCCGAAACGGCTATCGAAGGTGGCACACTAACTTCAACTGAAAGTGCATTTGACGCCTAGTTATTTGCGTTACTCATAATTTGTGTATCTTGAGAAGGGCAAGAAAATACCAACTTTCCACTTCTTTAAATGCATAAAACCATCTTCTTATGAAGAGGTTTGTGACATTACCGAGTTACTTTGAACTCGTCCCACTAGGCGTGCCAATTTGTTTATGGATGAATTTGATTTAAGACAAATTCCAACAAACAAATATACTTTATCAGTCGAATATGGATTCACGAGTTATGTGGTAATCTCATTTGAAAAGAAGCTTTTAAGAAATGGATGAGTAATGTGCAAAATGTAAAGTGTAAAGAAGCTTTAAAGTGCAGAGAAAGTAAATTGCAAGAAATGTAAAGTGCTGAAGGTTAAAATGCAGAAAATAAAGGTGCAGAAAGTTTAAATGCAAGAAATGTAAAAGTGCAGTAAGTTTAAATTGCAGAAAACGTAAAACGCATGAATTTAAAGTACAGAAAGAGTAAAAAAATTTAAAGGACAAAGCTTGAAAATAAAGAATTTAAAAGACATTGCATTAATGTAAATTGCTATAAATGAAAATGGAAGTCCTACCTGGAATCAAATCCGTTAATCTGCTTAAGTGGGATGTTAGGATTGTATATCCAGTAAAACCACCATTTGTACATCGTGAATACTAGTATTTATAGACAAAATATAAAAAATAACTGACTCCTAAAAACTGACCACGTACATGGCAGTTATGCCACGTTCTCACTAATATCTTACTTAATTTTCGACAATAACCAACTCCTGTCGAATTCAGAATTGGTAACTTTATTTTCGAGGAAACCAACCCTTGGCCATTTGAGAGTTAGCCACCACTTGGATCTCCATCTAGCTGTCGAATTCAAGACTAATAACTAAAAGCAACTGAGATCTTTCGACAAAAACCAACATCTGACTATAACACATTAGAAAATTTCTTCAATGTCATCATCATTGAGCTGTCGAAAATCTCTTCATCGAATATCTCAATGTTATCATCCAGCTATCGAAACCCTTATTCGTCGAATGTCTCAATGGTATCATTCGACTATCAAAATTATCTTCGTTGAATATTTTAATGTTATCATCTGACTGTCGAAAATATGTTCGTCGAATTAGAAGTTGTGATTTTACCCCCAACAATATGGCTCCAATTTTGTTTATGTAAAGAGTATGTCAAAAAGCTAAGTAAAGCAATAGGTGTAACACCCACCATAGTGTATCACATTTAAGACTAAAACTTAAATAACTTACCCAAGTTGTAAAAGAATTAATATTGTAACGATACTGATTTTAAAATTTCATTTGCGAGTAATATAAAAATTAGATAAATAAATAAATAAAACCATACAATACATAACTGAACATTACGCACTCATAATATATAGAAATATAAAACTCAGTTTACAAATAATATACATACATAAGATCGTACTTCAAAAAGTAAATATATACAATTGTTACTTCAAAACATTAAATTAACCAAAGCTAAAATTTGTAGTGAGAAAGTTCCTCAGAAGGATCTTCCTCAGTCTCCTCCGAAGACAAAAACCCCGAGTTCTACGCAGACCTAGGAACAGGAGTACGCACAGATGACACCATAGAGTTCTCTCTAGGGGTGTAAATAGGAACACCCCACAAATCCCTCATGGGCATCAAGAACTCTAAATGCAAATAAACAGTAGTAGACAAAATGGGGTTCCCATTACGGGTCCCACTAAAAGTTAGGGTCAGCTCCCCAACATAAATAACACAATCCCTCTCCAAATCTATAGTCCAAGCATCCACATCGCCATGGAACTATGCATGCATAAACCTAATGATGCCTCGTCGGTACGCCATAATATACAACAAATAAACTATCTCAAACAGAATCCAGGCGATCCTGACTCTTCTTCTACATCGTCTTTATTTAATATAAACATATAACCTAACAGACATAACATGAAGAGGTGAGATCCCCTACATCAATACCAGTATGGTAGCATAGAGATAATAGAAAACATACATATATATCATTAACAAGTAAAATCATGTTCTCATTTCATAGATAAAATAACAGATAAATATAATTATCACATCAATATGTTGACCCACTATACATATGTACACATACCAATTCCTACTCCATAGAGCTAATCACAATCTCGAAGAGAATGATCCAGAAGATATGTTCGTATCTCGTTAGCCTCCAACAAAGTGCTAAAACAGAATTTCAATGTACGCAACATGGCTTATACAAGACAGTCTACGCTAGATCGTGATTAAGGATAGTGTTTTGTCAAGATCGTCGGTGCATTGCACAGTACACCATGACCTAGTGGTGCTACCAACTATCCACTTGTGGAATCCTCGCCCTGATGCCTCCATTGATCAACACTACACATATCGTACCCACACTAAGGTGTAATTCATCTCCTAGGCAACTTGCCTTTACCAATAAGACTGGCATGCTTTTCAATGTATGATTTATGATCCAATACACATACATACATTCATATCACAATTTTTCATAAAAACACGCCATCACTTGGCGAAGCTATTTTCTAACATATATGGGTCCACTACGTTGGCCTGATAGCAAACCGCTATTATTTTCAATTGCTTGATACTTTTATCGTGTGTTTCACAATCGCGTAACATTTTTGTTACGTTTTCAAATTGTGTTTCAACATTTTTCTAAATTGCGTAGAGATTTTCGAACGTTTTATCAATCGCATAGTGATTTTAAATCATTTTCTCAATTGCGTAGCTCAAAATCATTATTTTTCAATTGCGTAAATTATTTCTTGACTTTCTAAAATAAACTTTTAACACTTTTATATTTAATATATAATAACCTTATCTAAAATAATTTCTTCCTTAAAATTCCTTTAAATATTATTTTCTGCTATTCTTTATAAAAATTCAATTTTCCTTGATTTAATCAAACTTTATAAATCAAAGTCTACCGACGCGCTTGGAAACCCAAATAGGTGAGCTATACGTTAATAAACTCAAATTCTTTTAAATTTCAACCCATTCATAACCGAATTCTACTTACCAAAATTATTCCAAAACTTAGTTTGTTTCCTTTTTATACTTTAAAATCTACTAATTTGAATTCTTGTTATTTAATTCTCTATGAATACACTTAGGAAATTATTTTTGATCTAGATTTTCAATTTCTTAGCATGTTGGCAGAAAATCAAATAGTATTTTTTCACAAAATATTTGTTCATTTCCTATTTCTTTTTCTTTGAAAAACCCTTAACTCATTTACTTATTACTTACTCATCTAAATTCACACTTGATACAATATTTTTGATTTGTTTGCTTCAAAATAGGTGTGAAGGTTGTGAGCCTCTAGGTTCTTTGGAACCAAAATCTCTTTCCTTTTCATGTGATTTGTAACACCCTCCTATTTATAGACTTTATGAAAAAGATGAAGGCTTAGGATAATTTAAGTAACCCAAGTTACCAACCAAAGGTCTTAATAATAGAAGTAGAAACAACCAGGTCAAAAGATAATAAAGACACAGATAACTCTAATTGACCCACACAATTATATGCCATAAAGAAATAGGTTACCCTCAGAATTATACAGCAGACTCAGAAGATTACTTAGCAGCAAGGAACGATAGCCGAGATTTAGAATCGGACAAAGTCGAAATAAGTCTCAGAATATGAGATTTCATAACGTTAGACCATATTGGTTCCGAAAGAGGAAAAACCATAAGGTCAAGCGATTCTAACGAAAAATGTATTTGTGATCATCGGGAAATCAACGACAGCAACAATCTCGTGGAGGAAGTGCGAGTGGTACCAGGTTTAGTCAGACTGTGACATCTGCACCAACATGTCAGAAGTGTGGGGAAGATCATTTAACAATGGACTGTACAATCAAAGGAATCATATGTTTCAAGTGTAGGATGCCCGGACATATTGCTAGAAAGTGTATTCCACCAAAAGCAAAGTCATCTGTTAGTAACACACGTGCTTCGACATCTCAAGTAGAATGGAGCGTTGATTCTTTAAGTGGAGCAAAAGTATTTCAGACTGAAGACCTAAACAAAGAAGGTTGTGTCACAAAAGGTGATCCTTTAACTACACCCTCTATAGGGCATCACATTTTATACTAAAAACTTAAAACCTGAAAATCATTTAACAAAAGGCTTTAAGTTCAAAAATAAAATGTGACGCCCTATGGAGGGTATTATATGATTCACATCCTATATTACACATACATCATTATGCTTCAACTATCACATATTCATGCATACTAATAAAACAATAAAAGCATATTAATCAAAACAATCACAAAGCATGAAAACATATACATACAAGTGAATAAATCCTTATGGATTTTTTACTAACAACCAATTTCATTTCTCACCACCACACATGACTAATGAAGTTAATCTCCCTCTTGCCTCAAAGAAAGATCAATCAAGTCTTTGCTTGTCCTCTTGAAGATTTCATCCACCAAGAACTCAAACCCTATAAATCTTTAAACCATTCCAAAGTTACAAACAAGACTTGAAAACAAGAAAACCTTGGATCAAACATGATTTACAACTTTGAAATCAAACTTAAAAGCAAAACTCAAGAACTTTACCTCGAAAACTTAAGAACCCTAGCTTGTAGTAAAGGTAGAAGATGGATGATTTAGCTTGTGCTCTCAACATGAAAGAGTCTTAGAATGATGTGTAGGTTTAGGAAATAAGGTTAGATGAAATTAAGAGAGGTTGGATGATGGTTTTGAAGGGTTTGACCATAAGCTATGGTGAAAGGAAAGTGAGAGATAAATTTTGGCTTAGCTTGCTTTGATAGAAAAAGAAGATGAAGATAGAAATGAAATGAAGTCCTAAACCCCCCTTGGTCGTGGAGTGTATTCATGTGGAGAGTCAAAGACTTAATCAACAAGTTTAACAAATATCTCTAGGTGTTAGTCATATGTATGTCATGGTTTGGTCACCTTGGTTTCTATTAGTTCAAGCTTAAGAGTCATTGCATGACTCACAAATGGTGAAGGTCCTAGACTCCTCTTGGTTATGGACCACCAAACCAAAGGCTAACCAAGTTTGTTCCCATAATCACTTAGTTTAACTAGTTAGTTTCCTATTAGTTCAAGACAAGTCCAACCATTATTGTTGACTAGTTTTCATTGGTTACTCTTAAGTAACTAGCTCTCTAATTGGTTCCTCAAAGTAAGCCTTCAAGAATGCTCTAAAAAAATGACCAAGACTTTTCCAGAGGCTTTTATCCAATGGAAAGAAGTTACCAAAGTTATTACCCAATGGATAGAAGCTACTGCTCACGAACCAGTAGTTATTGTCCAATGAATAATAAAACACGAAAAAAATTTATTTGACAAATAAATTCTGAAAATTATAAAATTGAGAGCTGTGTCTTTTGGTTTCAGGTTTAGTAAGCTCCCCCGGCCTCGAATAAACTGTCAAAGATTGTTCTCGGCCCAAAAAAATTTTATTTTCCTGGCACAGAGTAAAACACACAAAAAGTCAAAAAACAATTACAAAACAGTCAAAATAAATTAAGCAGGGCACAGAAATCACAAAATAGTAAAATCTCATATTACTGAGAAACATGAAATTTTGGGGTGTTACAACTCTACCCCTCTAAAAAAAAATTTCTTCCTCGAAATTTATCGTACCTTAGAATAGTTGTGGATGTTGCTCCTTCATTTTATCTTCCAACTCCCAGGTAGTATCTCCCGTCACCTTATTCCAGATCACTTTCACCAATGCAATCTATTTCCCTCTAAGTTGTTTCACTCTCTTGTCCTCAATCTTAATAGAAAGTGCCTCATAAGTCAAATTTTCTTTTAGTTGTACCATATCAGGTTGAATGATATGAGTTGGATCAGGCATATACTTTCACAATTGCGACACATGAAAGATATTATGAAGGTTGGAAAGAAAGGGTAGTAAAGCTATTTGGTATGCTACTGGACCTATCCGACGAAGAATTTGATATGGTCCAATGAATTTAGGAGTAAGTTTTTTAGATTTAATAGCCCTTCTGACTCCAGTCATGGGTGTAACTCACAAAAACACATGTTCACCTTCCTCAAATTCAAGAGATCTCCTTATGTTATCCGCATAGCTTTTCTGCCAACTCTGAGTTGCTCGCATTTTCTCCTGAATCATCTTAATCTTTTTCGTCGTTTGTTGTACAAGCTCAGGTATTCACACTTTCTCCATCTTGGTACCAACATAACGAGGTTTTGCATTGTCGCCCATACAACGCCTCATAGGGTACCATCCCTATGCTTGAATGAAAACTATTATTATAGGTAAACTCTATCAGAGGCAAGAATTTATCCCAACTCTCGATTTGTTCTAACACACAAGCCCTTAATAAATCCTCCAATGACTGAATAGTCCTCTTTGTCTGACCATCGGTTTGTGGATGATAAGCTGAACTTAGATGAATTTTTGTCCCCATAGCTTCTTGTAAACTCTACCAAAACCTCAATGTAAACCTTGGGTCTCTATCGAAAATGATACTAGAGGGTACACCGTGAAGTCTAACAATTTCTCTTATGTACACCTGGGTCAATCTCTCCATTGAATACTTTATGTTAATTGGAAAGAAGTGCGCAGACTTCATAAGCCGATCAACAATAACCCATATAGATGTTGGGAATTGTGGATCAAAAGTCACGCAATGAAATAATAAAAAATTCCCTCACAGGATCCATGCGAAAAGGCCATAATCCGAGTTTTTAAAGGTTCATCTCTTGAAGCGTGATAAACACAAGCGAGGTGAATCACCAACACCGTAATAGTGATGATGTCTCAGCGGTATCCACACGAACAGACTTCAAAAAGGAGTCACGCCTCTGTTTCGCAGTGCTAGATGCGAAGAGAAGAAAAACCTTTCATTGTCTCTCACTCACTTTCTGTAGGTGTGGCTAGGGTTGTGGTATTGTGTACATAGTAGCCCCTTTAGCAGTACTATTTATAATAGTGACTGCCTTAAGTGAGTGTGAGCAGTAGCAAGGTAAGCTATACAACCCTAAACTCATCTGTTATGAGTTAGGCCCACAATTGAATCCGAGTCCAACTTGAATTCTTATTACTCCAATTTAGTCTGCTCTAAGTGTGCGACCCTGCAGGTTCTCATGACGTTGGTAGTAATATTAAAATCTCATTTTAATATTACAAACAATGAGCGATATCTAGCAACACATCGTTGCTACCCAAGTAATGAGAATGTCAGTGATTTGACATAACCTATCTGTGACTAATGTTTCTATGTAGTTTAGTCCCTTTGTCTAGATATCTAGATTGAACACAAGGCATGGAACGTGTCACCCTTGTTTAGTTCAATCTCCAGTTTCCTGATTCTCGAGTAGACATAGTAATAACAAATGAGATCAATATCTCATATTGACTCATCTGAGCATGGTCATGCATTTCGTAGTCTCACTCATTCAGGGGGCTCGAAGATATCACTCCTGTTATATAGGAGGGACAAATCCCATCTACCTCACTCACATCCCTCCACATGAATTGCGGTATGTCTAATAACTAACTTTATAATCATCTTATTACAGATGATGTTTGATGGCATTAAAAACACACAACTCCTCATGTAGGAATCGTAGTGATTTCAGGTCAAAGGACCACATACACCATTATCACTATGAGAATCGCTTATGACACTCACGTAACGATCCACGTAGCGTTCTCATGGCGAGTCTGTCCAACACATCATTACTCTAATATGTATCCATGTGTAGACTTGATATCTCATATCTATGACCTGTGAGATGTGGTCATCAGTCTACGCACATACTAGTCTCAATGCATTATTGTTATCCTAATTAACAATAATACTTGACTAGGGACATTTAAGAATAGTATTTTACCCAATAGGATCTCACGATCAAGTCATCCACTTGATGTCCTATGGTATCAAACTTGCTATTCTAAGGACTTTATTATGTTTATAAAAAAAGAACACACTAAATGAAATGTTTTATATATTAAAAATAGTATAATACAATGTATGTAAAAATAGACAAAATGTATTGGCCTCTAGGGCATACACTAACAATAGAATCATAACCTTTCCTAGTCCTTGGCAATCTGATGACAAAATCCATGACAATGATATCCCATTTCTATTCTGGAATAGTTAGAGGTTGTAACATTCCTGCTAGTCTCTGATGTTGTGCCTTAGCCTTTTGACAAACTAAGCACGATGACATATGCGTGGCAATATCTCTCTTCATCCCTTGCCACCAAAATAACTGCTTCAGATCCTGATACATCTTAGTCATTCCCGGATGCATACTCAACATGCTAGTATGGACTTCATCAAGAATCGACTTCCTAAGCTCCGGATCATTGGGTATACAGATCCTACCTTTGAATTTTAAAACTCCATCAGATCCTTCCTCAACTGTTGACACAAGACCTTGCTTCATTAGCTCCATCTCATTTTGCAAAAATTGGTCTTCATACTTCTCTCAGATCTCTTCCAGTATATCATTCAAAATAGTAACCATATTCAAACAAATTTTTCCTGGCACCAACTCTACGGACAACCACATATCCCTAAACTATTCTATCAACTCGCCTTCTTTGATTATCATAGCAAATACACTAAGCATTTTCCTGCTCAAAGCATCAGCTACAACATTTGCCTTTCATGGATGATATTGAAGCTGAAAATTGTAATCCTTCAAAAATTCCAACCACCGCATCTACCTCATGTTTAACTCTTTCTGAACAAACAAATACTTCAGACTTTTGTGATCACTGAAGACATTGAACGTGGCTCCATAAAGAAAATGCCTCCAAATCATCAACGCAAACACAACTACAGCTAATTTCAAATCATGCGTTGGATAATTTTTCTCATGCACTTTCAGTTGTCTCAAAGCATATACTACAACCTTTCTATTCTGCATCAGTACACATCCTAAACCTTGATAGGAAGCATCACAGTACACCTCAAATGGTTCATTGGGATCTGGAAAAATCAACACTGGCATGGTAGTCAAACGTCTTTTAAATTCTTGGAAACTCTCTTTGCATGCATTAGTCCAGATAAAAGCTTGATTCTTCCGAGTGAGTTATATGAGAGGTCCCGCTATCTTGGACAAACCTTTGATAAATCTTTGATAATACCCAGCTAATCCAACAAAACTTTAAATCTCTGTCACAGACTTTGGCCTTTCGCACTAAAGAACTGTTTCCACTTTTGATGGATCCACCATAATTCCTTCCTTAGAAATCACATGACCCAAAAACTGTACTTCCTCTTACCATAATTCACACTTTGATAGCTTTGCGTACAACTTTTTTTTTTCAAAATCTGGAGAACTATACTGAGATGTTTAACATGTTTCTCATGATTTTGAGAATAGATCAAAATGTCATCAATAAAAACAACAACAAATCTATCTAGATAAGGATGAAAGATCTTACTCATGTAATCCATGAATATCGCAGGAGCATTCGTCACTCCAAAAGGCATCACTTGATACTCACAATGCCTATAATGAGTCCGAAAAGCCATCTTAGGTATATCCTCTACCTTAACGCGAATTTGATGATAACCAGATCATAGATCAATATTGGAGAAAATAGCTGCTCCTTTCAATTGGTCCATTAAATCATCTATCCTTGGAAGTGGATACTTATTCTTTATCATGACCTTGTTCAATTGACGGTAGTCCACATAGAGACGAGAAGTTCTATCCTTTTTCTTGACTAGCAGCACTAGAGCTCCCCATGGTGAAACACTAGGTCTCATAAATTGTTTTTTCCAATAGTTCCACCAATTGCTTCTTGAGCTCTTCTAATTCTAACGACGACATCCGGTATGGTGCCATCGAGATAGGACCTGATCCTGGTACAAGATCGATAAAAAATTCTAACTCTCTCTCTAGTGGTAATCCGGGAACATCATCAAGAAAAACCTCAAGAAACTCATTAACAACAGAAATAACGTGCACATCCTTCTCACTCTTGACTTCCAAAGAAGACAACAGCATGTATCATTGGGCTCCATCCCTCCAACAAGCTTGGACTTGGTTGGCCATCAAAAATCCAAAAATCTCATTCTCAGGAAATACTAAGGTCTTATTAGAACAATCTAACAGGATATGGTTAGAAGATAACTAATCTATCCCTAAGATTATATCGATTTCAGTAAGAGGTAAACAAATCAGATCAACATAAAAATTTTGACCTTCAATGATAATAGGGCAGTTCAAACAAACTTAGCAGTAGGGTAGAAACAATCAGATGAAAACATAGAGAAGACACAAAAAATCCCAAGTGATCCACACAGTCATAGGCAATAAACGAATGGGTTGCCCTCAAATCATACAACACAGTTAAAAGATTACCTGATATGACACATTCTCCCTTAATAAGATCCTTAGACTAGGAGGCTTCCGCTCCACTCATTGTATATACTCGCCCTCCTACTTGTGGTTTGGTAGCACGTACATTACTCACATAAGGCTCTATCTTCGGTTGATTACAATCTTTGGAATTATGACTGGACTTTCCACATCTAAAGCAAATAATTCCTTTGATTGTGGAATCTCTCGTCATGTGACCTCCTCTCCCACATTTGAAACATTTTGGTGTAGACGCCATGATTTGACCGGCTCTGTTTCCACTAGAACCTCCTCCAAATGATTGTCGTTGAGGTTGGTTCCTCGGTGGTCTCGAACATGGTTTTCGTTGAAACTGATTATTGTTGTTATTTCCCCCTCTTTGGAATCGGGATGGTCCAAAGTTGCGATTTCTTGTATCTTTAGATTGATCTAGATCTTCAAGTCAACGACACGTATCCAATAATGCTGGGAATTGATTCATCCTCATCAGCATCACTGCTAGTTTTAAGTCAAGTCTTAAACCTTCTTCAAATTTTTGGCATTTCCACTCTTCATCAGGCTGGATTTGAAAATACCATGAGAATTTTGATGGCTCTCAAATCTCGCAGCATACTCACCAACAGTTATCCCTCTTTGTCGTAGACTGAGAAACTCCATCTCCTTTGCATGTCTTGCACTCGTCGGAAAGTACTTCTCTAAAAATGTATTGGAAAAGACTTCCCATGTAATTTCTCTTCCTTCAGCTTGTAATAATCGATGAGTTCCTTTCCACCAATCTTCACCATCGCCCATGAGCATAAAAATAGCATAAGTTACCATTCGCTTGTCATCGCATCCCATTGCTTCGAATATTTTTTCCAGTTCTTTGATCTAAAGACTTGCCTTCTCTGGATCAAACTTGCCCCTAAACTGTGGCGGATTGGTACGATGAAATTCTGATAAATTTTGAGCATCTGTAGTCGCTTCTTGTTGTTGTGTCGCTCTTTGATTTTGTTGCACAATAACCTCTACCATTCGCTGTGTTGCTTCAGCAACTACAGTCATCGCATCATCTTCATGTTTCGCATTCGCATGTGTACTTCTAGTACGAGACTGTGAACACCCAATTTTGTCCAGACTTTTTGTTTTAATAAAAAGTGAAATAAAAAAAAACAATTAAGTAATAATTGGTTTCCATGACCCAAATCAAGCCCAACCCAACAAGAAAAACATTCAAGTTGGTCCATTTGTCTTAAGTTTCTAATGTGAAAAAAAAAAGCTAACGTTACAGGGGTGACAATCGGTCAAAAAACAAAAGGACAAATACATTCTTTTTTGGTGATTACAAAAGAAGAAGGAACAAGGTGAATCAAGAAAATTTTAAAATGAAGCACCAAAGTAGTAAAAGATGTTACAGCTCCTATGCAACATTGAACCAGATGACAAAACACCAAAAAATGAAGGCTGCAGCAATAAGCAAAAAAAGAAAGAAAACTTGGAAGCCAAAAGGGGATGGGAAAGAAACCATACGGTCTGGATCCTCGGAGAAGACTTATTCTTCGATTTATAAAGGAGAGCATTATTAGGAGATAAAAAGGGAGAAAACGGAGTCTCTGGTCTCAAGGGGGAAGGTTCAAGTCCAAAGCCACTATTCAACATCTTCTTCATCTTTCCATACTTCCAACACCATTATTAACACCACAACCTCCATTTTTCCTTCGATCTCACCTTCACCATCTTCATCAATCTTCCATTTCCACTTTCACACCTCCAACCGTGACCCAACCTTCATCACCATCATCCCAAACAAACAATTACACATCAATCCTCACCATCTTCCACAGCGGCCTCCCTACACAACCAAAACACCATCACCCTCCATCACCAAAAACCACCACGTTGAGCTCGCACCCTCGGCCCACGACCGAACACCGGCCATCCAACCAAACCAGACCTCCGTCGTCCTCTACGCACCGACCACCCTTCACCCAAGCCACCATTGAACTCCATCCTTGCCTCACCTCGCCAAAAAAAATAATAAACCAAAACCGAATCGCCCAACAATCAAGCCATAACCGCCCTGTCACAAACCACACCGCCGCTCGCCATCGTGCGTAGCCCAGAACCGCCGCACACCGCTCCAGCAACCGTCGGAACCTCCAAACCACGAACCGCTCCACCCCATAGCGCAACCGTTCTCGCCTGTCAAACCCAACCGTGCGCAGTCGCGTTTCACGCCGATCTGAACCAGTCGTACCACCGTCGAACCGACCCAGACGCTGTCTGGATCTCCTCGCCGCACCATTCGCGTCACACTGCGTGAGGCCACCGCGTCCCAAACCGGCCAGATCTGGAAACCAGACCACCGCACCGTCGCTGAACTGGACTCCCTGCGACGCTCCAGATCCGTCCGACCGTCGTCGCGCACAATCGCCTGCTCGCCGGCACCGTAAAGTCGCCCCCCGAACCGCCACCTCGGCTCCGAGCTGCTGCCGTCTCTTCTATTGGGTAGCTTTTCCCCATCCCCTCTGTTTTCTGATTGCAGAGACAGAAGTCTCTTTTCTTTGGGTCACATGTTTTTACTTGTTAAGTTTGAAAAAGTATGTTAAGTAATGTAAAACATAAAAAAAAAATTTAAAACAATACCAATGGATTATAGGGCTTTTGGGCTTCGTAGACTTTTGGTGAATGGTCTTCAAAATAAAAAATCATTCATCTTGATCTTCAAATTCAAGCTTCAAGTTTCTATCAAAAATCAAAAATTTCATCTTTGTTCTTCAAGAGATATCATTCGGTCAAAACGCCTAAAATCACCATCCAATCTCTTTTAATTTCATCCAACCATAGATGTTGAATCTACATGATGTTCTAAGCAACTTTCATGTTGAAGATTTTCTCTAAATCATTCATCTTCAAGGAGTTTTTTCAAGATCAAAGTTATTGGGTTTTTGAGGTGAAGTATAAGGAAACTTCATTTCTTCTCTCTTTTTCATGATCTAAACCATGTTTGATCCATGGTTCCTCTTAATCAAGCTTGATATGTTAATTAACTTGTGTTTTGTTTTGTATTTGAGAAGCCCTTGGTGGTGAAGGACTTGGAAAAAGAAACAAATCAAGAAGCTTTTGAGGATCTTCAAGAGGTAAGAGGGAGATCCATCTCACCAACCAAGCATGGTGGTGAGAGATGGTATTTTATTTGATAGATGTGGAATCCATGTGAGGATTCATATCCATGGTCATGTAATTAATTTGTGGGTGTTTATGAGCTTTGATTAATTTTCTATGCTTGATATGCTTTGCATGATTTTATAGCTTTGATGATATGCTTGAAATGCTATACATGCTTTTATGGCTTTGATGGTATGCTTATATTATTTATGATGAAATATATATGTATATGCCATGACTTAATGGTGGAAAGGAAATTGATTTTTGGCTTCAATAGCCAAGGAAGAGCTGCGGTTTTGATGCCCTCGATTAGGGTTCATGTTGAAAATTTTCAAGAACAAAAGAATTGATTTTTGAGTACTTAGAACATGGTGAATTTCGAACAAGACACCTCAAAATAGGTGTTCACAAATTAATATTTTCATGAAAGATGAAAATGGATGTTTAGAAAAGTAAGGAAAATAAACAAAGAATTTATTTTTCAAAGAGTACATGAATATGGTTTTAGAAGGATTTTTATTGATTTATTTTGTGTAAAAAGTTTCTAAGTGTTTTACTAAACATGAGATTTAAATGAAAATAAGAATGATAATTTTAAGGATTTGCAAAGAAAGTGAAAAAGGATTTGTAAGGAAAGTAAAAATGAATTTGAACAAATGGGTTTGGTTTTTATGACCATCGGTATTTCGGTTTTGAAAATAAAGAATTTTTAATGGTTTTGTTTGTGTAAAACCATATCAATTTAGGAGGAAAATATTTGATGGCTTCAATGGCCAAAGACTCTACGATTTTTGGAGGTTGGAATAATTTTGGTTTTATGAAACAAAGTAATTTTAAAGTGGAAACAAAATGTTTGAACAAAATGTTTTAGTATAAGGATTTTGGAAAGGGAATCAAAGTATTTTATCACTTGAGAAATGAACTTTCATATGAAAATGAAAAAGAAAAGTTGCAAGGGTTTGAATCTTAATTTGTTTTGAAGAAAATTGATTTTAGAATTGATTTGGGAAAAATGGAGAATATAATGGTGTTTTGAAAATTTATTAACGTATAACTTATTTTCAAGTTTTGAAATACGTTAGAAAATGTTAAGTTTTGAAACGTTGATTTACATCAATGGAAAAGTAATTTTGTGAATTATATTTTGAAAAAGAATTTCTTGAGTAAAGAACTGTGAAAAAATATTTTCTTGAGTAAGAAAATATATTAAATGAAGTGTAAAGTTATATTATTTTGAGAAAAGTTAAAAAGGAATTTTTAAAGGTCAAGAAATATTTTCTGTAATGAAATTGTGGTGAAAAATTATTTACGTATCTTAAAAATGTGATTTTTAAGTTACGTAATATGGAAAAATATTTTTACGCGATTTTAAATACGTTAAAATATTTCTACGCAATTTGAATTACGTTTAAATATTTTACGTAATTTGAATTACTATTGAAAAATCACTACGTGATGGAAAAGTGATGAATTATTTTTACGTGATTGTCAAAATAGCAGAAAATCATTATGTGATTTGAAAAGTGTTTTAAATATTTTGAGAATGACGGAAAATGATTTATGCGACTTAAAAGAATGATTTTTAAGTTACGCGATTTTGAAACAGTGGAAAAATATTATGCGATTTTGAGAAACGTATATTTTTACGCGATTAAGAAAAACATTAAAAAATTAGTACATGTTTTAAAAGTGCAACAGAAGAGTTGCGGTATTTTGAAAACGTAATGTAAATGTTATCAGATTGTGAAAACGTAATGTAAGTGTCACGGTATTGTGAAAAATATAACGAAACGTTTAAATTTTAAAACATAACATAAGTGTTATGATATTTTGAACACGTAATATAAACATTTTGGAATTGTGAAAACGTAACAGAAACGTTTTGGAATTGTGAAAATGAAACAGAAATATTATGCAATTTTGAAAACACGACGAAAGTGTTTTATAACTATGAAAATGTGATAACATGATTTTTTGCTGTTGAAAATACAGTATAATTTAGTGCATTTTATATGCATTGGAAAGAGATGCTTGTGATTGGATTTGGTGCATTATACATGCATTGGGAAAAAATATGCGTTGAGGCATATGATACATTGAATAAATGAAATTGAAAAGATTTGGCCCTTTGGGGTTGGACTTGCACGAATATATTCGTGTATTGTATATGGCCCTTGTGGTTGAAGAGGGAATGAGAATTGATAGTGAGGTCTATGATGGATCTTGGGGGCGTCGAGGCGCGGCGGTCGACCAAGTGGACAGTTGGCGCGTACCCTGTGTCACTTGGCGATGCAGTTCGTTGCAACGCATTGACTATACCCGACAAGAACACGATTCTTTTCAACAACTAGAAGATTGTCTTTGGGCTAAGGCTGACAATTGACAGAGCATTCTCCTCGAAATTGTGAAAACCTCCATGGAGTTGTTTTTGAAAAACTGAGTCTTTGTGCACATGCATAATCTGACATTTATATCTGTGTGATATATTAATTGAGGAATATTGGCTATGACAATTGTTTTGAATACTTGGATGATGATGATGATAGTTAATTAATGTTGATTGCATGGTCATAATTGTGATATAATCTATCTGTATGATATGCTGCTTGTGTTATCTCTATGCTGCCATGTTGGTATTGGCGTAGGTGATCTCACCTCTTTGTTATGTTGTTTTACTGTGTCTGTACTGTTAAAATCAAATAATAGAAAGATCGAGTTGTCTTAGACATAACGGGCGATGGATACTCTGAGATGGGTGACAACAATAATGAGTGGACATTCAAGACTCGAAGGTGTGCAGTATTGACAAAGAACAAATGTAGAACAGATGTCTGGTGCAACAAGATGGATACACAACAGAATAAGTATGATAAGTTTTAACGTTAGTGTTGTACCATGCTATTAAGTAAGACCCGTCATGGGGTTTACTACTGTTAAAAAAAAAAGAGTCTGTTAATTTTATATTTCTCTTTAAATTGTGAAATATTAATTGGTGTCAATATTGTATATTAATCAGTTTAAATATATTTTTAGTAATACTTATGAATTTCAGTAAGTTTATGTTTCAGTAAAGAAAGAAATTTCGAAACCCATATTTTCATACCTCAAACTTTGTGCGAACTTCTTTTCAGATTATGAGTCGGGAGTCAAACATGTGATACCCTAGGGAGGGTGTTACACTTTTTAATTTTCGGGACGCCAGATGCCCATTGCCTTTTATTTTCGGGACGCCAGATCCTAATGTTTTTTTAATTTTTCAGGACACCATATACCCATTGCTTTATTTTCGGGACACCAGATGCCCAATGCTTTTAATTTTCAGGACGCCAGATGCCCAATGCTTTCATTTTTTTCGGGACGCCAGATACCCATTGCTTTATTTTCGGGACACCAGATGCCCACTGTCTTTTAAATTTCGGGACACCAGATACCCATTGCCTTTTATTTTTTGGGATGTCAGATGCTCATTGTTTTTTTTATTTTCTGGACACTAGATGCCCACTGTCTTTTAAATTTTGGGACACCAGATACCCACTGCTTTTTAATTTTCAGGACGCCAGATACCCACTGCTTTTTAATTTTCGGGACACCAGATACCCATTGCCTGCATTTTTAATTTTTGGGACGCCAGATACCCACTGCTTTTAAAATTTTGGGACACCAGATACCCACTGCTTTTTAATTTTTGGGATGTCAGATACCCACTATTTTTTTAAATTTTGGGACATCAGATACCCATTGCCTTTTAAATTTCGGGTCAAGCCCATTGCCTTTTTGCAATTCCAGGTCATCCAGCATTATTTCCAAAAAAAAAGAAAAACTATCTTGATCAATAAACGTCAATTGAGCTGCGACAGCTTATTGATAATACGGTGACGTCTCTGGCTTTACGCTGAGCTTCACCTTGGTGGGATTAACGACGCTGCGACAGCTCGTAAATCCCCATTTGAGCTCGCTAGTTGGCAATCAACATCATTTCATCACTGAACTATAGTTATTCCTAGTATCTAGTAAGAAACAAGTAAAGAGAGGGAACTGTGAACACCCACTTTTGTCCAGACTTTTTGTTTTAATAAAAAGTGAAATAAAAAAAAACAATTAAGTAATAATTGGTTTCCATGACCCAAATCAAGCCCAACCCAACAAGAAAAACATTCAAGTTGGTCCATTTGTCTTAAGTTTCTAATGTGAAAAAAAAAGCTAACGTTACAGGGGTGACAATTGGTCAAAAAACAAAAGGACAAATACATTCTTTTTTGGTGATTACAAAAGAAGAAGGAACAAGGTGAATCAAGAAAATTTTAAAATGAAGCACCAAAGTAGTAAAAGATGTTACAGCTCCTATGCAACATTGAACCAGATGACAAAACACTAAAAAATGAAGGCTGCAGCAACAAGCAAAAAAAGAAAGAAAATTTGGAAGCCAAAAGGGGATGGGAAAGAGACCATACGGTCTGGATCCTCGGAGAAGACTTATTCTTCGATTTATAAAGGAGAGCATTATTAGGAGATAAAAGGGGAGAAAACGGAGTCTCTGGTCTCAGGGGGGAAGGTTCAAGTCCAAAGCCACTATTCAACATCTTCTTCATCTTTCCATACTTCCAACACCATTATTAACACCACAACCTCCATCTTTCCTTCGATCTCACCTTCACCATCTTCATCAATCTTCCATTTCCACTTTCACACCTCCAACCGTGACCCAACCTTCATCACCATCATCCCAAACAAACAATTACACATCAATCCTCACCATCTTCCACGGCGGCCTCCCCTACACAACCAAAACACCATCACCCTCCATCACCAAAAACCACCACGTTGAGCTCGCACCCTCGGCCCACGACCGAACACCGGCCATCCAACCAAACCAGACCTCCGTCGTCCTCTACGCACCGACCACCCTTCACCCAAGCCACCATTGAACTCCATCCTTGCCTCACCTGCCAAAAAATAATAAACCAGAAACCAGAATCACCTAACAACCAAGCCATAACCGTCCTGTCACAAACCACACCGCCGCTCGCCATCGTGCGTAGCCCAGAACCGCAGCACACCGCTCCAGCAACCATCGGAACCTCCAAACCATGAACCGCTCCACCCCACAGCGCAATCGTCCTCGCCTGTCAGACCCAGCCGTGCGCAGTCGCATTTCACGCCGATCCGAACCAGGCGTACCACCATCGAACCGACCCAGACGCCGTCGGGATCTCCTCGTCGCACCATTTGCGTCGCACTGCGTGAGGCCACCGCGTTCTGAACTGGCTAGATCTGGAAACCAGACCACCACGCCGTCGCTGAACTGGACTCGCCGCGACGCTTCAGATCCGTCTGACCGTTGTCGCGCACAACCGCCTGCTCGCCGGCACTACAAAGTCGCCGCCTGAACTGCCACCTCGGCTCCGAGCTGCTGTCGTCTCTTCTGCTAGGTAGCTTTTCCCCATCCCCTCTGTTTTCTGATTGTAGAGATGGAAGACTCTTTTCTTTGGGTCACATGTTTTTACTTGTTAAGTTTGAAAAAGTCTGTTAAGTAATGTAAAACATAAAAAAAAAAAAAAACAATACCAATGGATTATAGGGCTTTTGGGCTTCGTAGACTTTTGGTGAATGGTCTTGATATTGTGTGGATAGTGGTAGGATTAAGTTTTGATAATGGACTTTTATTTTCTTATTAGTGGGCTAGTGTTAAAAAAAATTTTTTTACAAAAAATATAAATAAACTGGTTTTTTTTATCATAAGTAAAAATAATAATAAGATTTATGATAATGTTATAAGTAAATAAATAGGAATGGGCAAGTAATAGTAAATAAAAATTAAAAATGATAAAAATAATAAAATATAAAAATAAAATAAAATATTTGAATCTTGTTAAGAAAAATAAAACGAGATTAATCGAAATTTGTGATGACTTGTTAATCCTCAGATATTTTAAAAAATCATCTAAGTTGTGACAGCTTGATGATTTGTTTTTTAAATACATAATAAAATGTTTGAGCTTTATTAGAAAAAAATAAAATAGAATTAGCTGAGCTGTGACAGCTTGTTAATTTTATAAACTTTTAGAATTGTCTGAGTTGCGACAGCTTGACAATTCTTTATTTTCTAAAATAATAAAAAAAAATCAAATAAATTTTCAACACAAAAATATTTTCAAAATTAAAAATAAACAACCCACAATCGTTTTCTAAAAAACGAAGTGGCTTTGAATTCCTCATTGCATCCGAGGATACGTAGGAGCAGAATCGTAATTCTGTCAAGCCAAAATTAATTTTTCATAATTTATTTATTTGTTTAGTTTATCTTTTAATGAATGGGTAAAATAAATATTTTCAAAAGTTACCAAGAATTTGCACAACTGATTAAAGGTAACCGTCTTAGGGTGGATGTATTAGGGGTGTTGTGGGGTTTAGTTTCTACCATTCTCTATGCATAATTAGACTCCCGAACTTGAGTTTTTGAACGTAGACCATCTTTTTTAGGTTTTCCAATTTTTCCTAATAAAAATAAAATTGGTGGCGACTCCATTAAATTTTTGTAATTCAAGTCGTTATCCCGCCGCGATCCCGGTCGCGACAAAGACATTTCTTTCTTCAAAACCAACCAAACAAAACACAACAAGGTCAAATGTATCCTTTCAGAAAACAAACACAGAGAATCACACAACACAAGCAAAATTAGACCTAACCACAAAAACCCCAAAAGACTCTAACCGGGGCTCTGATACCAATTAATGTAACACCCACCGTAAGGTATCACATTTAAGACTAAAACTTATATAACTTACCCAAGTTGTAAAAGAATTAATCTTGTAACGATACTAATTTTAAAATTTCGTTTGCGAGTAATATAAAAATTAGATAAATAAATAAATAAAATCATACAATACATAAATGAACATTACTCACTCATAATAAACAGAAATATAAAATTCAGTTTACAAATAATATGCATACATAAGATTGTACTTCAAAAAGTAAATATATACAACTGTTACTTCAAAACATTAAACTAACCAAAGTTAAAATTTCTTATGAGAAAGATCCTCAGAAGGATCTTCCTTAGTCTCCTCCAAAGACAAAAACCTCAGATTCTATGCAGATCTAGGAACAGGAGTATGTGCAAATGACACCATAGAATTCTCTATAGGGGTGTAAATAGGAATACCCCACAAATCCCTCATGGGCATCGAGAACTCCAAATGTAAAGAAACAGTAGTAGACAAAATGGGGTTCCCATTACGAGTCCCACTAAAAGTTAGGGTCAGCTCCCCAATATAAATAACACGACCCCTCTCCAAATCTGTAGTCCAAGCATCTGCATCCTCGTGGAACTGTACACACATAAACCCAATGATGCCTCGTCGGTACGCTATTGACGAGCGCCGAACTCAGTCAAAATTATAACCGAAGTTATTAACTAAGTTTGCAATATAGTGAACAACACCGGATCGTCTCCTCAAGGATCGTAAATGCAATTTTATCAAATTAAGTTAAGTTAGAAAGGGGGGTTTTGATTGTTCAAGGATTACAATGACAAGATCTGAAGAAAAATAACAATTAAAAGAACAAATCAATTCAAATCTATCCGAGATTGGGTGGATTCAATCATAGACCTTTCAACAAACATTTGAAGCACATTTGAATGGTTAACTTGGATCTAACCGAGATCTCGAAGATCGATTCGAATTCATGCTAGACAATCGTCCGTAATTCAATTGACAAGTAATAAACATAAATCAAGAATTGCACCATTCATGTAGATATATGTTAATTTAAGCACCGAATTCAATTAACCTAGGCACCAATCAGTAACCTAACCTCTTCAATTACGTGATTAATTTAGATCAATCAGTTCTAAGTTTCTTCACAAATCTTCAATCTTCATTTACGTGATTAATTTAGATCAATCAGTTCTAAGTTTAATCACAATACTTAATCTTAAAATAAACATAAACAGAATCACCATTCATGCATTCAAGATCAAGAAAACAGAAGAAGAAAAAGAGAAGAAGAATCCAAATATAAATCAAATACATTAAATAACCAAGGTCTCAAGAATCCAAACCACAATCTCTTCAAGAGTCCCAAATTGACTGAAAGTAACTTAGCTCTCCATTACAATGAAGGAAAAATATACAAGAACTATGAAAAGCTATCTCTAACACCAAGTGTGTGTTCCTTAGAGCTCTCCACATGCTTCCTTTTATAGAGGATTCAGAGTAGTAGTAGATGGGTAGATGGGATTAGTAGGTGGGTGAGTAGGTGGATGAGTAGGTGGGTAAGTAGGTGGGTGAGTAGGTGAGCTACCTTGTCTCCGAAATTCTTTATTGCTGGACTCATTGATTTCGTCATTTCTGAGCCAAGTGGTCTTCATTAAAGTTCTAGGACATTGTCTAAGTTTTCCAATGGCTCTGGAAACACCCAAAAATTCGTCCTACAGCCCAAGATATGACTCAATTACTACAGACTGTTCAGGACCAGTTTCAGCACCTCTGTTTTGACTTTCAGACCCAATATCTCCATCAAGGAGCCCGAATCAAGTTTTGTGCTTGACATGAAAGTTGTACATATGGGTCTTAACTTTCAGATTACAAATTTTCAGCCCATTTTATATGCCCAAACTTGAATTATGTTCTGGTTACTACACATTGTTCGGGTTCCAGTCACAAATCCCGTATTCTGATTTCCATGCTCAATTAGCTCCACTAGATGTCTGAAATTGACTTTGAGCTCTTCATCAAAGTTGTAGAGCTCTCTCTTATCTTTCTTACAAGGTAAAATTCATAATTATCAGACATTTAGAACTCAAGATATGGCTAAAATATAGAAACAGTGTAAGACCCGAATAATGCTAAAAAAATCAATCAAGTTCGATTCGAGTTCAAACTTACAAAACATAATCAAATTCAATCAATTAAGTACATGAAGAGTGTAAATGACTAATAATGAGGGTTTATTAATGTATAAAATATATGATTATCAGATTCCCCCACACTTAGCTTTTTGCACTCCTGGGCAAAACATATAAAACTAAAGTTAGAAGACAAAGACATACGACACAAACTTAAAAGCTAAAAACTCTAAAGGACTCAATGAAGCAAGAAGAGTAACAAGAAATTCAAGAGATCAAAGCATAAATGAGGTAACATTTCTTCACATCTCAAACCAACAAGCAAGGAAACTTCCGTTGAAAAGAATGAATTAAGAATGATAGATCTTCACAAGATTCCCTCTCAATCTCTCAAGTGTTTAAAAGGTAGGTATTTCACTCAATTCAACCCATGAAAATTGCACTACCATAAGCTTGCTTATCTTCTACTTCTCCACTACTCAAAACACATGCACACACAAATCATGAGGACTTTATTCAAGGTTGTAGTGAGGTCAAGCTAACAGAAGAGGATAAAATGGATATGAGAAGATAAATACCAAAGAGAATAAAAGCAAATGAAATAATGAGTTCAAATAACAAACATAAAAGTTCATCTCAACTCTAATGTATATCCCTTTACATATTCATTTCCCAATCCTTTTCTCTTTTTTTTTTTATATATATATATATATGAACATAACTATATACATACATTTTTCCTTTTTTTTTTCTAGGCACTCTTTTTTTTTTTCAACAACCATTTTGTACACACACCCCCACACTTGTTCAAAAACTCATCCATTAACCAGGCTAATGTTCTTTTATTCCCTAAGGTAAAGTAAGAACACGATTTTTCATTTAAGGCACATAATGAGCTAGAAACAAGGAATGGTCAAATAAGCTCAAAGGGGTTAAGCAAAGGAAAATATACAAGGTTGGCAGGAATTAGAGAATTTTCGAGAAGTCAAAAGAGTGCTTGATATCATATTGAAAACAAGGTTGGCTATTTGGTTAAACTAGCTAATTAAGAAAGAGGGCCTCAATCATGTTTATGCATGCAAGTGAAATGTAGCCTCAAAAAGAATCAAAGCAAGTTCTAGAGTGGTCATTAACATGAGTGAAAATCACACAAGAAAGAAGAGAATGGCATAAATGTTGAATCCATCCATTAGGCTCAAAATCTCACAAGGTATGCATCCATCAGACTCAATTCATCAGTTCAATCATCCATCATCAAGCATATCAGATCAAGAAGGGAGAAAAGTTATTCAATCATGCAATGAACCTCTTTTTTTTATTTTTTTTTAACAAACGAAAAGAAACAGAAACATGCTAAAATCTCTCCCCCACACGTAATATAACATTGTCCTCAATGTGAAAGAGAGAGATAGAAAAGAGCAACACAACCTGATAAGAAGTGAATCAACGCTAAGCAGAAAAGAAACACACTGTCAGTGCCGCATCAGACCCTGAAAAGAAATCAAACAAGAAAACGTTAGTACTTCCATAATTCAATACTAATTAATTACTACCTAAAAAACTCCTTACTCTGCCACCAATTAAGATGCGTCTCAAGAGTAAAATTACTCCTTACTCTGCCATCACTAATTGGTTTAATAAGTCCATGACAATCATATCATACTTTCCAAACAAAAAAACAACAATTTTTTTTTAAATCAAACCCATTAAAGAGAAAGTTTCAGATCGGGCTCTTTTTTCTTGTTACTTCCTTCGCTGCTTCCTGTTGACTAATCTATTGAGCTAATACCTTATCAGGTACATACTCAAAAGCTTCTAATTTATCAATGAGCTCATCAATAGCGGAGGCAGAGATAAGAAGTTGTCTTACTGAAGGAGTGATAAATTTCTGTTCCACAGCTTTGTCAAGAAAAAATAACAAAAGATCAAAGAAATTATTAACATTCAACAAACCAATGGATTTATGGTGGATGTTCAGTTCGGCCCAAGAGACAATTTGAAAAAATTCTTCCAAAGTACCAAAACCACCTGGTAAGGCAATGAATGCATCAGAGTTTTCAAGCATGATCTTCATGCGTTCATGCATTGATGATACTTTAAGTTCCTCCCCAATTGTCTTTCCATTGATGTTCTGTTGAGCTAAAGTTTCAGGAATGACACCTAAAACCTGACTGTCTCTTATAAAAGCAGAAAGTGATACAGCCCCCATTAACCCACGACAACCTCCCCCATATACAAGATGAATATTCCTCGCAGCAAGTGATCGACCAAGAGTGCTAGCTGCGTTTACAAACTCCAATCCCTTCCCATAACTCGACCCACAAAAAACACAGACATTTTTGAGGTTACGAATAGAAGCCCCCATTCTATACTCTTCCTCCCTTTGAGTGTTTCTGAGTTGAAGGAAAATGGAGAAAATGGAGTGTTTAAATAAGAAAAAGAATGGAAAGAAAAATAATTGCACCTATAAGGGTAGGTTGGTCATGGCCGTCGAAAAAGGTTGAAATTAAGAAACACTTTTTTTTTTTTTACTTCAAGAAAACCATCAAGGTAAAGAAGTCTAGAAACCCTTGAAGGACCCTGCTCAAAGGATCGTCTGTACAAAAATCAAAATACAACAAAATGATACAAAGATAAAAGAAATAGAAAATGATGACATACCTGTATGTACAGTCTCCATGGCGTATCTTTATACTGCGCGTCATGAGTGCAGTAGACATCACGTCCTTTTTTTTTTGGTGAAATTGTTAGAAAAACTTGATGAAAGATGAGTGTATACTTACTTAAGCTTGGGATGGAGGTAGTCTGCTCTTTCGGCTTTGTGCGAAAGCATTGTTAACCAGTATTCGACCCATTCAAGACCAGCGCAACATTGGGCTCCCAAAAGGGACAAGTGACCATAATACGACTGGCTGTCTCACATGTGGGATACAATCTACCTTCTTTATTTTTCAATTAAGAAGGCTGGATCAGGATGCATGCATTTCCCCATTCACGGTTTGTGTTACCAAAGCCAACCCTAAGAAGTATACTTTTTTTTTCATTTTTTTTCATTTTTTTTCTCTTTTTTTTTTTTTGAAAAATGACATGAAGAAGAAGAAGAGGATGATATGTACAGATTGTTTGTGGATATGGCTCACATCTGCCTCTGGTTTAACGTCCCAAGAACGGCTTAAACGTCTTCTATGAGTCGAGGATAAGCTTCCTATCCAATTTTCTTATAAATTGGCAAACAGGTCTTTTAGAGTCGATTCCCAAGATTGTAGCATTGTTCTTCATCCTTGAAGAGATTCCACAATTTAAGAATTTCACGATGCACCAATCCACAAGAATGCGTCTCAAGAGTCAATAAGATATCATCTAATGACTCCTTACTCACCCATTCTTAATGAAGAAAATTTTATCTTCTCTATTTGCGGAAACCATCCCCTTAGTACGACATCGCTTGTTACAGTTCCATCGTCCACATTTGTGACAGACTTGTAACCTTTTTGCTCTTCTCCTTTTAGAATATGAACTTCTTCCAAGACCGGGCATATATGAGTCAAATGAAATTGAGGACTCACCATCTAATCAGACCTTTGCTTCAATTATCCAGCGTACATCTTCTGGCATACCTTTGTGCATTAACATTCTCAATCTTTCACATCGAACTTTGTAGATTTTTCTCAGAGCATTTTGAGGAAGAGAAGGAAAATGTTTTCTCAGGTTTGAAAGAATGACATCCATTTTGAAGGAGAAGAAGGGTTCAGTTATTTTGGGAAACTGAAAAATAAATCGACTTGAGAGTCACGGAGTACCGTATCCGCCACTTAACCTAAGCAACACAAAGAACTCAAGAACTTGGTTTTCCAGAATGATTGAGTCTTTGTCCATTAACCTTAAGCGCATTACCATTCCTAGGATCCTCAATATCTACGGCCCCAGAGGATACGCGTGTTTGACAACAAAAGAACTGCGCCACCTAGATCTCAATTTTCCAAGGAGTAGGTGCAAATGATAATCTCAAAGCAGAATTTTTTTGACCAATTTCCGCAGCTTTTGCAAAAGGTGTAACAGACCTTTAATAAAGTAGGCCAATAAAATCCATACTGCAAGATTTTCGCAGTTGTTGTCGCTGAAGAAAAAAATGACCTCCATATGCTTTTGAGTGACACTACCTACCTCATTTTCTGCAAAAGGTGAATTCTTTGCAATTTTCTTCAGTGGCACAGATTTCTGGACTGAATTATCCATTTCCTGCCGTTTTTGGTCAATTTCTGATTGTTGTAAGGTTGGAACATCAACTTCTTTGCCACTTCTCAAGGTAATTACACTTACGTTGCCTCTTGGATTGTTGACTGTTTGTGAAGGCAATTGGCTAGAACCTTGACTCTTTAGCTCGCTCACAGTGGTTGTCAGCTGCCCAATTTGAGTTTGTAAATTCTGAATGTTGGCACTGACGTTCTACTGGAACTGAATGTTATTTGTGGTCATTCGTTTCATCAGGTCTTCCAATGACGGCTCGGCTGGAGTGGATTGGACAAACTGCTGAACAGGTTGTCGTTGTCTGAATGCAGGGGGTATTTGTTGGTATTTGTTGCTTGGACCTGCACCTTGGTATCTAAATTGTTGTTGCTGCTGGTGGGGCTGTTGTTGCTGGCTAGAATTCCCATATCTCAAATTGGGATGGTCTCGCCAACCAGGGTTATAAGTACTAGAAAATGGATCATATCTAGATTGTTGCTGTTGTTGCTGATATTGGGGTCTACCAGGAAAAACACCAGCTGCAGCAACACATTGATCTGGAAAAGCGAAACCATCTTCCTGAAGTGTAGGGCATGAATCAGTAGGGATGAGATGAATTAGGGCAAATTCCACACACTGATGCACTCATTTGCATGGGTGGTTGTTGACCCACTGCTATCTGTCTTACCAAAGAAGTCAATTCATCTAGTCTGTGTTCCATTCTTTGTTGGTCCATATGAGATGCTTGAATTTCATTAACTCCTCTGGTTGCGGTGATGATCCGCGAGCCAAACCGTTGGGTATTGGCGCTATGTTTGCTATCGATCTCTTGCGACGGTAGGAGTTTTGTCTACTAAGGCTCCTCCAGAGGCAAAGATCGATCATGCTTCTATCATTTGGCAAAGCAAGCCCTCATAAAAGTATTGAATCAAGAGCTGGTCACTAATTTGGTGATGAGGGCGCTCGAACACAACTTCTTGAATCTCTCCCGTATTCATGCAAAGTCTCACCGGACATCCGTCTCGATGCCACATATATCCTTCCTAATTGTAGCAGCACTCTGAGGCGGGAAGAATCTCTCCAGGAACAACCTCTTCATGTCATTCCAACTTCTGACTGAACCTGGTGAAAGATAAAACAACCAATCTTTGGCTGCATCGACAAGTGAGAAGGGAAATGCCCTTAACTTGATGTGTTACTCAGGGATGCCTTGTGGCTTTATGGTTGAACACACAACGTGGAACTCTTTCAGGTGCTTATGAGGATCTTCACCCACAAGACCATGAAATTTTGGTAACAAGTGTATCAAACCAGATTTTAACTCAAAATCTGCATCAAGATCAGGATATTGAATGCACAAAGATTGGTAAGATACATCAGGAGCAGCAAGTTCCTTAAGGGTTCTATTATGTATGTTATCAGCCATGATTTCAGGATTACTTAAGTTATCAGGTTCACTCCCAAAATCAAAATTAGGTTCAGAATTAACTCTTGAATTTATCACACGAGCTCTAATTAATCTATGCAAGGTCCTATCAATCTCAGGATCAAGATCAAGCAAGATATTAGGATTGGACCTAGTCATGCATCAAGTAAAGCACAAAAACACAAAAACTGTAACTAAGCAAAATACACTAAACAACACTCAAAATATGGAAAAATAAATCTAGTTAATATGTCTAAACATTTTTAAAAATTATGGAATCAACACAGAACAAAATCTACATAAAAATAAAACTAGAAAATGCAATAAAAAATATTAAAAAATTGAAAAAGTGGTCTAAATGATAGAATTTCGAAAAACCAGGGGTGACCTCACAGTTCACTGTGAGTCTTGTTAATCAGGCTGTTTTCCTTCAACCGACCATGCTTTAGCTCATTCTGGGCATGTTTCAGTTCGAAAATTGCAATAGTTACCCGTAATCACTTGTTTTCCGTCTTTCCTAAATCAGAAAAATTCAAAAGCTAAGATAAAAATGTTAGTATGGTATGAACAATGTTAGTAAATGAAAAATAACCATTAGAATAGGTAAGAAAGAATAAAAATTAGTAAGGTTACTCAAAATGAAAAGATTACACCTACGAGTTTCCCGGCAACGGTGCCAAAATTTTGACGAGCGCCGAACTCAGTCAAAATTATAACCGAAGTTATTAACTAAGTTTGCAATATAGTGAACAACACCGGATCGTCTCCTCAAGGATCGTAAATGCAATTTTATCAAATTAAGTTAAGTTAGAAAGGGGGTTTTGATTGTTCAAGGATTATAATGACAAGATCTGAAGAAAAATAACAATTAAAAGAACAGTCAATTCAGAAATCTATCCGAGATTGAGTGGATTCAATCATAGACCTTTCAACAAACATTTGAAGCACATTTGAATGGTTAACTTGGATCTAACCAAGATCTCAAAGATCGATCCAGAATTCATACTAGACAATCGTCCAGAATTCAATTGACAAGTAATAAACATAAATCTACAATCGCACCATTCATGTAGATATATGTCAATTTAAGCACCGAATTCAATTAACCTAGGCACCAATCAATAACCTAACCTCTTCAATGACGTGATTAATTTAGATCAATCAGTTCTAAGTTTCATCACAAATCTTCAATCTTCATTTACGTGATTAATTCAGATCAATCAGTTCTAAGTTTAATCACAATACTTAATCTTAAAATAAACATAAACAGAATCACCATTCATGCATTCAAGATCAAGAAAACAGAAGAAGAAGAAGAAGAGAAGAAGAATCCAAAAATAAATCAAATACATTACATAAACCAAGTTCTCAAGAATCCAAACTACAATCTCTTCAAGAGTCCCAAATTGACTAGAAGTGACTTAGCTCTCCATTACAATGAAGGAAAAATATACAAGAACTATGAAAAACTATCCCTAACACCAAGTGTGTGTTGTTCCTAGAGCTCTCCACATGCTTCCTTTTATAGAGGATTCGGAGTAGTAGTAGATGGGTAGATGGGATTAGTAGGTGGATGAGTAGGTGGATGAGTAGGTGGGTGAGTAGGTGAGCTACCTTGTCTCCGAAATTCTTTATTGCTGAACTCATTGATTTCGTCATTTCTGAGCCAAGTGGTCTTCATGAAAGTTCTAGGAAATTGTCTAAGCTTTCCAATGGCTCTGGAAACACTCAAAAATTCGTCCTACAGCCCAAGATATGACTCAATTACTACAGACTGTTCAGGACCAGTTTCAGCACCTCTGTTTTGACTTTCAGACCCAATATCTCCATCAAGGAGCCCGAATCAAGTTTTGTGCTTGACATGAAAGTTGTACATATGGGTCTTAACTTTTAGATTACAAATTTTCAGCCCATTTTATATGCCCAAACTCGAATTATGTTCTGGTTACTACACACTGTTCGGGTTCCAGTCACAAATCCTGTATTCTGATTTCCATGCCCAATTAGCTCCACTAGATGTCTGAAATTGACTTTGAGCTCTTCATCAAAGTTGTAGAGCTCTCTCTTATCTTTCCTACAAGGTAAAATTAATAATTATCAGACATTTAGAACTCAAGATATGGCTAAAATACAGAAATAATGTAAGACCCAAATAATGCTAAAAAAATCAATTAAGTCCGATTCGAGTTCATACTTACAAAACATAATCAAATTCAGTCAACTAAGTACATGAAGAGTGTAAATAACTAAACATAAGGGTTTCTTAATGAATAAAATATGTGATTATCACCAAAATTTTGACGAGCGCCGAACTCAGTTAAAATTATAACCGAAGTTATTAACTAAGTTTGCAGTATAGTGAACAGCACCAGATCGTCTCCTCAAGGATCGTAAATGCAATTTTATCAAATTAAGTTAAGTTAGAAAGGGGGTTTTGATTGTTCAAGGATTACAATGACAAGATCTGCAGAAAAATAACAATTAAAAGAACAGTCAATTCAGAAATTTATTTGAGATTGGGTGGATTCAATCATAGACCTTTCAACAAACATTTGAAGCACATTTGAATGGTTAACTTGGATCTAACCGAGATCTCTGCATCAGATCCAGAATTCATGCTAGACAATCGTCCAGAATTCAATTGACAAGTAATAAACATAAATCTACAATCGCACCATTCATGTAGATATATGTCAATTTAAGCACCAAATTCAATTAACCTAGGCACCAATCAGTAACTTAACCTCTTCAATTACGTGATTAATTTAGATCAATCAGTTCTAAGTTTCATCACAAATCTTCAATCTTCATTTACGTGATTAATTCAGATCAATCAACTCTAAGTTTAATCGCAATACTTAATCTTAAAATAAACATAAACAGAATCACCATTCATGCATTCAAGATCAAGAAAACAGAAGAAGAAGAAGAGAAGAAGAATCCAAATATAAATCAAATACATTACATAAACCAAGGTCTCAAGAATCCAAACCACAATCTCTTCAAGAGTCCCAAATTGATTAGAAGTGACTTAGCTCTCCATTACAATGAAGGAAAAATATACAAGAACTATGAAAAGCTATCTCTTCAAGAGTCCCAATCTCTTGGATTGTTGACTGTTTGTAAAGGCAATTGGCTAGAACCTTGACTCTTTAGCTCGCTCACAGTGGTTGCCAGCTGCCCAATTTGAGTTTGTAAATTCTGAATGTTGGCACTGACGTTCTACTGGAACTGAATGTTATTTGTGGTCATTCGTTTCATCAGGTCTTCCAATGACGGCTCGACCGAGTGGATTGACAGATCGACAATGTGTTGTTATTGTCTGAATGCGGGGGTATTTGTTGGTATTTGTTGCTTGGACCTGCACCTTGGTATCTAAATTGTTGTTGCTGCTGGTGGGGCTGTTGTTGCTGGCTAGAATTCCCATATCTCAAATTGGGATGGTCTCGCCAACCAAGGTTATAAGTACTAGAAAATGGATCATATCTAGATTGTTGCTTGTTGTTCGATATTGGGGTCTACCAGGAAAAACACCACCGGCAAAGAACACATTGATCCGGAAAAGCGGAACCATCTTCCCGAAGTGTAGGGCATGAATCAAGAGGGATGAGATGAATTAGGGCAAATTCCACACACCGATGCGGTCATTTGCATGGGTGGTTGTTGACCCACCGCTATCTGTCTTACCAAAGAAGTCAATTCATCTAGTCTCGTGTTCCATTCTTTGTTGGTCCATATGAGATGCTTGAATTTCATTAACTCCTCTCGGTTGCGGTGATGATCCGCGAGCCAAACTGTTGGGTATTGGCTGCTATGTTTGCTATCGATCTCTTGCGACGGTAGGAGTTTTGTCTACTAAGGCTCCTCCAGAGGCAAAGATCGATCATGCTTCTATCATTTGGCGAAGCCCTCATAAAAGTATTGAATCAAGAGCTGGTCACTAATTTGGTGATGAGGGCACTCGAACACAACTTCTTGAATCTCTCCCAAGATTCATGCAAAGTCTCACCGTACATCCGTCTCGATGCCACATATATCCTTCCTAATTGTAGCAGCTCTCTGAGGCGTGGAAGAATCTCTCCAGAACAACCTCTTCATGTCATTCCAACTTCTGACCGAACCTCGGTGAAAGATAAAACAACCAATCTTTGGCTGCATCGACAAGTGAGAAGGGAAATGCCCTTAACTTGATGTGTTACTCAGGGATGCCTTGTGGCTTCATGGTTGAACACACAACGTGGAACTCTTTCAGGTGCTTATGAGGATCTTCACCCACAAGACCATGAAATTTTGGTAACAAGTGTATCAAACCAGATTTTAACTCAAAATCTGCATCAAGATCAGGATATTGAATGCACAAAGATTGGTAAGATACATCAGAAGCAGCAGGTTCCTTAAGGGTTCTATTATGCATGTTATCAGCCATGATTTCAGGATTACTTAAGTTATCAGGTTCACTCCCAAAATCAAAATTAGGTTCAGAATTAACTCTTGAATTTATCACACGAGCTCTAATTAATCTATGCAAGGTCCTATCAATCTCAGGATCAAGATCAAGCAAGATATTAGGATTGGACCTAGTCATGCATCAAGTAAAGCACAAAAACACAAAAACACAAAAACTGCAACTAAGCAAAATACACTAAACAACACTCAAAATATGCAAAAATAAATCTAGTTAATATGTCTAAACATTTTTAAAAATTATGGAATCAACACAGAACAAAATCTACATAAAAATGAAACTAGAAAATGCAATAAAAAATATTAAAAAATTGAAAAAGTGGTCTAAATGATAGAATTTCGAAAAACCAGGGGTGACCTCACAATTTACTGTGAGTCTTGTTAATCAGGTTGTTTTCCTTCAACCGACCATGCTTTAGCTCATTCTGGGCATGTTTCAGTTCGAAAATTACAATAGTTACCCGTAATCACTTGTTTTCCGTCTTTCCTAAATTAGAAAAATTCAAAAGCTAAGATAAAAACGTTAGTATGGTATGAACAATGTTAGTAAATGAAAAATAACCATTAGAATAGGTAAGAAAGAATAAAAATTAGTAAGGTTACTCAAAATGAAAAGATTACACCTACGAGTTTCCCGGCAACAGTGCCAAAATTTTGACGATTCGGTGTTGTTCACTATACTGCAAACTTAGTTAATAACTTCGGTTATAATTTTGACTGAGTTCGGCGCTCGTCAAAATTTTCAGCCCATTTTATATGCCCAAACTCGAATTATGTTCTGGTTACTACACACTATTCGGGTTCCAGTCACAAATCCCGTATTCTGATTTTCATGCCCAATTAGCTCCACTAGATGTCTGAAATTGACTTTGAGCTCTTCATCAAAGTTGTAGAGCTCTCTCTTATCTTTCCTACAAGGTAAAATTCATAATTATCAAACATTTAGAACTAAAGATATGGCTAAAATACAGAAACAGTGTAAGACTCGAATAATGCTGAAAAAATCAATCAAGTCCGATTCGAGTTCAAACTTACAAAACATAATCAAATTCAATCAATTAAGTACATGAAGAGTGTAAATGACTAATAATGAGGGTTTATTAATGTATAAAATATATGATTATAATATTCCCCCACACTTAGCTTTTTGCACTCCTGGGCAAAACATATAAAACTAAAGTTAGAAGACAAAGACATACGACACAAACTTAAAAGCTAAAAACTCTAAAGGACTCAATGAAGCAAGAAGAGCAACAAGAAATTCAAGAGACTAAAGCATAAATGAGGTAACATTTCTTCACATCTCAAACCAACAAGCAAGGAAACTTCCGTTGAAAAGAATGAATTAAGAATGATAGATATTCACAAGATTCCCTCTCAATCTCTCAAGTATTTAAAAGGTAGGTATTTTACTCAATTCAACCCATGAAAATTGCACTACCATAAGCTTGATTATCTTCTACTTCTCCACTACTCAAAACACATGCACACACAAATCATGAGGACTTTATTCAAGGTTGTAGTGAGGTCAAGGTAACAGAAGAGGATAAAATGGATATGAGAAGATAAATACCAAAGAGAATAAAAGCAAATGAGAGCTGACTTCAAATAACAAGCATAAAAGTTCATCTCAACTCTAATGTATATCCCTTTACATATTCATTTCCCAATCCTTTTCTCTTTCTTTTTTAATATATATATGAACATAACTATATACATACATTTTTCTTTTTTTTTTTCGGCAACGGTGCCAAAATTTTGACGAGTGCCGAACTCAGTCAAAATTATAATCGAAGTTATTAACTAAGTTTACAGTATAGTGAACAACACCGGATCGTCTCCTCAAGGATCGTAAATGCAATTTTATCAAATTAAGTTAAGTTAGAAAGGGGGGTTTTGATTGTTCAAGGATTACAATGACAAGATCTGAAGAAAAATAACAATTAAAAGAACAAATCGATTAAATCTATCCGAGATTGGGTGGATTCAATCATAGACCTTTTAACAAACATTTGAAGCACATTTGAATGGTTAACTTGGATCTTACCGAGATCTCAGTATCAGATCCAGAATTCATGCTAGACAATCATCCAGAATTCAATTGATAAGTAATAAACATAAATCTGCAATCGCACCATTCATGTAGATATATGTCAATTTAAGCACCGAATTCAATTAACCTAGGCACCAATCAAGAACCTAACCTCTTCGATTACGTGATTAATTTAGATCAATCAGTTCTAAGTTTCTTCACAAATCTTCAATCTTCATTTACGTGATTAATTCAGATCAATCAGCTTCTAAGTTTAATCACAATACTTAATCTTAAAATAAACATAAACAATCACCATTCATGCATTCAAGATCAAGAAAACAAGAAGAAGAAGAGAAGAAGAATCCAAATATAAATCAAATACATTAAATAACCAAGGTCTCAAGAATCCAAACCACAATCTCTTCAAGAGTCCTAAACTGACTGAAAGTAACTTAGCTCTCCATTACAATGAAGGAAAAATATACAAGAACTATGAAAAGCTATCTCTAACACCAAGTGTGTGTTCCTTAGAGCTCTCCACATGCTTCCTTTTATAGAGGATTCGGAGTAGTAGTAGATGGGTAGATGAGATTAGTAGGTGGGTGAGTAGGTGGGTGAGTAGGTGGATGAGTGGGTGGGTAAGTAGATGGGTGAGTAGGTGAGCTACCTTGTCTCCGAAATTCTTTATTGCTGAACTCATTGATTTCGTCATTTCTGAGCCAAGTGATCTTCATGAAAGTTCTAGGAAATTGTCTAAGCTTTCCAATGGCTCTGGAAACACCAAAAAATTCATCCTACAGCCTAAGATATGACTCAATTACTACAGACTGTTCAGGACCAGTTTCAGCACCTCTGTTTTGACTTTCAGACCCAATATCAACATCAAGGAGCCTGAATCAAGTTTTGTGCTTGACATGAAAGTTGTACATATGGGTCTTAACTTTCAAATTACAAATTTTCAGCCCATTTTATATGCCCAAACTCGAATTATGTTCTGGTTACTACACACTGTTCGGGTTCCAATCACAAATCCCGTATTCTGATTTCCATGCCCAATTAGCTCCACTAGATGTCTGAAATTGACTTTGAGCTCTTCATCAAAGTTGTAGAGCTCTCTCTTATCTTTCCTACAAGGTAAAATTCATAATTATCAGACATTTAGAACTCAAGATATGGCTAAAATACAGAAACAGTGTAAGATCCGAATAATGCTGAAAAAATCAATCAAGTCCGATTCAAGTTCAAACTTACAAAACATAATCAAATTCAATCAATTAATTACATGAAGAGTGTAAATGACTAATAATAAGGGTTTATTAATGTATAAAATATATGATTATCAGCCATAACATACAACAGATAAACTATCTCAAACAAAATCTGGGCGATCTTGACTTTTCTTCTGCACGGTCTTTATTTAATATAAACATACAACATAATAGACATAACATGAAGAGGTGAGATCCCTTACATCAATACCAGTATGGCAGTATAGAGATAACAGAAAACATACAGATATATTATTAACAAGTAAAATCATGTTATCATATCACAAATAAAATAACAGATAAATATAATTGTCACATCAATATGCTGACTCACTATGCATTTGTACACAGACTAATTCCTACTCCATGGAGCTAATCACAATCTCGGAGAGAATGATCCAAAGATCTATTTGTATCTCGTTAGCCTCCAATAAAGTGCTAAAACAGAATTTCAGTGTACACAACATGGCTTATACAAGACTGTCTACGCCAGATCATGATTAAGGATAGTGTTTTATCAAGATCGTCAGTGCGTTGCATAGTACACCACGGCCCTTTGGTGTTACCAATTGTCCACTTGTGGAATCCTCGCCCTGACGCCTCCATTGATCAACTAGTGATCAACACTACACATATCGCACCCGCACTAAGGTGTAATTTATCTCCTAGGCAACTTGCCTTTACCAATAAGACTGACATGCTTTTTGATGTATGATTTGTGATCCAATACACATACATACATTCACATCACAATTTTTCATAAAAACATGCCATCACTTGGCGAAGTTATTTTCTAACATATTTGGGTCTACTACATTGGTCCGACAGTAAACTGTTGTTATTGTCAATCACGTAATACTTTTATTGTGTTTTCACAATCGCGTAACATTTTTGTTACGTTTTCAAATTGCATAAGTATTTTTCAACGTTTTTCTAAATTGCGTAGAGATTTTTGAATGTTTTATCAATCGCATTATGATTTTAAATCATTTTCTCAATTGAGTAGCTCAAAATCTTTTTTTTTTCTATCGCATAAATTATTTCTTTACTTTCTAAAATAAACTTTTAACACTTTTATATTTAATATATAATAACCTTATTTAAAATACTTTCTTCCTTAAAATTCCTTTAAATATTATTTTCTACTATTCTTTATAAAAATTCATATTTCCTTGATTTAATCCAACTTTATAAATCAAAGTCTACCAATGCGCTCTGAAACCCAAATAGGTGAGCTATACGTTAATAAACTCAAATTCTTTTAAATTTAAACCCATTCATAACCAAATTCTGCTTACCAAAATTATTCCAAAACTTTGTTTATTTCCTTTTTATACTTTAAAATCTACTAATTTGAATTCTTGTTACTTAATGCTCTATGAATACACTTGGGAAATTATTTTTTATCTAGATTTTCAATTTCCTAGCATGTTGGCAGAAAATCAAATAGTATTTCTTCACAAATAATTTGTTCATTTCCTATTTCTTTTTCTTTGAAAAACCCTTAACTCATTTACTTATTACCTACTCATCTAAATTCATACTTAATACAATATTTTTGATTTGTTTGCTTCAAAATAGGTGTGAAGGCCGTGAGCCTGTAGGTTCTTTGGAACCAAAATCTCTTTCCTTTTCATGTGATTCACATCCTATATTACACATACATCATCATGCTTCAACTACCACATATTCATGCATACTAATAAAACAATAAAAGCATATTAATCAAAACAATCACAAAGCATGAAAACATATACATACAAGTGAATAAATCCTTTTGGATTTTTCACTAACAACCAATTTCATCCCTCACCACCACACATGGTTGATGAGGTTAATCTCCCTCTTATCTCAAAGGAAGATCAATTAATTCTTTGTTTGTCCTCTTGAAGATTTCTTCCACCAAGAACTCAAACCCTAGAAATCTTTAAACCATTCCAAAGTTACAAACAAGACTTGAAAACAAGAAAACCATGGATCAAACATGATTTAGAACTTTGAAATCAAACTCAAAAGCAAAACTCAAGGACTTTACCTTGAAAACTTAAGAACCCTAGCTTGTAGTAAAGATAGAAGATGGATGATTTAGCTTATGCTCTCAACATGAAAAAGTCTTAGAATGATGTGTAGGTTTAGAAAACAAGGTTAGATGAAATTAAGAGAGGTTTGATGACGGTTTTGGAAGGTTTGATCGTGAGCTATGGTGAAGGGAAAGTGAGAGAGAAATTTTGGCTTAAGTTGCTTTGATAGAAAAAGAAGATGAAGATAGAAATGAAATGAAGTCCTAACCGCCCCTTGGCCGTGGAGTGTATTCATGTGGAGAGTCAAAGACTTAATCAACAAGTTTAACTAATATCTCTAGGTGTTGGTCATATCATGTCATGATTTGGTCACCTTGGTTTCTATTAGTTCAAGCTTAAAAGTCATTGCATGACTCACAAAATTGTGAAGGTCCTAGACTCCTCTTGACCGTGGAACACCAAACCAAAGGCTAACCAAGTTTGTTCCCATAATCACTTAGTTTAACTAGTTAGTTTCCTATTAGTTCAATACAAGTCGAACCATTATTATTGACTTGTTTTCATTAGTTACTCTTAAGTAACTAGCTCTCTAATTGGTTCCTCAAAGTAAGCCTTCTAGAATGCTCTAGTAAAATGACCAAGACTTTTCCAGAGGCTTTTATCCAATGGATAGAAGTTACCAAAGCTATTACCCAATGGATAGAAGGTACTGCTCATGAACCAGTAGTTATTGTCCAATAAATAATAAAACCCAAAAAATTTTTATTTGACAAATAAATTCTAAAAATTATAAAATTGAGAACTGTGTCTTTCAGTTTCAAGTTTAGTAAGCTTTCCCGACCCCGAATAAACTGTCAAAGATTTTTCCCTGCCCGAAATATTTTTATTTTCTCGGTACAAAGTAAAACACACAAAAAGTCTAAAAATAATCACAAAACAGTCAAAATAAATTAAATAGGACACAAAAATCACAAAATAGTAAAATCCTATGTTACTAAGAAACATGAAATTTTGGGGTGTTACAATAGGCTCTCTACTACTTAAGATCATTAGTAGAAGTAGATTATCTAAAATGCTCCAAAATGCAGATGCAGCCATAAACAAAAATTTGTACTTCTGCCATACAATATCTATGCAACCTTTTTTAAAATTAAAAAACCCCAGCTAATCCATCCTCTTGTATCGTACATAATAGAAGTATATGCCTTGTCAAATTCTCAAACTTTTCGCTACATGACTATGAGTAGGTAAATTCAGCAACCAAAAAAAAAATACAGATAATGTTGAATCTACTATGGGCATAAAAATTCTATACACCACAATACTGTTGCAACCAAAGTCTAAGCATGCTATTACTCCTTTAGTGCAAAGCTAACGCATTTCATGCACTATATGAAGGAAAGATGACTGAAATTCTAAGTATATGTAAGATGTTGAAACCATTATCATGTAATTTGGACTAATTATATCTGATGTGTCCACATATCCAGGTTACAAGTTTTGGAAGCAAAATATAAGCTTCATGTAGTAAAAATCTCTAATTCACTAGTAATAAGTAGACATATAAAAAATATAATATTTAGTCCTTAAATTGCAAATTTCTCATAAAAATCTTTAAACATTCAGATGCAGTTGCATAGGTTGAAAAAATACAGATGAACTAATGGAGCTGTTCTTCAGCTTATATTAAGCACCACATATAATTATCTTTGAAAAATTATTAAGTCAAAGAATGAAGAAAAAATGCAATTAAAATGAAGCAATGATAAAACTCAGTAGAGGAAATTTAAGAGTTGAAGCAACTAATTAAGAAACCAAATAAAAAGCACAAAACAAATGACACCTGACAATCCAACTCCAATAACTTTTTATTGGATCTCATCCCAAATACAATCTTCATTGAATAGCAAAACAAATGTCTCAAAAGAGTTAGGGGTACTAGATAGGTTTATCAGAGATGATATAACTTTGAGATTTGTGCTAACATATCATGGTCAAGATAGTTAATTGGAGGCCTTATTTAGTCAAGGTTGACTTAAGGTTGTGGATTTTGGTATTGCATTAAAAATCTGGTAATGAAGCATGTTATTTGAATATGACTTTAGATGACGTCAAAATGATTTAGGAATTAGGCATATGATAGCAATTCAGGTTTCTGTATGGCCAAGAAATTATCCTATGCATATTATATAGGTTGTCTTTTGCTAAGTACTAACTTCAAAATTCTTTTGAAAAGTAAAATTATATAATTTATGTTTAATTCATAAAGTTTGAGTGGTTGAGATATGACCAAATAGTTTAATATCTGCAGTGCTGTTTTTGGGACTGAAATTTGGCCAGCAATATAATATGGAAGGACAATGTACACAATTCGCCAGAGAGTTAGCCCATTACTCATGAAAATGTAGAAGAGATACGGTTAGTTCATTATGTATGCATTTTTGTTATGTGCCTCTCAAGTGGTAGTCTAGTCACTTGTGAACTTTGCTCGCTGATTCCTGAGCCATGGTTTCTCTTTTTGACAGGAAAAATGGTTAATTCTGGTGAATTAACTGAAAAGGAGATAGAGGAACTCTGGTGTAATCAGTAACATAGTGACGGAAATTCAAGTAAGTGTCATGATGTTAAAACTGCAAAAATATAATCCTTAAATTTTTGCACCTTTTTGTGTAAGATATTTTCTCTTCTATAGAAAGATATCACTACTGTATTTCCATGTGGGGTACAACCACTGTCATTCCTCTAAGTTGCAAAAATTTCAGATGTAAAACTACTTAAGGAAAAAGGAACAGAAATAGCGCAAAGAAAGGGACTTGAGAGAAGAATTACTACTATATAAGTAAGACTTGGCAACTCAAAATCATTTTCTTTCTAACCCTCTTTCATGGGAACAACACAAAACGGAGAGCAATGAAATTCATGATTATGATAGATTTGGAAAGCCAATATCACACCAACTATGGCCATAAGGCCACCAACTGCTAAGAATGACTGAAATCTAGCCAATCTTTTTTGCCTTAGAAAAGGAAAATAATTTTGAAGTGAAATCTTTTAGGGTAAAATCCTCAAATGTTAACTTTCCAATGCATTTGACAGTGTGAAATTTTGATGTGTGAAACTCAAAGACTGACCAAATTAGTGAAGACTATCAGAAATAACATGCGTCAATTATACAATTCCTATAATTTTAAGCAATGTGAAATTATTTCATTAAATAGAAAAAGGACAGCTCTCATCATTCATAAAGCATTATCACGATCAAGCTTAACCACTTAATATTTTTTTCACTATACAATCACTTTGAAAGCAATAATTACCACTCTTCATAAATATTAGACACATAGAATCATACTTGAGTACTTGACCCAGAAAGAAACTCATTGAAACGAATCATACATGATTGTGCTTATTTTCAAACAAGAACTTGCACGGTAATGGAGAAATTTGGCTCCAAATTTGCATTACACTTAATACTATGGTGGTTCTGTTGCTTTATTATTTCATTTGTTATTCAGCAATACCAAATTTTTTTTATAGTTATAAAAATATTGTTTCTCCTAATAGATCAAATAAAATCATATATACCCCTTTTTCATACTACTCTTTCGATACAGAATTAAATGTTTTTTTTTAAATTACAAATAAAAAAAAATGGAATTCAGTAGACCAACACTTAACATATATATGCCAAGTAATGATTTTTCATATTAGAAGTTTGTAACATAAATCAAGCTGTGGAAGCAAACCAGCACATAGATCATACATACTCCCCACTAGTCCATTTGATGCAACCAAACATACTTGCAATTAACTGGATTTTCAATGAATGGCATAATAAAAAGCAAAACTTTATTTTATTTTATTTTTTCATTTTTCTTATGCAGAGACATTAGCAATGTAATAGAGTAATAGACGACGACCTGGCATGGTAAGTCAAACAATTTTCTTGTTCTCTACAAAAGCCACAAACACAACAGAGTATTATCAATTTAAACAGGTCATGATCACTTCATTGAACAAATAACATTAGACTTTATGACGATAGGAAAACAATCAATCATTTAAATTGAATAACATATGCATAAATAACAGTATCTCTCACAAAAGAATCATATTCATAAATAACTTCCTGAAACAAAACCTTCAAAAAGTCCCAACATCCCTTGATTCTAAACCCAAAATCCCATAACTCTCGCTACCTTTTGTCTTCTTTAGGTGCACCATGAAACACAAACCACTGACTGAGATTGAAAGAGACAAATTCCCATATCTGACAGCAACTAAAAGATGGGAACAGAGAAGAAATGATGTTACTTGCAATTAGTGATTTGTTGACTAAACCCTCACCACTCCTCTTCCACTTTCTTTCCCCTTCAATCACATGACGGTAAACAGAGGCCTATTTCTCTATTATTGCTCTGAAGGGTCCAATCCAAGAATCTTTGAAAGACGTGAAGGTGATGGGGTATCAAGCATGGGGTAATGACTTTACAAGGAGTCTCTGTTCATAGACTTTTTGATTAGCCTTCTGAACGCGCGGTGGGGATTGGAAATATATGATAACTAGCATATGGGACATAGTTCAGTGCTTGCGCTATACGACATTGTGATTTAAACCCAACCTAAAAAGCTTTTTGATCAAAAAGCTTTTTAGGTATCACAATATCCAAATGATTCGTATCCCAAACCCAACCCCACGCCTCTACCCCAAACCCACTACAGCTATCATTAGGAGTGATTTAAACTAAATGAGAGTGGGTTATACCTGCAACGACGGCCAGGGAGTCACGAGCCGCGAGACCAGGGCGATCTGAACTAAGAGCCAAGCCAAACGACGACCAGGGAGTCACGAGCCATGAGACTAGGGTGATCTGAATTAGCTATGAGCTAGACAAAGAGAAGAAGAAGCTCATCGATCTGAATGGCATGATATTTTATTCAAACTAAGACACTTTAAGTCCAAGGCATCAAGAGATCAGTGGATTGGTATTTTTTTCTATAAGTTTTCAATGTGATATGTTTTTCAGAGAAATGAGAGTGGACTAGAAAAAATTTACCACTCCTGCGGAATGGCTTTAGTTATTTGCGCCTTTTTGCCCAAAATATTTGAAAGAAACTAATAAAGGTCTAAAGCATTACAATTGGGAACAACTTTAAAATGTTGCCTATTACATTTCTGGAAACGTTTATTAAAGGTTGTTTAACAATTGTTTCCTAAACAAGATTAAATTTAGAGAATCACCAAAAAGCGTTACCTGTACACTCTATGGCAATGTTTTCAAAATGTTGCTTAAAAGATGTTGCTTATACTAAGAATTAACAGCAACTTTCAAAAAGCGTTGCCTATACAACTTTAGACAACGCTTTTGAAGCATTGCTAAATATAGCATTGCCTAAAGTCAAAAATGTTGTAGTGTACCTTAAGGCTTTGTGTTGATTATAGATATTTAAATAAGGTAACCATCAAGAACAAGTATGCATTGCCTAGGATAGATGATATGATGGATCAATTAAGAGGAGCTTCAATGTTCTCCAAGATTGATCAAAGATCTGGATATCATCAAATCAGGGTTAGGGAAGTGGATATCCTTAAAACTGCTTTTAGGACTAGGTATGGGCATTATGAGTACCTTGTGATATCTTTCGTGTTGACGAATGCACCAGCTGCATTCATGGATTACATGAATAGAATTTTTAGACCCTACCTAGATAAGTTTATGGTAGTGTTTATAAATGATATTCTTATCTACTCCAAGACAATGGAAGAGCATGAGCATCATGTGAGGATAGTTTTAGAAATCCTTAAAGTGAAGAAATTGTTTGCCAAATTGTCCAAGTGTGAGTTTTGGCTAACAAATGTTCAGTTTTTGGGGCGTGTGATCTCTCAAGGAGGGATTTCAGTAGACCCTAGTAAAGTTGGAGCAGTGTTACAGTGGGAGAGACCCACCGCTGTGATCGATATTAAGAGTTTTATAGGCTTGGACGGGTATTATAGAAGATTTATCAAGGGATTTTCTCAATTAGCATTACCATTGACTAGGTTGACTAGGAAAAGTAGTAGTTTTGAATGGACTCATGATTGTGAGAACAATTGCCAAGAGTTGAAGATGAGGTTGACCACTATACCAATGTTTGTAATTCTAGATCCCTATCAGAACTTTGAGGTGTATTGTGATGCTTCAAAGATGGGTTTACGGTGATGCAAAATAGGAAAGTAGTTGCCTATGCATCGATGCAGTTAAGGCCACATAAAAAGAACTACCCTACGCATGATTTGGAGTTAGTTGTTGTAGTGTTTGCCTTAAAGATTTGGAGACATTACCTCTGTGGAGTCCAATTTGAGGTGTTCAATGATCATAAGAGTTTAAAGTACTTGTTTGATCAGAAAGAGCTGAACATAAGACAAAGAAGGTGGATGGAATTCTTAAAGGATTATGAATTTGAGTTAACGTATCACCTGGGTAAAGCCAATGTAATGGCTGATGCACTAAGTAGGAAATCCCTACATATGTCTCGGATGATGGTCCTAGAGAGTGAGCTTCTCGAGAGCTTCAGGAATTTGAGTCTTGCAGTGACTGTGATGCCACATAGTCTCTTTGTGAGTAGAGTAGACATAGTAAATGACTTAAGGGCTCATATTTTAGAAACTTAAAAGAAGGATGAAACTCTACGGGATATTAGTGAGCAAACCTTCTTAGGAACCCTAAAGGATTTTGATATGATAGATGATGGAATGATAAAGTTTAGAGACAAACTTTGTGTTCCAAGAAAGTTAGAAACAAAGGAAAGAATTCTAAAGGAAGCTCACAAAAGTAAGTATACCATCCATCCCAGAGCCACTAAGATGTACCAAGATTTAAGGATGATGTTTTGGTGGCCAAGAATGAAAAAGAACATAGCAGAACATGTGTTTCCCTTAACTTAGCCTTTAAAGCCAATATCTGAGTCATTTTAAGCTACTTTTAACATTCATTGTTGCAACAAAGTGCCTAAACTAACATATTTTGTCACAAAATTAAACAGGCATGTTAAGCAAGTATTAGGCTACCTCAGTAACCATGTACTAGTCTAATCATGTTTTCGAGGGTGTTACACCCAGTACCTGAGTGGTGGGAACTGGGCGCCCAGGTGCCTAATGACCAGAAAAGTTCTGCCTTCCCAGCCCCTGAGCAATGAGAACTAGGAGCCCAGGCACCAAGAAATTAGAATTTTTTCAAGATTTGTATCTTGAGGGGATGGAGTGTTCTACTTGATGGGATCCTACTTTTTAGAGTGTGTTAAGATACTACTAGAAGTATTTCAAGGAGGAAATGACCATGTAGTAAGTTTATGGAATGTATAAACCTAAGAGCAACCAAGATAGTGTTGATATAGGGTATTAGATGTATGTATACTAGGCAGTTTGGCAAAGGTTTTTCCTATGTAAGTCACCTTATATGATGTGCACAATCATTTGGTAAGAAGAAGAGAATCAAATATTCCTGAACATATTCTGTAACATGCTCTTTTTAGCATGTTAGACTTGCATACGATTATAGAGGCATCATAATACTTGCTTGACATGTTTGCTTAATTTTGTGACGAACTGAGTTACTTTAGGCACTTTGTTGCAATAATGAATGTGAAAAGTAACTTAAAATGACTCTAGTAATGGCATAACTTGTTTATGAAAGGGCAAAAAATGGAGAATTTGTTTCTAAGTCACAAATGTATACAATGAGATGTAGTTAAAGTTCAAGGATAAACAAAGTCAGGTTGGTATTTTTAAGTACACTGGTTGAGTGTTTTAATATCGGATTAATGAGTCGTAGATATGGAAACTTATGAAAATGATGAAGTCAGTATGAAAATGAATGTTAGGATTTATTCTAATACCTATGGAAGTTAAGAAACTTGATTTGGTAAAATTTAAGTGTTCTTAGCATATATAAAGTTCTCGCAAAATATCTATTTTGGCCTAAGTGATTCACAGCTCCTTTGAGCCATTAACCTTGACTTTCTTGGTTGGTTTCACACTCCATTTTCACTCATTCTTCATTCAATCTCATGGCAACCACCACAAGGGAAGGAAAATACTAAGGAAAAGAGGTAAAGGAAGAAGAAAAGGAGAAGAAAAGGAAGGAAAAAGGAAAGACCAAAGCTTGAGTTCATCCATAGCTTAACACCATCTTCAAGGTTTAAGGTAGGGGTGTTTTGTGTTCAAGTGTATCTCTTTTTCCCTATCTCCATCTTTGCTTTCAAAGTATGCATGTTGGATTGAAAAGTGGGTTTTTGAGAAGTTTATGATGTTTTCTTGATTACTTATTGTCTTCAATTGTTGATAATGGTTTGATTTAGCTTAATCTATGCTTGGATGTTGATTGGAATATTGGAAGAACTCATTTAAATGCTTAGATTGCAAGTTGAAAAAAATGGGTATGTAATTCCTTGATTTTCTTGTTCATAACTCTATGATAGATGAGTTGAAGGTGAGCATTAGGTTTTTAACATGCTTAGGAACCATATTTGAGGTTGAAAACTACTTAGAACCTAGGATTGATGACTTGAAATGAGTTTGGAAAGCAATAGAACATGAAAATGAGATTATGGTGCATGGGTACCTAGGCACTAGGAGTTGGGCACCCAAATCTTAGAAATTTCATGTGTGTTGATGAGCACCCAGCACTTGAGCAGTGGGAACTGGGCGCCCATTGACTAGAAAAATTATGCCTGCCCGTGTGATGGGAACTAGGCACCCAGCTACCCACCGACTAGAGTTTTGCCAAGATTTGTATCTTGAGGAGATGAAGTGCCCTACTTGATGGGATCCTTTATATGTACTTTTTAGTGTGTTAAGATACTACTAGAGGTATTTCAATAAGGGAATAACCATGTAATAAGTTATGGAATGTATAAACCTAAGGGCAACCAAGACTAGTGGATTGCTAGGTAAGTGTCTATTGGTGTATGCCCTAGAGGCCAATACATTTTGTCTGTATTTACATACATTGTATTATGCTATTTTTTAATATATGAGGCATTTCATTTATTATGTTCTTTTTTTTATAAACATAATAAAGTCCTTAGAATAATAAGTTTGATGTCGTAGGACATCAAGTGGATGACTTAATCGTAAGATCCTATTGGATAAAACACTATTCTTATATGTTCGTGGTCAAGTATTATTGTTAATTAGGACAACAATAATGCATTAAGACTAGTATGTGCGTAGACTGATGGCCACATCTCACGAGTCATGGATATGAGATATCAAGTCTTCACATGGGTACATATTAGAGTAATAATGTACTAGACAGACCCGCCATGAGAACGCTACATGGATCATTATGTGAATGTCGTAAGCAATTCTCTTAGTGACAATGGTGTATGTGGTCCTTTGACCTGAAATCACTACGATTCCTATATGAGGAGTTGTGTGTTTTAATGCCATCAAACGTCATCTGTAATAAGGTGATTATAAAGTCAGTTATTAGACATACCGCGAATCATGCGAAAGAATGTGAGTGACCTAGATAGGATTTGTCCCTCTTATATAATAGGAGTGATATCTTCGGGGGCCCTGATTGAGTGAGACTACGAAATGCATGGCCATGCTCAAATGAGTCGATATGAGATATCGATCTTATTTGTTGTTATTAAGTCTACTTGGGTATCAAGAAATGAAGGATTGAACTATACAAGGGTGACGCATTCTGTGTTTTGTGTTCAATATAGATATCTGGACAAAGGGACTAAACTACACAGAAACATTAGTCACAGAAAGGTTATGTCAAATCACTGACATTCTCATTACTTGGGTGGCAACGATGTGTTGCTAGACACCGTTCACTGCTTGTAATATTAAAATGGGATTTTAATATTACTGCCAATGTTATGAGAACCTGTAGGGTCATACAAATAAAGTAGACTAAATTAGAGTAATTAGGATCCAAGTTAGACTTGGGTTCAATTATGGGCCAGACTCATAATAGATGAGTCTAGGGTTGCACAGCTTATCTTGCTGTTGCTCTTACTCACTTAAGGCAGTCAACTATTATAAATAGCACTGCTAAGGGGCTGTCAAGGCATGCATTAGAAACTCTGGCTGCACTTGACAGAAACATTGAGTGAGAGAGTGACAGGTTTCTTCTCTTCTCTTCGCACCTAGCACTGTTTGAGAGAGGTGTAACTCCTTTCTGCGAACGTTGGATGTTTATAAGTCTGTTCATGTGGATACTGCAAAGACATCATTGCTGTTACGGTGTTGGTGATTCACACCATTTGTTTTGATCACGCTTCAAGAGGTAAATAATTTTAAAAACTCAGATTATGGCTTTTTTGCATGGATCTTTGTTGGGAATTCTATTTTTCGTTGTGTGATGTATTTGTGATTCCCAACAGTGGTATCAGAGCCACTTGCAAAACCATGATTCGGTTTTTCTGTTTTCGTTTTGTATGAAATAACATGATTTCTTATTCTGTTCTTAGTAAAAGATATGTTATTTTAGAAAACGAGTGAAACCCTTTGCGAAAACATATTTTGTTTCATCTTTTGTCTGCGAAACCATGATGATGTTTTTGAAACAATGATTTTGTTATATGTTGTATACAAAACTGTGATATTGTTTTCAAAAACCATGAAGTTGTTCATATATTTTGTGAAAATCGTTTTGTATTGAGATATATGTTTTTGCAAAGTTTTTCCTGTATATATGTGATATGTACAGCGTTATGGACACATTCTGGAAACCTGGTTATGACGGCATCAAGTGTTGATGTCTAGCAAGCCTCGTTCTGGATAGCGTTTTGGGTAGAGGTGCAAGGGTTCTTGAATCTTTGTTTCTGGTTAGTAGCGACATCAAGCGTTGATGTTAAGCAAATCTTGTTTTTGCACAGCGGCACGACGCAAGGTTTTAGAAACCCTGTTTGTGGTTTGTAGCAGCTATGAGGGTTCCCCGTGGCACATGAAGCGTTCTTGTGTTTGCGGGCCTTAGGGTTCAAGTGTTGAGACCCTAGCTGTCAAGGGAGGCACAAGAGATTCTGCTCTTGTTTAGAGGCGGCCTCTAACCTTGACCCCCGGCCACTGACCAGGCAGTGGCAGCCTTATCGGGACACTGCCCCAAACCCCGTGCTATCTCTACGTAGAGTGTTTTTTCTGAGGCATGATATTCAAATCTGTTTAATAACTCACAAAATAATAATGTGTTATTGCTTTGTGTTTATATGTATTTTGTGGTGCATGGTTGTGGCATTAGTCCTCATTTTATGGTATTTTAGTTATTTTAAAATACGACCTGGTGTCGTGCCTTTCTCTCTATATTCTAATTGTACATTTTCTTCTCACCTAACTCCCCTCGAATGTAAAAGAGGTTTCTATATAATGTAATCTTGATGTGGAGGTATGAAGGCGGCATCAAATGAGGACGTTGGTGGGAGACGTTGTGAAGTTGATTCGCTCCCTTATTTTAGTTTATGGTTCTCTCTTAGAGGCCATAACCATGTCATATTTATTATATGCTTTATATGTATGAGATGCATGAATAATGTTTATGGTATGTTAAACAATTAAATAAATGGTGAGATCAAATAATAATTATAAAAATTCCCTTAAAAGCAAATATTAAGTCATTATGTGATGCCTTCCAATGCATGGCACTCGTCAAGACTAGTATCGATTAAGTGTAGGTCTGCCAAAGCAAGATGCCTTTATCTATATTAGTAAGACACGATGGGATAAGGGTAATATCCAACTGCCAACCATTGGGTCTAACTTAACTAGGTCATTTCAACAGGATTGAAGGCTTAGAGGCATGGAGTTGGGCTTTAGTCCATTGGATGGATTAGAATAAGTGTTATTCACCTAACTATCCAAGAGTTGCATGTGATGTAATTGGAAAGAGTTTCCTACCTAAATAACTGAATTTTTGGTGATCAGCCAAAACTAACACAAAGCTAGGTGAAATATGGTTCTTGGCCCACTAGGAAATCTTACGATGGGATTTTCCGAGTCAATGCTAAGGGTTATTGATTTGAATAAAATAGTGGGAGGCATATTTAATTAAAGACCTTGTGAAATATGTTTATGGTATGATACTTATATTTTGTATATTTCTGTTGATAGATTACCATGATAACAAACACTTCAAGTAACTTATCATTGCGATTAGTCCTTGAGAAGGACAAGTTATCTGGGAAAAATTTCCTAGACTGGTACAGGAACTTGAGGATTGTCCCAAGCAAGAGAAAAAGTTGTATGTTCTAGAATAGCCTGTTCTTGAGTCACCTGTTACTAATGCCTCTAGAGCTGAAAGAGATACTTATAATAAGCATCAAGATGACACCTTGGACGTCAGATGTCTAATGCTAGCCACCATGAACTCTGAGCTCCAAAAGCAACATGAGAACATGAATGCCTACGATATGATCATACACCTCAAAAAGCTCTATCAAGAATAGGCCAGACATGAGAGATATAAGGTCTCTAAAGCACTATTTTAGTGCAAGCTAGTAGAAGGAAGCCATGTTGGTGCTCATGTACTCAAGATGATTGGGTACATTGAAAACCTAGAGAGACTTGGTTTTCCTTTAGGCCAAGAGTTAGCCACTGACTTAGTCCTGCAATCATTGCTGGAAAGTTTTAGTCAATTTGTCATGAACTACAACATGAATGAAATTGACAAATCACTACCAGAGCTGCTAAGCATGTTGAGAACTACTGAGCAAAACATATACAAAGGCAAAGGAAAGGCCATAATGATGGTCCAAAAGAATAAGGGCAAGAAATAGTGAAAAAAGCCCAAGGACAAGTGGAAGGGCAAGGGCAAGGATAAGTCCAAGTCCAACACTTCTAGCTTGAAACCTGTGGGTGGAGTGGCTAAGGAAGGTTCATGCTTCCACTGTGGTCAGACCGGACATAGGAAGAGGAACTGTACCAAGTACTTGGAGGAGCTCAAGAAGAAGAAGGGAAGTGAGACTTTCGCTTCAGGTATTTTTGCTATAGAAGTCAATTTATCTACTTTTGCATCATGGGTATTAAATACTAGATGTGGATCTCACATTTATGTGAATGTGCAGGATCGAAAGAACAGTAGACCATTGACTAAGGGTGAAGTCAACCTTCGAGTTGGAAATGGAGCAAATGTTGTTGCATTAGCTGTAGGGACTTATCTTTTATCTTTGCCCATTGGGCTTATAATAGAGTTAGAGAACTGCTATTTTGTGCCTGCCATAAGCAGGAATATCATTTTTGTTTCTTGTTTGGATAAGAAAGGCTTTACTTTTATTATAAAGGACAAATATTGTTCTATTTATTTAAATAATATTTTTTATGGTAGTGCACAAATGAGTAATGGACTTTATGTCCTCGATCTCGATATACCCATCTATAACATAAATTCTAAAAGGCTCAAGTCAAACGATATGAACCCAACTTATCTCTGACATTGTCGTTTAGGCCACATAAATGAGAAATGCATCTCCAAACTCTATAAAGATAGATTCTTGGACTCGTTTGATTTCAAATCATATGAGCTATGTGAATCTTGTTTATTAGGGAAGATGACAAAGGCCCCATTCACTGGATAAAGTGAAAGGGCTAGTGATCTTTTGGGCCTTACACATACTGATGTATGTGGACTCCTAAACATATTGGCTAGAGGCAGTTTGCAGTACTTCATTACATTTACTGATGATTTCAGTAGATATGGATTTGTATACCTTATGAAGCACAAATCAGAATCCTTTGAAAAGTTCAAGGAGTTTAAGAATGAAAAACCAACTTGGCAATAGTATTAAAGTCCTTCAATCAGATCGAGGTGGTGAATACTTGAGTCAACAATTTGATGATCATTTGAAAGAGTGTGGGATAATATCTTAACTCACTCCTCCAGGAACACCACAATGGAATGATGTCTCTGAAAGGAGGAATCAGACCTTGTTGGACATGGTCCGATCCATGATGAGTCATGCAGACTGTCCAAGCTCCTTCTGGGGACATGCTCTGTTAATAGTAGCTTTCACACTTAACCATGTTCTATATAAAAAGGTTCAAAAGACACCATATGAGATATGGACTGGGAGACGGTCTAGTATGTCTTTTATGAAGATTTGGGGGTGCGAAGCTTATGTCAAACATCAAGTTTCTGATAATCTTGGGCCCAAATCAGATAAATACTTCTTTGTGGGGTATCCCAAGGAAACCAAGGGATACTATTTCTATAATCATACCGAGGGTAAAGTGTTTATCGCACGGACTTCTTTATTCCTAGAAAAGGAGTTGATCTCTAAAGGACTTGGTGGGAGAAAAGTAGAACTTGAAGAAGTTCAAGGCTCACAGAGTAGTAACGAACCGATGGTGAAAATAGAGCAGCCTCCACAAGTCGTTGTGGAACCACAATATGCTCTAGTAGAACAAGACTCGCGTAGATCTAACAAAATACGTCATCAACTAGAGAGATATGGATTTCTCATGACCCAGTAAGGTGACGTATTGCTCATGGATAAAGATGAGCTTGTGACTTACCAGGAAGCCATAATGGGCCCAAAATCTGAGAAATAGCTTGAGGCCATGAGACCTGAAAGGGAATCCATGTATGCCAATTAGGTATGGACCTTGGTTGACCTAGCTGAAGGGATAAAACCTATTGGGCGCAAGTGGGTTTTCAAAAAGAAAACTAACATGGATGGTAATGTGCATACCTTTAAAGCACAATTGGTGGCTAAAGGTTTCAAGCAAATTCATGGTGTAGACTATGATGAGACCTTTTCCCTAGTTGTGATGTTTAAATCCATTTGGATCTTGCTTGCTATTGCAGTATACCACAATTATGAAATCTAGTAAATGGATGTCAAAATTGCTTTTCTTAATGGAAATCTTCTCGATGATGTATACATGACACAACCTAAGAGTTTTGCCACTCCACAGGATGCTGAAAAGGTGTGCAAATTGCAACGATCTATTTATGGATTGAAGCAACCTTCCAGAAGCTGGAATCTTCATTTTGATGATATAATCAAACAGTTTAGTTTCATAAAAAATGAAGAAGAATCTTGTGTCTACAAGAAGGTTAGTGGGAACACAATTCTCTTTTTAGTGTTGTATGTAGATGGCATACTACTCATCGGAAATGACATCCCTGCCCTATAGTCTGTAAAGACTTGGCTAGGGAAATGCTTTTCTATGAAGGACTTGGCGAAGCCACCTATGTGTTAGGTATCAGGATCTATAGAGATAGATCATAGAGACTGCTTGGCCTAAGTCAAAGTACATACATAGACAAAGTGTTAAAACGATTTAACATGCATGAATCCAAGAAAGGACTCTTGCCTATATCGCATGGTGTAAGTCTATCTAAGGTTCAATCACCTACCACCCAGGATGAGAGGGATCACATAAGCAAGATTCCAAATGCATCTACAATTGGATCTATCATGTATGCCATATTATGTACTCAACTAGATACCTCGTATGCTTTGAGCATGATGAGCAGGTACCAATCTGATCTTAGTGAGAGTCGCTGGACTGCTGTTAAGAACATCCTTAAGTACTTGAGAAGGACTAAGGATTTGTTCTTAGTATATGGAGCCGAGGAGGAGCTAGTTATAAAGGGTTACACTGATGCTAGCTTCCAAACTGATAAGGACTACTCCAGATTGCAATCGAGTTATGCTTTTTGCCTGAATGGTGGGGCTGTGAGCTGGAAAAGTTCAAAGCAGGAGACAGTCACTGATTCTACCACATAGGCTAAGTATATTGCTACCTCCAATGCAACAAAGGAGGCCGTTTGGATCAGGAAGTTCATTTCTGAACTTGGCGTTATTCCTAGCATTGTGGACCCAGTGGACCTCTATTGTGATAATAATGGAGCCATTGCACAAACTAAGGAGCCTAGATCTCACCAGCGATCCAAACATATACTTAGGCGCTTCCATCTCATTCGAAAGATCATCGATAGAGGAGATGTAAAGATATATAAAGTACTAACAGATGATAACATTGTTGGTTCACTGATGAAGCCTCTTGCACAACAGAAGCATGAGGGTCACACTAGGTCTTTAGGCATTAGACATATGCTTGATTAGCTCTAGTGCAAGTGGGAGATTGTTGGTGTATACCCTAAAGGCCAATACATTTTATCTGTATTTACATACATTGTATTATGTTATTTTTTAATATATGAGGCATTTCATTTATCGTGTTCTATTTTTATAAACATAATAAAGTCCTTACAATAGTAAGTTTGATGTCGTAGGACATCAAGTGAATGACTTGATCGTGAGATCCTATTGGATTTGTCCCTCATACATAACAAGAGTGATTTCTTCGGGCTCCCTAATTGAGTGAGACTGCGAAATGCATGGCCATGCTCAAATGAGTCGATATGAGATATCGATCTCATTTGTTGTTATTAAGTCTACTTAGGTATCAGGAAATGAAGGATTGAACTATACAAAGGTGACGCATTCCATGCCTTATGTTTAATCTAGATATCTGGACAAAGGGACTAAAATACATAAAAACATTGGTCATGAAAATGTTATGTCAAATCACTGACATTCTCATTACTTAGGTGGCAGTGATGTGTTGCTAGATACCGCTTACCGCTTGTAATATTAAAATGGGATTTTAATATTACTGCCAACGTTATGAGAACATATAGGGTTGCACACATAGAGCAAACTAAATTGGAGTAATTAGGATCCAAGTTGGACTTGGGTTCAATTGTGGGACAGACTCATAATAGATGAGTCTAGGGTTGCACAGCTTACCTTGCTGTTGCTCTCACTCACTTACGGCAGTCAGCTCACAACTAGCACTATTTAAGAGAGGCGTAACTCCTTTTTGTAGACATTGGACGTTCGTGAGTTTGTTCGTGTGGATAGCACAAAGACATCATCGTTGTTATGGTGTTGGTGATTCATGCCATTTGTTTTGACCACGCTTCAATAGGTAAACAATTTTAAAAACTCAGATTATGGCTTTTTCGCATGGATCCTTGGTAGGAATTCTATTTTTCGCTATGTGATGTATTCGCGATTCCCAACAGTGTCTAGAACCTTAATCAACATAATGTTGAAGTAGGGTATTAGATGCACGTATACTAGCACTGTTTGGTAAAAGTTTTTCCTATGTAAGTGACCTTATATGATGTGCACAATCATTTGGCCAAAGTAAGGGAATCAAATATTCTTGAACATATTTCATCGTGCCAAGGTTACGAGTAGGTACAGGAGGTGATATGCTCACTCCCTACTATAGTAAATATGATAAACCAGAGTTCCTAGATAAGTTAACTTAGTTCTTAAATGAGTTAGGTATGTATGTATGTATGTGTGTTAGCTTGGTTTTTTTAGTTAACAAAGATAAGCCCTGCCAGAGATTTAGACATATCTTACTCTTTATTTGTTAAGAATATGTTAATTGTGTTATGTATGATTAGTCGTGGGAAGCTTATACTATGAATTGTTAATTCTCACCCTATTTACTATTTCATGACAAATCCAGGTCAAGACCCCGCTAAGGGCTAGAAGAAAAACAAGCTGATAGACTAGAGTAGTTTTAGTTTATTGCTTCTTGTACAAACCTTGTATTCAATTATATGTATGCTTGTTTCTGCATTTCATAAGGCTCTCTATAATGATTACTTTGGTGATTATGGATATATATTATTTATGTTATTAAGTAAGAAGTGACGTTATTAGTACTATTTATCTTTATGTATGTTTGATATATCGAGATATTAGTATTAGGGCTTTACATTATGGTATTAGAGTAGTTCATCTTGTTGAGACAAGATATGAATTGACTATGCTTAGGCATGTTTAGGAGTTCTAACTAGGAATTATGCTTTTCTTGTTTCTTATGTGAGATACCTTGATGGAATTGCATGATTGGCCTTAGGTTAGAATGTTATTAGCTACTATTGTACGATTACATGATATTGGGACTGATCAACTCAATACTTATTGTTCTGTGTGTACAGGAAACTGACACCTCCTAGGCAAGCCAGGGAGACCAGGAACTCATCATCTAGAGAGGGCCCTGATATGCCCGAAGCAGTAATGGAAATCACTAATGCGATGAGGGAGCAGACAACTACTTCTACCGCTACCGCTATTGCTAATGCCATGATGGAGTAAGTATAACACCCTAAAATTTGTATTTTTCAGTTATATATGATTTCATGAAGTTTGTAATTTTTGTAAATTGTTTGATTTATTTTGATTATTTTATTATTATTTTTGGACTGTCTGTGTGTTTTTAGCGGGACCGAAAAAAAAAAATTTTGGGCCAAAAAATTTTGGATTGTTAATATGGGGATGGGGGAACTTATTAAACCCGAATCCAGAAACAATTTTTGAAATTTTATTTTTCTAAGATTTTATCTGACAAATAAAATCTAGGTACATTTTATTGTCCATTGAACAATAACCACTGGTTTCACACGCGGTAGCTTTTGTCCATTGGATAATAGCTTCCGGTAAAAAAAAATCTAGTTGGATGATTCTAAACTTAGGCTAGTAATCTTTTTCTAGAGATTTCTTTTGTGACTCATCTTGGTGACTCACTTTGTTCAACTAATTAGGAGGTTAGCCAATCAAAAACTTATGACTAACCCTATGACTCACTCACCTTATAACTCACTAGGTGACTCATAGTATAACTAGCCAAGTGACTCACCTCCAAGTGACTCATCTTTGTGACTCACCCAAGAGGAAGCCCACGGCAAAGGCTTGATCTTGGAGGCTAAGTTTCTAAATTTAGTTCATCTCCTACCAATCTAACAAGAACCAAGAAGCTAAACACAAAAACTCCCTCACTTTTCTCTCCATTGAAGCCTATGACCAAGTAACCAAAAACACCATCCAATCTTCCATAATTTCAATCAACCTCAAATCTTGAACCTACACACCATTCTAAGACACTTTTGATTTGTGACCATCACCTAGTTCATCCATCTTCTATCTTTTTCTTCAAGCTTAAGATTTGAAGCTTTTAAGGTGAAGTTTTGTAAACTTCATTTTTCTTTTCATTTTCAAGTTCTAAAACCATAACTTTGATCTATGGTCATCCTAGTCAAGCCATATATGTTAATATGTGTGTGTTTATTTTGTTTCAAGAAAAACTTGGTGGAGAAAATTTACCTTAAAGGAGGCATACAAGGCGCTTTGAGCATCATCTAAGGTAAGAGGGAGATTAGCCTCATCAACCACTCATGGTGGTGAGGAACGAAATTTGGATTTGTTGCTGAAAAATTCATGTGTGGATTTATTCACTTGTTTGTATAAATTTAGTGCTTTATATTTATTTGCTTTACGTGATTTTATTGCTTTAGTAGTGTGCATGATATTTGCTATGGTAGAAATTGATGATTGAAATATGTTGTATGCTTTGAATCATATGGGAAGGATGAAAATTTTTTGTTCCAAAGACCAACATGGCTCATGGCCATCAAGTTTAAAATAGGGTATCCAAGGCAAAGTTATTTTATTAATTGTGGACTTAGTTGATTTTGTAACAAGGATAAGAGTTAAGGTTTTACAAGTTGAAAAAGAAAGAGAACAAAGTTTTATTATTGGAAAGGAATTGGATTAGGGTTTTACAAATGGAAAAAGAAATAAATAATTTTTTTATTATCAATCATTAAGTAATTTTCGTTCATGATGTTGGAAAATAGGGTTGAAAAACAGATTTGAAACTAAAAGTATTTTATTTAAGTGGATTTTTAGTAAAGTAAATGGAAAATATTTTATTAAATTAATATAATGCAAATTTTGGAAATAATGATAGAAAATATTTTCTAGAGGAGTTTTAGCAAGAAAATATTGGAATTAAGGTTAAATTTTATATTAAAATTTGGAAAGTTTCAAAATTAAGTTTAGAAAGTCAATAAAAGTTTTACACGTTTAAAAAATAATGTTAAAACCGTATGCGTTTCAAAAATGATGATTTTTGACTTACGCGATTAAGAAAACGTTTAAAAATTTTTACGCGATTGAGAAAATGCTTAAAAATTTTTACGTGATTGAGAAAATATTGGAAAATATTTACGCAATTTGAAAATGTAACAAAAATGTTACACAATTGTGAAAACACGATAAAAGTGCTAGGCGACTAAGAGGAACAACGGTTTGCTGTCGGGCCGATGTATTAGACCCGAAGATATTGATATATGGTTTTGGCCAATGGTAGCTTGTTTTTGTGAAAAACCATGTTTTTGACATTTGTCTGTGTATTGAATCATTAATCATGCATGGAAAGTCGTTTAGACTGTGTTTGTTAAGGTTGTATGCCTAGGAGTTGAATTACACCTAAGTGCGGGTGCAAATTGCATAGTGTGGGTCACTTGTTGATCTTGGAGGCATCAGGGCACGAGTATCCCACAAGTGAACAGTTGGTAGCTCCACTGGGCCGTGGTGACTGAGCACCGCACCGACGATCTCGACCAGGCACTATTCTATTCCCGATCTTGTGAAGAATGTCTTGTATAAGCCATAATTCTCGACCAGGCTAAAATTTGTGATAGCACTTTGTTGAGGCTAACGATATACGGACATGTCTCCTTGATCATTCTCTCTGAAATTGTGTTTTAGCTCCATGGAGTAGGAATTGGTCTATTGTGCATGAGCTTAGTCATTTAACATATTATTGTGATGTATATAAGTTGAATTATCTGTTATTTGATATCATGAATATATTTGTTACTTCTGTATTTGAATGGCATTGCTGTCATTACTGTTTCTATGTTGCCATGTTGGTATATGATGTAGGGGATCTCACCTCTTTGTTGTATTATTATGTTGTATGTTTATGCTTAGTAAAAACTATGAGGAAGACAAGAAAGGATCGCATCCACTCTATTTGTGTTAATTTTTTTGAGTTTTTGAATGGCATCAAGACTGGGTTTTCTTAGTTATGTCAGTGCGTGGTTTCACGGGGGCATGAATGCTTGGCGTGTCAATCTAGATATGGAGTGTATTATATATATTGGGGATGTAACCCTATCTGGAAGTAGGTCTTACCATGGGGTTACAACTTTTACATTTAGTGCTTTTGTACATTTAGAATTTTACATGCCTATGAGAGACTTGTGGGGTGACTGTCATTACACCCCTAGAGAGGATTCTATGGTGTCGTCTACTCGGATGCCTGTCCATAGGACTTCGCGTCATTTGGGGTTTTTATCGTCTGAGGAGACAGAGGAAGATTTGGCTAAAGACTCTTCTCACAGGCATGTAGTGATGGGCTAGTTTATGTTTTATTTTGGTATCTGTGTATATGTTTTAAAGTACTAAAGTTTGATGTACGTATTGTGTTCTTTTTATTTTGTTAAGTTATCCATAAAAAAAAAGAATTTTGAAAATCGTATACTACAATATTAAATCTTTTACAACCTGGGTAAGTTTTATAAGTTTGTAGTTTTAAATGTAATGCCCGAAAGAAGGTGTTATAGCAGACAACTGTTTCTTTTAGGATACTGGAGAGGTTTGGAAACAATCCACCTCAGCAATATACATAACCTGTACAACCTCAACTAGTGTAGGAGGTATAAGTTGGGAGCAACTAGAACTTTCATGATTGGACAACATTTAGACAGACAAACCCTCCACCTTTCAGAGGCGAGCACAATCCATCTAAAGCAGAGGAATGACTGACAGGGATGGAAAAGATCTTTGATGTGATGATTTGCTCGGATAAGCAAAAGGTTTCTTTTGCCTTTTACATGTTAAAGGGATAGGCAAATCATTGATGGAGAAACATAAAGAGAATAATGGAAGCTGCTGGAACCCAGATGTCTTGGGAGGCTTTCAAGAAACTTTCTTGGAAAAGTATTTTCCACAGACCTTGCACGATGACAAGGAAGTAGAGTTCATGAGACTAGAACAAGGAAGTATGTCTGTTGGTCAGTATGTTGTAACGCCCTAATACTAATATCTCGATATACCTAACATATATAAAGATAAACAGTACTAGTAACGTCACTTCATACTTAATACCATAATCATCATTGTAGTCATCATAGTGAGCCTTAAGAAATGTGAAAACATGCATATATATATACACACACACACACACAAAAATCACTAGCCTTAAAAAGGCATAATATAATACATAATTGTTTTTACATTACAAGACGAATATAACTAAATACAAGCTTTACACAAGAAGTAATAAACTAAACTACTCTAATCTATCAGCTTCTTGTTCTTCTTACCCATAATAGTGCCTTAACCTGGATTTGTCATGGAATAGCAAATGGGGTGAGAATCAACTATTCTCAATATGTGTAACACCCCAAATTTCCTAACTATTTGACAGTAAATTTTGTCAGTTAACAGAATTTTACTGTTTAGTAATTTCTGTGTACTGTAAAATTATTTTGAATATTCCGTCAGTATATTTGATCGTTTTGTGTGATTTACTCCGTGTTAGAAAAATAATAATTTTCAGGCCGAGGAAAATCTTACGTATTTTAATTATTACTGTTAAGTCTTAATTATTTTACTTAATCTGATTTGATTTTCGTAAGTTTTATAATTTTTATGATTTTGTGGATGATTATGAAATTTTTATATTTCTCTGATTATTTTAATATTATCCATGGGCTGTCTGTGGGCCCAAGGGGGCTGTACGTGGGCCCAGGTGGGTCCCGAAAAGTAAAATTTTTTATGCAGCTAGAAAATTTTGTATTGTTAAGACAAGACGGGGGATCTTACTAAACCTGAATCCGGAAACAGTTTTCAAAATTTTCTTTTACTGTGTTTAATTATCGGGCAATAAAAATACAGTAAAAAATATTGTTTGTAGCGTAATAGTATATAAAAATAAATATTATACTACTTAGTCAACATTGGTGGTTTGGATATCCACCATTGATTTAATCAAGGGTGGAGATTTGGTCATACAAAGTGGCTAGGACCATTTATGACCATTGGATGGAAAGTATGAAGGAGTGATCTTGACCCTTCATTTTGGAGATACATCTAATGACTAGGATTTCAAGGAGGAAAGATCTAATGGCCTAGATTTAGTCTTATCAATATAGAAGCTATACTTAGAACCTAGAAGCTACATTAATCTTAACCATTGATCTAATCAATGGCTAGCAATGCCCAAAATGGTGGCTAGTGACATTAGTCACTCTTTGAGAGTGCAAGAAGGGGGGTTCGGTTTTGGAGAGGCCTTAAGGCCATAGCAAAGTTTCAAGACCATTATTACTATTCTTGATCATTTCCAAGAAGCTAAGTTTATCAAACTTTTCTCTCCATTTCTCTTCTTCTCTAGTTTCAGCCAAGACACCTACAACCACCTTCCATCTCTCAAAAATTTCAAACAACCTTACTTCTTGAATCTATACCTCAATCCAAGAACCTTTGTAGTTTAGGCCAAGTTCTAAATCCATCATCTTCAAGGACTTTCTTCAAGAGCAAAGTTATAGGGTTTTTAAGGTGAAGTGTAAGGAAACTTCACTACTTGTCTTATTTTCATGTTCTAAACCATGTTTGATCCATGGTTTACCTTGTTCAAACTTAATATGCTAATAAATATATGTTTGGTTTTGTGTTTAAGAAACCTTTGGTGGTGAAGGACTTGGAAAAAGAAGTAAAACAAGGAGCTTTTGAGGTTCTTCAAGAGGTAAGAGGGAGATCCATCTCACCAACCAAGTATGGTGGTGAGAGATGATTTTTGTATTTGATGGATGGTGAATCCATGTAAGGATTCATATCCATGGTGATGTAATTATTTGTGAGTATTTATGTGTTTTGATTAATTGCTTATGCTTGATGTGCTTTACATGATTTATTTGTGCTTACAAGCTTGGTATGATTTTTTATTGCTTTTATGGTATGCTTGAAATATAATATGTTGATTATATGTTATGTATGCCATAAAAATTGTTGGAAAGGAAAACAATTTTTGGTTCCAAGGACCATGAGGATTTCGGCCTCAACACCTCGAAATAGGTGTTTCCAAACTAAAATTTTCATGAATGGTAAAATTGAATGATTAGAAAGGAAAGGAAAAATAAAAGATGGATTGGTTTCAAAGAACAAGTGTACACGATTTTTGGAGGATTTTAATGGTTTTGTTTGTGTAAAAAAAAATATGAATGGAATTTAGTTGATTTAGAAGGAAGAAATTATGGTCTCAATGGCCAAGTACCACACGATTTTGAAGGCTTGAAATGAGAAGAATTTTGTATAAAATTATGATTTAGAATGGGAAAGTAATGAATTTTAAAGAAAGTGTTTTATCACTTAAAAAAAATAGAAATTTCGGTTATAAGAGAAAAAGAGAGGTTGAAAGTGTTTGAACTTCAATTTATTTTAAAGAGAACTAAGTTTTAGAATTGATTCATGAATTATGGAAAATACGTTGGTAACTTGAAAATTTTTAACGTATAACTCATCCTTTGGGTTTTGGAGTGCGTTAGGAAATTTTAAGTTAGGAACATTGATTTAATTCAATGAAATGGTGAATTTGTGGAATATATTGCAAAAAAGATTTTCTTGAGTAAGAAAATGTGGAAAATAATGTGAGAAGTCATATTATTTTGAGAAAGGATGAAATGGAATTTTGGAAGGTTGAGAAATATTTTATGTAGTGGAAAAATGATTTACGTAACTTAAAAACGTGATTTTTAAGCTACGCGATTTGAAAAATGTTTAAATATTTCTACGCAATTTAGAAAGCGTTTAAATATTTTTACATAATTGAAATATTGTTGAAAAATCACTACGTGATTGAAAAATGATTAAATATTTTTACGTGATTGAGAAAACGATGAAACATCGCTACACGATTTGAAAACGCGACAGAAATGTTGCGAAATTGTGAAAACGTAACAGAAATGTTGCGCGATTGTGAAAAATACGACAAAAGTGTTGTGCGACTATGAAAATGCGATAATATGATTTCGCGGTTGAATATACAGTATGATTACTGTTGAACTAGTATATGGACACTGTATGAGAAAATGATTAATTTTGCCTGTCATTGGCATTTGGTGCATTTTACATGCATTGGAAAGGTCCGATAGACTAGATAAAGCTAATTGCCTAGGAGAGACGTACACCTCTTGAGTGGGTGCAATATGCGTAGTGTAAGTCACTCGTTGACTTTGGGGGCATCGGGGTGCGGGTTGCCTACAGTGGGCAGTTGGTAGCTCTTCTGTACCGTGGGTTAGACCGATGCAACACACCAATGATCCTGACCGAGACACTATTCTTAATCAAGATCTAGTAAAGACTGTCGTGTATATGCTAGATGTGCAAACACATATGAGAATTGTGGCATGTGGTCTGAGGCATGTTGGTACAGACAGATCTTTCAGATCAATTTCTCCGACTTGAGTATTAGCTCCATAGAGTAGGAAATTGAGTCTATGTGCACATGCATAATTATTGAGTATTGGTTATGATAATTGAACTGTTGAATACTTGGATAATGTTAAGGGCATTATCGTAAATATTAAATATTTATATCTATGTGATATAATAATTGAGGAATATTAGATGATGATGATGATAAATAATGTTGATGGCATTATTGTAATTATCGTGTGATTTGAACAATGTTAATGGCATGATGGTAATTATTATTTATTATATTTGTTGTGATAAATAATAATTGAGGGCATGACTGTAATTATTGTATCTGTTATGATAAATAATGTTGAGGGTAATATTGTAATTATGGTGTGATATATCTGTATGGTATGTTATTTGTGTTATCTCTGTGCTACCATATTGGTATTGGCGTAGGTGATCTCACCTCTTTGTATGCTTATTTTGTACTGTATTTATATTTGTAAAGACGCTGAGCAAGGAATTGAACAAGAGGGTGAAGAAAAGCATATTCCTCCTGAAGAAGCAACGCTTTGAGAAGATGGCGATGCCCAGTTTCCTAGGATATGTGACGTTGCAGTTTTGAGGAGGTCCGGAGGCATGACATGTTCATCTTGATAGAGGATGTATTTTCTATATAGGAGACTTAAATGTTACCTTGAGTAGGCTTTATCAAGGGAACCCTTATTTCAGTGTAAATATTTATGTACAGTTAGAGTTTTTGTTGTCCATTAGGCAGTACTGGGGAGCTTACTACCGTACTCCTAGTGAGATTAGCATCGTGTCATCTGCTCGGACACCTGTCCGTAGGACTTCGTGTCGAGCTGGATTCCTACCTGCTGAGGAATCTGAGGAGGACCCGTCTGAGGGTTCTGCTGTCTAGTTTATACTTGGGCAGTATGTGAGTTTTAAATTATGTTCAAATACTTTGAGGACTATGTCTGTATCTAAATAATCTTGACAATACTTTTGTAATGTATAAATGATGTAAATTATTTGTGATGATGTTGTAATATTGTTATTTTCTGCTAAATTTATTTTATCAACATTAAGAAATTTTACAACTCGTATTTTTATAATATCACAATTTATGAACTTGGGGATAATTCGGTAATAATAACGTTTAAATGTGACACCCTACGATGGGTGTTACAGTACGGGTATCCCATAACTAGTCATATATAACATTTTAAACATATTCTTAATAATTAAATAGTAAGATATTTCTAAAACTCTAGCAATAATTATCTTTGTCAACTAAAGAAACCAAGCTAGCATACATACATTCATACATACCTAGTGTAGCGCCCTTACTATTATCACTATTAGTGTATCCATAATTACACCATAATAATAGTAGTAAGTACATCACTAAAAGTATGCATTGAAACTACAAATATACTTTACAATGATGTATAAAAATATAAGCCTGGACAAGGTGTAGTAATAATTTACATATACTGATGGGAGTTTATGCAAGAGTACATAGTAATACAAATGTATATCTTATGCCTTTAAGGCATTTTCCATACATTCATTATACAAAAGTCTAGTTTCAAAAACAAATATCCAATTTCGGTCGTGCCATTGCACTGCAAATACTAAACCTGAAATTATCATGGAATACATAATAATAATAGGATAAGAATACTAATTGTCAGTAGAATTATATTATAAAAAGATGTCATCATAAGAATTCCAATTGTTTTGGGGAAAAACACATTTTCTTAAAAAGATTTAAAATTATTATATACATTTATAATTAGAAAGGTGGCAAAATGCCAAATTCAGTCCTTTCTCTTCTCGAAACAAAATACATTTAATAGTTTTCGAAAATATCTATTATCTAGCAATTTCCAATAAACAATCTTCAATAATTCAGAAATTTTCTCAATACAAATACCATAATGTCAAATTCAAACAAAGATTCAAATGCTTGTTCAAATCATAGTATGTTATGCAAATTCAATTTAAATTTCAATGATCATTCAAATACTCGCTTATCCCACAGAATCCATATCTCAAGTACCACTAGGGTATAGCTCGGGTTCTATATACTCATGGTAGGGCATGATTCAGGACCCCATAGAATCCTATGAGGGAATTAATATGTGAAGATTATGGTGATATTGATTCTATGAGGAATTTATTCAAGAATACAGGATCCCCTTTCCTCATAAGAGGTCATCTCCATAGTTTTGATGGAATTTTGAATACCCTACCCTCATACAGGATCGTCTCGAAATCCACTATTCTAAAGTGAAACATGTTCACATAATTCAAAGATACTGAGTGGGAAAGCTTGAATTAATTACCTTCCCTTCAAGGATAATTATCCAATTCTCATACTCAATTCAAATATAGATTCATTGAGCATTGACTATTCAAACATTCATTCAATGCATGTTTTTAGCTCAACCTGACCATCAAAAGTACCATACTCTCAAATTTACCACATACAATTCCAATTCATAATCCAAAATACAATAGTGCATTCAAAGCATATTTCCAAATTCACCATTCATGATACAATGTTGCATTCAAAACAATTCTCAAAATTTATCAATCATACCATGTAAACTCTTGATTCTCAAAAGTAATTTCATTCCAAGACAATTACTTTAACATATACGAAATGTTCCACAAATTCTATCAAAACATGCATTAGAAATTGTGCACAATGGATCCCATTATGCCCCAAAATTTCATTTTAACAAAATGCATTTCTTGTCAAGTTCTACGATGGGCACCTGGGCGCCCATTCACCAGCGCTTAGGTGTTGAATAGGCAGAAAGTATGCTCTGCTCTTACTACAGTCAGTGTTTAGGTTCTCCATAGCTAGCGCTTGGGCACTGAGTGCATACCACTAGAAGAATGCATTTTGAATGTCGAGCGCTTGGGCTCCCATACCTCAACGCCTGAGCGCTGGTGCACCAGAATGCATCCCCTATTTTTCAATGGCTTCCAAACCATATTCTATAACATCCTCTTTTTACACATGTTAGGTTTGTATAAGGTTACAAAGGTAGCTTAATACTTATTTAACATGTCTGCTAAATTTTGTGATGTTTTAAGTTAATTTAGGTACTTTGCCACAACACAGAACGAGCAAAATGGCTAATTTAACTTAGAAAAATAGCATAAATGCTAAATTAAAGGAAATAAATATAGTAAATTCATTTCTAGGTCACAGTTGGGTATTTTTAAGGATACCAAGTGAGTATTTAAGTACCGATTGGGTCACAACAGATATGGAAAGTTATGGACATGATGAAACAAGAATTTTGATGGATCTTATAATTTATTCTAAGGTTGTTGCAAGTTAAGAAACTTGAATTAGTATAATTTAAGTGTTCCTAACAGATACGAAAATATCAGATAACTATGATAGTTATCCTTTAAGAAGTCTTTTGAATTCTTTTATTCAATCTTCTTCTATAGCTACAAAAGGCAGAGAAAGAGAAAGAGAAAAGAAAAAGAAACAAAGGAAGAGAAGGGAAAGAGGGAAGAAGAGGAAGAAGTGAAAGAGGAAGAACCAAGACAAGAATGGAAGGTTATCTTTAAGTTTGAGGTATGGGTATTTGCTAACCTAGTTCGTTCCTTTACTATATCCATGGATGCATGAGTTTTGCTTGCTTGGTATAAAGGATGGGTTTCTAGGAGTTTCTCAAGGGTTTGAGTTAGATGAACTCATTAGGAACTTGAGATAGGACTTGTAATAAGTTTGTCTATGCATGGTTGTGGGTTTTGATAATAGGAAAATCCATGAAAACACCTTGAGTTAGGAGTTGAGAGATGGTATTTGAGGTTGTCAATTGATCATAAATCCATGCTAAATGAGATGAGAGTTTGTATTAAGGTTGCTAAGAGATTAGGGACCTTAGTTGAGTTTGAAAATCACTTAGAATCAATGTTTGAGGATTAGGATATGATAGAAGAATTAATGGAATAGGAAACATAGTTGTTTCCTGCTCTAGAAAAGTTGTTCTGCAATGCTGTATTCGAATAAGGCAATTGCTATTCGAATAAAGTACCACAGAGAGCTCCAAGGGAGGTATTTTCATGGGTGTTATTCGAATAATCCCTGTGTTATTTGAATAACACAAAATAGAAAAAACACAATCTTGACAGCCTGTAGTGTTTGTAGCATATCTTGAGCTATAGATATTGGAATAACCTGATTCAAGTGGCATTTGAAAGCTAACATGTAAGCTATTTGCCTATAAAATTTCAGAATGTTTGAAGTTAGGATGCACATTTGGTGCAATCTTGAAAATCGGCCTTTTTAAGGTAAATATTAAGGTGTTTTGGGATAGTATGAACTTGAATGATTTATGAGCCAAGTGTTGCTCTCTTTTTGGCTAAGGTTGAGTTAGGATGATGTGATAAAAGGATGTTAGATCCTTATATGATAGATTTTTCTATGTAATGTATTATATGTTGTTATTAAATGATGTAAAGAGACACATTATGATTTGATTAATGATATGATAGGGGTGCAATATGAACCCCGGCTTTATTGATTGGGAAATTGATATATTTATAAGATGTGCTTCAATGTTTATACTTTGTAAGAAATTAATGATCACCATGATGATTAAAATGTTAAATGAGGCATTGAGCTATGGTAAAATGTAATGAATGATAAATGTAATTGATGATCATGTTGTGAATTATTGAATATACCTTGTATCATATTAATGTTAATGATAGGCATAATATTGGGAAGCAATTTAAAAAGAAGTTGTATCGTATTAATGTTGATGACAAACATAATATTGGGAAGCAATCTAAAAAGAAAGATAAAGGTAGATGAGGTTGAATGAATCCCTCTCTACAAATCTTGTAATGTAATGTATAAATGGAAAGTTTGACGATTATGGAATTTGTTTTCCCTATTAAGCAAAAGAATGTTTGATTGTTTAAAAAGTGAAAAAAGGAAAGGTTTTTAATACTCTTATATGTTTTGTTTCCAAACTTGTTATTTGGTATTTCCATATATTGTAAATTTATGCTTGGACAAAAGGGCTCTAAGTGTAACATCTCGAAATTTCTTTTTCTTAATTTTTAGGATTTTTATCTTTTTTGTGATTTTTGTGAATTATTTAATTTATTAAGATTATTTTAATATTATTTTTGAACTATATGTGTGCTTAAGGCAGTACCGAAAAAATAAAAGCTTTTCAAGACCGAAAATATTGTGACTATTAATACGGGACCGGGGGGAGCTTACTAAACCCGAAACCGGAAACAGATTTCGAAATTTTTCTTTTCTTAAGATTTAATCTGACAAATAAAATCTAAGTACGTTTTATTATCCATTAAACAATAACCTCTGGTTTTGCTAGTAGTAACATTTGTCCATTAGATAATTGCTTCTGGTAAAGATCTAGATGGATGATTCTAGACACAAACCTTGTCATCTCCTCTAGATGTTTCTCTTTGTGACTCACCTTATTTTGAACCAATGAGAAGAAAGCTTACAAGCTAAGTTTGATGGAAGTCCAACTTGGTGGCTATGACTTAAAGTGATGAACCAATGGGAAGAAAGCTTCTAAGACAAGCTTGTAGAAGGAGTAGTTCAAAATAGTTACTCAAGGTTAGAAGACAAAGACAAATTGGTTACTTAGTCTTTTAAGTTCATCCTATCATCTTTTTCAAGAAACAAAGTACCAAAATTCTCTCATTTTTCTCTCCTTAGCATTTTCGGCCGAGGCAAAGCTTGGAGGACAATTTTTTTCTCTTAGTTCATCTTATTTTTCTTTCATGAAGCAAAACACAAAACTCTCTCTTTTCACTCCTTTGAAGGTTTCGACCAACCCACCCAAAACACTCTCCAATCTTATTTAATTCAAAACAACCCTAGATCTTCAACCTAAACACCATTTCAAGACACTTTCATGTTGTGATCTTCTCCAAATTCATCCATCTTCAACTTTTTTCTTCAAGCTTAAGTTTGAGCGTTTCTAGGTGAAGTTCTTTTATCTTCACTTCTAATCTTTTTTTTTCAAAGTTCTAGACCATAATCTTGATCCATGGTCATCTTGTTTCAAACCTTAGTTTGTAATATGTGTATGCTTGTTTGTTTTAGTGGTGGACGTTTACTACAAGGAGGCAACAAAAAGGGCTTTTTAATCAACATTTAAGGTAAGAGGGAGATTAACCTCATCGACCAACTTGGTGGTGAGAGATGAAATTTGTGTTTGTGGGTGAAAAATTCATGTGAGGATTTATTCACTTGATTATGTGAATTTAATGGTTTATGCTTACTTGCTATATGTGTGCTTATTTGCTATGTGTAATTATATGACCTTGATTGGTTTGTGCTTATTTGGCTCTATGTGATTATATGATGTTGATAGTATGCATGAAATTGCTATGGTTGCTTATTGGTTATATGTGATGATGTGGTTTTGATAGTATACATAAAATTGCTATGGTAGGATTTGATGATTTGAAATGTTTTACATGCTTTGAATCATGTGAGAATGACAAAGTTTTGGTTCCAAAGACCATACATGGCTCTTGGCCATCTAGCCCCAAAATAGGTATCTAAGACAAAAAAAAAAATATTTTATTGATTTTGAACTTCGATAATTAAGTAACAAGAATATAATTTAAGGATTTACAAGTTGAAAAAGGAAATGAACAAATTTTTATCATTGGAATGGAAATTGATTTTCGGCCACGAGAATGGAAATAAGTTTGAAAGATGGTTTGAAATTTACAGTATTTCATTTAAGAGAGTTTTTAGTAAAGGCAATGGAAAAAGATTTTCGAAATGTGTTGGTTAAATTAAAATAATGTAGATTTTTTTTTTGAAAAATGTAAGAAAATATCACTTAGAGGAGATTTGTTAAGAAAACATTAGAAATAAGGTTCAAATTTTATATTAAACATGGAAAGTTTCAAAATAAAGCTTAGAATGTCAATAAATGTTTACGCAATTGAAAAATATTGATAAAACCTTACGCGATTTAAAAACAATGATTTTTAGATTACACAATTAAGAAAATGTTTGAAAATTCTTACGCAATTGAAAAATGACATAAAAATGTTACGCGAATTGGAAAACGTAACAAAAGTGTTACGCAAATGTGAAAACGTGATAAAAAAATACTACACGATTAAGAAAAATAGCAGATTGTTGTTGGGCCAACGTACTGGACCCAGAGAAGTCAGTGGATGATTTAGCCTAGTGGTGGCATGTTTTTGTGGAATTATGTTATTATTAATTATTGATTCTTTGAGTCATTTGATCATACATTATGAATGTTGTAGGGACTGTGTTTGTTAAGATAGTATGCATGGGAGATGAACTTACACCTTAGTGCGGGTGCGAATTGCGTAGAGAAGGTCAATTGTTGATCTTGAAAACGTAGATGAACGCACCGACGATCTCGATGAGATACTATTCTTATTCACGATCTAGTGTAGAATGTCTTGTATAAGCCATGATGTGCACATTGAGAATGTTATAGCACTTGATTTAAGGCAGACAATATATAGACATGCCTTTCGATCATTCTCTCCAATGTTGGTTTTAGCTCCATGTAGTAAGTGTCGGTCCGTTGCACATATGCATAGTCAGTATACATATTGTTGTGGTATAGTCAGTATTCATGTTATTATGATATACGTTCATTGAATTATCTATTAATTGATATCATGATTATACTTGTTGTTTCTGTGTTATTTATGTATTGAATGGCATTGTTGTTATTATCGTTTCTTTACTGCCATATTGGTATGTAATGTAGGGTATTTCACCTTTTTATTGTATTGTTTTGTTTATATTTATGTTTTATGAAGACTGTGATGGCGGCAAGGTAGAATCTTTCGGGTTTTGTTAGGGTACAGTTTCATAGAGGCACCAACGCATGGCACGTCTATTTAGACATGGGGCATATTCAGTATGTTGGAGATGTTACCTTGTTTTGGAGTAGGACTTGCCATAGGGTTGCTACTTTTTCTGTGGATATTGTTGTTTACTTGGAGTTTTATATGCCTGCTAGGGAGTTATGGGGTGATATTCATTACACTCATAGGGAGGATTTTCAGGTGTCGACCGCTCAGACTTTCGTCCATAGAGATATGCCCTGACTGGGGAATTTGTCTGTTAGGGATCCCGAAGAGGATCCAGAGAAGGATCGGGTGCAGGACCCTTCTCTTCAGGTGTTTGGACTTGGGCCAGGTTTAGTTTTAATATGGTAGTTGTACATATTCTTTTGAGTATGTAAGTCTTATGTATTTGTGTTGTTAGTAAATTATATTATGTACATGAGATGTGTAATAATCAGTTTTCTATGTTTTGTGTTATTTATATTTTTCTTAAATTCATGTGATCAGCGAAAAGAAATTTTACAACCCGTATATTACAATATTAATATATATATGACTTGGGATTAGTTTTATAACGTTTTATTTTGAAATGTAATTCCCTAAGGAGGGTGTTACATTAGTGGTATCATAGCCTAAGTTGAGTCTATCGGGTTTGTGGTTAAGTTTGTCTTGTTTGTGTTATGTGTTGCTCTGTGTTTTGGTTTCTGAAAGGAGACAAAGTTGTTTGAAATGGTTTTCATTATGTTATGATTTGTTTATCTTTAAAGAAAGGCAATGACTCGCGGTAGACGTACGCATATGGATGCGGGACGTGGCAATGATAATATAGTTGTGGCTGTAGAAGCAATACAGAGAATGGCTGATGTAACCGTACAACAGAATCAGAGGATCACTCAGTAGCAGGAAGCGACAACCCAGGCTCAGAATATATCAGAATTGGATTAGTCTCAAGATACGAGACCCTGTAACCTTGGACCATCTAGGTTCCAAAGGGGGAGTAACAGTAAAGTCAATTGATTCCAGCAGAAATTGTATTCCTAACCACTGGGAAATCAACAGCGACAACAAACATATAGAGGGAGTGCTAGTGGCAGTAGGTCCAACTAGACCGTGACATCTTTACCAAGATGTAAGAATTGTGGAAGAGGTCACTTAACAAAGGATTATACGATCAAGAGAATAATTTGTTTCAAGTACGGGAAGCTCGGACACATTTCTAGATATTGTACTCCACCCAAGATGGAGTCTTCTGTTAGTAATGTACGTGCTTGAAGACCTCAAGCAGGAGGGAGAATCTACACCCTGAGTGGAGAAGAAACATCCCAATCTGAAGACCTAATCAAATGAGATTGTGTCATAGGGGGTAATCCTTTAACTGTACTATATAACTCGGGGGGTAACCCATTCTTTCATTGCCTATGACTGTGTGAATCAATTAGGGTTGTTGCGCCTTCGTTACCATTTGACTTGATTATTTCTACTCTCATTGCTAAACTTGTTATTACTACTCAAATGAACTTAAATTATCATATTATAGTTAGAGATCGAAACTTTTCTGTTAATCTAATTTGTTTACCTCTTTCACAAATAGATGTGATTTTAGAAATGGATTAGTTATCTTCTAATCATACCCTATTAGATATGTTGGTCGGGTTATTAAATCCAGAAAGTTTACTCCCAAATTCATCAGACCCTATCAAATTCTTCGTCGGATAGGTCCGGTAGCATATCAGATAGCTTTACTACCTTTTCTTTCTAACCTTCATAATGTTTTCCATATATCGCAATTGCGAAAGTATATTCCTAATCCAAACCATGTCATAGCACCAGATATAGTACAAGTAAAAGAGAATTTGACCTATGAGACACTTCCTATTAAGATCGAGAGCAGGAGAGTGAAATGACTCAGAGGAAAAGAAATTGCCATAGTAAAGGTAATTTGGAATGAGGTGACTAGAGATGTAATGTGAGAACTGTAACACCTTAATTCTAAATATTGTAGTATAACCTACGTATACAAAGTAAATAGAATTAGTATGCCACTTTCTAACTTTAATGTAATAAACAACCTGTTCAATATTTATTTAACAAATAAATATATATAGAGCCTTTAAGAAAGCAAGAGAGCAAGACATTTTACACCTCCGGAAACTTGCTCTTTACTAGAAATCTATCTGATATGTCCAAGATTACAAACCTTTACAAAACTAATTACATAAATTAATTTACAAAGCCATAAATATAATTACATAACCAAAACTATTAGATTAACAACATAAATAAATTTTAATCTCCTTGCCTTGCGCTTGCTTGAATCCTCCTCTGGATTTATCATGGAAAACATAAAAAGATTGGGGTGAGAATTAATAATTCTCAGTAGTAAGTTTAAAATCGTAACGTCATGGTAAATCCAGCTGCTTTGGATAAAACATAAATTGTACTTAATCGTTTGAAAAGGTGGCATAGTCAAAACTCAGTCATTTCCTTTCCCAAAACATACAATTCATTCAATTACAAAATAATTCATTTATATCATAACAAATCAATTCAAACATCACAACTTAAATGGCATGTACCGTAAACATTTATCATCATACTATAAACAACACTTAATTCACTTTAAATACTAATATCAACCTTTTATAATAAGCTTTTAACCTTAACCTTCACATTGAATCAAAACAAGACGATTGCCCATACAATCGTTAATTTTTATGCAATGCATGATAATGTAAGATTGTGTCTAATGAGGATCCTAAAGTATGCTCATGTAATGATTCTTTGAAATGATTTTATTTTAGAAAACTCATGTTATTTGAATATTTCCAAGAAGCTCTTTTGTTCCAGGAAGCATCTTTTAATGTAACACCCCCAGTAAGAGCTCCAACTCCTGGGAAGCTGTGTTAATCTACGTCGTATTGTTCACATGGCTCGGTATTAAGTCTGCTCCTTCGGACTACAACCCTTCATTAGGATTATTGAATCCCCTCCTTCAGGTTATAGCCCTTCAGTGGGACCAAACCTAGGACCATGCCTTTTGTTTCTCCCTAAGGAGAACGCCTCCTTGTATTATTTTTTAGATAGGCAAGACACCTTTTTTTGTTCCTTGCACTACCAAACATTTCAATTTACTTGGAGCCTTTTTGTCCAAGCTACTTGGAGCCCTTTTGTCCAAGCATAAGTTTACAATACATGAAACATCAAATAACAAGTTTAAAAACAAAATATGCAAGAGTATTAAAAACCTTTCCTTCCTTCACTTTTTATATAATCATACTTTTTCATATATAATGGAGAATCAATATCGTAATTATTAAACTTTTCTTAATACATTATCATACATGCTAGTAGAGAGGGACTCATTCTACCTCATATACCTTCATCATTCCATTATATTGCTTTCCAGTATCATGCATACATTTCATTTCAAGCTCAATAAAGGAGCATTTAATTCAAGTTTAGCCCATAAAGGAGCAAACACATTTCTACTACACTTTCGTAATTCAATTTTAACTATTAAAGAAGCTATTAAAGTTTCTAGGGTCAAACTTTCTCAAAAATCTCTTAATTTTCGCCTAAAAAGGCTGTTGTTCATGAGTGCACCAAATGCACATACTGACTTCAATAATTCTGAGATTTTACAGTCATATAGCCTTCCCTCATATCTTTCAAATGCCATAAACCTCACCTCATTTGGATAAATGTAGCCAAAGTTATACAACATTACGTAGAAGCTAAAACAAGGCATTTTCTGTTTTACCCGAAAATGACCTGACTTTGAAATGAAACTGAGAACACACTAAGAACTCAAAAATTATGAAATTTAACAGTAAAATAGCCTTATGTGTTATCTTTCAAATGGCACTGTTTCACGTAAATACGACATCGAAGCAAGAAATTATGCACTCTGGTTTAACAGGTGCCAGATTGGCTTTTCTGCAGAATTTGGATTGGTTTCAAATCAAAACTGGGACTAATTGGGTTGCTCAATAATTCTAAAATTTTTATTACATAAAGCCTTATGTCTTAGCTTTCAAATGGCTCCAGAATCAAGTAATTTCGATGTCTGTAGTTGAAGTTATGCAACAAATATCACAGACTACTCGATGTTGTCTTGTTTTCTGCATAATTCGGGTTATGCATGATTTTGGTTTCTAACCAAGTTCTAATCCTCATATCATGGATTTTAAGTGTTTCTCAACTCTAATCATGGTCTCTAATCATGTCAGGATCATTAAACACTAAATTTAACTAATCAATTAGAGATTTAAACTCAACCTAGGACCATGCCTTTTGTTTCTCCCTAAGGAGAACGCCTCCTTGTATTATTTTTTAGATAGGCAAGACGCCTTTTTTTGTTCCTTGCACTACCAAACATTTCTATTTACTTGGAGCCTTTTTGTCCAAGCTACTTGGAGCCCTTTTGTCCAAGCATAAGTTTACAATACATGAAACATCAAATAACAAGTTTAAAAACAAAACATGCAAGAGTATTAAAAACATTTCCTTTCTTCACTTTTTATATAATCATACTTTTTCATATATAATGGAGAAGCAATATCGTAATCATTAAACTTTTCTTAATACATTATCATACATGCTAGTAGAGAGAGACTCATTCTACCTCATATACCTGCATCATTCCTTTATATTGCTTTCCAGTATCATGCATACATTTCATTTCAAGCTCAATAAAGGAGCATTTAATTCAAGTTTAGCCCATAAAGGAGCAAACACATTTCTACTACACTTTCGTAATTCAATTTTAACTATTAAAGAAGCTATTAAAGTTTCTAGGGTCAAACTTTCTCAAAAATCTCTTAATTTTCGCCTAAAAAGGTTATTGTTCATGAGTGCACCAAATGCACATACTTGACTTCAATAATTCTGAGATTTTACAATCATATAGCCTTCCCTCATATCTTTCAAATGCCATAAACCTCACCTCATTTGGATAAATGTAGCCAAAGTTATGCAACATTACGTAGAAGCTAAAACAGGGCATTTTCTGTTTTACCCGAAAATGACCTGACTTTGAAATGAAACTGAGAACACACTAAGAACTCAAAAATTATGAAATTTAACAGTAAAATAGCCTTATGTGTTATCTTTCAAATGGCACTGTTTCACGTAAATACGACATCGAAGCAAGAAATTATGCACTCTGGTTTAACAGGTGCAAGATTGGCTTTTCTGCAGAATTTGGATTGGTTTCAAATCAAAACTGGGATTAATTGGGTTGCTCAATAATTCTAAAATTTTTATTACATAAAGCTTTATGTCTTAGCTTTCAAATGGCTCTAAAATCAAGTAATTTCGATGTCTGTAGTTGAAGTTATGCAACAAATATCACAGACTACTCGATGCTGTCTTGTTTTCTGCATAATTCGGGTTATGCATGATTTTGGTTTCTAACCAAGTTCTAATCCTCAAATCATGGATTCTAAGTGTTTCTCAACTCTAATCATGGTCTCTAATCATGTTAGGATCATTAAACACTAAATTTAACTAATCAATTAGAGATTTAAACTCAACCTAGGACCATGCCTTTTGTTTCTCCCTAAGGAGAACGCCTCCTTGTATTATTTTTTAGATAGGCAAGACGCCTTTTTTTGTTCCTTGCACTACCAAACATTTCTATTTACTTGGAGCCTTTTTGTCCAAGCTACTTGGAGCCCTTTTGTCCAAGCATAAGTTTACAATACATGAAACATCAAATAACAGGTTTAAAAACAAAACATGCAAGAGTATTAAAAACCTTTCCTTTCTTCACTTTTTATATAATCATACTTTTTCATATATAATGGAGAAGCAATATCGTAATCATTAAACTTTTCTTAATACATTATCATACATGCTAGTAGAGAGGGACTCATTCTACCTCATATACCTTCATCATTCCTTTATATTGCTTTCTAGTATCATGCATACATTTCATTTCAAGCTCAATAAAGGAGCATTTAATTCAAGTTTAGCCCATAAAGGAGCAAACACATTTCTACTACACTTTCGTAATTCAATTTTAACTATTAAAGAAGCTATTAAAGTTTCTAGGGTCAAACTTTCTCAAAAATCTCTTAATTTTTGCCTAAAAAGGCTGTTGTTCATGAGTGCACCAAATGCACATACTGACTTCAATAATTCTGAGATTTTACAGTCATATAGCCTTCCCTCATATCTTTCAAATGCCATAAACCTCACCTCATTTGGATAAATGTAGCCAAAGTTATGCAACATTACGTAGAAGCTAAAACAGGGCATTTTCTGTTTTACCCGAAAATGACCTGACTTTGAAATGAAACTGAGAACACACTAAGAACTCAAAAATTATGAAATTTAACAGTCAAATAGCCTTATGTGTTATCTTTCAAATGGCACTGTTTCACGTAAATACGACATCGAAGCAAGAAATTATGCACTCTAGTTTAACAGGTGCCAGATTGGCTTTTCTGCTGAATTTGGATTGGTTTCAAATCAAAACTGGGACTAATTGGGTTGCTCAATAATTCTAAAATTTTTATTACATAAAGCCTTATGTCTTAGCTTTCAAATGGCTCCAGAATCAAGTAATTTCGATGTCTGTAGTTGAAGTTATGCAACAAATATCACAGACTACTCGATGCTGTCTTATTTTCTGCATAATTCGGGTTTTGCATGATTTTGGTTTCTAACCAAGTTCTAATCCTCAAATCATGGATTCTAAGTGTTTCTCAACTCTAATCATGGTCTCTAATCATGTTAGGATCATTAAACACTAAATTTAACTAATCAATTAGAGATTTAAACTCAATCAAGCAAAGAAATATCATTTTCTCACTTTGTGCATCAAATGTCCAAATGAAGAGTTCCAAGTTTCCAACTCAAACTCCCGTCTTGAACAAGTCATAAACAACCATTGAAAGCACATTCAAGCAAGAAAACACTTAGAACACATCAAAATCCCATTTTGACTACCTTAACTAAGCATGATTTTTGGAACTAAATGCATCAAAGGTCTAAATGGAGAGTCTCAATTTCTAACTCAAACTCCTACCATAAACACGTCATAAATAACCATTTAATCACAATTTCACTAAAAAAAAACAACCAAATTCATGGATAAAACTGGGCAGCACTCTGCCCTAGTTTTTGGTCACCACTCAAGTCACAATTTCAAGCATAAGGGCATCAAAATTCTGCCTAAAATTGGGCAGCATGTTACTTTGATTTTCTACCACCATTCAAGGAATAAAACATAAATTTTTTGATTAAAACAGGACAGCCTTCTGCTCTTATATATTCAGCCCAATTCCAACCATATTCTCTAGGTAATCAACATCACAACTCAATCCATTAACCAATAAGGAAGTATGTGCAAATTCAAGCAAAGACACTACATTAAACCTGACACAACCATAAGCCTATCTAGAGTAAGGTTTGACCATAAATTAAGCATCTTCAATCCTTACTTATCTAATCACTTCACAAAGTCCTTAAAATCAAAGAAACAAAATAGAATCATAGATTAAACATTCATATCCTTATTGGCCTTGTTTTGGCCGTGGGTTTCATATGTGCAATGACCAGAAATTTTTTTTTTGTTCCAAAATCAAGAGAAAAAGATGACAAGTTAAAGCCAAAGACCCCCTACCTCAAGGTTGAAGATGACCATGGAGGCTCCAAACTTTCCTTCATCTTCCCCTTCCTCCTTCTTCCTTCACGTCCCTCTTTCTGTAACACCCCAACTTTTGGTTGAATTACAATATTTCCTAAATGTACTGTTTTATGTTTTCTATGAGTTATAAAATGAATTTGACTGTTTCATGACTGTATTTGACTGTTGTGTGTGATTTATTCTGAGTCAAGAAAATAATAATTTTCTGGCCGGAAAAATCTTAATTTAATTATTCAGAGCTGGGGAATCTTACTAAACCCAATTCCGAGTGATACGTGTGTTAATCTTTTAATTTTTAGGATTTAACTGTGTAATAAAATTATTTAATATTATTATAATATTATTTTATTAGACAGTACTTACTATCTTAAAAATAGTAGAATTCTGCTCCAAATGGACCATAGACCTGAAAAAGTCTGTGGGACCCGCGTTTAGAGAATCAATCAACGTTTCTGACTTGATTTATTTCTAAGCCAATGAGATGTGGTCAACAATAGTGGCTTGAAAGTTTCTAAGCTAATAGGAAACAAGTCCACAAAAGTGGTTAGACTAGTTAGTAAGTAACTAGAAAAACCTAACTAAGTTAAATTAAGGTGTCTAAGTAGTAACTAAATGGAACAAACCTAGTTAACTAGTCATTTAAGTTTTAGTTAAAGAAGGTTCTAGAAGAATCAAGAAAAGGGTTAGTCATCCTAGCTAACTAAATGGCTAACTAAGTAACTAAGAAACTTAACTAAATTAACTTAGACTAAACTAGGAAACCAAATGAACTAAAACCTAGTTTGCTTCTCCTAAGGCCATTCGGTTATGGCACATTCAAGAAGGGCTTAGTCACTTGATGACTTGATTATCTACACCAATGAGAAGCAAGCTTGGAGACAAAGCCTTGAATATCATCCATTCATCACATCTAAGGCCATTAGGAGTCTTAAGAGTCAACTAAAGTGGCCATCTCCTTTGAAGGAGCTCCAGGACCAAGTGCTTGGTGTTAGGAGACAATTTTCATTTCATCTTCATCTTCATTTTACTATCACTCAAAACCTTTCTTCTCTTTCTACCAAAAGCCAAGAACACCAAGAACAACTCCATAGTCTTTCTCCTTGAGAGCTCACGGCCAACACCCTAAACCAACAGCTCCACTCTTCTAAAATTTCACCTAACCCTACTTCTCAAATCCAAACACTATTCTAAGCATCTTTCATCTTGAAAGTTTCTTCAAAAAAATTCATCTTGAGCTTGGAAAACCATCTTGAAGATTTTTACTACAAGGTGAAAATCCTTGTTTCTTATTTCTAACTTAATTTCTTAGGTTCTAAGCCATGATTGATCAATGGTTTATATTTTTCACCTATAGTCATGACTCTTTAGAATTTGTTTGAGCTTGTTAGGGATTCTTTGAAGGTTACACGAAATCACTAGGAGGAGTCTAGGAGGAGTTTGTCTTCCCTTAAGGTAAAAGGGAGATTTAATCTCATCAACCTTGTGTGGTGGTGAGAAAATGGATGTATTTGTGATGAAGAATCCATAAGGATTCATTCACTTAGTTGTTTAATGTCTTTTCTATTTTTGTGATTGATTATGTGTGTATGCATGTCTATAACTTTAAAATATATTGTATGTGTTCATATATGTATGATAATTATGATAAGATGTGAATAACATGTGAGGATTTGCATGAGTGTTCCAAAGAACACAAGGAAGCTCATGGCTTCACCAAGAAAAAGAGAACTAAAATGTTCTCAACCATTTTCTAGAAGAATGACTTAATGGATTTAAGTAAATTAATGAATTTGAAAATGATTTAGAAGATGGAAAATGATTTAAAGATCATTTGTAAAGACTATGTTGAATTCGGCCAAAATGCCACATAATGTATATTTAATTTCCAAAATTATTTTTTAATGTAGACTAAGTAGTTAACTTAAAAAGAATTCAATTTCAATGAATTTTTGGATAATGAAATAAATGAATTTAGTTTTTGAAACCCAAATTAGAGGAATTAATTATAAATAAGAAATAAAGTGAACACTTGAAAAATGTTAACGTAGAGCTCACCTTTGGGTTTTGAAGCACGTTAGTGAGTTTCAAAGTGTAAATAATGGTTATAATTAAAGTAAGGTAATTTTTAAAGAAAAACGTAGAAAATATCATTTAATGAATTTTCTAGACAAAATACTGTCAAAATTAATTAAAAGTGGACAAATAATGGGGAAAGTTTCAAAGTATAATTAGAACGTAAAGAAAATATTATACGTAGTTGAAAAATACTAGAAATAGCTTATGCGTATTTGAAATAATAATTTTTAAGTTACGCGATTAAAAAACGATTTAAAAATCATACGTGATTGAGAAAATAATTTAAAAACATTGTGCGATATTTAAAAATATCAAAATATATTTATGCGATTTGAAAACGTTTGAAAAAGTGACGTGATTGTGAAAACGTGATAAAATCTTTATGCAACTAAAAGGAACAATGAGTTTTATTGTCGGGCCAAAGTGGTGGACCCAGACATGTTGAGAAATAGTACTGTCAAGTGGAGACATACTATATTTGGTTAATACCGATACTGAGGGTATTGTTATAATTATAGCTTATAGTGATAATAAGGGTATTTGTGTAATTTTAGTTTATATAGAGATGTGTCAATTTGGTTGAAATTAGCGATTGACTGACGAGATGAATTACACCATATTATGGGTGTGATAGGCGTAGTGCGGTTCATGATTGAACTTGGAGGCGTTAGTGTGCGGAGGATTCCACATGTGGACAGTTGGTAGCTCTTCTAGGCCGTGATAATGGGCAACACACTAATGATCTCGACAAACACTATTCTTAATCAAGATCTTGTGGAGACTGTCTAGTACAATGCCTGTGGTGCACGACATATTTGATTGTGTACTACTTACACGATGTTTTGACTGTGGGCTATTTACACGACGTTTGACTGTGTAATAGTTGGTTGGGCAGCCTGAGGTACAGACAGGTCTTTCGGATCATTCTCTCTGATATCTGTGTTTAGCTCCATGGAGTAGGAATAAGTCAGTGTACATTTGCATTGTGGTCTGCATCATAGTGTGATTATTTATATTTAATTTGAGATATTATGTTTAATGTGTTAATGTGATGATATGGATTTTTGAATCAACTGTGATATCTATATGTATTATCGTTTTCTGTGCTGCCATGCTGGTAATGATGTAGATTGTCTTACCTCTTTGTATGTGTTTTCTATATTATTTTTATATTCTGTAAATAGTTTGAGGAAGAGGAAGAGGAGCAATCTCTAGAGATTCAGTACCCGGAGGACCTGCAACTGAGTGATCAGTTCGAAGAAGGTGAGCCATTAGATCACCCATATCATTTGGATTGCTCTTGTGGTTATGGCTTTGCTTGATTTCTTTGGTTTTGAAAGACTTGATTTTCACGGAGGCTCTGAGGCCTTGCGACTGCGTGAAGATAGAGGATCAGTGGTTTATGTGGGTCGTTTGACTGTGACCCTACGTAGAGAGTTTGATGGAGCACCGATATTTACCACTACTCTGTATTTACATCTTGAGATGCCTTTGACTCTTAGGCGTTACTAGGGAGAACATTTTCATGCACCCAGTGAGATCAATAGTGTATCGATAGCATAGACTCCTATCCGTAGAGCTACAAGACATCTAGGATTTCTGTCATCCGATGATCCATCTGAGAATGATCCTTCGGAGGGTTAGAAATCTTTGATGTGTACTTGGGCATGTCTATGTTTTAGTGTTATGCTGACTTTTTACTGCTTTATTAAATAATTATAGTTGTAAATTTTTTGTATACTTAAGACAAAAATCATATGTGTATTATGGTGTGTAATAATAGGTTATTTTGTTTTGTGATTTGTTTTATTTTATTTAATGATATCATGTATAAAAAGAAAAATTTTACAACTCATTAATTATGTACTAAACGTTTTATAACTTGGGTAAGGTTTTATTATTATTGTATTGAAAATGTGACATCCTCATTAGGGTGTTATACTTTCTCTTTTCTTTCTTTTCTCTATTTATTTTTCCTTCTACAGAGACGTGGAGAGATTAGGAAAGATGAGAGAAATGTCATCTTTTTAAAAGATGACATTAAGGGTTTGTTAAACTTTATATCTGTTAATAACACTTTGATCTTATTATTTCAAGTTTTCTAACCTCCATAAATATTAAAATAAATTCTAAGATTTACCTTGATACTTATTTTACAATTTCCTTAATTTTTCATATTTGCGCTAAGTCCAGTCGGTATCAAAACACGTACTCAGTGTGCTTAAAAACACCAAACGAACTCAATTTACCTTCAAATTTTAACTACAACTTTCTTAACTCATTTATGACTTAAAAATAACTTATCAATAATTATTTCTCTTATCTATGCAATTTATGTCATTTTTTGGGTCATTTTAGGCCACTTTCCACATTCTGTGTTGCGGCAAAGTGCCTAAACTAGCTTAGTTTGTCATAAAACTTTACAAACATGTTAAACTAGTATTAGGCTACTTTGGTAACCCTTTACAAGCCTCACATGTTATCGGGGATGTTACAAGAACTAGAAGGCAAAATGAAAGAGTAATGTCCGCTTCTATTCTAAGGTAAGATAATTTTGAGGACGAAATTCTTTTTAGAGGAAGAGTAATGTAATACCCTGAAATTTATTTTTCTTAATTTTTATATTTTTGTGAATTATTTAATTTATTATGATTATTTTAATATTATTTTTGAACTGTATGTGTGCTTGAGGCAATACTAGAAAAATAAAAAAATTTCGGGGCCAAAAAAATTTTGATTGTTAACGCGGGATCGGGGAAGCTTACTAAACCCGAAATCAGAAATAGATTTTGAAATTTTTTTTTCTAAGATTTATTTGACAAATAAAATCTTGGTACATTTTATTATCCATTGGACAATAACCTCTTGTTTTTCTAGTAGTAACATTTGTCCATTGGATAATAGCTTCCGGTTAAGATCTAGATGCATGATTCTAGACACAAACCTAGTCATCTCCTCTAGATGCTTCTCTTTGTGACTCACCTTGTTTTGAACTAACGAGAAGAAAGCTTACAAGCTAAGTTTAATGGAAGTCCAACTTGGTGGCTATGACTCAAAATGATGAACCAATGGGAAGAAAGCTTGTAGGACAAGCTTGTAGAAGGAGAAGTTCAAAATGGTTACTCAATGTTAGAAGACAAAGACAAATTGGTTACTTAGTCTCTTAAGTTCATCTTATTATCTTTTTCAAGAAACAAAGTACAAAAATTCTCTCATGTTTCTCTCCTTAGCATTTTCGGCCAAGGCTAAGCTTGGAGGACAAGTTTTTCTCTTAGTTCATCTTATCTTTCTTTCATAAAGAAAAACACAAAACTCTCTCTATTCTCTCCTTTGAAGGTTTTGGCCAACCCACCCAAAACACTCTCTAATCTTATTTAATTCAAAACAACCCTAGATCTTGAACCTAAACACCATTTCAAGACACTTTCATGTTGTGATCTTCTCCAAATTCATCCATCTTCAACCTTTTTATTCAAGCTTAAGTTTGAGGGTTTCTAGGTGAAGTTCTTGATCTTCACTTCTAATCTTTTTTTTCAAAGTTCTAGACCATAATCTTGATCTATGGTCATCATGTTTCAAACCTTAGTTTGTAATATGTGTATGTTTGTTTGTTTTAGTGGTGGACGTTTACTACAAGGAGGCAACAAAAAGGGCTTTTTGCTCAACATCTAAGATAAGAGGGAGAATATGTGATAATGTGATTTTGATAGTATACATAAAATTGCTATGGTAAGAATTGATGATTTGAAATGTTTTACATGCTTTGAATCAAATGAGAATGACAAAGTTTTGGATCCAAAGACCATACATGGCTCACGGCCATCTGGTCCCAAAATGGGTATCCAAGGAAAAAAAATATTTTATTGATTTTGAACTTAGATAATTAAGTAACAAGAATATAATTTTAGGATTTACAAGTTGAAAAAGGAAATGAACAATTTTTTATCATTGGAAAGGAAATTGATTTTTGGCCATGAGAATATAAATAAGTTTGAAAGTGCAACGCCCCTTTTTGGGAGGGAACGTCACATTGTCAAATAAAATGCGAAAATTGAATAAACAAACGATTAAGATCCGGTTCATTTTATTTAATTGATGTTTAACCATGTGAGCAAAATTGGCAATATTTTTTTTATAATAATAATAATAATGATAATACGGAATGTGGATAAAAGTGTCGAATAAAACAATACATACGTAAATTGCACCTGAATAGCATACATATATATATGTAAAATTTGATACAACTGTTTTGTAGATACAAGCCTGGCCATCACCAAAAAGCAAAACTATACCCACCCCAAGGGAAACATGCATATATACCATCATGCATATACAAAATATACAGCCCACCAAAAATAAAAATACATCAGGGCCCCAAAAATAAAAACACCGGCAGCCATCAGTAGCCACCAATGATCATCGACCCCTCAGATAAAAAGGGACCGATTCAGGATCCTCAGGAGGACCCTCATCAGGATCTTCCTCATCCGAGGACACATCCATAGGAACCACAGAAGCACGGGACGAGGCCCGAGCGGTGGAATCAAAAGAATCCTCCTGCGGGGTGTAATAACGGGCACCCCACATCTCCCTAATGGGCAGGTAAAACTCCAGACGCAAGCTGAGGTAGCAGGTGAGGACAGGTGCCTCATGACGTCTCCAGGCAAGTGCTATCGACACGTCTCCCAAGTACACGCAGCGGTCGGAGTTCAGGTTGATGTGCCAGCACTCTGGCCCCCCAAGGAAGGTCAGACGCACATCTCCCAGGAACCCACGCATACGTGCAGACATCGTCGCAGTAGAGGTCAATCTTGTGCAGGCCAGAAGCCGGGGAAGGCAGGATCTTCTGTCTCCTTACCGTCGTCTTCGATCAGTACAGGGTACACATAAACAGCAAATAATAGAAGCACAGGGAAAGAGGTAAGACATCCTACATCATTACCAGTTATAGCATGCTAGAAACAAAACGGTGCCACGCGCCCAAATAGCAATCCAACACATCATATCCAATTAATGAGCAGTAATCTCAACAGTAAGTAATTAAACAATTCCAGGCATATAATTATTATAATGACAGTTAAATCAAGTATAGTTACAGAAATAAGAATTAATGATGACAGTGTATATCATGACTCGTATGCATGCTTTCCCAAATTCCTACTCCATGGAGCTAGACTCAATCAGTCGGAGAGAAAGATCAGGAGACATGTCTGTGACTCGGCTGCCGAGGCCAGTGCTATCAATAAATTTTCTCGTGCACAATCATGGCATTGCACAGACATTCTACACTAGATCACGATATAGGACAGGTGTCAAGTCCGGATCGTCGTTGCGTTTGCATCGGTTTGCCCCACGTACGAGAGGAGCTACCAACCGCCCATTGTGAAGGACCCGCACCCCGACGCCCCAAGGTCATAACACGACCCACACTTGTCTACTCGCACCCGCACTAAGGTGTGTTCAATCTCCTAGGCAACTTGGCCTTACAACAGTCCACAAGGACATCACAATGCATAAGACACTATGCATGCTCATGTATGATCCACAATCTCATACAAATTCATAATATGCCACATTGGGCCAACATAAGCATCATTATATAAATGGTCACTCACATGGACCCATAATCACATAATATAAGTATCAAGCCCATTAATGCATCATTAGGTTCATTATGAATCCTAAATTAAACTTTGACCCCTTTCTAAGGTTCATGTTCAAAAATCAATCCTTATAGCCAACTTAATATTCCAAGACAACTCAATTCCCCATAACTTACATTTTATTTTAGCTCTTAGGCCTCACACTCTCATGTTCTTCACTCACTTAGAATCTCCTTAATTCTTATGACACTTTCACTCTTGGTTCTTTGAAAATTCATGAAGTCTTAGCTTTAATAAATTCTTCTAATTTCCTAATCATCCATTTCATTACTTAGGTTTACAATTACCTAATTAATTATGCTTCCAATTCATTAAAATCACATTTTCCACCTAAAATTACCCTAGAGGCCGTGGCCTCCCCATTAATCCAATTTCAAATCTTTTCAAGTCCTAATCATATACATCATTCCCTTAATTATTTAAATTGTTCACTTGTCCAATTAACTCACCAAAAACCCTAGGTTCTTGGCTCCCAAAACCGTAGCCACCATAAGGAATCCAACTTCAAATTTTTCTTCCATTACATTCCATTTCATACCTTGATAATTTAAGTCTTATGCCAATTACAATTTTAACACAAACTCCTCTAATTTTCTAACCTAAAACCGTGGCACTCTTGAAGAGTGTTCAATCAATTTTTCATCCATTCTAAATCACTAAATCCATTCCAACATTCCATTATATACAACCAATCAAACCAATAGCATAAATTAATTAGAATCAACACATAACATAATTAATCATCAAATCAAGAACAACCCTCATTAGGGTTCTTCACAAATCAACACAACCAAGGTTCCTAGATGCTAAAAATGGTTGAAGAGGAGTGTCTTCCTCTTACCTAAGTGAAGAAATCAAGAAGAACTCCAAGAATCCTCCTTGTATTTTCGGATTTGGCCACCAAAACCCTAAGAAAATGGTGACTTGTTAGAACCAATATCTAGGCTTGAAAAATCAACCATGGATGACCATTAAAGGAACCAAAATCACGAAATCAAGAGAAGAGGGAGAGTGGTCATGAAACTTACCCAAAATGCTCAAAGTTGGAGCTTGGAGAAAATGGTGAAAATGGAAGATTTTCAAGAAGCTCCAAGAGGGAAAGGTGTTTAGAATGGTGAGGAGAGTAAGAAAATGTAATTTGTTTAAATTTTTGTGAAGGTTGGAGGGGCTGGATGGTGGCTGGCCGTGGAAGAGCTAGAGAGAAGGAGGAGAGAAAGTTTGAAGAAGAAAAGAAGAAGAAATGGTAGAGAGAGAAAGTGTTTTGGAAATTAATGAATTAAGTGATAATTGTATAATTGAAATGTGATAATTTCCTTCTCCTTGGCTGCCTTCCAGCCGTGCAAAGAGAGAGAGAGTGGGTGGGGAATGGCTTCCAAGAGAAGCTAAGGCACATGGGTCAAAGGTAAGGTCAAAGCTTCTTAAGGAAGCTTTGATTATTTAATCAATAAATTTGAATTAAAGTAGATAGATTTGACATAAAGTAGATTACATTAGGATAATGTGATAGGATTTTTATTACACACTATTATCCAATAAATAATAGTTACAGTTGACAGAAGTCAGTATTTAATTAATCTGACAGATGAATTTTTCGCTGTATTAATTTAATTGTATCTGTTAAAATTTCTCGAAGATTGTGGAACCTCGTAAATTGTGTCAAGTCTCGGGTTTAGTAAGATCCCCCGTCGACATGTCCATAGTCCAAGGTTCTCAGAGAAAACATCGCGTTTCTCTGTTCTCGCTTTCAAATACAGACGCAAAATGAGGAATACATTAAAATATTCGATGGTTCCGAAAAATTCCCAAAAATTTCAAAAATTGAAAATATTATAAAACGACTATCCGTCATATAAATTTCCAATTTTTAAAGCATTACATCATTTTCACGACTCATCAATGTTCACAAAACGAGAAATATATTAAAATATTCATCATTCCCGATAATTCGAAAAAATTCACATAAATCACAAATATTAGAAAATGACTATTCATGGTGAAATAATCAATTTCCTGAGTGTTACACTGGTCTCAAGCAATTCTCACCAATTTCAAGTGTGCACGCACGCAAAACGAGGAATATATTAAAATATTCGTCGTTTCCGAAAAATTCCAGAAAAATTCCTAAAAATCAAGAATATTATAAAATGATGATTTATGATCAAATATGTATTTTTCGGGATGTTACAACACTCCCCTACTAAAAGGAATTTCGTCCTCGAAATTTACATACCTTAAAATAATTCTGCATGTTGCTCCTTCATCTTGTCTTCCAATTCCCAAGTCGCATCACCAGTTGCTTCATTCCAAATCACCTTTACCAATAGAATCTCCTTGCCTCGTAGTTGCTTTATCCGTCGATCCTCGATTCTCGCAGGAGACGTTTCATAGGTCGTTCTCTTTTTTAACTGTACCGTGTCCAGGTGCTATAACATGACTTGGATCAGGTAAATATTTACGAAGTTGTGACACATGGAATACATTATGTATGTTTGAAAGAATAGGGGGTAAGGCTATCTGGTAAGCTACTGGACCTATCCGGCGAAGGATTTGGTAAGGTCCAAGGAATTTTGGGGTGAGTTTTCTAGATTTCAAGGCCCGGCTGACCCCAGTCGTGGGTGTGACTTTCAGGAACACATGCTCACCTTCTTCCAACTCAAGAGGCTTTCTTCTCTTATCCGCATAGCTCTTCTGTCAGCTCTGAGCAGTTCTCATCTTCTCTTGAATCATCTTAACCTTCTCAGTCGTCTGCTGGATAATGTCTGGTCCAATCGTAAGACGCTCGCCGTCTTGGTACCAACATAATGGTGTTCGACACCGTCTTCCATACAGAGCTTCATAGGGTGCCATCCCTATACTCGAATGATAACTGTTATTGTAGGTGAACTCCACCAGTGGTAGAACTTCATCCCAACTTCCAGTCTGTTCCATAGAACAAGCTCTAAGTAGGTCCTCTAGAGATTGGATCGTCCTTTCTGATTGACCATCGGTTTGCGGATGATATGCCGAACTCAGGCGCAATCTCGTTCCCAACGAAGCTTGTAAACTTTGCCAAAACTTTGAGGTAAACCTCGGATCTCTATCCGAGACTATACTCGTAGGCACACTATGTAATCTGACAATTTCCCCAATATACAGTCGGGTCAGCTTTTCCAAACTGTACCTTATGTTAATCGGGAGGAAATGAGCCGATTTTGTAAGTCGATCAACTATTACCCAAATCGAGTCATGTCCCATCCTTGTCCTTGGCAATCCCACAACAAAGTCCATTGCGATGCGTTGTCCCACTTCCATTCGGAATAGACAATGGTTGCAGGAACCCCGCAGTCGCTGATGTTCCACTTTGGCTTTTTGACGACTAGACAAGTCGATACACATCTAGTGACATCACTCTTTAGTCCATGCCACCAGAACAACTTCTTCAAGTCTTGGTACATCTTCGTTATACCAGGGTGCATACTTAGCTTGCTAGTGTGGGCATGATCCACAATATATCGTCTAAGCTCTTGGTCACGAGGAATACAAACTCTACCTCGGAATCTCAGAATTCCATCTGTTCCTTCTTCGAACTCTGTTTTCTCGCCTTGTTTCATTTGTTCTCTTATTCCTTGCAAGAATTCATCGGTCTTCTATTTTTCCCGTATGTCTTCCATCAACTCGCTTGAGATGGTAACCATATTCATGCAAATTCTTCCGGGTTCTAACTTAACAAATGACCATACATCTCTAAATTGTTCGATGAGATCTCTTTCCCTAATCATCAAGGCAGAAACACTGATAGTCTTTCTACTTAAGGCGTCAGCCACAACGTTCGCCTTGCCAGGGTGGTACAACAACTGGAAATCATAATCCTTCAAAAACTCCAGCCATCTCCGCTGTCTCATATTCAGCTCTTTCTGATCGTACAAGTACTTCAAGCTCTTGTGGTCACTGAAGATGTTGAATGTCACTCCATAAAGGAAATGTCTCCATATCTTCAGAGCAAAACCAACGGTACCGCCAACTCCAAATCATGAGTCGGGTAATTCTTTTCATGCACTCGCAACTGTCGCGAAGCATAGGCTACCACCTTTCGGTGTTGCATAAGAACAGATCACAATCCTTGATACGAAGCGTCACAGTACACCTTGAACGGTTCATTCGGATCAGGTAACACTAATATAGGTGAGGTAGTCAGCCGTTTCTTCAACTCTTGAAAACTCTGCTCACATCTATCAGTCCATTTGAAAGCTTGATTCTTCTTTGTCAATTGAGTGAGCGGTCCGGCAATCTTGGAAAACCCTTCTATGAACCTCCGGTAATATCCGGCTAAACCAACGAAACTACGGACTTCCGTCACTGACTTCGGTTGTTCCCACTGCAGTACTGCTTCTACTTTGGATGGATCCACTGCAATTCCTTCTTTTGAGATCACATGACCCAAAAACTTCACCTCATCTAGCCAAAACTCGCACTTCGACAGCTTGGCATACAGTTCCTTTTCCTTCAAAATCTGAAGAACTATGCTGAGGTGCTCAGCATGATCCTCCTGATTCTGGGAATATATCAGGATGTCATCAATGAAGACGACAACAAACTTATCCAAGTACGGACGAAAGATGCGGTTCATGTAGTCCATGAAAATAGCAGGCGCATTCGTCACACCAAACGGCATCACAAGATACTCGTAATGACCGTATCGCGTACGAAAAGCAGTCTTGGGTATATCCTCCGTCTTCACTCTTATCTGATGATACCCAGATCTCAAGTCAATCTTCGAAAATACCGCTGCCCCCTTCAGTTGGTCCATCAAGTCGTCAATTCTCGGGAGAGGATACTTGTTCTTGATTGTCAACTTGTTCAATTGCCTGTAGTCCACACACAACCTTGAGGTACCGTCCTTCTTTCGAACTAGTAACACGGGTGCTCCCCACGGGGACACACTCGGTCTAACTAATCGCTTCTCCAAAAGCTCTTCTAGCCGCTTCTTAAGTTCGGCTAATTCTGCATCGGTGACATTCGGTAAGGTGCTATAGACACGGGACCAGCTCCCGTACTAGATCAATAGCAAACTCGATCTCACGTGCCGGTGGTAAACCGGTACTTCTTCGGGGAAGATCTCAGGAAATTCCTTCACTACCGGAATAGTACTCAAATCAGCCTCACTCTCAACTTTCAAAGAAGATAACAGCATGTACCCCTGAGCTCTTTCTTTCAAGAAAGCTCGTGCTTGGTTGGCCGTCAAGTATCTAGAATTCTCATCCATAGGAAAGACTATGGTCTTACTAGAACAATCTAACAGAACATGGTTGGAAGATAACCAGTCCATCCCTAGGATTATATCTAACTATGAAAGAGGTAAACAGATCAAATCAACAAAAAAGATTCGACCTTCAACAATCAAAGGACACTTCAAACAGACTTTGGTAGTAACTACCAGTTTATCAGTGGGGGTTGAAACAGTCAATTCAAAAGGTAGTTCAGACACAGGTAAACCAAGTCGTAGCACACAGTCATATGATATGAAAGAATGGGTTACCCCAGAGTCATACAGTACTTTTAATAGATTACCTTCTATGGCGCCTTCTCCTTGAATCAAGTCCTCGGATTCAGAAGCTTCAGCTCCACTCATAGTATAAACTCGACCTCCGGCTTGCGGTTTCTTGGCTCGGGTTGCATTGACTGAAGGTTCAGCCTTTGCTTGGTTGCAATCTCTGGACATATGGCCCGGTTTGCCACATCTGAAGCAAATGATCCCTTTTATCGTGCAGTCTCTTGTGAGATGATCCTTCCCACACTTCAGGCATTTGGACGGGTAGGTCGTATTCTGACCAGTTCGGTTCCCAGAAGAACCTCCACCTGAACTTCCACCGATTGGTTGTTGACTCCCCGTTGGTCGGTTATAGGGCTTCTTCTGAAAGCGGTTTGAACCACTGCCTCCACCTCTTTGGGACCGTACAGGCCCAAAGTTCCTGTTTCTCGCGTCTCTAGCCTGCTCCAAGGCTTCAACTTCACAGCAAGTGTCTAACAGTTCTGAGAACACCTTCATCTTCAGGGCGATCACAGCTTTCTTCACTTCATATCTCAGTCCTTTGGTGAATTTCCAGCATTTCCAGGCTTCATCAGTTTGATGCTGGTAATGGGTCGAGAACTTCTCCAAATTCTCAAACTTAGTGGCTTACTCGCTGACGGTCATGTTCCCCTGTCTCAGGTTGAGGAACTCCATCTCCTTCGCATGTCTTGCATTAGCAGGAAAGTATTTGCCCAAGAATTTCTCCTTGAACAATTCCCAAGTAACATCAGCTCCTTCGGCTTCTAATGCTCTCTGCGCTCCGTTCCACCAGTCTTCGGCATTGCCGACAAGCATAAAAGTCGCATAATTCACCTTCTTGTCTTCCGCACAATTCATGCCACGAAAGACTTTTTCTAGCTCCTTGATCCATAGATTAGCCTTGTCAGGATCAAATTCTCCCTTGAACTGCGGAGGGTTATGACGACGAAACTCTGCTAAGTTTTGCGCATCAGCAGTCGCCTCAAGCTGTTGAGCAGCTCTTTCTTGTTGTTGAGCAGCGCGTTCATTTTGTTGGGCGATGACTTCAGCCATTCTCTGCATCGCTTCAATAGCAGCTACCATTTCTCCACCTCTTGCCATCTCGCTTTTCTCTCAAATTAGATTACTGAAAACAGAAGAAAAGTCAGAGGAATCCACTCAAGACACCCATCATAGAGATTCACACAGCACAAACAAGACAGACTCACACTCAAGACCCAAAGAAAACATAAACCGGGGATCTGATACCAACTTAATGTAACGCCCCTTTTTGGGAGGGAACATCACATTGTCAAATAAAATAAAATGCGAAAATTGAATAAACAAACGATTAAGACCCGGTTCATTTTATTTAATTGATGTTTAACCATGTGAGCAAAATTGGCAATATTTTTTTTATAATAATAATAATAATGATAATACGGAATGTGGATAAAAGTGTCGAATAAAACAGTATACAGAAATTGCACCTGAATAGCATGCATATATATATGTAAAATTTGATACAACTGTTTTGTAGATACAAGCCTGGCCATCACCAAAAAGCAAAACTATACCTACCCCAAGGGAAACATGCATATATACCATCATGCATATACAAAATATACAAATTTCACCAAAAATAAAAATACATCGTGGCCCCAAAAATAAAAACACCGGCAGCCATCGGTAGCCACCAATGATCATCGACCCCTCAGATAAAAAGGGACCGATTCGGATCCTCAGGAGGACCCTCATCAGGATCTTCCTCATCCGAGGACACATCCATAGGAACCACAGAAGCACGGGACGGGGCCCGAGCGGTGGAATCAAAAGAATCCTCCTGCGGGGTGTAATAACGGCACCCCACATCTCCCTAATGGGCGGTGTAAAACTCCGACGCAAGCCGAGGTAGCAGGGTGAGGACAGTGCCTCATGACGTCTCCAGTGCAAGTGCTATCGACACGTCTCCCAAGTACACGCAGCGGTCGGAGTTCGGTTGATGTGCCGCACTCCGGCCCCCAAGGAAGGTCGACGCACATCTCCCAGAACCCACGCATACGTGCGTACATCGTCGCAGTAGAGGTCAATCTTGTGCGAGCCGAAGCGGGAAGGCGGGATCTTCCTCTCTCTCACCGTCGTCTTCGATCGCACAGGTACACATAAACAACAAATAATGGAAGCACAGGGAAAAAGGTAAGACATCCTACATCATTACCAGTTATAGCATGCTAGAAACAAAACGGCGCCACGCGCCCAAATAGCAATCCAACACATCATATCCAATTAATGAGCAGTAATCTCAACAGTAAGTAATTAAATAATTCTAGGTATATAATTATTATAATGACAGTTAAATCAAGTATAGTTACAGAAATAAGAATTAATGATGACAGTGTATATCATGACTCGTATGCATGCTTTCCCAAATTCCTACTCCATGGAGCTAGACTCAATCAGTCGGAGAGAAAGATCAGGAGACATGTATGTGACTCGGTGCTGAGGCCGTGCTATCAATAAATTTTCTCGTGCACAATCATGGCATTGCACAGACATTCTGCACTAGATCACGATATAGGACAGTGTCAAGTCCGGATTGTCGGTGTGTTTGCATCGGTTTGCCCCACAGACAGAGGAGCTACCAACTGCCCATTGTGAAGGACCCGCACCCCGACGCCCCCAAGGTCATAACACGACCCACACTTGTCTACTCGCACCCGCACTAAGGTGTGTTCAATCTCCTAGGCAACTTGGCCTTACAACAGTCCACAAGGACATCACAATGCATAAGACACTATGCATGCTCATGTATGATCCACAATCTCATACAAATTCATAATATGCCACATTGGGCCAACATAAGCATCATTATATAAATGGTCACTCACATGGACCCATAATCACATAATATAAGTATCAAGCCCATTAATGCATCATTAGGTTCATTATGAATCCTAAATTAAACTTTGACCCCTTTCTAAGGTTCATGTTCAAAAATCAATCCTTATAGCCAACTTAATATTCCAAGACAACTCAATTCCCCATAACTTACATTTTATTTTAGCTCTTAGGCCTCACACTCTCATGTTCTTCACTCACTTAGAATCTCCTTAATTCTTATGACACTTTCACTCTTGGTTCTTTGAAAATTCATGAAGTCTTAGCTTTAATAAATTCTTCTAATTTCCTAATCATCCATTTCATTACTTAGGTTTACAATTACCTAATTAATTATGCTTTCAATTCATTAAAATCACATTTTCCACCTAAAATTACCCTAGAGGCCGTGGCCTCCCCATTAATCCAATTTCAAATCTTTTCAAGTCCTAATCATATACATCATTCCCATAATTATTTAAATTGTTCACTTGTCCAACTTGGCCTTACAACAGTCCACAAGGACATCACAATGCATAAGACACTATGCATGCTCATGTATGATCCACAATCTCATACAAATTCATAATATGCCACATTGGGCCAACATAAGCATCATTATATAAATGGTCACTCACATGGACCCATAATCACATAATATAAGTATCAAGCCCATTAATGCATCATTAGGTTCATTATGAATCCTAAATTAAACTTTGACCCCCTTTCTAAGGTTCATGTTCAAAAATCAATCCTTATAGCCAACTTAATATTCCAAGACAACTCAATTCCCCATAACTTACATTTTATTTTAGCTCTTAGGCCTCACACTCTCATGTTCTTCACTCACTTAGAATCTCCTTAATTCTTATGACACTTTCACTCTTGGTTCTTTGAAAATTCATGAAGTCTTAGCTTTAATAAATTCTTCTAATTTCCTAATCATCCATTTCATTACTTAGGTTTACAATTACCTAATTAATTATGCTTCCAATTCATTAAAATCACATTTTCCACCTAAAATTACCCTAGAGGCCGTGGCCTCCCCATTAATCCAATTTCAAATCTTTTCAAGTCCTAATCATATACATCATTCCCTTAATTATTTAAATTGTTCACTTGTCCAATTAACTCACCAAAAACCCTAGGTTCTTGGCTCCCAAAACCGTAGCCACCATAAGGAATCCAACTTCAAATTTTTCTTCCATTACATTCCATTTCATACCTTGATAATTTAAGTCTTATGCCAATTACAATTTTAACACAAACTCCTCTAATTTTCTAACCTAAAACCGTGGCACTCTTGAAGAGTGTTCAATCAATTTTTCATCCATTCTAAATCACTAAATCCATTCCAACATTCCATTATATACAACCAATCAAACCAATAGCATAAATTAATTAGAATCAACACATAACATAATTAATCATCAAAATCAAGAACAACCCTCATTAGGGTTCTTCACAAATCAACACAACCAAGGTTCCTAGATGCTAAAAATGGTTGAAGAGGAGTGTCTTCCTCTTACCTAAGTGAAGAAATCAAGAAGAACTCCAAGAATCCTCCTTGTATTTTCGGATTTGGCCACCAAAACCCTAAGAAAATGGTGACTTGTTAGAACCAATATCTAGGCTTGAAAAATCAACCATGGATGACCATTAAAGGAACCAAAATCACGAAATCAAGAGAAGAGGGAGAGTGGTCATGAAACTTACCCAAAATGCTCAAAGTTGGAGCTTGGAGAAAATGGTGAAAATGGAAGATTTTCAAGAAGCTCCAAGAGGAAAAGTGTTTAGAATGGTGAGGAGAGTAAGAAAATGTAATTTGTTTAAATTTTTGTGAAGGTTGGAGGGGCTGGATGGTGGCTGGCCGTGGAAGAGCTAGAGAGAAGGAGGAGAGAAAGTTGAAGAAGAAAGAAGAAGAAATGGTAGAGAGAGAAAGTGTTTTGGAAATTAATGAATTAAGTGATAATTGTATAATTGAAATGTGATAATTTCCTTCTCCTTGGCTGCCTTCCAGCCGTGCAAAGAGAGAGAGAAGTGGGTGGGGAATGGCTTCCAAGAGAAGCTAAGGCACATGGGTCAAAGGTAAGGTCAAAGCTTCTTAAGGAAGCTTTGATTATTTAATCAATAAATTTGAATTAAAGTAGATAGATTTGACATAAAGTAGATTACATTAGGATAATATGATAGGATTTTTATTACACACTATTATCCAATAAATAATAGTTACAGTTGACAGAAGTCAGTATTTAATTAATCTGACAGATGAATTTTTCGCTGTATTAATTTAATTGTATCTGTTAAAATTTCTCGAAGATTGTGGAACCTCGTAAATTGTATCATGTCTCGGGTTTAGTAAGATCCCCCGTCGACATGTCCATAGTCCAAGGTTCTCAGAGAAAACATCGCGTTTCTCTGGTTCTGCTCAGCGCGCACGCAAAACGAGGAATACATTAAAATATTCGACGGTTCCGAAAAATTCCCAAAAATTGCAAATATTATAAAACGACTATCCGTCATATAAATTTCCAATTTTTAAAGCATTACAGTCATTTTCACGACTCTGCTCAATGTTCGCGCAAAACGAGAAATATATTAAAATATTCATCATTCCCGGATAATTCTGAAAAAATTCACATAAATCACAAATATTAGAAAATGACTATTCATGGTGAAATAATCAATTTCCGGAGTGTTACACTGGTCTCAGCAATTCTCAGCCCAGTGTGCACGCAAAACGAGGAATATATTAAAATATTCGTCGTTTCCGAAAAATTCAAGAAAATTCCCAAAAATCAAGAATATTATAAAATGATGATTTATGATCAAATATGTATTTTTCGGGATGTTACAGAAAGATGGTTTGAAATTTATAGTATTTCATTTAAGAGAGTTTGTAGTAAAGGTAATGGAAAAAGATTTTTGAAATGTGTTGATTAAATTAAAATAATGTAGATTTAAAAAAAAGTTATAAAATATCACTTAGAGGAGATTTGTTAAGAAAAAATTGGAAATAAGGTTCAAAGTTTATATTAAACATGGAAAGTTTCAAAATAAAGCTTAGAACATCAATAAATGTTTTACGCAATTGAAAAATATTGATAAAAACCTTACGCGATTTAATAACAATGATTTTTGGATTACGCGATTAAGAAAATGTTTTGAAATTCTTACGCGATTGAAAAATGACATAAAAATGTTACGCGATTTGGAAAACATAACAAAAGTGTTACGTAATTGTGAAAACGTGATAAAAAAATACTTCGTGATTGAGAAAAACAGCAGATTTTTGTTGGGCCGACATACTAGACCCGGAGAAGTCAGTGGATGATTTAGCCCAGTGGTAGCATGTTTCTGTGGAATTATGTTATTATTAATTATTAATTTTTTGAGTCATTTGATCTTGCATTGTGAAAGTCGTGGGCACTATGTTTGTTAAGGCAATATGCATGGGAGATGAACTTACACCTTAATGCGGGTGAGAATTGTAACACCCCAAATTTTCTAGCTATTTGACAGTAATAATAGAATTCTACTGTTTAGTGATTTCTGTGTGCTGTAAAATTATTTTGATTATTCTGTGAATGCATTGGATCATTTTATGTGATTTACTTTGTGTCAGGAAAATAATAATTTTCAGGCGGAGGAAAATCTTACGTATTTTATTTATATTTGTTGATTCTTAATTAATTTTTCAAATCTGATTTGATTTCCATGAATTTTATAATTTTTATGATTTTGTGGGTTATTTTGAGATTTTATATATTTTTTATTATTTTAATATTATTCTTGGGTTGTTTGTGGGCCCAGGTGGACCAGAAAAGTAAAAAGTTTCCAGAGCCATAAAATTTTGTACTGTTGAGACGGGGACGGGGGATCTTACTAAACCCGAAACCAGAAATAGTTTTTGAAATTTTTTTTTACTGTGTTTTGTACTGTATTATTTATCGGGTAATAAAAATACAGTAAATATTGTCCATAGGGGAATAGCAGCTAGAGAAATATTATACTGGTTAGTCAAAATTAGTGATTATAACAACTTTATGAAGGACCAATCGGAAGCAAGCTTGGTGAGGAAGGTTTTGGATATCTACCATTGATTTAACCAATGGTGGAGATTGGTCTCACAAAGTGGCAAGGACCATTTGTGATCCTCAGATAGAAAGTATGAAGAGTAAATCTTGACCATTCATTTTGGAGATACATCTAATGGCTAGGATTTCATGGAGGAGAGATCCAATGACTTAGATTTGATCATATCACTTGGAAGCTTCTACCAAAGCTCAACCATTGATTTAATCAATGGCTATTAATGCCTAAAATGGTGGCTAATGAATTTGGACACAACCCTAGAGATCAAGGGGGGGTTCGGTTTTGTGAAGGCTTAAGGCCATAGCAAAGTTTCAAGACACATTTCATTATTCATCTTTATCTCTTCCAAAAGGCTAAGCTCACAAAAAAAAAATTCTCTCCTTTTCTCTCAAGCTAGCTTACGACCAAGACCACTAAATCCTACTATCGCTCTCCAAAAATTTCAACTATCCTTACTTCTTGAATCTATACCTCAATCCAAGACACTTTGTAGTTAAGGCCAAGTTCTAATTCATTCATCTTCAAGGACTTTCTTCAAGAGCAAGTTCTAGGGTTTTTAAGGTGAAGTTATGGAAACTTCACTTCTTATCTCATTTTCATGTTCTAGGCTATGATTTGATCCATGGTCTTTCTTATTCAAGCTTTAGATGCTAATAAACTTGTGTTTGTTTTATGTTTAAGAAGTCCTTGGTGGTGAAGGACTTGAAAAGGAAGCAAAGTAAGGAGCTTTAGAGGTTTCTTCAAGAGGTAAGAGGGAGATTCATCTCACCAACCAAGTATGGTGGTGAGAGATGAATTTGTATTTGATGGATGGTGAATCCATGTGAGGATTCATATCCATGGTTGTGTAATTTATTTATGAGTGTTTATGTGCTTTAAATTATTTATTTGTGTTTGTATGCTTCATATGATTTTTATTGCTTTATGGTATGCTTGATGTATGTGATAGTAGAATAGATGATTATATGTCATGGTTTGATGATGGAAAGGAAAAGAAATTTTGGTTCCAAAGACCAAGAGGCTCACGGCCTCAACACCTCAAAATAGGTGTTTCCAAACTAAAATTTTCATGAATGGTAAAATTAAATGTTTAGAAAGGAAAGGAAATAGAAAAGATGTGTTGGTTTCAAAAACCAAGTGCTCACGGTTTTGAAGGTTTGAAAGGAGGAAATTTTGTATGAAATTATGATTTAGAAATGGAAAGTAATTAATTTTAAAGAAGATGAGAATAAGGATTTTAGAGATGGAAACAAAGTGTTTTTGTCACTTAAAAAATGGAAATTTTGTTTATGGAAGGAAAAGAGAGGTTAAAAATATTTGAACCTCAACTTATTTTGAAGAGGATTGATTTTTAGAATTGATTTAGAATTATGAAGTATACGATGGTAATTTAAAATTTACTAATGTATAGCTCACTCATTGGGTTTTTTAGCGCGTTAGGAAATTTTAAATGAGAAAATATGGAAAAGTAAAACAAGAAGTGGTATGAATTTAAGAAAGGTTGAAATGAAATTTAGAAGGTTGAGAAATATTTTACGTGGTGGAAAAATGGTGAAAAATGCTTTACGTAACTTAAAAATGTAATTTTTAAGTTACGCGATTTCAAAAATGTTGAAAAATCGCTACGCGATTGAAAAGCGATGGAATATTTTAACACGATTGAGAAAACGATGGAAAATCACTATGCGATTTTGAAAACGTGACAGAAACGTTGTGCGATTGTGATAATGTGGCAAAAGTGTTGCGCGATTGAGAAAATGCGATAATATGATTACGCAATTGAATATATAGTAGGATTACTGTTGGACTAGTGTATGGACACTGTATGAGAAAATGATGAATTTTGTCTGTGATTGGCTTTGGTGCAATATACATGCATTGGAAAGGTTCGATGGACTGGATAAGGGTAATTGCCTAGGAGAGAATACACCTCTTGAGTAGGTACGATATGCGTAGTGTAAGTCACTCATTGACCTTGGGGGCATCAGGGTGCGGGTTGCCTACAATGGGCAGTTGGTAGCTCTTCTGTACCATGAGTTAGATCGATGCAACACACCGATGATCCGGACCAAGACACTATTCTTAATCAAGATCTGATAAAGACTATCGTGTATATGCTAGATGTGCAAACACTTATAAGAATTGTGGCATGTGGTCTGAGGCATGTTGGTATAGATAGATTTTTTCGATCAATCTCTCCAACCTGAGTTTAACTCCGTGGAGTAGGTAATTGAGTCTTTACACATACATAATTTGAGCATTTATGTCAGTGTGATATTTGAGCTATTGAATAATTGGATAATGTTGAGGGCATGATTATAATTATCGTTTATTATATCTGTTATGATGATGAATAATGTTGAGGGCATGATCGTAATTATGGTTTAATATATCTGTATGGTGTGTTGTTTGTGTTATCTCCATGCTACCATGTTGGTATTGGCGTAGATAATCTCACCTCTTTGTATGTTATTTTGTATTGTATTTATATTTTGGTAAAGACGCTGAGCAAGGTACCGAGGAAGAAGGTGAAGAGGAATAGATTCTTATTGAGGAAGCTGAGTTTTGATCGGATGGCAACCCGGTCAAGTTTCTTTGGATATGTGAGACTACAGTTCCATGGTGGAGCTGGTGCTTGGAGGTTTAGTCCCAATGAGGAGGGACTAATATATCAGGGATATCTGATGGTCAACATGAGCAGGATATTTCATGGAGATCAGTTCTTTTCTGCAATTATTTATGTACATGTCGAATTTTCGCTGTCGATTAGGCAATATTGGGGTGGTAGGTATCACATCCCAATGGAGATCCATATAGTGTCATCTGCGCGGACACCGGTCCATAGGACTTTGCGTCAAGTTGGATTCCTTCTTACTGAGGAATCTGAGGAGGACCCGTCTGAGGATTCTGCTATTTAGTTATACTTGGGCAAGTGTGTTAGTTTAAATAATGTCAAATACTTTTGAGAACTATATCTGTAAATATTTAAGTATGACAGTACTAAGACTTGTGTATATATAATGTAAATTATTTGTGATGTTGTTTAGTATTTTATATTCTGCTAAGTTTTATTTTATTGATATCAAGAAATTTTATAACTCATATTTACAATACAAATCATATTTTATATTCAAAAGGGGTAATTTGGTAATTAAGTAACATAAATGTGATACCCTACGGTGGGTGTTACACAAATTGCGTAGTGAAGGTCAATTGTTGATCTTGGGGGCGTCGGGGCACAGTAATTCCACAAGTGGCCAGTTGAATAACGCTACGTGCCATGGTTCCCGATACAAACGCACCGACAATCTCAACGAGATACTATTCATATTCAGGATCTAGTGTACAATGTCTTGTATAAGCCTTGATGTGCACGTTAAGAATATTATAGCACTTGATTTGAGGCTGACGATATACAGACATGTCTTCCGATCATTCTCTCTGATGTTGGTTTTAGCTCCATGTAGTAGGTGTCGATCCATTGCACATATGCATAGTCAGTATACATATTGTTGAGGTATGGACAATATACATATTGTTGTGGTATAGTCAGTATTCATGTTATTGTGATATACGTTTGTTGAATTATCTGTTAATTGATATCGTGATTATACCTGTTGTTTCTGTGTTATTTTTGTATTGAATGGCATTGTTGTTATTATAATTTCTTTACTGCCATATTGGTATATGATGTAGGGGATCTCACCTCTTTATTGTATTGTTTTGTTTGTTCTATTTATATTTATGTTCTATGAAGACTGTGACAGCCGCAAGGCAAAATCTTTTGCGTTTCGTTAGGGTACAGTTTCATGGAGGCACCAACGCATTACGCGTCTATTTAGACACTGGGCGTATTCAGTATGTTCGAGATGTTACCTTGTTTTGGAGTAGGACTCGCCATAGGGTTGCTACTTTTTCTATGGATGTTGTTGTTTACTTGGAGTTTTATATGCCTATTAGGGAGTTATGGGGTGATCTCCATTACACTCCTAGGGAGGATTCTGATGTGTCGACTGCTCGGACTTTTGTCCGTAGAGACATGCCCCGACTGGAGAATTTGTCTGTTAAGGATCCAGAGGAGGATCAAGTGCAAGACTCTTCTCTTCAGGTGTTTGGACTTGAGCCAGGTTTAGTTTCAATATAATAGTTATACATATTCTTTTGAGTACGTAAGTCTTATGTATTTTCTATTGTTAGTAAATTATGTTATATACATGAGATGTGTAATAATCAATTTTCTATGTTTTGTGTTATTTATATTTTTGTTAAGTTCACGTGATCAGTGAAAAGAAATTGTACAACCCGTATATTACAATATTAATATATATATGACTTGGGTTTAGTTTTATAATGTTTTAGTCTAAAATGTAATTCCCTAAGGAGGGTGTTACACTAAGTGAGTAAAAAAAATGTTTGGTAGTGTAAGGAACAAAAGAGCATCCTGCCAACCCAGAAAATAATACAAGGAAAAAATGGCTTCTTGGAACAAAAAGGCTTGCTGGAAATAATCAAATAATATGTGTTTTATGAAATAAAATATTTTCAAAGAATCATTATATGAGCATACTTTAGGATTCTAATTAGGCATAATCATACATCATCATTCATTGCATAAAAATTGACAAGTGTATAGGTAATTGTCTTATTTTTATTAAATGTGAAAATTAAGGATAAAAGTTAGTTAGGAAAGGTCAGGAATGGTATTTAATAGTGAGTTAAGTGTTGTTTTTAGTGTGATGATAAATGTTTAAGATATTAGTTGTTCAAAGTGATTGATATGTGATTAAATTATTTTTTTTAGTAAATAAATGAACTACCTGCTTTGGGAAGGGAAATGGCTGAGTTTTGGCTTATGCCACCTTTCTAAATGATTAAGTATAATTTATTTTCCCCCAAAACAGCTGAATTTACCATGATGTCATGAATTAAATGTTATTATTGAGAATTATTAATTCTCATCCCAATTTTTGTTTTATGTTTTTCATGTTAAATCCAGAGGTTTCCAAAGCAAGCACAAGGTAAGACGATGAAGATTTAGTTAAGCTAGTAATGTAATTATTTTGGTTATATAATTATATTAATAGTTCTGTAATTAAGTTTAAGTAATTAGTCTTGTAATAGGTTGTAATCTCAGACATATTAAATAGAATATTAGTAAAGAACAAGTTTCTTGAAGTGTAAAATGTCTTGCCCTCTTACTTCTGGAAAGGCTCTATATATTTATTTGTTATATAGTTATTGAACATGTTATAAATTACGCATAAGTTAGAAAGTGGCATACTAATTCTATTTACTTAGTATAAGTAGGTTATACAATAATATTTAGAATTAGGGTGTTACATTTTAGTTTCAGAGCAATTCTTCCTGTTGAGTCAGGGAATGGACTGATTATGCTTTTGAGCATGTTTAGATGTTTTAGTTTGCGTTATGCATTCTTTTATCTCCATGTGAGATATATGAATAGGTTTGCATGACAGCCTTAGGATTAGATGTTAATAATTACTGGTACATTGTTACATGATATCAAGTCTGGCCAACTCAATATGTAATGCTTCATATTACTAGGAAATTATAACTCCTCCTAGGCGAACATAGGAAAATAGGAAAGTTTTCTGAAAAGGTAATTGAGATATGTCTGAGATAGTTAGGCCATTGATGAAAGTGATGAGAGAACGAAGCGTCATCGCTAGAGAATAAACAAAAGTTGTTAATAGAATGATGTGGAAGCAGACTGAGGTTATTAGTGGCGTGAGGAAAAGAAGGAGACTAAATTTGTCGATTAAGGATGACAAGACTGATTTTGAGAGAAGGTATAAAATAGAGTTAGTAGTTAATCGATGTTGTTTTCTCAATCATGTGATAAGAATAGAATAGCTCAAGGTTTAAATAGTGAATATGATGAAAGAACCAATGAACTGAAATGTCAACAAGAAACATGTTGCAAAGTTTTAAAGGACACACAATTAGTTGAAATGCCGAAGTCTTAAAATAAAGAGGTTAAAGGCAAAGAAGAAGATATTCAAAGTTATGAGTTGTCCAGACGAACAAAAGGTGTCATTCACTTCTTTTGTGTTGAAAGGAGAAGTGGGATATTAGTGGATAAATTTGAGACGATTAATGGAAGTTATTGATATATAAATGAACTGGAAGAGATTTAAAGTAACCTCTTTGGATAAATATTTCCTAAAGAACAAGTGAGAAGATAAGAAAGATAGAATTCTGGAATTGAAGTAAGGTAGTATGTTTATAAGGTAACATGAAGCAGAAGTCTGATGAATAGTAGAGTTTATTCTGATGCTCGAAGTAAAATCATGATATAGTAAAGTTAAGTTGTGAGTTATGGGATTCACTAGAGATGGTACTGGTGATATATTAAAAGAATTAAGATGGTGGTAACTGCTATGAGGAAAAGGATTGTTATTGCTAATTAGATTTTGTCAAGATGGAAGCTAACCCACCTTTACAAATGAGATTAGGATTCCCATGATTATCCAGAGCTTAGAGAGACAAATTTGTTATCAATTAGAAAAGGATATAACATAGTGATAGTCAAGGAACAAAGTGAAGTAGTAAAGCCTCTAAGAAAGTAAAAGGTCAGATATTGAAGTTCGATTTCAATTTCTACAATATAAAGGCAAACAAGTTTAAGCTGGAATATGGAGTAAGAAGTGTGTGAAATGTGGAAAATAATATAGAAGTAAGTCAAGCTTGATTGGTCAGTTATTATGTTATTATACAGGTAGGAAAATAAGGAGATTAAATGAAGAATTGTCTATAGAGGATTGTTTATCAAGACATAGAGTGGTATGATCTTTTAATTTATTTTGAGGTAAACATTTTTAAGGTTATAACTTTCGAAGATCTAAAAGAAGTTATGTTTTCTAAAGATATATGGTAACGATATGTTTGTAAATATGGAAACATTCATCAGAGTTGTTGTTTCTACATAAGATGCAGTGTCGTTAGATACTGTAGAATTAATAAAATGGTACGAAATTGAAAAAACAGGAAAAGTTATCATTTTGAAGTTTTTGGCTTATTTTCTTATAGTATTCTTTTCAGATGAGATTCTCATAGGTCATTTGTATATCGATGTTATGTTCCTTCAGATAGGAGATTAAGGTTCAAGGACCCTATTTTACATAACACACGGACACATCCACATTAATCTTTAGGTGATGACAATGTTTTGGTGGATAATTTGTTAAAAAGAGAAATGTAGGGAATTTTAATACCAGTGTTCAAGAAGTTAATGCTTTCTACAGAAAAATTAGAAAAAAAGAAAGACCCAAGGACTTTTTATTGTGTCAGAATGAGATCACATTCTTCTGAAGATGAGAGGGCATCTTACATTTTATCAAATAAGACAACGTTTGAAGTTAAATCTTTATTCATGCATGCTTACATGTTAGCTAATGTGGACAAGTATATGCCTACAATTATTCCTATTCTGTTAAAACCTTAACACTCAAAATTGACTTAGTCACTGCAAAAGTTTAAGCTATTGAAGATGTACACTACTAGGATAAAAATTGCAACATTATACATGATAAGGAGAAACCGTGTATTCATACAGATGGAATAGGGTTTGTCTTAAAAGATGTGGCAATATAGTGCTCTTGCAATGTAACAGATAGAAGAGACTTAAAGAATAAATAAATAAATCAAGGGAATTCTCAGTATGGTTGAATTTTAAAGGCAATGGACGAAGTAGAGAATTAGTGGAGGAATCCAATAAGATTCTTGAAAATTACACGTATTTATGTAATGCGGAAGGATTTAGGGAGATTTTCTTAAATAAGTGTTTTCTAATAAATATATATAATGATAAAGGAGTATAATATTTTTGGAACAAAAACAAGAAGGCATGTCTATTATATAATATGAAGAGAAGTTTGGAGAACTTTTCATGTTTTCCTTATATGTTAGGATCAATTCAAACGAAAACCAAAAGTGTGTCAAGTTTGAATTTGGATTGAAGAGATAGAAAATAAAAGATTTTCTAAGCTTATGGAGATTAGAGATTTTTCCCACCTTAGCTAAGAAGTGTAAAGTTTCACATTGAGCAGAACATTACGAATCTACTAAAGAGGAAGATGATAGACGATGAGAACAAGGAATGTGATTCTACACCCAGTGAATCACAAAATGGAAATAAGCCAAAATCAAATGGAAACTGTGAAGCCCGAATGCTCTAAGGGTGGAAGAAGACAACATGATGACAAATTGTGTTTATTGTGTTATGAGTGCAATCAACTAGGGCACTATGTTGGTAGGTGTCAATAAAGGCAGAAAGTTATACCCAATCCTAGACTACAAATTACAGGAAAGGTATATACTTAAAGAAGATAAGAAGGGAAGTTCAATCTTCCGACTCTTTACAAGATAACTCTCGTAAAAAATGAAAGAATATGGATATCTAAGTTTAGTTAAAAGTTGAAATGGATAAGATGGATACAGTGAAGAGACAACTATTATGGTTCTCTAAACTATTAGTATGAGCAACAAAATTTTGGGGACAAAATTTTTAAAAGGAATGGAGAATTGTAACATCCTCTTTTTACACATGTTAGGCTTGTATAAGGTTATAGAGGTAGTTTAATACTTGTTTAACATGTTCACTAAATTTTGGGACGTTTTGAGTTAATTTAGGTACTTTGTCGTAACATAGAATGTGCAAAATGGCTAATTTAAATTAGAAAAATAACATAAATGCTAAATTAAAGGAAATAAATATAGAAAATTCATTTCTAAGTCACAAATGTGTGAAAGAGGATGTGGTTAAATTTTTAGGAAAAATGGAGTCAGTTGGGTATTTTTAATGATACCGAGCGAGTATTTAAGTACCGATTGGGTCATAGTAGATATGAAAAGTTACGAAAATGATGAAACAAGAATTTTGATGAGTCTTATAATTTATTCTAAGGTTGTTGCAAGTTAGAAAACTTGAATTTGTATAATTTAAGTGTTCCTAACAGATACGAAAATATCATATAACTATGATAGTTATCCTTTAAGAAGTCTTTTGACTTTTTTTATTCAATCTTCTTCGACGGCTACAAAGGGCAGAGAATGAGAAAGAGAAAAAAAAAAGAAACAAAGGAAGAAAAAGGAAAGAGGGAAGAGGAGGAAGAAGTGAAAGAATAATAACCAAGACAAGAATGGAAGGTTATTTTCAAGTTTGAGGTAGGGGTATTTGCTAACCTAGTTCATTCCTTTTCTATATCCATGGATGCATGAGTTTCGCTTGCTTGGTATAGAGGATGGGTTTCTAAGAGTTTCTCAAGGGTTTGAGTTGGATGAACTCATTAGGAACTTGAGATATGACTTGTAATGAGTTTCTCTATGCATGGTTGTGGGTTTTGATCACAGGAAAATCCATGAAAACACCTTGAGTTAGGAGTTGAGAGATGGTATTTGAGGTTGTGATTTGATCATAAATGTAACACCCCTTGATGTAGCAACCGGAGCGTAATCGTCATTACACCACAGTTACTAAATCTAAGTGTGTCACAGTCATGATAACAGTAATTTAAATTCTCAAGAGTCTATATGTATTATTTTATTTTTTTGACAATTTTGCATAAGTAGAAAATACGAGCCTCGAATGAAATATAAACATATTCAACCCATAATACAACCACTGAAATAAAATCATATTCCTTATATATATATATATTTTATAGTCAATTTACACAAATCACTGATGACATAGAATATAATAGTTACAGAGTCCAATAAAATACAGCGGGAATAAAAACACTAAGGGGAAAAGTAGTAACCCAGGGATAGGTACTACCAGCAGACAAAGCCGCAACCCTATATGTACATGACACTCGGTGTCCCAGTTGACATGACAGACATCAATGCCCCTACGTGGCTGCACTCTTGCGTAATTGAAGAAATCTTGTCTAGACGCCCAATCTAGTCAATCAGGGTATGGTCCCTCTTCATCTTTCTCACGATCTTTTATCCAATACAAATATAAAACAGAAATACAGAAATACAGGAAAGAGGTGAGACACCCATCTTTCAGTACCACTATGGTAGTAAGAAAACAATACGGCGCAAAGCGCCCACGAAGTAATACAGTTCATATATTTATCAACAGCAGCAATGGAATTTACAACACAAGCAGTTCAGTTACAAGCAATAATAAGGGTCAATAATAACTAGTAAACATCAACAATACTCTAGACAGTCAACAAGGTCTCAGATATCGAACAGTTAAAACATTTCAGGTAATCATGGCATCAAGATCACAATAGTTTATTCATCATATAAAAGAGTGACACATGACATGCGGACTCACAATGCCGACTCTCAATGCTAACTCACAATGCTGACTCACAATGCCGACTCACAATGCTAACTCACAATACTAACTCACAATGCTTGTGCACTTGGTACCAAGATTTTCCATTTTAAAACATGAACGTTCCGGTAGTCTCTGCCCCCTTAAATAGTCTATGCTGGATCACGAAAAAATAGTGCTTGTTGGTTCCTCGTCAGTGCGTTGCAATCGGCTTTTCGGCCAGAGGTATTTTACTATGTGATAACATCATCACCAGAAGGATCACCGCACCCTGACGCACCCAGAGATCCATCATAGACCACACTATCCAATCCTCGTTCATTTACCGTAAAAAGAATAGTGATTTGTCAGGCTCGTAATGCGTGCAATCAGCATACGCCGCGCCTTACACCCCTCTAAGATCCATCACAGACCTCACCATTCAATTCTCATTAATTCAATACGTAAAGAATATTGATTTGTCGGGGCCCGTAATGCGTGCAATCGGCATACACCGCGCCTTACACCCCCCCAAAGGTCCATCATCGACCACATTATTCAGTTCGCATTCATAGGCCCATACAGCCTTTTAACAGTCATCGACTGAGCAATTTGTTCAATGCATACCGGTTAAATGCATAATCATAGGCTCATCTAGCCTCTTAACAGTCATAGATTGAGCAAATTGTTCAATACATTAACTTAAATCAAAATCAGAGGCTCATCCAGCCTTTTAACAGTCAAAGACTGAGCAGTTTATAAAATACATACTGACTCAATGCATGATCCTAGGCTCATTCAGCTCGTTAACAGTCCTTGATTGAGCAAACATCTAATGCATGTGGACTCCATGCATAAACAGGTTCACAAATATTTCACAATACACAATCTTCCGTAATATGCCACAATTAGGCCAATTCAACCATTAATAAATCTTATGAGATCATTGTAAAGTCCTACTCAAGTCATCATCCCTTGTAAATTCATTTCCTAGAGAAACTTCTCTCGAAGTCCTTATTCAAGCTTCATTCCTTTAGGTTGATCAAGTTCCTTAACCTAATCAATTATGTTCCCTTAAAGTTTACTCACAGGTTTTACAAGTCTCACAACTCTCTTGTTCTTCCTCTATGTTCCAAATCACTTAACTCTCATTTTACTCTAAATAAATCTAACTTCCTAGAATCCATTATCAAAACCGTGGCCTCCCAAAGTCCATTACTAACATCAATTTCTCCCATTTTATGCATTGATTTCTTGATATCATTTACTTAAATTTTTGTTCCCCAAGTTCATTCCAATTCATTGTAGTTTGAATCTATAACCTTGGCTTCAAATTGAGTTAATAAACCTTTAAAACCTTCCATCTCAGATTCCAACATTAACATTCAAATCTTCAATCACATAGCTTCATCTCACAGTTACCTAGTTGGTTCTGTTCTGGGCGCCTAGGCGCCATATCTGGAGCGCCTGAGCACTGGTGTAGCACCTGGGCGCTGACCACGAAGCGCCTGAGCGCTAACCAGGCCGCGTCACAGGGAAAACTTTCGGGCATGAGCGCCTAGGCGCTCTATGCACAAAGACTGAGCGCTAGTGCATTAACAAGGGTTCTGCAGAATTCGTTTCTACAGAGCCCTGGCCCATCCTTCATCAAAGTTTCTCATTTATTTTCCAACAATCCAAAATATGATACATGACATCTAAATACAAAATAGCAATATATAGGTTCATAATCATCAAGGCACATAATGCAAATCCATATATTCATACAAATCAAACAACCACAAAATCATGGAAATAACATAGTATAACAAAGAGGGAAATCCAACATGGATTCCCTCATCAACACAATACACAAGACATTTCCTTACTACCATGATTGGTTAAAGAGGATCATCTCCCTCTTACCTAAATAAAGACAATCACAAGGATGCTTCTCCTTTTTGCTCTTGATTTTCATTTTTTCCCCTTTCAAGAAAAACCCTAGGGTGAGAAATTCCCAAAGTGTTCACTCTAATCATAGGAAAATGACTCCTTGGCCACATAGGTGGCCAATAAAATGAAAATGAGAAGAAGATAGAAGAAACTTGAAGACTTTACCTCAAAAGCTCCAAGCTTTAGCTTCAATGGTGAAAAATGGAAGAAGAAGAAGAAAAAGAAGAAGAAGAAGAAGAACTAAGGATGGCCACAAGGAAAATGGTCTTGGAATGATGGAAGAAAGCTAGATATGGAAGTGGTGAAGCAAGAAAATGAAGATGGGTAATGGTGAGGGTGTACGGTTGAGGAGGAAGAAGAAGAGAAGAAGAAGAAGAAGAAGAAAAGAAAAGAAGAAGAAAACGTGATGATTGGCTCCAAAGGAGCCTCTGCCGTGTAGAAGAGGGGAGAGGGAAGAGAGAGAGAAATGTGAAATGGGAGGAAATTTCCTGGAAGTTTCCCAAAAGAGTTTTTTGGAATTAATTTAATCTTTATTTCGAAAATAGAGCTAATAGATTTGACACAAGGTAGATTTTTGAATAGTGTGATAAAATTTTTATTACATGTTATTATTTATTGGACAATAGTTATAATTATAGTTATAGTTAGCAGAAGTCAGCATTAACAAATCTGACAGATTAATTCTTCGCAGTATTTTATTATTTCATCTGTTAAAATTTCTTGAAAAACATGAAACCTCATAAACCGTGTCCAGCCTCGGGTTTAGTAAGATCCCCCGTCGGCGTTTCCACAGATCAAGGTTATCAGGAAAAATATTTCATTTTCCCGGCTCGGCTCAGTGTACATGCAAAAAGAAAAATAATATTAAAATATTCAACTTTTCCAGAAAAATTTTAGAAAATTCCCAAAAATCACAAATATTCTAAAATGACTATTTATCCTAAAATTATAAATTTTTGGGATGTTACAATAAATCCATGCTAGATGAGTTGAGAGTTTGAATTAAGGTTGCTGTGAGATTAGGGACCTTAGTTGAGTTTGAAAATCACTTAGAATCAATGTTTGAGGATTGGGATATGATAAGAGAATTAATGGAACAGGAAACACAACTATTTCCTGCTCTAGAAAATCTATTCTACAATGCCTTATTCGAATAAGGTAATTGTTATTCGAATAAAGCACCACAAAGAGCTCCAGGGGAGGTATTTTCGTGGGTGTTATTCGAATAACCCCTGTGTTATTCGAATAACCCCTGTGTTATTTGAATAACACAAAATAGAAAAAAAACACAATCTTGACAGCCTGTAGTGTTTGTAGCATATCTTGAGCTATAGATATCAGAATGACATGACTCTAGTGGCATTTGAAAGCTAACATGTAACGTTATTTGCCTATAAAATTTCAGAATGTGTGAAGTTAGGATGCACATTTAGTGCAATATTGAAAATCAACCTTTTTAAGACAAATATTAAGGTGTTTTGGGATAGTATACACTTGAATGATTTGTGAGCCAAGTGTTGCTCTCTTTTTGGCTAAGGTTGAGTTAGGATGATGTGATAAAAGGGTGTTAGATCCTTATATGATAGATTTTTCTATGTAATGTATTACATGTTGTTATTAAATGATGTAAAGAGACACATTATGGTTTGATTAATGATATGATGGGGGTGTAATATGAACCCTGACTTTATTGATTATGAAATTGATATATTTATAAGATGTGCTTTAATGTTTATACTTTGTAAGAAATTAATGATCACCATGATGATTAAAATGTTAAATGAGGCATTGAGCCAAGGTAAAATATGATGAATGATAAATGTAATTGATGATCATGTTATGAAACATTGAATATACCTTGTATGGTATTAATGTTGATGATAGGCATAATATTGGGAAGCAATCTAAAAAGAAAGATAAAGATAGATGAGGTTGAATGAGTCCCTCTCTACAAATCATATAATGTAATGTATAAATAGAAAGTTTGATGATTATGGAATTTGTTTTCCCTGTTATGCAAAAGAAAGCATGATTATTTAAAAAGTGAAAGAAGGAAAGGTTTTTAATACTCTTGCATGTTTTGTTTTCATACTTATTATTTGATATTTTCATATATTGTAAATTTATGCTTGGACAAAAGGGCTCTAAGTGAGTTAAAAAAATTATTTGGTAGTGCAAGGAACAAAAGGGCATCCTGCCTACCTAGAAAATAATACAAGGAACAAAAGGGTTTCTTGAAAATAATCAAATAACATGTATTTTATGAAATAAAATCTTTTCAAAGAATCATTACATGAGCATATTTTAGGATTCTCATTAGACATAATCATACATCATCATTCATTGCATAAAAATTGACAATTGTATGAGTAATTGTCTTATTTTTATTAAATGTGAAAATTAAGGATAAAAGTTAGTTAGAAAAGGTCAAGAATGGTATTTAATAGTGAGTTAAGTGTTGTTTCTTGTACGATGATAAATGTTTAAGATGTTAGTTGTTCAAAGTGATTGATGTGTGATTAAATTATTTTTTTTATTAAATAAATGAACTGCCTCCTTTGGGATGGGAAAGGACTAAGTTTTGACTATGTCCCCTTTCCAAATGATTAAGTATAGTTTATTTTTCCCCAAAGCAACTAGATTTACCATGATGTCATGATTTATACGTTATTATTGAGAATTATTAATTCTCATCCTAGTTTTTGTTTTATGTTTTCCATGATAAATTCAGAGGAAGACCAAAGCAAGCGCAAGGTGTAATATCCCGAAAAAAAAAACATATTAGGCTTGTAATTAGTTACAAAGGTAATATATTACTTGTTTAGCATGTCAGATAAGTTTTGTGACAATCTGAATTAATTTAAGTACTTTGCTGCAACATAGAATGTAGTAAAAGGCCTAAAATGACCCAGATAGTAGCATAAATTGCTAAGTTAGAGGAAACAAATATGGATAATTTGTTTCTAGGTCACAAATAAGCTAACTAAGAAGTAGTTAACGTTTCAGGATAATCGGAGTTAGTTTGGTATTTTTAGGCAAACTGATTATGCATTTTAATACCAGATTGACCCCCAACAGATATGAAAATATAAGATAAAGGTGAAACATAATTTTTAATGAATCTTAGGATTTATTTCAAATTTGTGGGAAGTTAGAAAATTGGATTTGGTGGAATCTAAGTGTTTATAGCAGATCAGGTATTAGTACCACATTAGTTATTGGCTTATAAGAAGCCAAATTGGACTTTGTTTCTCCAATTTGTTCCACGACTGAGAGCAAAATAGAGGAGAGAAAGTGAGAAAAGAAGGAAACCAAGGGGAAAAAGAAGAAAAAGAAGAGAGGAAAAGAAGGAAAGCTATAGAATCAAGATCAAAATTTGCAGAAAGATCCAAAAACAAGATGAAGGTTTGAAGATCATCGTCCAAGCAAGAGGTAGGGGATTTCTATTCATCTACTCCTTTAGTTCATCTTCATTGAACATAGGTTCTGTGAATAGAAATACGGGTTGGAGTAGTCAAATCCATGTTTTTGGCTTGGTTCTTGTTTTCAAGGACTAAGTATGTTTTTAGCTTAATGAGAATAAGAGAGTTGGATTTATCCATTTATGGAGCTAGATGGTTTTTGAGTTAGAATTTAGGTTTTGATTAACCAAGTATGAGTGATTTAATGTAATGATCTATTTTTGATGAAATCAATTAGTATTTTAGGTTTCCATCATGTTAGTAAACTTGTTTAGGACTTAAAATCACCAAGAAACTAATTTGGAGTGGCCAAAATCCAAATTTTGAACTAATGGAACAGTGCACAATTTCTGCAGAATCTGAGTTCTGTGAGGCACGCCATAGCGTGGACCGAGGCATGGCCAGAAGTGTGAGCATGCCGCGGCGTGGAAAATTACATGCCACAGCGTGGGGCAATTTTCTGTTTAGAAGTTGCACCCAAGAGCAAGATGTTGCGGCATGCCTAGTTTTGTGCCGCGGCGTGAGACCCTGAAGCTCCAAAATGTCATTTTTAGATGTTTTGAGTTCCTTAGTTAATAGAATCCTTTGTTTATGCCTTTTCAAGAGTGTTGAGGCACTAGAAGGGGTATTTCTTAGATAGAAAGACCAAGTGGCATGCAAGGGAATGTAAAAAAAAAGGGTGTGTATCTATTGGACATGGATTGCCATAGACCAAGAGTTTAGTTTCTTAAGCAACATAGTGTTGCATAGATGTCACAAGAGAGATGATAAGAGGGTTAAGAAACTAGATGGCAAGAGTTGAGTGCCATAGACCATAGTAGGCAAAGGTGAATGCCTTAGTGCATGAAAACTCTCAAGAGAAGAGATAAAAATAGTAATGCAAAGATAGTAGTGTACTAACTCTAGGTAGCATCAGTTAAATCTCGTGGTGCATAAAGTGCTCTCACATGGAAGAGGTAGAGCTAGTAATGCAAAGGTGGGCTTAGCATATGGTTATGTGGTGGTTATGTTAGAATTAGGATATAACTCCACATTTTCACACACTCACATCACCTTTTACACATACTTACTATTCCTAGAGATGAGAAAGTGGAGGCATCCACTCAGTTTTGGTGGCGATATCCACCCAGTTAAGGTAGGCTACTTAGTAGGTTAAGGAGGATACATGTTATAGTAATAAAATGTCACAAGTTATTATGGCAGAATACCTTCCTACTTAAAGGGAATAGTTATGTATCACAACACTACACTTACATTGCATACACCATTTCTTTAAGCATACATCATCTTGTCATTACATTATTAAATTTTTCTTTGTTTGGATATTTTATGTGATTTTGTGCATGTGTTACTTTGTGCCTTCGGTGACAGTTGTATGGGCAGTTGTCTGGTTGACGATTTCAAATGATAGTATGGGCGGTTGTTTGATATCATCGTGGTTTCGGTTGTGAGAACAAAAGTATAGTTTTCTTAGAAACATTACATAGAGAGGACATTTATAATTGTTTCTTATGCAAGAAGTATTAGTCTGTTTATTAGTTTCAGTGTGGTTTATTCATTGCGAAAGTTTAAACTATTAGTTTTGGTTACTTATATTGAGAAATGTGATTTCTCACCCCGTTTGTTGCCATGTGAATCCAGGTGGAAGCTCATCCAAAGGCAAGAAGAAAAATTATGAAGACTAGGATAGTTTTTGTGCTTAGTTTTTTTAAGCTTGTATTTATTTATGTTGCTTTAAGTTAAATAGAAAAGTTTATGTATACAATGTGCTCTTTTGAAGCAAGAAAGTATGTATAACTTTTAGTTTTCCGCAAGGCTCTTCATTATTATTGTGTTTAAATGATATGGATTAGTTTGTTGATTACGTTAGTAGTAGCATAGCTAATATTGTTTATCCAAGCGTATGCATGATACACTAGGTTATCGGTATTAGGGTGTTACACAAGGCAAGGTGATGAAGATTTAGTTAAGTTAGTAATGTAATTATTTTGGTTATGTAATTATATTAATAGTTCTGTAATTATGTTTATGTAATTAGTCTTGTAATACGTTGTAATCTCAGACATATTAGATAAAATATTAGTAAAAAGCAAGTTTCTTGAGGTGTAAAATGTCTTGCTCTATTACTTCTGTAAAGGCTCTATATATTTATTAATTATATAGTTATTGAACAGGTTGTAAATTACACATAAGTTAGAAAGTAACATACTAATTCTATTTACTTAGTATACATAGGGTATACTATAGTATTTAGAATTAGGGTGTTACACATTCCAACTACAACAACTTGAATTCAAAGCTATTTCTAAGCTCATCAATGATCTCAACATCATTTAAAAACATTCAAGAACATACTCAAATCATTTCTATAGTAAAACAACAAACAAAATCATCAATCAAATTATTCAAACCAAATTACTCATCCATGGAAAACAAGTTATGCAAACCTTCAAAGTTTCAATTTTGATTCATCAACCATAATAAAGTACACACAAAAAATGAAGAGAACAAAAAAGTTTTCACCCCTACCTCAATCTATTTGGATGGCCTTTCCCTTCTCTTTCTTTCTTCTCCTTCTTGCTTGATTTCTTTTTCCTTTATCTTGTTTTCCTTTCCCTCTTTTTCTCCTTTCTTTTCTACTATGTTTTGACAAGAGAAAGAGTGACAAAATGGAGTGTAAGAATAGCTAAATGAAAAGTCAATATTAGATAAAAGAATGGCAGAGGCGATGGAAATGAAAAATGAAGGGAAAGAAAGAAATCCTGCTTGAAACTTTATATCTCTTAAGGATATCTTATCATTCCTTTAATAAATTTTCCAACCTTCATTGGTATTATGGAAAATTGTAGGATTCTATTCATTTCTCAATTTCTTCATTCTTCAACAATTTTATACACCTTTATCAATTACCAAGTTCCAGTGTTCTTTTCTAGGTTCAATTAAACCTATAAAATAGAACTAGAATGCTTGGAAATATTCCTTTTAACTTGTTTTCATCACCAAATTACTCTTCATCCTCTTTTTGCCACTTACTCAAAGTTTCATTATTTCCTGAGCTACTTTTCTATGTAATTTGGCCTTTAGACACTCACTACTATTACTAAAAAAGTCAAACTAATTCATTCGATCTTAAAAATTTACTACAACTCTTTCCCACTATTTATGCTTTAGAAATGATTTCCCACAGTTATTTCTATCATATCAACCATTTTTAGCTAAATTATTAGCTATTTTTCACATTTAGTGTTATAAAATAAGACTCAAACTAATTCAAATAATTACCAAAATTACTATCTAACTCATACTTATAGTATTGAACTTCTATAACCTTGATTAACATCATTAAGGTAAGGAGGATGTTACACCTAGCTCATTTATGAACTAAGCTAACTTATCTAGGAACTTTGATTTATCGTATTTCCTATAGTAGGGAGTGAGCATATCATCTCTTGTACCTACTTGTAACCCTGACATGATGGAATATGTTCAGGAATATTTAATTCCCTTCCTCTGGCCAAATGAATGTATACATCATATAAGGTCACTTACATAGGAAAAACCCTTACCAAACTGTTATAGTATACATGCATCGAATACCCTATTTCAACATTATGTTGCTAATGGTGCTAGACACTTACCAACACAATCCATTAATCTTGGTTGCTCTTAAGGTTTATACATTTCCTTTACTTACTACATGGTCATTCCATCCATGAATTACTCCTAGTAGTATCTTAGCATACACTAAAAAGTATGTACAAAGGATTCCACAAGAAAAGTACTTCATTTCCTTCAAAATACAAAACTTGACCATTTTCTTGCCAGACGCCCAATTCCTACTGCTCAGGCACTGGGTGCTCATCAACACACATGAAATTTCTAGGCATTTGGTACTTGGGCAGGCGCCCAACTCCTAGCACCTAGGCGCCCATGCACCAAAATCTCATTTTCATGTTCTATTATTTTCCAAACTTGTTTCAAGTCATCAATACTATGTTCTAAGTGGTTTTCAACCTCAAATATGTTTCCTAAACATGTTAAAAACCTCATGCTCACATTCAACTCATCTACCATGGAGTTATGAGCAAGAAAATTAAGGAATTATATACCCATTTTTCAATTTGTAATCTAAGCATTCAAATGAGTTCTTCCAAGATTCCAATCAACAACCAAGCATAGATTAAGCTAAATCAAACCATAATCAACCATTGAAGACAACAAGCAATCAAGAAAACATCATAGACTTCTCAAAAACCCATTTTTCAATCTAACATACATACTTTGAAAGCAAAGATAGAGATGGAAAAAAAAGATACACATGAACACAAACACCCCTACCTTAAACCTTGAAGAATGTGTTAAGATATGGATGAACTCAAGCCTTGGCCTTTCCTTTTTCATTCCTTTTCCTCTCCTCTTCTTCCTCCTTTCTCTCTTTTCCTTTGTGTTTTCCTTCCTTTGTGGTGGCTGCCATGAGAGAGAGTGAATAATGAGTGAAAATAGAGTGTGAAACCAACCAAGAAAGTCAAGGTTGATGGCTCAAAGGAGCCATGAATCACTTTGGCCAGATTAGATATTTTGTAGGAACTTTATATCTGCTAAGAATACTTAGATTTTACGAAATCAAGTTTCTTGACTTCCATAGGTATTAGAATAAATCCTAAGATTCATTTCAATACTAACTTCATCATTTTCATAAGTTTTTGTATCTGTAACTCATCAATCTAGTATTAAAACACTCAACCGGTCTTTTTAAAAATACCAAACTAATTCTGTTTATCCTCAAACTTCAACTACATCATATTGCATACATTTATGATCGATAAACTAATTCTCCATATTTGTTTCCCTTAATTAAGTAAGTTATGTCATTATTAGAGTCATTTTAATCTACTTTTCACATTCATTGTAGTAACAAAGTGCCTAAACTAGCTTAGTTCGTCACAAAATTAAGCAAACATGTCAAACAAGTATTATGATACGTCTATAATTATATACAAGTTTAACATGCTAAAAAGGGGATGTTACTTTTCTCCCATCCTTTTTAAAATTTTGACCTCAAAATTACTTACTTCAAACAAAAACTCCAGGTAGTCCTGTTGCATGTGAGACTCTACCAATCCCTGTTGCAGGAGTAACTATTAAGAAAACATATTCTCCCTCATCAAACTCAAGAGGTCTCCTTCTTTTGTCAACATAGCTCTTTTACCGACTTTGAGCAGCAACCAGCCTATCATTAATCATCTTAATCTGCTCTATCGTCTACTAGACCAACTCAGGACCTAGGATGATTCTCTCAGTTACCTCAAACCAACACAGAGGCAATCTACACTTCCTTCCATATAGAGCCTCAGAAGGTGTCATACCTATGCTAGTGTGATAGCTATTATTATAGGCAAATTCCACTAATGGCAAGAATCTATCCCAACTCCCCTGTTATTCTAAAACACATGCTCTAAACATATCCTCAAGGGTGTAGATAGTCCTTTCTGTTTACCCATCTGTCTGTGGGTGATAAGTCGTACTAAGACTCAACTTAGTCCCAAATGCCTTTTGCAAGGCTTTCCAAAATCTAGATGTGAATCTAAGGTCTCTATCTAACACTATACTCTTGGGGACTCCATGCAACTTAATTATCTATTTTAGATATAGTTGAGCTAATTTCTCTATAGAATAGTTAGCTCTGATTCGTAAAAAGTGGACAGATTTGGTTAATCTATCCACTATGACCCATACTACATCAAATCCTAACTTAGCCGGGGGTAAAACCATTACAAAGTCCATAGAGATCTTATCTCATTTCTAGTCGGGAATTCCCAAAGACTATAAAGGTCCTGAAGGTTTCTAGTGTTCGATCTTTACCTTTTGGCAAGTTAGACACCTTGACACAAATTCTGCTATGTCCTATTTCATTTCAGGCCACCAAAACATCTTCCTTAAATCTTGGTACATCTTAGTGGCTTCAAGATGGATGGTATACTTACTCTTGTGAGCTTCCTCTAGAATCCTTTCATTGATTTCTGACTCTTTTGGAACACCAAGTTTGTCTCTAAACTATATCATTCCATCATTCATCATATGAAAATCCTTTAGGGTTCCTAAGAAGATTTGCTCATTATTGTCCCTTAGAGTTTCATCCTCCTTTTGAGCTTCTAAAATCTGAGTCCTTATTAAATCATTTACTATGTCACTTTGCTTACAAAGAGACTATGTGGCATCACAGTCACCGCGAGACTCAAATTTATGAAACTCTCGACAAGTTCACTCTCTTGGACCATCATTTGGGACACATATGGGGATTTCTTACTCAGTGCATCAACCACTACATTGGCTTTACCTTAGTGATATGTTAACTCAAATTCATAATCCTTTAATAACTCCATCCATCTTCTCTGCCTCATGTCCAGCTCCTTCTGATCAAACAGGTACTTTAAACTCTTATGATCGCTAAACACCTCAAACTGGACTCCATAGAGATAATATCTCCAAATCTTTAAAACAAATAATACAATGGCTAACTCCAAATCCTGTGTAGGTAGTTCTCTTTGTGTGGCCTTAACTACCTTGATGCATAAGCAACTACTCTCCTATTTCGCATCAGAACACACCCTAAACCCATCTTCGAAGCATCACAGTATACTTTGAAGTTCTCATGGGGATCTAAAATTACCAAAACTGGTGTAGTGGTCAACCGTTTCTTCAGCTCTTGGAAACTATTCTCACAATCGTAAGTCAACTCAAGAGTACTACCTTTCCTAGTCAACCTAGTCAATGGTAATGCTAAATGAGAAAATCACTTGATTAACCTTCTATAATACCCAGTCAGACCTATAAAGCTCCTAATTTTAATGGCAGTGGTGGGTCTCTCCTACTGTAGTACTGCCTCAACTTTACTAGGCTTCACTGAAATTCCTCCTTTAGAAATTACATGGCCCAAAAATTATACTTCTGTTAGCCAAAACTAACACTTTGACATTATGGCAAACAATTTCTTCTCTTTAAGGATTTCTAAAACTATCCTTACATGATGTTCATGTTCCTTCATTATCTTGGAATAAATAAGAATAACATCTATAAACACTACCATAAACTTGTCTAGGTAGGGTCTAAAAATCTTATCCATGTAATCCATGAATAATGCTAGTGCATTCGTCAACCTATTTGCTCTTTTGCTTACCGCAAGTGCATGGATCGCACTTGTAGTGTAGCTAGGAGTCAGATATTGTTCCCACGAGGACAATAGTTAAAATCAGTGCTAAATATAAATCAATAGCTCAAGTATTTCTATTCAAGGACATATAAATTGAGAAAAGTATCTATTAGGACTAATTAAGAAAACTCAAAAACTATAAAATTGGATTAAGTTGATGATTAGAGAATAAGGAATTCTTTTTCACCTCCTACTTCCATTGATAACAAGTAATCTTTACGAGCAATATACACGAAATGATTAGGTTAGCTTGAGAATCTATATTAGTTAAAAGTCTATGTCTAGGTCAATCAACCATGCTTCAGCTACCTAATTCAGTATGTTTCCATGAGAACTAGTGTAAATCCACTCATTAAAATCTATTCCCAATCAATTACTATGCATGGCCAATAGGTATATTTCTATCCTATTAACGAATCATTGCATCCAAGCCAATTGAATGAAATAGAACATGCATCAAGCATACATACGATCTCAAATCCAAATTCCTATGTCTATGTTCAATAGATTTTATCAAATCACTTAAAGGATGATCAAACATTCAAGAACATTAAGCATTATATGATTGAACAAAACCAAATCATATATATATATATATATATACTCAAAGGATTACAATATTATTCAATATCCATATAAGGATCCAAAGAAAAACCCTATAAATAGCTTAGCGAGGCATGAAACCTACGAAAATATCACAAATACTCATGTTTATAGAGATGGAAAGAGAGGAAAGTGAAGGAAAGAGAAGATAAAGCTCAATGGGATGATCCTTCAAACTTCAATCCTCCTCCAATGTGTAGATGGTCTTCAATCTTGGTCACTTTTACTTCCTTTCATTCTAAAATGTAAAACCCTGGTCGCAGCTCTCCAAAAATAATCTAACTCTTCGTAGATAATTAATGTAATAGTATTTATAGGGCTCAAAAAATTGAGTCACGCCGCGACATTCAACTTCCCACGCCGCGGCGCGTATACATTTTAGGTCACCACACCGCGGCATTCAAATACCATGTCGCGGCGTGCAAATTTCGTGGCTCTCTGCCTAAACAAAGGAATACACCACGCTGTGGCATTGATATGTCTGCGCCACAGCGTGACAAGTTAATCCTTGTTCTTGGCTTTCTCTTGCAATGCTGGTCCAATTATTCAAAGTTCCACTTAGTTGGACCCCTACCTGTCATAGAGAAATTACCAATTCAACAATAAGTGCCAATGTACTCAATCTATAAAAGAATTGGAAATGTTTTCTCAGAATCAGAATGGAAGACACTTAAATTGAATTTATATGAATACGAAGTAAAGTCTTCTAATCATGCATCAAAACAAGGACTAAGCCATCAATATAGCACAAATTTGGGGTACAAATAACTACAATTTATGGAGTTATCACACCCCCAAACCTAGATTTTTGCTAGTCCTCGAGCAAAACAAAGTACATTTATATAGATCAACTTGTTAACCTACATTCAACAACATTCAACCTTCCACTTTCGCTCAAACTGAACTAGTGTATGATGACTACACAAAATCTCATAGAATGTACCTGCCTTTCAATCAGTTTCACACATACATAATCTTTATCATGCTAACAATCACAGTTTCCCTTTATGCAAGACATATTTCCCACAATCATGCAAATAAAACTCCTTCTATTCAATTAAGACTTACCCAGATAAATTTATGAATATACAAGTTAATATGCATCAAGGAATCCACAAAATTGTAATTCAACTCTCTCTCCACTAATGTAACTCACACAAAATTGAGGATCAAAAGGGTCTTTCACAGCTTATAATGTAAGGCCAATGGTATGGGTTAAAGAACAAACAGGAATGGATTTAACACAAACACTGAGAAACATACATATACAATTTCAAGACTTGAGCCCAAATGAACCGTCAGGGTATTCCAAAAGAACTTTGAAAGATCAGAACTCACAAGAACCATTCAATGCTTTTTGCATTTAACTTTTCTTCTTCTTTTCTTTTGCTTTACTTTTCTCTTTTCTTTTTTTCTTTCTTTTTTTTTTCCACAAAGCAATGCTTTTCTAATTGCAGATGGTTCTTACAAGTTCATATTTGAATTTGACTTACATAATACCCCTAGTTACTGGACTCACTTCAAGAAATCATATAGCATGAACTCAACCAACAACGATGGTAAGATAATAAATGCAATGTTCTCACATGCATCTAGAATGGTTACGTGGTATGGAATATATAGGTAACGAACAAAAAAAGGCCAAACATATTTCAAGCTTCCAAGGAGACCTAAGGATATGATCGTGTCAAAGTAAGCTTTTTAAGGCTCAATCGGTCCAAACAATGCCCTGATCACTTCCTCAATCATGCACAAATTAGGATTTCACCTCAAGAGAGTTCAAAAACAATCTTAAGGATAAATGAAACATCCACATGTACAATCCATAAACCTTTTCTAGGCAAGAATTATTATCATTTCCAAAGTTAAACAAGCATGCAATTAGGAAACGTATCAAGCATAAAAAGAAACTAGATTGCTTTAGCATGCTTCAAAAATTGTATATGGATTCACAGAAATGTTGAGGTCAATTTACATCCATATCTATCATTGATAATCATTGCACACTAGTTATTAACAACATGTTATCCATTGTGAAAGGGGACGACAATTGTATCTTGAATGAGATTTTCATGAAATTTTTGTCAAGATATAAGCTCATATGGATACTATCAAAAATATATTTATAAACATACCAAAATATCATATCAAACATAGGCAATAATGCCATAATTACTAACACATGCATATATATCAAAATAACATGTTTAAGACACCCCCCAAACCTAAAGGAAACAGTGTCCTCATTGTACATAAAAAAAACATACAATATACTAACAAAAATGAAATACAATGAAAGGAAGGGGCCCTGAATGCCACAAGGGCTAGATGGAGGCCTCCTCAGAGTCGGTAGCCTCATCATCAGCATCCTCATCCTCGCCTATGGACTTGTCCTCATCATCATCATGTCCATCTGATGGTTGGTGAGAGGGCCTGGGATCATGTGGTGGTGGTGGTGGTGGGTCAGCAACACCAATGGGCGGGAAGTCTGGAATTGGGTAATGCTCCATAGGTAGGTGTAATCGCTCCGCCATCCACTGCTGCGTCTGAATGGTGTAAGAAAACATGGCTATCATCTGAACAAGCTGAGCCTCCATATGTGTCCTCCAGGCTGCAGCATCAACTGGTGCTGCCTTGGGCTTCATTGGCTCTGCTCTAGGCTCTGGTGGCGCCAGCCTCTGAGCTCTCCTAGTTGGTGGAGGAGCTGCTCTGATCCGCTCAATAAAATAATCATTCAGAGGTTGTTTAACCTCTGAACGCTCCTCATGGTCCCGCCACTGGACCATCTACCTTCAGCATAACTGATGGATAAGGGACGAAAAGAATAGGCTCCGGCACTCCCTAGCAGCCCTCCTAATCTGCTGGTGAATGATATGGGTGACATCGATGGTCCAGTGCTCGAGAATGGCGTAAGTCAAGAACGCCCGATCTCGAGTCACCTCAGATAAGTTGGCAGATGACAGAATCCACATGCAGATAAAATGGTACCAGACTCGAGCCTTAGGCGTCAGATAAGCTCGAGAAAAGAATCTGGGTCTGGCAGTCTAGACGCTCAATACCTACTGCACTGGCTACGATGTAGGTGTGCAGATCCTGGCTATCACAATGGCGAGATCAATGCCGAAACACCCACTGTATAGTGCCACATTTAAACGTTATTATTATCGAATTACCCCTTCCATTATAAAATATGATTTGTAATATAAATATGAGTTATAAAATTTCTTGATATCAATAAGACAACCTTAGCAGAAAATAAAATTATTCCAACATCATCACCAATAATTTACATCATATATACATTACAAAAGTACTGTCAAGATTATTTATATACAGACATAGTCCTCAAAGTATTTAAACATTATTTAAAACTGACATACTGCCCAAGTATAAACTAGACAGTAGAACTCTCAGACAGGTCCTCCTCAGATTCCTCAGCAGGTAGGAATCCAACTCGATGCGAAGTCCTAGGGACAGGTGTCCGAGCAGATAACACGATGCTAATCTCACTAGGAGTACGGTAGTAAGCTCCCCAGTACTGCCTAATGGATAACGGAAACTCTAAGTGTACATAAATATTTACACTGAAATAAGGGTTCCCTTGATAAAGCCTACTCAAGGTAACATTCAAGTCTCCTATATAGAAAATACATCCTCTATCCAGATGGACATGCCATGCCTTTGGACCTCCTCAAAACTGCAACGTCATATATCCTAGGAAACTGGGCATCGCCATCTTCTCAAAACTCTACTTCCTTAGGAGGAATCTGCTCTTCTTCACCCTCTTGTTCAATCCTTTGCTCAACATCTTTACAAATATAAATACAGTACAAAATAGGCATACAAAGAGGTGAGATCACCTACATCAATACCAACATGGTAGCATAGAGATAACACAAACAACATACCATACAGCTATATCATACCATAATTACAATAATGCCATCAACATCATTTATCATAACAGATACAACAATTACAATCATGCCCTCAATCATTATTTATCACAACAAATATAATAAATAAAAATTACCGTCATGCCATTAACATCATTCAAATTACACGATAATTACAATAATGCCATCAACATTATTTATCATCATCATCATTCAATATTCCTCAATTAATATATCACACAGATATAAATATTCAGATAAATGCATGTGCACATAGACTCAATTTCCTACTCCATGGAGCTAAACTCATGTCAGAGAAATTGATCCAAAAGATCTGTTTGTACCAACATGCCTCAGACCACGTGCCACTATTCTCATTAGTGTTTGCACATCTAGCATATACACGACAACCTTTAATAGATCTTGATTAAGAATAGTCTCTCAGTTAGGATCATCGGTGTGTTACATCAGTCTAACCTACTGTACAGAAGAGCTACCAACTGCCCATTGTAGGCAACCCGCACCCCGATGCCCCCAAAGTCAATGAGTGACTTACACTATGCATATCGCACCCACTCAAGAAGTGTACGTGTCTCCTAGGCAAATAGCCTTATCTAGTCCATTGGACTTTTCCAATGCATGTATAATGCACCAATGCCAAACAGAGGCAAAATTCATCATTTTCTCATACAGTGTCCATACACTGGTCCAATAGTAACTCTACTGTATTCTCAATCGCATAATAATATTATCGCGTTTTCATAGTCGCACAACACTTTTGTCGCGTTTTCATAATCACGCAATATTTCTGTTACGTTTTCACAATTTCACAACATTTCTATCGCATTTTCAAATCACGTAGCGATTTTCCATCGTTTTCTCAATCACGTACAAATATTTCATCATTTTTCAATTATGTAGTGATTTTTTAGCAATATTTCAATTGCATATAAATATTTAAACGCTTTCCAAATTGCGTAAAAATATTTAAACGTTTTCAAATTGCGTAGCTTAAAAATCACATTTTTAAGTTACGTAAATCATTTTCCACCATTTTTCCACTACGTAAAATATTTCTAAACCTTCCAAAATTCCATTTCAACCTTTCTCAAAATAATATGACTTCTCACATTATTTTCCACATTTTCTTACTCAAGAAAATTCTTTTCACAATACATTCCACAAATTCACCATTTCATTAAATTAAATCAATGTTCTTAACTTAAACTTTCCTAACGCTTTCCAAAACCCAAAAGATGAGTTATACGTTAGTAAATTTCAAGTTCTCAATGTATTCATCATAATTCTTGAATCAATTCTAAAAATCAATCCTCTTTAAAATAAGTTGAGGTTCAAACACTTTCACCCTCTCTTTTCTATTCATATACGAAAATTCCATTTTTCAAGTGATAAAACACTTTGTTTCCATTTCAAAATCCTTGTTCTCACTTTCTTTAAAATTCATTACTTTCCCTTTCTAAATCATAATTTCATACAAAATTCTTCTCATTTCAAGCCTTCAAAACCGTGTGGTACTTGCCCATTGAGACCATCATTTCTTCCTTCTAAATGAACTAAGTTCCATTCATGTTTTTTTTACACAAACAAAACCATTAAAAATTCCTTCAAAACCGTGAACTCTTGGTCTTTGAAACCAATCCATCTTTTCTTTTTCCTTTCCTTTCTAATATTCAATTTTACCATTTATGAAAATTTTAGTTTGGAAACACCTATTTTGAGGCGTTGAGGTCGAAATCCTCATGGTCCTTGGAACGAAAAATTGTTTTCCTTTCCAACAATTATTATGGCATACATAACATATAATCAACATATTATGTTTCAAGCATACCATAAAAGCTATAGAAATTATAATAAACATGCAAGCACAAATAAATCATGCAAAGCACATAAACCAGATAAACACCCACAAATAATTACACAACCATGGATATTAATCCTCACATGGATTCACCATCCATCAAATACAAGTGCATCTCTCACCACCATACTTGGTTGGTGAGATGGATCTCCCTCTTACCTCTTGAAGAACTCAAAAGCTCCTTGCTTTGCTTCTTTTTCAAGTCCTTCACCACCAAAGGTTTCTTAAACACAAAACAAAACATATATTTATTAGCATATCAAGCTTGAACAAGGAAAACCATGGATCAAACATGGCTTAGAACATGAAAAAGAGATCAGAAGTAAAGTTTCCTTACACTTCACCTTAACAACCCTAGAACTTTGCTCTTAAAGAAAGTCCTTGAAGATGATGGATTTGGAACTTGGTCTAAACTACAAAGGTTCTTGGATTAAGGTATAGATTCAAGAAGTAAGGTTGTTTTAAAATTTTTGAGTGATGGAAGGTGGTTGTAGGTGTTATGGCCGTGAGCTAGCTTGAAGAGAAGTGGAGAGAAAAGTTTGAAGAGCTTAGCTTCTTGGAAATGATCAAGAAGAATAATAATGGTGCTCTTGAAACCTTGCTATGCTCTTAAGCCACCAAAACCGAACCCCCCCTCTTGCACTCTCAAAGAGTGACTAATGTCACTAGCCACCATTTTGGGCTTTGCTAGCCATTGATTAGATCCATGGTTAGTATTAATGTAGATTCTAATTATAGCCTTTAGATGTAAAACTTAATCTAGGCCATTAGATCTTTCCTTCTTGAAATCCTAGCCATTAGATGTATCTCCAAAATGAAGGGTCAAGATCACTCCTTCATACTTTACATCCAATGGTCATAAATGGTCCTAGCCACTTTGTAAGACCATATCTCCACCGTTGATTAAATCAATGGTGGATAGCCAAACCACCAATGTTGACTAAGCATTACAATATTTATTTTTATCTGCTATTATTACCCTTTGAACTATATTTTTACTGTATTTTTATTGTTCGAGAATTAAATACAATACAAAACACAGTAAAAGAAAATTTCAAAAACTATTTTCGAATTCAGGTTTAGTAAGATCCCCGTCTCTGTCTCAATAGTACAAAATTTTTTGGTTGCAGACATTTTTTCACTTTTCCGGACCCACCTGGGCCTACGTACAGCCCCTCTGGGCCCATAGACAGCCCATGGATAATATTAAAATAATAAGAGAAATATAAAAATTTCATAATCATCCAGAAAATCATAAAAATTATAAAACTTATGAAAATCAAATTAGATTACGTAAAATAATTAAGACTTAACAGTAATAATTAAAATACGTAAGATTTTCCCTGATCCGAAAATTATTATTTTTTTGACACGAAGTAAATCACTCAAAATGATCAAATGTATTCACGGAATACTCAAAATAATTTTTACAGTACATAGAAATCACCAAACAGTAGAATTCGGTTAACTGTCAAAATTACTGTCAAATAGTTAAGAAATTTGGGGTGTTACAACTCTCCCCCTCTAAAAGAAGTTTCGTCCTCGAAACATGATAAACTTGATTTCACATCCTCAGAATAAATATGGATATTGCTCTTTTATCTTTTCTTCCAGTTCCCATGTAGCATCACCACTTACGTCGTCCCAAACTATTTTAACCAATAAAATTTCCTTACCTCGAAGTTGCTTCATCCTTCGATCCTCAATCTTGACTGGAAACGTTTCATAGGTTAAATTTTTCTTTAGTTGTACGGTGTCTGGTTCGATAACATAGGTAGGATCAGGAATATATTTCTATAGTTGTGATACGTGAAATACATTATGAAGATTTGATAGTAAAAGTGGTAACACAATCTAATAAGCTACCGGACCTATTCGACATAAAATCTGATACGGTCCGATAAACTTTGAAGTGAGCTTCCTTGACTTAAGCACTCGTCCAACTCCAATCATAGGTGTCACTCGTAGAAATACATGGTCACCTTCCTCAAACTCAAGCAGTCTTCTCCTTTTATCAGCATAACTCTTTTGCCGAGTCTGAGTTGTCATCATCTTGTCTTGAATCATCTTCACTTTCTCAGTTATCTGTTATACAAATTCTGGTCCTACCATAGCACTTTCACCATAATGATACCAACACAACGGTGTTCTGCATCATCTCCTATACAATGTCTCATAGGGTGCCATCCCTATACTCGAATGAAAACTGTTGTTGTACGTGAACTCTATCAATGGCAAAAATTCATCCTAACAACCAGTTTGTTCTAAAACACAAGCTCTAACAAGTCTTCTAATGACTGAATCGTTCTTTTTGACTGACCATCTATCTATGGATGGTAAGCAGAACTCAAACGTAATTTTGTTCCCATCGCTTCTTGCAGACTATTCCAAAATCTCGACGTAAACCTTGGATCTCGATCCGAAATAATACTGGATGGTACACCATGAAGTCTAACAATTTTACCGATGTACACTTGGGTCAACTTCTCCATTGAGTACTTAATATTAATTGGCAAAAAGTGTAACATCCCGAAAATTTATAATTTCAGGGTAAATGATCATTTTAAAATATTTGGAATTTTTAGGAATTTTTCTGGATTTTTCTGAGAACGCAGAATATTTTAATATTATTTCTCATTCTATGCGCATGTTGAGCAGAATTGGCAGAACGACTGTAACGCTCCGAAAGTTGGAAAATTTTATTACGAATAGTCATTTTCTAATATTTGTGATTTATGTGAATTCTTTCAGAATTTTTCGGAACCGACGAATATTTTAATATATTTCTCGTTTTACGTGCACACTGAGCCGAACCTGGGAAATGAAATATTTTTCCCGAGAACCTTGAACTATGGAAACGTCGACGGGGGATCTTACTAAACCCGAGGCCAGACACAGTTTATAAGGTTTCACATTTTTCGAGAAGATTCGCCAGGCGAAATAATAAAACGCTGTATAAATTTTATCTGTCAGATAAATTAATACTAACTTCGGTCAACTGTAGCTATTGTCCAATAAATAATAACATGTATTAAAAATATTATCACACTATTCAAAATCTGATTTTTGTATCATATCTATTAGTTTTATTTTCAAAAGACAGATTAAACTTAATCCAAGCTTGTTATGGGAAACTTCCTAGCAATTTCCCTTGTAACACATTTTCTCTCTCTTCCCTCTCCTCTTACTCCACGGTAGAAGTAATATTGGAACCCAATATTCACTTCATCTTCCTAATATTTTCTCTCTTCTTCTTCTTCTTCTTCTTCTTCTTCTTCTTCTTTCTTCTTTCTCTTCTCTTTTTTCTCCACCGTACACACCCTCTCATTGGAGATTATCTCCATTGTTTGCTACAACTAAACTCATATCTAGCATTCTTCCATCATTTCAAGACCATTCTCCTTGGTTACCATCCTTGGTTCTTCTTCTTCTTCCTCCATTTTTCACCATTGAAGCTAAAGCTTTAAGCTTGGAGGTAAAGTCTTAACCTTTCTTTCACTTTCTTCTCATTTTCGTTTTTCTTGGTCACTTATGTGATCAAGAACTCATTTTTCCATGGTTTGAGTGGACATTATGGAAATCACTCACATTGGTGTTCTTCTTGAAGGGAAAACGAAAATCTAGGGCAAGAAGAGGTAACACCTTGTGTTGTCTTCCAAATAGGTAAGAGGGAGATGATCCTCTTCAACCAATCTTGGTAGTAAGGGAATGTCTTGTATGTGTGTTGTTGTTGATTTTTGAATCCATGTATAAAGTTCTCTCATTTTTATGTTGTTCTTGATGATAATGTATTTGTTGGGTTTGTATGATTTATTGATGTCTCTTGCATGATTTGAAGGTGTATTTGAGTATCTTGTTGATTAAATATGATGAGGAATGGTTTGGTTTGAGTTAGAGGACCTGAAGAACTCTATTTTTCTGCAAGATTACGTGTGGTAATCGATTACACGAGGTTTGTAATCGATTACCAAGCTCTTAAGGGTACGAAATCGTGATTCTGGAACTCTGGTAATCGATTACAACTTGCGTGTAATCGATTACAGAGATTCTGTCTAGCTTGTAATCGATTACAAGAATGGTGTAATCGATTACCAAGCCTATGATCTTATGAAATGATGCTTCTGGGAATCACGTAATCGATTACAACTTGTGGGTAATCGATTACGGGGGTTCTGCCCAATTGGTAATCGATTACCACAGCTGTGTAATCAATTACCAGGGCCTTGAAGTTACGAAACGTGATTCTGGGAATCATGTAATCGATTACAATGAGATTGTAATCAATTACGGGATTCATTTACCGTGTAATCGATTACCAGGGTGATGTAATCGATTACCAAGACCCAAAAATGAGATTTTTGAGCTGGAAATGATTGAGATTGTGGTTCTTTGTCCTCTGTAACTCAAACATAACCTAAATACCCCGGAATTCAAGGATTTTACTTTACTTAAATGCGATTAGAATATGTATTCATACCAATAGAGAAGAAATGATTTTGAAAAGGGAATTCTTGGATCCATGACATGGAAATTGTGGTATGTGTATGATAAGGAACATATATTGATGCTTATATTGGCCTATTGTGGCATGTTATGTAATGGTATGAGATTGTGAATCATACATGTCTATGCATAGTGTCATATGCATTGTGAATGTCCTTGTGGACATTGTAAGGCCAAGTTGCCTAGGAGATTGAACACACCTTAGTGCGGGTGCGAGTAGACAAGTGTGGGTTATGTGATGACCTTGGGGGCGTAGGGGTGCAGGTCCCTCACATGGACAGTTTAGAGTGTTACCCAAGTGGCTTCAGTACTCAAGAGGGGGGTGAATTGAGTATTTAAAATTTTTTCGCAAAAGCCTTAAACAAATAAACTATGCTGAATTTAAATAATAAAAGGCGTGAATAAGATGAAGATAAGAAGAACAACTAGAAATTAAATTGCAAGATATAATAAATAAAGTGCGAGAAAGACAAAAGATTAAGGAAAGAAGAAAAGCGAGCACGATGTTTATCCCGGTTCGACCACCAACCACTTGTGGCCTACGTCCAGTCCCCCGAAACACGCTTCGAGATTTTTTACTATTCAATACAAGCTTAAAAACAGTGCTTGCAACCTTTACACAATAGAGCACTTTTCACACATAGGAAACTCTACCCTTGTACTAAAGCCTCAGCAAGGGGATACCTCACCCTTACACAAACCTTAGAGGGATACCTCACTCCCTTTGAAGGATACCTCACCTTCTTTACAACAAGGGATACCTCACCCTTTTATTGAGGGATACCTCACCCTCACAATACAGTATATTAGAGAAATAGTTGAAGAAGAGAAACTCTCACTCAGAGCAAATATTACAACTTGAAGCACTATGGAGCTCTCTAAGGATATCTCAAGATTTTGGCGAAAAGAGCACAGAAAATAAGAGAAAATAGTGAATCACGTTTTTGACACAAGCAAAAAATAATTCAAGTGGTTGGCAACCTTTAGAAGAGACCCAAGGTCTCTATTTATAGAGCATTTGAGAAAAAGAGCCGTTTAAACAATTAATATCCATTTAAATTTGAATTATAGCCGTTTCTTTCTATTTCAGAAATCCTGTGGTATTCGAATACCATCAGGAGGTATTCGAATACCGTATTCGAATACCATCAGAGGTATTCGAATACCGTATTCGAATACCATCAGAGGTATTCGAATACCGTATTCGAATACCATCAGAGGTATTCGAATACCTCTGATTAAAAAGCTTTGTAAAAACGTGATACTAGGATGTTATTCGAATACCTTTAAATGGTATTCGAATACCTCTGTTGAAAAAAGGCTTTTAACACTTTTAAATGCTTTCAAAACCATGATTTGGATTTGTGATATTTAATTTAAAACAATTTTGAAAATATTTCTTTGTGTCCAAAATCAATGAGATATCCAATGAGTCTCCTTACAAAGACCTTAAGTCCTAAAGCTAATCTTGAAAACCTTGGACTTGATCTTCTCATCATCTTAATATTTGTTATCATCAAAATCATTGTCCATGTCAGCTAGCCAATTACATTCTCCCCCTTTTTGATGATGACAAACTAACATTTGAGAAAAGCATTAGTTCATATAAATTGAAATTCACAAAGTTAGTTTAGAGATACTTACTCCCCCTCTTTTTCATAAGTGGTGATTTATATCAGAGATGTGCACAGCAGCTCCCCCTTACTTTTGGAATCCAATTTCTATTTTTGTTTTGACTTTTTTTTTGTTGACTTTTCTCAAACAAAGACATTTAAACTTGTTCTCCCCCTTTTGTACATTTGATACCATTCTCCCCCTTTTGTCATGATCAAAAAGATGGGGCAAGTATTTTTCTCTCCCATTTTATCATATTAAACAATATATGCATGTCCTCAAGTTGAATGAATTTTGTCCATTTAAATTTATGCTTGAGGTAGTGTTCTCCCTACAACAAAATTCAGAGTGTTTTCATTGGTATCCATTAATGTTGGATCCATAGGGGTTAGTCAAACTCATAGGCCAATAAGCATTTAAAACAATGAGGCAAAAATAGCAAATGATTCTCAAGGGCAAAAATATATTTATCGATTAATTTGGCCAAGAAATCACTTGTTTGATATAATTTGTTATCATTTGTTATTACTTGTTATTATGTTCATACCACTTTGATATCACTTGTTGTCAAAATGTAAAGTATTTACCACTTGTTTGATATCACTTGTCAAGATGTCCTAAGCATTTACCACTTGTTAACAAATTCTTATAAATCTGACATATGTCAATAAAAACATAGATATTAAATATTTCATATACCACTTATTGCACTTGTTCGTATATCAAAACAATAGCCAATTACATTGAGCATATTTTAGGAAAAAAATAAAAGGGCAAGAACAAGCCAAGAAATATGCATTTAAGAACATCATGTGATTTTCATATAAGGCATAAATGAAGGCTTGATGAAATAAGATCAAAAGCATGTTGTTTACATTGCATAAAAGAAAGAACGGCAGAAACGAAACAGGGAAGACGATGAAAAACTTGCTTTCAGCCATGTGGTATTCGAATACCTCTTGCTGTATTCGAATACCCATCACATTTTATAAACTCCAGAAGGAGCAAGTATTCGAATGCCTTGCAAGGTATTCGAATACTCCAGATAGCATGTAACAAGTACTGATGAAGATTTTTCAGGTTATTCGAATACACATTTGGGTATTCGAATGCCCCAGCTAATAAAACCACAAGAACTCTGTACTGATGTATGGTATTCGAATACCATGGGAGGGTATTCGAATAGACCTATTAGAAAAACATGGATTTTCACGTACAGATGCAATGGTATTCGAATACCACAGGGAGGTATTCGAATAACTCAAACATAAAAGCATATATTTTGCATCCAGAAGGCATATTTGAGATAAGAAAGCTTACCTTTTGATGGAAATACTCATATGAATGCAAGTCCAAGCCTGATAGAGACAAGAAGGAGAGCTTGGAATTTATTATAGTCTTGTGCTTGCAGCAACCACTTTCAAAAATGCCGAAGTTAGCTCTTGGCTATCAAGCACACCTGCAACACAATTCAATTTTTGGTTTTTGGTACCCAAATTTTCTTGGGTCCTTGATTGTCAGTTTTGGGTATAGTGCCCTTAGGAACCCATACCATTTTGGTTCCAATTTTTGTATTGATATTTTTCCTTACATTGCATGTTGAAGCACTATGACCCTTCTTCCCACAATAGAAACATTTAACAAATGGGCTACATGAGATGCTAGAATTAACAAAATAATTTTTATAGGATTTGTGTTGATTATTCGGGTTATATCCTATTCTAGCCTTTTGAAAAACAACCCTTTGTTTTCCTAATAAAATATTTAAATTATCTCTTCCAAATGTGAATTTGGCAAGGGTGTTCTTTAAATTTTCAATTTCATTTTCAAGCAAATGACATGAAGAGCAAGAATACGAAGTAGAAGCATGTGAGGGATGAGATGAGCATGCATCAATAATTCCCAAAGTTTCATTTTCAATTTTTAATTCTTCAATCTCTTTATTTAAAATTAGAATTTGATTTTCCAAAGAAGAGATAGTTTTCTTAGATGAAGAAATTAATTTAGTGAGCCTTATTGATTCGTCATGCAATTCTTCAAAGGCATCTTGTAATTCATCATAAGAAGGAGATAAGTCAGAATTTACCTCGTTGTCGCTTTCTTCTTCTTCTTCTTCTTCTTCTCCTTTGGCCATGAGACAAAGTTGAGCTTCTTCGCTATCTGAGCTATCAGTGGAGTCCATGTCGTTGTCATCCCATGCTATGTAGGCTCTTCTTTCTTTCTTTTCCCTTGAGTACCTTTTCTCATACTTCTCCACTTTCCTTTGATAGATTGGGCACTCCATTTTTATGTGTCCCAATTCTCCACATTCGTAGCATTTTGGAGGAGTGGAGGATCCTTCTCCTTTGTGATATGCCTTCTTTTGAGGAAGGGGTGGTCTTCTTTGAAACCCTTTTTTCTTTAGGAATCTTCCGAATTTTTTCGCAAGGAGACTAAGATTCTCCTCACTTAGTTCAAAATTTTCAGCATCCTCATCATCATCTTCAAGTATGGAAGAAGTGGCTTTGAGTGCAATTCCCTTCTTCTTCTTATCATGCTCTTCACTTTGATTGAGCCTATTTAGTTCCAGCTCATGTTCTTGAAGCTTTCCGAATAGGGTGGCTAGAGACATTGTTGATAAGTCTCTTGATTCCGCAATAGCCGTTACTTTGGGTTGCCAAATCCTGCTAAGACATCTCAACACTTTGTTAATCAAATCTTCGTTAGTAAAATTCTTTCCTAATGATGCAAGATGATTAACAATGTGGGTGAACCTCTTTTGCATTTCTTGAATGCTTTCTCCTTGGTTCATAGTAAATAATTCATATTCACGAGTTAGAGAATTGATTCTCGACCTCTTAACTTCACTAGTACCCTCATGGGTAACTTGTAAAGTGTCCCACATTTCTTTAGCAGTTTTGCAATTTGAAATTCTAAAAAATTCATCATGCCCCAAGGCTGAGGTAATGAGGTTTTTGGCTACTAAGTTATTTTGAACTTTTCTTTTATCATCTTTAGACCAATCACTTCTAGGTGTCTCGGTTTTTACACCATTGACAACGCGTGTAGGTATAAATGCGCCATTTTCGACAACATCCCACACATCTAGATCAATAGCCTCTATAAAGATTTTCATTCTTTCCTTCCAATATGCATAACTATCCCCATTGAAAAAGGGTGGTCGATTTATGGAAGTTGCTTCTGATAAAACATTTGATGAAGCCATGTACTCTTGAAGCGACTAAGCTCTTTATACAAGAGTCTAGCTCTGATACCACTTGTTACCCAAGTGGCTTCAGTACTCAAGAGGGGGGTGAATTGAGTATTTCAATTTTTTTCGCAAAAGCCTTAAACAAATAAACTATGCTGAATTTAAATAATAAAAGGCGTGAATAAGATGAAGATAAGAAGAACAACTAGAAATTAAATTGCAAGATATAATAAATAAAGTGCGAGAAAGACAAAAGATTAAGGAAAGAAGAAAAGCGAGGCACGATGTTTATCCCGGTTCGACCACCAACCACTTGTGGCCTACGTCCAGTCCCCGAAACACAGTTCGAGATTTTTCACTATTCAATACAAGCTTAAAAACAGGTGCTTGCAACCTTTACACAATAGAGCACTTTTCACACACAGGGAAACTCTACCCTTGTACTAAAGCCTTAGCCTGCAGGGATACCTCACCCTTACACAAACCTTAGAGGGATACCTCACCCCCTTTGAAGGATACCTCACCTTCTTTACAACAAGGGATACCTCACCCTTTTACTGAGGGATACCTCACCCTCACAATATAGTATATCAGAGAAATAGATAAAGAAGAGAAACTCTCACTCAGAGTAAATATTACAACTTGAAGCACTATGGAGCTCTCTAAGGATATCTCAAGATTTTGGCGAAAAGAGCACAGAAAATAAGAGAAAATAGTGAATCACGTTTTTGACACAAGCAAAAAATAATTCAAGTGGTTGGCAACCTTTAGAAGAGACCCAAGGTCTCTATTTATAGAGCATTTGAGAAAAAGAGTCGTTTAAACAATTAATATCCATTTAAATTTGAATTATAGCCGTTTCTTTCTATTTCAGAAATCCTGTGGTATTCGAATACCATCAGGAGGTATTCGAATACCGTATTCGAATACCATCAGAGGTATTCGAATACCTCTGATTAAAAAGCTTTGTAAAAACGTGATACTAGGATGTTATTCGAATACCTTTAAATGGTATTCGAATACCTCTGTTGAAAAAAGGCTTTTAACACTTTTAAATGCTTTCAAAACCATGATTTGGATTTGTGATATTTAATTTAAAACAATTTTGAAAATATTTCTTTGTGTCCAAAATCAATGAGATATCCAATGAGTCTCCTTACAAAGACCTTAAGTCCTAAAGCTAATCTTGAAAACCTTGGACTTGATCTTCTCATCATCTTAATGTTTGTTATCATCAAAATCATTGTCCATGTCAGCTAGCCAATTACATAGAGCTCCTCTGTGCCGTGGGGCAAACCGATGCAAACACATCGACGATCCGGACTTGACATTGTCCTATATCGTGATCTAGTGTAGAATGTCTGTACAATGCCATGATTGTGCATGAGAAAAATTATTGATAGCACTAGCCTCGGCAGCCGAGTTACAGGCATGTTGATAAACACATATTTTATTCATTAAGAAACCCTTATATTTAGTCATTTACACTCTCCATATTCTTAATTGATTGAGTTTGACATGATTTTGTGAGTTTGAGCTCAAATTGGTCCTAATTGAATATTTTCAGCATTATTGAGATTTTACACTGTTTCTGTATTTTGGTCATAACTTGAGTTCCTGATATCTGAAAATCATGAATTTTATCTTGTAGGAAAGCTAAGAGGAAGCTCTACAACTTTTATGAAGAGCTCGAAGTCTGATTCAGATGTCTAAGGGACCTAAGTTGACATGGAAGTCAGAATACGGGTTCTGTCAGTAGAATCCGAACAGTGTGCACTCAAAAAAATCATATCTCAAGATGCAATAATGGAGATGGGCTGAAATTTGGACATTGGATAGTCAAGATCCAAATAAACAACTTTCATGAAGAACACATTTTGATAAAAAGAAGTCTAGTAGGTCATTTTGAGCTTGCAAGTCGGAACAGAGGTGCTGAAGTTGGGTTTGAGCAACCTACGGTATTTGGGACATATCTTGGGCTTAAGGAAGCCAAATTGGATGAACCAGCTATCCATTTTATAGCCAAGACAAGGATCTACAACTTTAATGAAGAACACTTTTCGTGATTCTGAAGTATAGTGGGTCGTTTTTGGCTTCCAAGTCAGACACGAAATTTTCGTCCTCAACCACCCACTCATCCATCCACTAATCCACTCATCCATCCACTAATCCACTCATCCACTCATCCACTCATCCACTAACTCACCCATTCATCCACTCATACACTAATCCAACCACTTAACCACTCCACCCACTCATCCACTAATCCATCCACTCAACCATCCACTCACCCATTCATGTCCATAATTTCCCACTCACCAAAAGTCCTTTGGCATTTTTCACTAATTCAACCACTCAACCATTCCACTCACTCATCCACTAAACCAATCCACTAAACCCACCCACTAATCCATCCACTCAAACACTCCACTCACTCACCCACTCATCCACCCACTTCCCTTTGTCATTTTGTTACCTTAGACTTCTATAAAAGGCACCATTTATCATGAACAAGATGTAACTCTCCTTCATTTTCTCTCTTAGTTTCTTGTTTCTTCATAGTTTCTTCTTGTTTCTTCATAGTTTTTCTTGTGATTTCTTTCTAGCTATGTGTAACTAAACCTCCCTTGGTTAAGGGGGTGATGAAACCGCTAGTATTAATGTTGTAAACTTTGCATATTTGATTATTTCAACACGCTTATGTTTTTATTCATATATTTCTGAATCTATTGTTGGTATGAAGGTTTTTGTACTTGTTCCTACTTTCAAAGTAGTAGATCTGGTTTATTATGCGCGGTTGCGGTAGTAGATCTAGTGGGATGTATGATGTTCATGTGGGTATAATTATCTTTGTGCTATTTGCCGCTTATAAAAGTGGTAGATCTGGGTTTATTATGCGCTTTGCGGTATTAGATCTAGAGAAATATATGTTCTAAGTAATTTAATCCCTATGGTGTGTGATTAGACCTTAGTGTAATTGGTTTTCTAAATCTTAATGCAATTGTTGGATAGTTGTAAGAGCGGTTGCTTTATGACTAATCGGTGATTAGGAGTTGATTTGAGCGGTTGCTAAATTGGCCAACACATAAGGAAAACAGAGATTTAATATCACAATTGCATAAAAACATAATTGAGCATGTTGGAATAAAAGGATATGTGGATTTACATTATCATATAAATCTAGTGGTGGATTCAATCTCTTAACCAATTTTCTTATATTGTTGATTTCAGTTTGTTTATTGTTATCTTTGAAGTTTGTTCATTGTTCATCAAAACTCCAAAACCCCCTTTTCTTGTTTATTGTTAATCGAGTCTAAATTGGGAATTGTTTAATAGTGTTAATTGAATTGATTCTCTGTGGATCGACCCTTACTAACTACAACTAGTTGTAAGGTTTTTATTTTCTGGTGGGCCTGAGAACTGATTTTTATCTTAATTTTAATCACTACATCCGCACGCATCACATGTCTCTTGATTTTTCTCTCTGCTTGATTGAGTCTAGCTCCATGGAGTAGGATTTGGGAAAGCATGCATTGCGCATCGTTCATTATCGGTCTTATAAACTGTTGAGCATGAATACCTGTAAATGATTATCTAATTGTTGTGCTGATTTCTGGAAATACTATTGTAATCTGCCTGCTATTGCTTACTGTTATTTTACCTTTCCTATAAATATCACTGTTGTTATTGACTCTGATTATTGCTTAGAATTGAATTGCTTTTGTTATAATTTTCGCTGTTGTTATTGATAAATATATGAATTGTATTACTCGGTGGGCGCTTTGCGCCGTGCTATTTTCTTGCTGCCAATAGTGGTAATGAAAGACGGGTGTCTCACCTCTTTCCTATATTTCTGTATTGCTGTTTTATATTCATATTTGATAAAAGATCGTGAAGAAGATGATGAGGAATCACACCTTGCCGATGGGGTTGGGAACCTGGACAAGATTTCTTCGATTTCGTAGGAGTGCAGCTGCGAGGAGGCACTGATGCCTGTTGTGTCAACTGGGACGCCGAGTGTCATATGCAAATGGGGTTGCGGCTTTGTCTGCTGGTAGTACCCATCCCTGGGTTATTACCTCTCCCCTTTTTCGTGTTTTATTCCCGCTGTATTTTATTTGACTCTGTAATTATTACATTCTATGTTATCAATGCTTGGTGTAAATTGACTATAAAATGTTTAAAAAGAATATGATTCTATTTTGTGGTTGTATTATGGGTCGAATACATTTATATTTCATTCGAGGCTCGTATTTTTTACTTATGCATATTGTCAAAAATATATATTTAGACTCCTGAGAATTTGAATGACTGTTATCATGACTGTGACACACTTGGATTTAGTAACTGTGGTGTAATGACAATTGTGCCGCGGTTGCTACATCAAGGGGTGTTACAAAAAGTATGCCGACTTAGTAAGCCGATCAACAATTACCCAAATAGAATTGTGACCTTTCCGAGTTTTTGGTAGTCCTGTTACAAAATCCATTGCTATGTCATCCCATTTTCATTCAGGAATAGGCAAAGGTTGCAACATTCCAGATGGTCTTTGGTGTTCCACCTTAGCCTTCTAACAAACTAAACAGGATGATGCATATTCAGCGACATCTTTCTTCATTCCCTGCCACCAATATAACTACTTCAAATCTTGATACATCTTTGTGGCTCCTAGATGCATACTCAACTTACTCCTGTGAGCTTTATCCAAAATCAATTTCCTAAGTTCTGGATCATTTGACACACAAACTCTTCCTTTAAACTTCAGAATTTCATCAGCTCCTTTGCTAAATTCCAACATCGCTTCTTGGCTCTTTGCTTCTTTTGCTTCTTGCAAATACTGGCCACTGTTTTGTCCTTTTTGTATTCTATCCATCAAATCATTTGAAATGGTGATCATGTTTAAACACATCCTCCCTGGCGTCAATTTCACAAACAAATGCATATCCCAAAATTCTTCTATCATTTCCTTCTCCTTAATTATCATAACAGAAGCACTAAGCATCTTCCTACTTAAAGCATCTGCTATGACATTCGCCTTTCCAGGATGATACTGTAACTGAAAGTCATAATCCTTCAGAAACTCCATCCAACGCCTTTGTCTCATGTTCAACTCTTTCTGGTCAAACAAGTGCTTCAAACTTTTATGATCACTAAAAGTAGTGAACGTTGCCCCATAGAGAAAATGTCTCCACACTTTCAATGCAAACACCTCGCCGCCAATTCCAAATCATGAGTCGGATAACTCCTCTCATGTACTTTCAACTGCCTTGAAGCATAAGCCACCACCTTACGGTTCTACATAAGTACACAACCTAATCCTTGGTACGAAGCATCGCAATATACTTCGAAAGGTTTGGTCGGATTAGGTAGAATCAAAATCGGTGAAGTAGTCAGTCATCTTTTTGACTCCAGAAAACTTTCTTCGCATGCATCAGTCTATACAAACGGTTGATTCTTTTGTGTAAGTTGGGTAAGAGGTCCTGCTATCTTAGAAAATCCCTCGATAAACCGTCGATAGTAACCAGCTAATCCAACAAAACTACGGATTTCCCATTCCAAAACCGTCTCCACCTTTGAAGCATCAACTTCAATTCCTTCTTTTGATATCATGTGTCCCAAAAATTGAACTTTGTTTAGCCAAAATTCACATTTGGATAACTTGGCATACAACTTATTCTTCTTCAAAATCTGGAGAACCACTCTGAGATATTCAACATGTTCCTCCTGACTTCGAGAATAAATCAAAATGTCATTAATAAAGATAATAACAAACTTGTCCAAGTACAAACGGAAAATTCTGTTCATATTGCCCATGAATATTGCTGGTGCATTCGTCACACCAAACGGCATCACTAGATATTCATAATACCCATAACGTGTCCTAAATGCAATTTTGGGAATATCTTCCGCTTTCACACGAATCTAGTGATAACCTGAACGTAAATCAATCTTGGAAAATATTGTGGCTCCTCGTAATTGATCCATCAGATCATCAATTCTTGGTAGTGGATATTTATTCTTAATTGTAATCTTGTTCAGCTGTTGATAGTCTACATATAGATGAGAAGTTCCATCATTCTTCTTTACCAACAATACTAGAGCTCCCCATGGTGACACACTTGGTCTCATGAATTGTTTCACCAATAAATCCTCCAGTTGTTTCTTGAGCTTTGCCAATTCTACTGGCGACATCCGATAGGGCGCTATAGATATAGGTCCAGCTCTGGGTACTAAATCAATAGCAAACTCAATTTCTCTTTCTGGAGGTAGTCCAAGTATATCTTCAGGAAATACTTCAAGAAATTCATTAACTACGAAAATATCCTTCAAGACATCTTCACATTGAACCTCCAAAGAAGACATCAATAAATATCCATGATCTGCTTCCTTCAAACAAGCTTCTACTTGAGTAGCCGTTAGAAATTTAGAATCCTTAGCCTTAGGAAATATTAACGTCTTCTTCGAACAATCAATTAGGATATGGTTAGAAGACAACCAATCCATTCCTAAGATTACATTAATCTTGGAAAGAGGCAAACAAATCAAGTCCACATAAAAGATTCTATCCCTAACACATACAGGACAATTCAAACATACTTTTGTAGTAATCACAGGCTTATCAGTAGGAGTAGCAACACTTAAATCATAAGGCAATGTAGTCACAGTCAATCCCAAATGCTCCACACAATCACATACAATAAAAGAATGTGTTGCTCCCGAATCATAGAGTACGGTTAAAGGATTACCTTCAATGGCACACTCCTCCATAATTAAGTCCTCAAATTTCGCGGCTTCTTCCCCGCTCATGGTATACACTCGACCACCCGCCTGTGGCCTCGCAGTATGAACATTCCCCACCGATGGTTCCGCCTTCAATTGATCACATTCCCTAGAGAAATGTCCAGGTTTCCCACATCTGTAACATATAACTCCCTTATGCTGACAATCTTTGGTCAAATGGTCCTTCCCACACTTGAAACATTTATACGTAGAAGTTCCAGCTTGACTTGCCTTACTCCCACCAGAACTTCCTCCAACAGATTGTTGCCGATTTTGACTTCCTGTCGGTTTTGTAACGCCCCTTTTTCATAGTCATCACAGGTACGAAAAAGGAAACATCGCACTATAGTGAAACGACACCCAAATATGATGCGGAAAATTTAGACATAATTTTTTTTTCTTTAAATTGTTTATTTATATTATTATTTTTATATAATTTGTTTGAAAATGAGTCCGATTGAAATTTTCGTTTAACATCCATCTATACCTGTTCATAAATACATAGCGTTAAATGAATTGAAAATTTAAGTTCCTCTTCAAATGAAACATCCATCAAAATGATCGAAATAAGATCGGCGTAGAATAAAACATACAATCATACACAATATGGATAATGACGTACTTTGTAATAGAAATATAAGCCTGTTTAATTACACTTCCAAAATATACCAAAAAGAAACAAAATATGTACCCACCCAAAGAGATACAAATATACCCAAATATGTACAGACATCAGGCTTCCCAAAAATATAACTAGTCAGCCATCAGTAGCTACCAATAGAAAACAGTCCCTAAGACTGACGAGAACGAGAAGGAACTGTAGATGGGTCCTCCTTAGGGTCCTCATCGTCTGACGAGACGTCCATCGGAATGACGGAACAGCGAGCAGGAGCCCGAGCAGTGGACAAGAAAGAGTCGTCACGTGGGGTGTAGTACATATCTGCCCACATGTCTCTCACAGGTAGGTAAAATTCTAGCCATACAAAGGCATGGAAATCAAAAATAGAAGCAGTATATCATCCCCACGCTAAGGACACCATCACCTCGTCATGGTATACACAACGATCAGTCTGCACGTTGATATGCCAACAATCCGGACCACCATGAAAGTTGATCCGCACGTAACCAAAGAATCCACGGGGGAAAAATGACATCCTTAGCAGTCTCGATCTCAGTCAAGATATGGCCAGAAACCCTGAAACTCAGTGGTTTCCTTGTCCTCTTCATGAACGTCTTCAGACAGTCATATGATAATACATAATAGCAGAATATACAATAAAGAGGTGAGATACTCGTCATTCATTACCAACAATAGCAGCAGAAAGCTAAACGGCGTTGAACGCCCAAATAGAACACTGTTTATACATTTAAACATCATAGTATTAAAAATTTACAGTAAAAGCAGAATGACCACATTTAAATGACAGAGGTACCATCAACAGTCAAATAACCAACAATTATTACCGAAATAATAGTAAGCATGCTTCACAGTGAATAATGCTCATGCTCGATGAGTTATGCGACTGATAGTTAACAATGCAAAAATGTCCCAAAAACCTACTCCATGGAGCTAGACATAAACATTTTCGGAGTGAATGATCAAGGAGTAATACCAGTATATTGTTAGCCTTAGAAAATATAGTGTGCTTTATTTTATAAAAATAGTTGTGCAATGGCTTACACTTGGTACCTCGACAGTTGATCGTGATATAGGACAACGTCTCAGACAAGATCGTCGGTGTGTCGCATTGGTCTATCCCACGGCCCCAGTGGAGCTGCCACTGTCTATTGTGAGACACCCACACCCCGATGCCCCCTAAGGTCAACAACATATGACACCTACGCTTAGTCTATTCGCACCCACACATAGGTGTTATTCAAACTCCTAGGCCCACACGGCCTTTCCAACAGTGTCCAATGGACGACACATATGCATGACGACACAATGTCAAATCATGTATGATCATTACGGTATTTCACAATGGTGCACTTATATATAAACGTGCATAAATTCATTTATTAATATCGTCACATCAAGGTATTTTGGTAATCCACAATCCTCAAATGTTCATCCCACATAGGGGTCCACAATTGCATTAAGGTCAAGTCTTATGTCAACATCACTTTCTAGTGCTCATTCATCATTATAATTCATGTTTTGGATTCCCTCTTTCAAGTTACATGTTATTAATTTAATATGACAACTTTAGGTCACTTTAATTCTTTGTTACCATCACTTTCAAGAGTCTTTAAAATCTTCATCCTTTAACCATATTAAGTCTTAATCTTCTACTCCCAATTCCTTGTATTGAATTAATCCATTCTTATATTAATTGGGCCTAAAACCGTAGCCCTCACTAAATCCCTAAGTCACATGTTTGTTTTCATTTTAATACACTAGTATCTTATTACTAATTCTCTTAAAATATTTAGTTCAAATCCCTTCAAACTCACACACTTAAATTCTTTCTCTTAGATCAATTTGTTCAAGTGACCAAACTTAGTTCTTGATTAATTTTGTTTACACATTATGAATTCCTAATTGTCCTTTAATTTCTCATTAGTCAAATCCATCATCCAAGTCACAATTTCCACCATTTCCACCTCCCATGGTCGTGAGCCATCATAGGGCTATGGTCCAAGCAATTTTCTTTTGTTCTTAGTCCTTATCCATCCAATCATCACCATCCAATTAGGTTATAAGAATTTTAAGTACCTACACCCCACTAATAGGGGACTTGGCCGTGAGCCTCCTTGCACAAGCAAGAGGTGTTTGTCTCAAGTTCATCAATTTCAAATCCATGAGGGTTATTACAACATTATCAAGAAATCAAATCCATACATAACTTAAAGGAAGAAGTAAAAAAAAATAAGAGCCAATCATAAGACAATAAAATTTAAAAGAGTAACCTATATTAGGGTTTCTCACAAATACACAAATAACAAGCCTCCAACCACCATTATAGGTTGAATAGAGTGATCTCCCTCTTACCAAAGAGGCGAACACGAAAATGGCCTCCAAGTGCTCCTTTGTGAGTTTCGGTTTTTTGCTCCTCCAAAAACCCTAGAAAGCAACCTCAATAAATCAACACCACAACATGAAAAAGAGAGTATCCTTGACCATGAAAATGGGCTTGGAACATGAAAAAGAAAAGAGAAGAGAAGAAAGTTATGTTTTTTACCTTAAAGCTTCAAACTTTGCCCTTGAAGAAGATTGGTAAAGATGAGAGATTTTGAAGTAGGTTATGGAAGGAAAAGGTTTCAGAATGATGAGGAGAAGCTAAAAATGAGATTAATGAAGCAAGAAGACGAAAATGGTGGTGGTGGAAGTGGTAACCCGAAATGGAGAGAAATGGAGATGAAGGATTTTGGTGAAACCTTGTGAAGAAAAGTGGTAGAGATAATGATGGAGAGCAAGGATATGTGGTTGATGAAGAGAAAAGATGAAGAGATCAAGTGAAGAGTGAGGTGCAGATTTTGGTTTGGCTATGGAGTTTTAGAGAGAAGGGAGAGCAAGGAAGAAAATGAAAGGGTAGAGAGAGAAGTTACTACGTTAAAGTGTGATAGTTTTGAGAGAGTTAGGTTAAAGTGATTGAACCAATTTCCCCCCTTTTTCCCTAGGTTAGCCGCGGCATTGAGAGAGAGGAAAGAGGAAATTTGCTAGCTTCTCATGTAAACTAAGGGTAGTTAAGTCTTTTCTTGGGTCAAAGCTTCTAGAAAGTTGATTAAAATAGCAATATATTTGAATTAAAGTAGATTTGTTATGACATAAAGTAGATTACATTGGGATAAGGTGATAGGATTTTTACTACATGCTATTATCCATTGGATAATAGTTACAGTTGTCAAAAGTTAGTATTAATAAATCTGACAGATAAATTTTTATGCAGTGTTTTATTATTTCATCTGTTAAAATTTTTTGAAAAATGTGAAACCTTGTAAACTGTGTCCGACCTCGGGTTTAGTAAGATCCCCCGTCGACGTTTCCATAGTTCAAGGTTCTTAGAGAGAATATCCCATTTCTCCGGTTCCGCTCAGTGCACATGCGAAACGAGAAATATATTAAAATATTCAGTGTTTCTGAAAAATTCTTAGAAAATTCTCAAAAATTGCAAATATTATAAAACGACTATTCATCATATAATTTTTCAACTTTTGGAACGTTACAGTTATTCTCTCGACTTGGCCCTATGTGCATGCAAAATGAGGAATATATTAAAATATTTTGCATTCTTAGAAAATTTCAGAAAAATTCCAGATTCCAAATATTATAAAATGAATATATATAATGGAATCAATAAATTTTGGGGTGTTACAGGTTTGGTATACGGTTTCTGCTGAAAGCGGTTTCCTCCGCTACCCTTTCCTCTTTGGAATCTTGTAGGTCTAAAGTTCTTATTTCTCGCCACACGTTGTTGATCAATCTCCTCAACCTTATGACACTTATCCAACAATTCTGGAAATTGTTCAATTCCCAAGGTTGCTACAGCTCGCTTAATGTCAAGTTTCAATCCTTCCTCAAATTTTCTACACTTCCAATTCTCGTCCGGGTGCATATGAAAATACCTCAAAAACTTAGACAAACTTTCGAATTTTGCAGCATACTCACTTATAGACATCACCCCTTGTCTTAGACTAAGGAATTCCATCTCCTTAGCATGACGAACACTAGCTGGAAAATACTTTCCCAGAAACTTTTGCCTAAAGAACTGCCATGTCACAACCCTTCCCTCAGCTTGTAATAATCTACGAGCTCCTGCAGACCAGTCTTCTCCATCTCCCACTAACATAAAAGTTGCAAAGGTCAGCTTTCGTTCATCGGTACAACCCATACCTTCAAATATTTTCTCTAATTCTTTGATCCACAGATCAACTTTCTCTGGGTCAAATTCTCCACGAAACTTTGGTGGATTGTTTCTACGAAATTTCGACAAACTATGAGCATCCTCAGTTGCCCTTTGGTTTTGCTGTACCACGACATCAGCCATCCATTGCATTGCTGCTACAACTACAGCCATGTTTTGGTTATCATCACTAACATTTCCAAATCCTATTCTAGTATTGACGCGTCCTCTTCCTTGTCCAGCCATTTCGTTCTCTCTAAATCAAACTAGACAGCACAAAGAAAGCAAGGTCAATCTTCAAACAAAGAAACTAATCACAGAGAATCATATAACACAAACAAGACAGACCTAACCACAAACCCAAAAAACTCTAATTTGGGCTCCGATACCAACTAATGAAACACCCATCGAAGGGTGCTACATTTAAACGTTATTATTACTGAATTACCCCTTCCATTATAAAATATGATTTGTGATATAAATATAAGTTATAAAATTTCTTGATATCAATAAGATAACCTTAGCGGAAAATAAAAATATTCCAACATCATCACCAATAATTTACATCATATATACATTACAAAAGTACTGTCAAGATTATTTATATACAGACATAGTCCTCAAAGTATTTAAACATTATTTAAAACTGACACACTACCCAAGTATAAACTAGACGGCAGAACCCTCAGATGGGTCCTCCTCAGATTCCTCAGCAGGTAGGAATCCAGCTCGACGCGAAGTTCTATGGACAGGTGTCCGAGCAGATGACACGATGCTAATCTCACTAGGAGTACGGTAGTAAGCTCCCCAATACTACCTAATGGATAATGGAAACTCTAAGTGTACATAAACATTTACATTGAAATAAGGGTTCCTTGATAAAGCCTACTCAAGGTAACATTCAAGTTTCCTATATAGAAAATACATCCTCTATCTAGGTGGACATGCCATGCCTCTGGACCTCCTCGAAACTGCAGCGTCATATATCCTAGGAAACTGGGCATCACCATCTTCTCAAAACTTTGCTTCCTCAGGAGGAATATGCTCTTCTTCACCCTCTTGTTCAATCCCTTGCTCAACGTCTTTACAAATATAAATACAGTACAAAATAGGCATACAAAGAGGTGAGATCACTTACGCCAATACCAACATAGTAGCATAGAGATAACACAAATAGCACACCATACAATTATATTATACCATAATCACAATAATGCCCTCAACATCATTTATCATAACAGATACAATAATTACAATCATGTCCTCAATCATTATTTATCACAACAAATATAATAAATAATAATTATGTCATGCCATTAACATCATTCAAATTACACAATAATTATAATAATGCTATCAATATTATTTATCATCATCATCATCCAATATTCTTCAATTAATATATCACATAGATATAAATCTTCAGATAAATGCATGTGCACATAGACTCAATTTCCTACTACATGGAGCTAAACTCAGGTCAGAGAAATTGATCCAAAAGATCTGTCTATACCAACATGCCTCAGACCACGTGCCACTATTCTCATTAGTGTTTGCACATCTAGCATATACACGATAGCCTTTAATAGATCTTTATTAAGAATAGTGTCTCGGTCAGGATCATCGGTGCGTTGCATTGGTTTAACCTACGGTACAGAAGAGCTACCAACTTTCCACTATAGGCAACCCGCACCCCGATGCCCCCAAAGTCAATGAGTGACTTACACTACGTATATCACACCCATTCAAGAGGTGTACGTCTCTCTTAGGCAAATAGCCTTATCCAGTCCATCGGACTTTTCTAATGCTTGTATAATGCACTAATGCCAAACACAGGCAAAATTCATCATTTTCTCATGTAGTGTCCATACACTGGTCCAACAGTAACTCTACCGTATTCTGAATCACGTAATCATATTATCGCGTTTCCTTAGTCGCGCAACACTTTTGTCGCGTTTTCATAATCGCGCAACATTTCTGTTATGTTTTCACAATTTCGCAACATTTCTGTCTTGTTTTCAAATCGCGTAGCGATTTTCCATCATTTTCTCAATCACGTACAAATATTTCATCATTTTTCAATTACGTAGCAATTTTTCAGCAATATTTCAATCGCATAAAAATATTTAAACGCTTTCCAAATTGCGTAGAAATATTTAAATGTTATTCAAATTGTGTAGCTTAAAAATCACATTTTTAAGTTACGTAAATCATTTTCCACCATTTTTCCACTACGTAAAATATTTCTCAACCTTCCAAAATTCCATTTCAACCTTTCTCAAAATAATATGACTTCTCACATTATTTTTCACATTTTCTTACTTAAGAAAATCCTTTTCACAATACATTCAACAAATTCACCATTTCATTGAATTAAATCAATGTTCCTATCTTAAAATTTCCTAACGCTTTCCAAAACCCAAATGATGAGTTATACGTTAGTAAATTTCAAGTTCTCAATGTATTCATCATAATTCTTGAATCAATTCTAAAAATCAATTCTCTTTAAAATAAATTGAGGTTCAAAGACTTTCAACCTCTCTTTTCCATTGATATATGAAAATTCCATTTTTCAAGTGATAAAACACTTTGTTTCCATTTCAAAATCCTTGTTCTCACTTTCTTTAAAATTCATTACTTTCCTTTTCTAAATCATAATTTCATATGAAATTCTTCTCATTTCAAGCCTTCAAAACCGTGTGGTACTTGCCCATTGAGACCATCATTTCTTCCTTCTAAATCAATTAAGTTCCATTCATGTTTTTTTTACACAAATAAAACCATTAAAAATTCCTTCAAAATCGTGAACTCTTGGTCTTTGAAACCAATCCATCTTTTCTTTTTCCTTTCCTTTCTAATCATTCAATTTTACCATTCATGAAAATTTTAGTTTGGAAACACCTATTTTGAGGTGTTGAGGCCGAAATCCTCATGGTCCTTAGAACAAAAAATTGTTTTCCTTTCCAACAATTATTATGACATACATAACATATAATCAACATATTATGTTTCAAGCATACCATAAAAGCTATAGAAATCATAATAAACATGCAAGCACAAATAAATCATACAAAGCACATAAACCAGATAAACACCCACAAATAATTACACAACCATGGATATTAATCCTCATGGATTCACCATCCATCAAATACAATTTCATCTCTCACCACCGTACTTGTTTGGTGAGATGGATCTCCCTCTTACCTCTTGAAGAACCTCAAAAGCTCCTTGCTTTGCTTCTTTTTCAAGTCCTTCACCACCAAAGGTTTCTTAAACACAAAACAAAACATATATTTATTAGCATATCAAGCTTGAACAAGGAGAACCATGGATCAAACATGTCTTAGAACATGAAAAAGAGATCGGAAGTGAAGTTTCCTTAAGCTTCACCTTAACAACCCTAGAACTTTGCTCTTGAAGAAAGTCCTTGAAGATGATGGATTTAGAACTTGGTCTAAACTACAAAGGTTCTTGGATTAAGGTATAGATTCAAGAAGTAAGGTTGTTTAAAATTTTTGAGTGATGGAAGGTGGTTGTAGGTGTTATGGCCGTGAGCTAGCTTGAAGAGAAGTGGAGAGAAAAGTTTGAAGAGCTTAGCTTCTTGGAAATGATCAAGAATGATCAAGAAGAACAATAATGGTGGTCTTGAAACCTTGCTATGCTCTTAAGCTACCAAAACCGACCCCTCCCTCTTGCACTCTCAAAGAGTGACTAATGTCACTAGCCATCATTTTGGGCATTACTAGCCATTGATTAGATCAATAGTTAGTATTAATGTAGATTCTAATTATAGCCTTTAGATGTAATACTTAATCTAGGCCATTAAATCTTTCCTCCTTGAAATCTTAGCCATTAGATGTATCTCCAAAATGAAGGGTCAAGATCACTCCCTTATACTTTACATCCAATGGTCATAAATGGTCCTAACCACTTTGTAAGACCACATCTCCACCGTTGATTATATCAATGGTGGATATCCAAACCACCAATGTTGACTAAGCAGTACAATATTTATTTTTATCTACTATTACCCTTCGAACAATATTTTTACTATATTTTTATTGCCCGAGAATTAAATACAGTACAAAACACAGTAAAAGAAAATTTCAAAAATTATTTCCAAATTCAGGTTTAGTAAGATCCCCCGTCTCCGTCTCAACAATACAAGATTTTCTGGATGTAGAAAAATTTTCACTATTTTGGACCCACCTGGGCCCATAGACAGCCCATGGATAATATTAAAATAATAAAAAAAAATATAAAAATTTCATAATCATCTACAAAATCATAAAAATTATAAAACTTACGAAAATCAAATTAGATTACGTAAAATAATTAAGACTTAACAGTAATAATTAAAATACGTATGATTTTCTCCGGCCCTAAAATTATTATTTTCCTGACACGAAGTAAATCACACAAAATGATCAAAGTATTCATGGAATACTCAAAATAATTTTTACAGTACACAGAAATCACTAAACAGTAGAATTCTATTAACTGTCAAAATTACTGTTAAATAGTTAGGAAATTTGGGGTGTTACAAATGTCAGTGGGGTCAACTGAGAGGAAATATGTATACTCACAGACCAGTGGAGGAGCCGGCAAGTTCAGTGCTGCCCTCATGACTACAACAGAATATGTGACTTGATGCCCCCAGACCATCACCGTAGTAGTGTTAGCGTCTGTGGTGTCAATGTTCGCGTGGAATTCGCGAACCATAGGAAGTACTGCCCTCTCTGGGTGCTGGGTAAATCGACCCCATCAATAGTGGCAGATGGTCCTGTCTATATCCTCAGGGATAGCCTCCTTGAAGGAGAATCCTCGCTCAACTATCATTAGTTTAGAAACTAGTGTGACATACTGCTGAGCGGCATCGACTGAGATGAATCTCCCCTCGTCAAATGGGGAAGAGGGAGCTGGCTCCCTATTTCTCTGGCTGGAAGATCTACGTTGTCTCTTTGGGCCCATTGTACCTGAAAATGGATTGCAAATAGTCAATATCAAGTAATTGGTAGTATGAAGTATAAGAAAAATTTGCAATTTCTGGAAAATTCTAGAAAATTAAAAGTCCAACACCGCGACATTTACATATGCGCCGCAACATTCAAGCAATTCATGTCAACGCCACGACATTCAAATGCAACGTTGCAACATTCAAATATTCTCATCATGGTGCCGCGACATTCAATAGGAACGCTGCGGCGCGTGCTTACCTAGAACCTAGAAATACCCCAAATCAGGCAAAATCTCTCCTCCCAGGCAGACTAACCATACCTAAATTACATAAAAACTATACAACACCTATCCTACCATGCATATTGCTCCTAAAAACAATGAAATATACTTTTAAAAACAAGAAACTAAAAAAAATGAAATATAAATATATAAATAAAATAAAACAAAATGAAAGAGCTTCATACCTTGTTTGGAGGCAAGAAGTGAAGCTAGAAAGGTAGAAACTTTAAAAAGAAGGGGGAAGGGTTGAAAGAAAACAAAGAAGAGGTTTTATCAATTGGAGGAGATGTATGAACCGTCACAACATTTAACCCCAAAAGATACCTCACGTCGCGTCGCGACGTTCATTAATTCCCTCCTAAATTAAATATTATATATATATATATTAGGACACCGCAGCATTGACATGTTTCACGTCGCAGCATTATATAAATTGATAAATGCCCTCAAAAGACCTCACGCCACGGCATTGGCAAGCTTCACGCTGCGGCGTGAGAGGTCAGGCTGTAGAATTCTACAGCAAATTGATTTCTGCCGAGACTCTTGGCCAAAATAGGTCACCAATACCTATAAAACATGTCCAAAAGATTAGTTTTCACAATGTACTTCAAAAATATACTAAAACTTAAAAATCAAAGTATTGACATATTTAAGGCATAAAATAAATAACTTGGGTTCCCTCCTAAGTAGAGCCTAATTTATAGTTTTGGCGGAACTTTATCTGCAGTTCCACTTATATTTGCTCAGAGGAGAAGGATCTTCCTCCTTTGCATCAAAATGAGCTTGAAACACTTGAAATGACTTGGATTTAAGCTTTAAATTTGGAGCTTCCACAATAGGTGGTTTGCATGGCTTAACCACCATTCTTGAATTCAACTGCTCCAGCTCATCATCTCTGCTTCCTCATGTTGAGATCACTTGACCTTCACTAGGAGCACTTACTACATTTCCACTAAGTGCCTTAGATGTCATCCCATAATCTTGAATTACCAAGTAACATTCTTTATGATTTTGAGGACTCCTTATAGCTTTGAAAATATTGAAAGTGACCTCTTGATCTTGGACCCTCATAGTGAGCTCTCCTTTCTCCACATCTATGAGGGTTGTGCCTTTTGCAAGGAATGGCCGGCCTAAAATCAAAGGGGTCTTGTTGTCCCCTTCCATGTCAAATGTGGAAAAATTAGTAGGGAAGGTGAACTTGTCCACTTTCACCAGTATATTCTCAATAATTCCCGTGGGATAAGTATAAGAATGATCAACTAGCTGGAGGGTTACTGATGTAGGCTTGCATTCCCCCAAACCTAACTTGTGATATATGAAATATGATATGAGATTGATACTGGCTCCTAAATCACATAAAGCTTGGCCTAGGAAGTTCTCTCTTATGACACAAGGGATTGTAAAGCTCCCCGGATCCTTTAACCTTGGGAGAAGCTTTTGTTGCAAAATGGCACTCCATTCTTCAGACAATGCTACCGTTTCAAACTCTCCCAGTTTACGTTTCTTGGATAAGATATCCTTCATGAACTTAACGCAACTGGGCATCTGTTCCAAAGATTCAGCAAAAGGGATGTTGATATGAAGTTTCTTGAAAACTTCCAAAAACTTTTTAAATTGCTCATCCATCTTATGCTTGATTTGCCTATTTGGAAAAAGTAAAGGATGAACATAAGGTCTATTGTCCACTTTCTTGTGCTCAGCCTTCTTTTGGACTTTCTCTTCATCCTTTTCACTTTCCCTATCTTTCTTGTCATCCACTCTCTTGTGGACCACTTCATCTTGGTCTTGGGTCTTGTCTACCTCATCTGCTAGCAATTTTGTCTTCAGATTTCCTCTATATCCTTCCCACTCCTTAGTGAGATGACCTTATCGTGCTCATTTGAGGCATCCTTAGGATTATTAACTAGATCACTAGGGAAGGTGCCTGGGGGCCTGTTGTTGATGGCAGTTAGCTAACTGCCCCACTTGTGTCTCCAATGTTCTCATCGAAGCCGCATGGCTTTGAAACATTACCTCATACTTTGCCAATTGAGCCTCTGTCTTTATCATGAAGGAGTCAGTCTTAACCATAAGCTGCATAAATATATCCTCCAAAGAGGGCTTCTTCTCTTGCATTGGTTGTCTTGACTGAGAGGGGAATCCATGAGGATTATAAGGTCGGTCATTCACAGGAGCTGAGAAGGAAGCTCCTTGATTATCTCTCCAAGAAAAATTTGGATGGTTCCTCCATCTAGGGTTATACTGGTTAATGTATGGGTTATTTTGCTAGGAGCGATAGTTGCCAACATAATGTGCACTTTCTGACACAGAAGAGCACCTATCACTGGCGTGGTTATATCCACACTTATCGCACAACACAAATGGACTTTGGTGTGAATTTTGTCCCATACTATCCATCTTACTTGCTAGAGCTGCAACCTGTGCAAATAGTGAGGTTAATGCATCTACTTCATGCACTGCAGCTACCTTCCGTGGAGTGTTCCATGATGCTGGCTATTGGTAGCTGTTAGCAACTAATTCCTCCAACAGTTAGAAGGCATCATTGAAGGATTTGCTTAACAAGGAGCCTCCAACTGCAGCATCAACAATTGGGCGGTGGTGTGGTAGCAGGCTCTTGTGAAATATGTAACACCCTACTAGGGATGTCACATTTCTGAATAATTATAATAAACATTACCCAAGTTATAAAATGTTTAGTACATATATAATAATATAAGTTGTAAATTTTTCTTTTTTATACATTATATCATTAAATAAAATAAATGAGAGATAAAATAAAACAAACTATTAAATACACACCATAATATACATATAATTTTGTCTTAAGGATACAAATAATTTACACACTACAAATATTTAATAAAGCAGTAAAATGTTTGACATCACACGAAATATAAACTAGCCCAAGTGCACATCTAGGAATTCTAATCCTCCTCAGATGGATCGTCAAATGACAAAAATCCCGGATGTCTCGCAGCCCTACGGACAGGAGTTTGTGTTGTTGATACATTACTAAGCTCACTGGGGGCATGAAAACGTCCACCCCAATAACGCCTAATAGTCAAAGGCATCTCTAGAAGGGACACAGCCAGATGCCCTACACAAACAACTGACTCTCTGTCAGCTCGCAGAGGCCAGGCCTCAGAGCCTCCATGAAACTCAAGTTTCACGAATCCCAAAAACTCAGGCAAAGTCATAACTACTAAATCAATCCAAATGATAAGGATGATCTAGAGGCTCGCCTTCCTCAAACTGGTCGCTCGGATGCTGCTCCTTCGGGTACTGACAATCTAGAGGTTGCTCATCTTCCTCTTCCTCAAAGTCTTTACGGAACATAAAAGAATAATATAGAAAATATATACAAAGAGGTGAAACAATCTACATCACTACCAGTATGGCAGTACAGAAAATGACAGTACATACAGATATCATAATTGATACAATAATCCATATTATCACATCATGCATAATATCTCAAAATAATATAAAAAATCACATTATGATGCAGACCACATATGCAAATGCACATAGACTCATTCCTACTCCATGGAGCTAAACACAACATCAGAGAAAATGATCCGAAAGACCTGTCCGTACCTCAGGCTGCCCCAGCCAAGTATTACACAGTCAAACATCGTGTAAAAAATACACAGTCAAAATGTCGTGCACAACAGGCATTGTACCGGACAGTCTCTACAAGATCTTGATTAAGAATAGTGCTTGTCGAGATCGCTAGTACGTTGCCCTTTATCACGACCCAGAGTGTAACGCACCTAAATATACCAACTGCAGTGCAATCGTCATTACACCACAGTTACTAAATCCAAGTATGTCACAGTCATGATAACAGTAGTTTCCAAATTGACGAGTTTATTTTTCGCATTTATGCATAAGTAGAAAATATGAGCCATGAATGAAATATAAATGTATTCAATCCTTAATACAACCATTGGAATGAAATCACGTTCCTTATATATATATAGTTTATAGCCAATTTACACGAATCGCTAATAACATAGAATATAATAATTACAGAGTCAAATAAAATACAGTGGGAATAAAAACATTAAAGGGGAGGAGTAGTAACCCAGGGATGGGTACTACCAGCAGACACACGGCATCCCAGTTGACACGACAGACATCAATGCCACCACGCGGCTACACTCTTACGTAGTCGATGAAATCTTGTCCAGATGCTCAAGTCAATCAACCAAGGTATAGTCCCTCTTTATCTTCCACACGATCTTTTATCAAATATAAATGTAAAACAGAAATGCACAAATATGGGAAAGAGGTGAGATTCCCAGCTTTCAGTGCCAACCTGGCAGCAAGAAAATAAATGGTGTCGAACGCCCACATAAGACACAGTTAATACATACAAATGCAGTAATACTCGAAAGCAATTAACGAGAGTAAAGCAGCACAGAACAATAGTTAACATTATCCATAGCCAGCTAGCAACATTAGCATTACCAAGAGTCAAATAAATATCGTAGTCATAATAGTAAACACATTATCCAATTATAAATGCTCAATGGACCATGTGACTAACAACTCACAATGCAACAAGAGTACCAAAGTTCCTACTCCATGGAGCTAGACGTAAACATTTTCGGAGTGAATAATCAAGGAGTAATACCAGTATATCAGTAGCCTTAAAATACAGTGTGCTTTCTTTCATAAAATTGTTTGCGCAATGGCTCATACATGGTACCTCAACAGTTGATGGCGATATAGGACAGCGTCTTAGGCAGGATCGTTGGTGTGTCGCATTGGTCTATCCCACGGCCCCAGCAGAGCTACCACTGTCTATTGTGAGACACCCACACCCCAACGCCCCCATGGTCAACAACATATGACACATACAGTTAGTCTACTCGCACCCGCACAAAGGTGTTATTCAAACTCCTAGGCAACACGGCCTTCTCAACAATGTCCAACGGACAACACGCATGCATGATGACACAATGTCCAATCATGTATGTTCATCAATGATGCATTCAACATAAGTATTGCCTCAATGGCACATAAGCATTATTCAATGTCCAGCATGACATATCAACAATACATCTATTAAAAACATTGCCTCGATGGCATATCATCATTCTTATCTCATAGAGTACTAAATCAATAAGTGCATAACCCACATAGGGAATCACACTTGCATCAATAATTCTCAATTTCAATATATGTTCCTTATTACACACATACCACAATTTCCATGTCATGGATCCAAGAATTCTATTTTCAAAATCATTTCTTCTCTATCGGTATGAATACATATTCCCATCTCATTTAAGTAAAGTAAAATCCTTGAATCCAGGGTTTTTAGGTTATGTTTGAGTTACAAAGGGCAAAGAACCATAATTTCAATCATTTCCAGCTCAAAAATCTCATTTTTGAGTCTTAGTAATCAATTACATCACCCTGGTAATCGATTACCAGCATAACAGAATCTCTGTAATTGATTACAACGATCATTGTAATCGATTACGTGATTCCCAGAACCATGATTCGTAACTTCAAGGACCTGGTAATCGATTACACAACCCTGGTAATCGATTACACAGCCCTGGTAATCGATTACCAATTGGACAGAACCTCCGTAATTGATTACCCACAAGTAGTAATCGATCCGGGTCCACTACTTTGGCTTGACAGTAAACTACTGTTCCTTTCAGTCGCATAAATATTTTATCGCGTTTTTACAATCGCGTCACCTTTTTCAAATGTTTTCAAATCGCGTAAGTATTTTTCAACGTTTTTAAAATCATGTAGTGTTTTTAAATCATTTTCTCAATCGTGTAACATTTTTAAATCATTTTCTCAATCGCGTAATATTTTTAAATCATTATTATAAATACGCGTAAGCTATTTCTAATATTTTTCAACTACGTAAAACATTTCTTTGTTTTCTAAAATAAATTTTGGAACTTTCTCCATTATTTATTTATTTTTAATTTTATTAACAGTATTTTGTCTAGAAAATCCATTAAGTGATATTTTCTATGTTTTCCTTTAAAAATTACCTCTTAGTCATAACCAATATTTACACCTTGAAACTTGTTAACGCGCTTCAAAACCCAAAGGTTGAGCTACATGTTAGTATTTTTCAAGTGTTCAATTTATTTCTCATCCATATTTAATTTCTCTAATTAAGTTCCTAAAAATAAATTCATTCATTTTATTCTTTAAAATCCATTGAAATTAAGTTCTCTTTAATTTCACTACATGGTCCACACTTAGAAAATAATTTTAAATCAAAGGTATCTTAAATGGCATATTGGCCGAAATTTACTATGTCTTCTATAAATCATCTTTAAATTATTTTCCATCCTCTAAGTCCTTGTAAAAATCATTTATTTAATTAAATTATTTAATCATTGCTTTAGAAAATATTTGAAAACATTTTGGTCCTCTTTGGGGTGATGAAGCCGTGAGCTTCATTTGCGTTCTTTGGAACACTCATGCAATTCCTCAACATGTTATTCACATCTTACAATAATTATCATACACCTATAAAACACATACCATATATTTTAAAGCTATATACATGCTTGCAAATAAAATCAATCAGGCAAAAACATTAAACAACCAAGTGAATGAATCCTTATGGATTCTTCACCACAATTACATCCATTTTCTCACCACCACACAAGGTTGATGAGATTAAATGTCCCTCTATCTTAAGGGAAGACAAACTCCTCTTAGACTCCCTCTTAGTGATTTCGTGTAGCTCCAAGAAATACCCTAACAAACTCAAACAATTTTAAAGAGTCATCACTATGGTTGAAAAAGATAAACCATGGATCAATCATGGCTTAGAACTTCAAGAATCATGTTAGAAACAAGAAACATGGATTTTTACCTTGTAGGAAAGAAATTTCAAGGAAACCTCAAATGAATGATTTTGAAGAAACTCTCAAGATGAAAAATGCTTAGAATAGTGTTTGGATTTTAGAAGTAGTGTTAGATGAAAATTTAGAAGAGTGGAGGTGTAGGTTAGAGGTGTTGGCTGTGAGCCTCTCAAGGAGAAACAATAGTGTTTTTGGTTCTCGGAAGAAAGAGAAAGGAGATTTTGGGTGATAGTAAAGATGAAGATGAAGATGAAATGACTTAGCAAAAATGCTCTCCTACCCTCCTAATTCACTTGGCCGTGGAGCTCCCTCAAAGGAGGTGACCACTTTTGTTGACCATCCAAGGACTCCTAATGACCTTAGATGTGATCAAGGGTTGATGTCCAAAGCTTTGTCTCCAATCTTGAACCTTCTTGAAGAGTCCATAACCGAATGGCCCAAGGGAGAGCAAACTAAGTTTTAGTTCACTTTGATATCTAGTTAGACTTATGTTCATTTAGTTAGGTTTCTTAGTTAATTAGCTAACCATCTAGTTACTTAGGATAACTAGCCATCTTCTTGATTTTACTAGAACATTCTCTAACTAGAACTCTAATGAGTAGCTAACTAGGTTTGTTCTATTTAGTTACTATTTAGACAGTTTAGATTAACTTAATTAAGTTTAAGCTAACTTAGTTAGGTTTTTCTAGTTACTTACTAACTAGTCTAACCATTTTTGTTGACTACTTCTTATTGGTTTAGAAATAATTCAAGCCTTTTATGTTGACTAATTCCTATTGGCTTAGAAATAATTCAAGCCAGAAACGTTGACTGATTTACCAAGTGTGGGTCCCACATACTTTTTTGGCTCCATGGTCCATTGGAGCAGAAGCTACTGTTTTTAAAACAATAGGTACTGTCCAATAAAATAATATTATAAAAATATAAAATATTTTTATTACACAGATAAATTCTAAAAATTAAAAGATTGATACACATATCACTCAGAATTGGGTTTAGTAAGATCCTCCAACCCCGAATAATTAGATAAAGATTTCTCCGGCCCGAAAATTATTATTTTTCTTGACTCAAAGTAAATCACACATAATGATCAAATACAGTCACGAAATAGTTAAATTAATTTTATAGCACACATAAAACATAAAATAGTACACTATGGATAATATCGTAATTTAGTCAAAAGTTGGGGTGTTACAAAATGAGTAGATTTGGTGCCAAGGTGGTATCTCATGATGTGGGCACCTTCTCAGTAAATCCTTGTACCTTTCCTAGGCTTTGTGCAAGGATTCTAATTCAGTCTGAGTGAATGATGTAATATCATTCACCATCTCAACAGTCTTGCCAGGGGGAAAATATTTATTCAAAAATTTAGTACATACCTCTGCCTAAGTTGTAATGGATCCCATTGGAAGAGAGTGCAACCAACTTTTGGCTCTTTCCTTTAAAGAGAAATGGAAAAGCCTTAGGCGAATAACATCCTCAGATACTCTATTGTGCCTAAATATATCGCAAATCTCCAGGAAGTTTGAGAGATGCACATTGGGATCCTCATTAGATAAGCTACCAAACTGCACAGAAGTTTGGATCATTTAGATTATGGTCGGCTTTATCTCAAAGTTATTCGCCCGGATGGCAAGACGTCTAATACTGGATTGCAAATTATCCATATGAGGAGTTGCAAACTCCCTCAATGGCCTTGTACGACTGTCGTCCTCCACCTCATGCATAGCATTTTCTTCCGCTAACATATATTTACCTGATGCAATTAACAATTAAGAAAAAAATTAAATCAATATGCACACAAAAACTTGAACTAGAGCTACATAAACTTATTGTTAATATTAGCTCTATTGAATTTAATCTGTTGTCCCTGGCAACGGCGCCAAAAACTTGTTCACTCTTTTGCTTACCCCAAGTGCACGGATTGCACTTGTAGTGTAGTTAGGAGTTAGATATCGTTCCCATGAGAACAATGGTTAAAACCAATGCTAAATATAAACTAACAGCTTAAGTATTTCTATTCAAGGACATATAAATTGAGAAAAGGATCTATTAGAGCTAATTAAGAAAACTTAAAAACTATAAAATTGGATTAAGTTGATGATTAGAGAATAGAGAATTCTTTTTCACCTCCTACTTCCATTGATAACAAGTAATCTTTACAAGCAATATACATAAAATGATTAGGTTAGCTTGAGAATCTATATTAGTTAAAAGCATATGTCTAGGTCAATCAACCATGCTTCAGTTACCTAATTCACTATGTTTCCATGAGAACTAGTGTAAATCCACTTATTAAGATCTATTCCCAATCAATTACTATGCATGACCAATAGGTATATTTCTATCCTATTAACGAATCATCGCATCTAAGCCAATTGAATGAAATAGAACATGCATCAAGCATACATACGATCTCAAATCCAAATTCCTATGTCTAGGTTTATTAGATTTTATTAAATCACTTAAAGGCTGATCAAACATTAAAGAACATTAAGCATTATATGATTGAACAAAACCAAATCATGTATATATATTCAAAGGATTACAATATTATTCAATATCCATAGGAGGATCCAAAGAAAAACCCTATAAACAACTTAGCCAGCCATGAAACCTACGAAAATATCACAAATACTCATGTTCATGAAGATGGAAAGAGAGGAAAGTGAGGGAAAAAGAAGAGAAAGCTCAATGGGATGATCCTTCAAGCTTCAATCCTCCTCCAAGGCGAAGATGGCCTTCAATCTTGGTCATTTTTGCTTCCTTTCAATCTAAAATGTAAAACCCTGGCCGCAGCTCTCCAAAAATAACCTAACTCTCCATAGAAAATTAATGCAACAGTATTTATAGGGCTCAAAAAATAGAGTCACACCCCAACATTCAACTTCCTACGCTGTAGTGCGTATACATTTTAGGTCACCACGCAGCAACATTCAAATGCCACATCGTGACGTGCAAATTTCGTGGCTCTCTGCCTGAACAGGGGAATACACCACGCCGTGACATTGATATGTCTGCTCCACGGCATGACAAACTGATCCTTGTTCTTGACTTTCTCTTGCAATGCTGGTCCAATTCATCAAAGTTCCACTTGGTTGGACCCTTACCTACCATAGAGAAGTTACCAATTCAACAATAAGTGCCAATGTACTCAATCTATCAAAGAATTGGAAACATTTTCTCAAAATCAGAATGGAAGACACTGAAATTGAATTTATATGAATACGAAGCTAAAGTCTTCCAATCTTGCATCAAAACAAGGACTAAGCCATCAATATAGCACGAATATGGGGAATAAATAACTACAATTTATGGAGTTATCACTACCCAAAGGACATCACAAGATATTCATGATGTCTATACCTAGTTCTAAAAATAGTCTTATGGATATCCTATCCCCTAACCCTGATTTGATGATATCCAGATCTTAGATCAATTTTGGAGAACACTGAAGCTCCTCTTAATTGATCTATCAAATCATCTATCCTAAGTAACGAATACTTATTCTTGATGGTTACCTTACTTAACTAATTATAGTCAACATATAACCTCATGATACCATCTTTCTTCTTCACTAAAAGTACAGGTGTTGTAACATCCTCTGCTAGGAGTTACATTTTAGACTAAACTTTAAAACTGAAAACAAGTTAAAAAAGATTTAATCTTGTAATTTACGGGTTTTCAAAATTTCTTTTCACTGATAACATAACTTAACAAAAATAAAGAGAACATAAAACATAGCAAACTGAATAATACACATAATACATATATACATAACATAGAGTACGGACAACATAAAACATAAGACTTACAAACCCAAAAACATATATACAACTACCATATAAAAACTCAACTTGGTCTAAGTTCAAACACATGAAGAGAAGGGTCATGCACCTGATCCTCCTCTGAATCCCCAACAGACATATTTCCAAGTTGGGGCATGTCACTACGGATAGGAGTCCGAGCAGACAATACTACATAGTCTTCTCTAGGAGTGTGATGACGATGACCTCACAACTCTCTAATAGGCATATAGAACTCCAAATGTACATAAGCATTAAAAGAAAAAGTAGTGACCCCATGATAAGTCCTACTCAAAGATAGAGTCACATCCCTAACATAAACAATATGCTAGGCATTAGTACCTCCATGAAACTGCACACTCACAAAATCGTGAAGATCCCGTCTTGACGCCATTACAAGACTTAGAAGATCACTTCAAAAAAAACTCAGGCGATCTCGCCTCGTCTCCTTCATAGTCTTTATCAAATACAAACATAGAACAAATAGGACAATATAACAAAGAGGTGAGAACCCCTACATCACATACCAACATGGCAGCAAAGAAATAGTAATAACACATAGTGCCATTCAAGTATAGAATCATCACAGAAACAATAGGTATAATCATGATATGAATTAATAGATAATTTCAATGAACGTATATCACAATAACATGTGTACTGACTATACCACAACAATATGTATACTGACTATGCATATGCACAATGGACCAAACCCCTACTCTATGGAGCTAAAACTAACCTCGGAGAGAATGATCTAGAAGACATGTTTGTATATTGTAAGCCTCAAATCAAGTGCTATAATTTTCTCAAGTACGCATCATGACTTATACAAGACATTTTACACCAGATTGGGAATAAGAATAGTATCTCATCAAGATCGTCGATGCATTTGTATCGGAAACCATGACATAGTAGCGCTATTCAATTGCCCACTTGTGGAATTACCGCACCTCGACACCCCCAAGTTCATTCATAGATCTTCACTACACAATTTGCACCAGCACTGAGGTGTACTTCAATCTCCTATGCAAACAACCTCAACAAACACAGTCTACATGACTTTCAATGCATGATCAATGACTCAATACATAGATAATTATCAATGACATAGTTTTCCACAAAAACAAGCCACCACTGGGCTAAACCATTTACTAACATGTCCAGGTCCAGTACGTTGGCCCAACAGCAACTGTTGCTTTTCTCAATCGCGAAGTACTTTTATAGCATTTTCACAATTGCGTAACACTTTTTTTACATTTTCAAATTGCGTAAACATTTTTAAATGTTTTCTCAAACACATAATAATTTTTCAATTGCGTATAATATTTATTGACTTTCTAAACTTAATTTTGAAACTTTCCAAGTTTAACATAAAATTTGAACCTTAATTCCAATTTTTCTTACTAAAACTTCTTTAAGTAATATTTCTAACCTTTTTCACAAAATCTATGTTATTTGAATTTAATCAAATATTTTAGAACAAAATCTCTTTCTTTTTCCATTGCCTTTACTAAAACATCTCTGAAATAAAATACTTTAAATTTTAAACTATCTTTCAAACTTATTTCAATTTGTTTTACTAAACTCTCTTTTAAATAAAATGCTTTAAAATTTCACACTATCTTTTAAACTCATTCTCTATGATCATGACTGTGATCTTCAAAGAGAGAAAAGATGAGAGCTTTTGTGTTTTGTTACTTCATGAAAGAGAAGATGAGAATGAACAAATGAAAACTAATTCTTAAACCCTCCAAACATATGCTTGGTTGTGAGTCATCAAAGAGTGCAAGGTGTCCAAGCTTCTCCATTAAGTTTCCTTCCCATTGATTCATAAAGATGAGTCACAAAGTGTGAGTCTTAGCCAATTTTTTTGACTTTGTCTTCTAAGCTTGAGTAACCATTTTGAACTTCTCCTTTTACAAGCTTTCCTCCTATTGGTTCATCACTTTGAGTCATAGCCACCAAGATGGACTTCCATCAAACATAGCTTATAAGCTTTCTTTCCATTGGCTCAAGGGTGTGAGTCATAGCCACTAATCATGACTAGCTCCTAATTGGTTGAACCAAGGTGAGTCACAAAGAGAAGCATCTAGAGGAGACGACTAAGCTTGTGTCTAGAATCATCCATCTAGATCTTTACCGGAAGCTATTATTGTAACTCCCCAAAATTTTAGTTTTCAGTGAATTATGGTTTTTTTACGATTTTGTGATTTTTGTGATTTGTTTAATTATTTTATTATTATTTTTGGACTTTCTGTGTGATTGAAGCAGGGCCAGAAAAATAAAAAACTTTTCGAGGCTGAAAAATTTTGGACTATTCATATGGGGCCGGGGGAGCTTACTAAACCCGAAACAGAAAACAGTTTTCAAAGTTTTCATTTTTTTGAGATTTTATCTAACAGATAAAATTTTGGTGTATTTTATTATCCATTGGACAATAACTACTGGTTCTTTAGTAGCAGCCTTTGTCCATTGGATAATAGCTTCCGAAAAATAACTAGTGGGAAGGTTCTAGACGCAAGCCTAGTCACCCATTCTAGAAACCTCTCTTTCTGACTCACCTAGCATGGACCAATGAGGAGTAAGTCAACAATAATGGTCATGACTCATTCTTGAAGACCAATGGGAAGGAAGCTTAGAGGCTAAGCTTGGAGGATGCTTGTTGGAGAAGCTTTGCCACCTTACACTCTCTAGAAGTTTGGCTACCTCACTCCTTATGTGTCCATGGTCTAGAAGCTTGTAGAATCAAGTGGAGAAAATCAATTTGGCTACTCCATCTTTTGAGCTCATCTTATGACTCACCCTAGGTGACTCACCCTTGGTGACTCACGGTTTTGGAGGCTAAGTTTCTAAACTTAGTTGATTTCCTACCAATCTATCAAGAACCAAGAAGCTATACACTAAAGTTCTCTCCTTTCTTTCTCTTTGTAAGCTCACGGCCAGCACCCACCAAAATATCTTCCAACCTTGTTCAGTCCAAACCAACTATTGATCTTGAATCTAAACACCATTTCAAGAAACTTTCATGTTGTGACCATCATCTAATTCATCCATCTTCAACCTCTTTTTCTAAGCTCAAGTTTAAGGGTTTTTAGAAAAGGAAAAAGAAGGAGGAAACAAGTGAGAGCTTGGAACTCCATAGCCAACTCTTGATCATCTTCATCATCTTGGTACCAAGAGGTAGGGGGAAGCTTGTTTTACTTCTTGACTTCACCTCCTTTATTTGGTTCATGAAGTGTGATGTTTGTATTTATGATGGTAAATGCTTGATTCTTGTTAGAAAACTTGAGAATACATATAAATCAAAAGTAGAGCTAATTATGGAATGTAATTAGTAATTGTATTGCATGTGTTATTTGTGAAACACTTTGAGGTGAGTAATATCCTCTTAATGTTGATTTAGTCATATTGAGGTGAGTAATATCCTCTCTATATTGTTGAGTAATGAGGTGAGTAATATCCTGTTAAAATTGAATGAACAATGAGGTAAGTAATTCCTCATCATGATTGGGGATTGGTGGAGGTGAGTGATATCCTATGTTTGTGTTGATGGATAGTGTAGGAGAGTTATATCCTTACTATACTTAATAATTCATAACATTACCATGGAATTGGAGTTCCTAAATATGGTATCATAACATTAGCATCGATGTGGTTACAAAGCATTGCTCATTTCATACTTAGGATTTGCATAGACATAATCGCTAGACATAATTAAGCATAACATGACAATTGTATGGGTGGTTGTCACTATAACATAAACTCATGGCATTACAATTGTATGAGCAATTGTGTACTTTTGTGATTGAAGTGTTAACTTGATAGTTGGGTACTCTATATAATCTTGTATAAAATGCTAGTATTGGAATACTTCTACTGAGAATTATGATTTCTCATCCCGTTTGTGTTGCCATATAAGTCGAGGAGCAAGTTCTTCAAAAGGGAAGAAAAAGATGTTCGAAGACTAGCATAGTTTAAATGTTGCTTTGGATTGAACTTGTATATATTTTATACTTGCTTAGTTTGTTTAGAGTTATGTATAATAGTATGCCTTTTGTGGCTGTGATGTATATATATAAATTTATGTGAATATTATGGGTTGGGTTGTTTGTGGTAGCATGGTCAATACTGGATATTCTTGCGTAGATCAAATCTAACAGGATATCAGAATTGGGACGTTACATTATGGTATCAAAGCAGTTAATCTTGTTGAGCTGGTGTATGGACTGACTATGCTTAGGCATGTTTAGAGTTGGTTGTTCATTTCTTATCTCTTACATGTGATGTTTGAGTGAAATTGCATGACTTGCCTTGTGTTGTGTGTTGTTAGCTACTATTGTACGATTACATGATGTTGAGACTACAGCTCAATATGTATTGTTTATGTGTGTACAGGAAACTATGACACATAAAAGGCAAACCAGAGAAACCAGGAATACACTTGGTGAAGATACGGATATGGCTGCAGCTTTTATAGCGATGGCTAATGCTATGATGCATCAAACAGAGCAAGCAGCTAGTGTGGTGTGAATTATGATTAAAATTCAAAACAAAATTCAGTTGCCAAGCTCCACCAAAATATAAAAACCTTGTAACCAGTTGTAGTTAACAAGGGTCGATCCATAGAGAACTAATTCAATTAATTACTATGAATTGATTCCTAATTTAAACTCTCAAAAACAGTAAACAATAAAAAGGGGTTTTGTTTACTAAAACTAAAAACAGAAATTGAATTTAAAGTAATAACAATAAATACGATTTGAATTACCAATTAAAAGATAATGGTTAAGAGATGGAATCCACTACTAGATTTATATGATTATGCTAACTTACATTCCCTTTATACTAATATAACCAATTATGCTTTTATGTGATTGTCAGATAAATCCCCTGTTTTCCTTAAGTTTCGCTTAATTCAGCAACTGCTCAAATTAAATCCTAATCACTAGTTAGTTATAAAGCAACCGCTCTTATCCCCACCTAATGATTACATTGAGATTTAGAAAACAAATCACACTAAGATCTAATCATACACCGGGATTAAATTACTTAGATCATATGTCTCACCAGTCCTACCACCGCAACCGCGCATAGCAATCCAAGTTTTACCATTTCTGAAAATAGCAAAGAGTATAAAACCTTTATACCGAATTAAGATCAGAAAGATATGAGTAAAAGCTTAATTGAATTAATATAAAGAGATATGTAAGGTTTATATAATCAAAACTAGGGTTTCATCTTCCCTTAATCAAATAAAAAAATTAGCCGCAAATGGAAAAATCAAAATCAGAAAATGAATTAAAGAAAAACATCGTCTAGAATAAAAGAAGAGAAGAAAACTAAAGATCAAACTAGTTTCCAAGGTTTGAGGTTGATTGGTCTTTGATCGCTCGAACTCGAGTCTCCAATCTTCGATCGAATCTTCCTCTTGCTTATTCTTTGTATTCTCTTCAGTTCCTTGATGGCTTCTAGTCCAGAGCTCCCTTTTAGGACCTTAGACAACCCTATTTATAACTTTGGATATCTAGTGCATCATTAGAATTCGTATCTGCATTCCTAATGCGAAGACACAGGCCGTGTCATATGACAGGGCCTACCCCATGTCAGGGTCTAGTAACACAAATTCCAATAGGATTGCAAGTCAGGGAGGGACACGGCCTACACCGTGTCTGGTGACACGGGCCGTGTCCTCAAGTGTACTCATAATTGGATCCCCTTTGTGATGACAGAGAAGGACACGACCTAACCCGTGTCTGGTGACACGAGTCGTGTTCTTGGTCAGATCTAGTGTAGAATCTTGTTGAAGTACTAGAGAAGTACACAGCCCACCCCGTGTCTGGTGACATGGGTCGAGGTACTTACTTTCTTCATATTCAGCCCTAATTCTTCACATACTCTCTTTTCTCCTTGCTTCTAAGGGTGATATTGTTCTCCTGAAAAATACAATGCAATTATGAGTGCTTATAAAACACACTTAAGCAAAGTTTCACAATAAGGATCTGATTAAACTTCATATCTAAAAACTTAGCTAAAAGTTAACAATTAACCACACATGAAATCCAATTAGATCAAACATAAGACACTCAAGATATAGAAATAATAAACAGATCAAATACCCCCACACTTATCCTTTTGCACTCTTAAGCAAAACATAAGACCAAACCAGGGAACAAGGAAAAACAAAGCAAATTCAAAAGATAAAAACTTTAAAGACTCAATTCCCATTGATATTCAAGAACGACAAAAGTTTGTAAGCAAGAAGAGCAAAAAAAGATTCAAGGGATTAAAACATTCAAGAGATAACAATTCTTCACATCTCAAACCAGCAAACAAGGTATCTTCAATTTGAAAAACATGAATTAAGACTGATAGATCCTCACAAGATACACTCTCAATCTCTCAAGTGTTTACTGTGACGTCCCAAGGCTGACAAGGGCGGAGAGTGGTGGCCGGTGCTAAAAGAGAAAGCATCAATAATCGACTCTTGGCAGGCTTCTAGGCAAAGGGTTAAATGAATGAATTGAATATGCACTGGAATGAGAGGGATTCAGAGACTATGCAGGTACGGGACTGCATAGTTGAGGATAACTTAAGGGAATTGATTTGGCGTAGCCATATCAACACGTTGCAACTTCTTTTCGGGAGCCTAGAACATAAGAACTCCATGGTTAAGCATGCTTGACCTGGAGCAATTGTGGGATGGGTGACCTCCTGGGAAGTTTCTAGGATGCATATGAGTAAGGACAAAGCATGCTGAAAAGACTCATGTTGGTTTGTGGAGACACTCATCAATCTTGCAGGCAGTCCCGGGGTGTTACAGATGGTATCAGAGTTGGGACCTCTCCTAGTACGGTGTGGTTCGGGGACGAACCAAGCGGAAGTTGGTGAGCATGTGACATCCCGAGGCCGATGAGGCGGGGAGTGGTCGTCAGTGCTAAAAAAGAAAGCATCAATAAGCAGCTCCTGGAAGGCTTCTAGGCCAAGGGTCACATGAATGAACTGAATACGCACCGGAATGAGAGGGATTCAGAGACTATGCAGGTATGAGACTACATAGTTGAGGATGACTTAAAGGAATTGATTTGGTATAGCCATATCAACAAGTTGTAACTTCTTTTCGGGAGCCTAAAACATAAGAACTCCATGGTTAAGCATGCTTGCCCTGGAGCAATTGTGGGATGAGTGACCTCTTGGGAAGTTTCCTAGGATGCGTGTGAGTGAGGACAAAGCACACTGAAAAGACTCGTGTTAGTTTGTGGAGACACTCATCAATCCTGCAAGCAGTCCCAAGGCGTTACATTTACAAGATAAGTATTTCACTCAATTTAACGTATGAAAAACACACTACCATAAGCTTACTTATCTTCTACTTCTCCACTACTCAAACACATGCATACATAAATCAAGAAGACTTTATTCAAGGTTGTAATGGGGCCATGGTAAGGGAAGGAAATAATATGGTTATGGCAAGATAAGTACTCAAGAGAATAAAAGAACATTGGGGGGAACTCAATTGACAAACATGAAATTTTATCCCCTCAAATCTATACAATGCACATTCTCTTTACATATTTCTTTCCTTTTTCTTTCTTTTTCTTTTACAAAATTTGTTGCATTTATTCTTTTTCTTTGCATTTTCTTTTTTTTTCTTCCACCAACACTTTGCATATTGCACATCAACTTGCATAACCCCACACTTCTTCTATCAAGTACTTGCAAGCAAAAGAGCTCCTCCAATGAAAATGAACCAATATTCTCCCATTCCCTAAGGTAAGGTAAAATCATGATTTTCAACATAAGGCATATAATGAGCTAAGACTAAGAATAAACAAATAGACTCAAGGGGGTAATCAAAGGGAAATGATGCAAGGTTAGCTATTTGGCTAAAGTAGTTTATCAAGAAAGAAGACCTCAACCATGTTCATGCATGCAAGTGAAAATTGTAACCTTAAAAAGAATCAAAGCAAGATCTAGAGTGAGACATGAGTGAAAATCACACAAGAAAAAGGAGAATGGCATAAATGCTAAATCCATCCATCAATAGGCTCAAAATCTCATAAGGTATGCATCTATCAATCTTAATCCCCCAATCAAACATCTAAAATCAAGCATGTCAAATTCAAGACGGAAGAAGAACTTTATTAATCATAACCTTGAATTTCAATTGCTTTAAACTCATAAACTTCACAAATCTTAAAACATCATTGGAAATTAAATAAAAACACATAAATATTTTTTTTCAAAAATAGGAAAAACAGAATTTAAAGAACAAAAACATAATTAAAATGTAGAAAACAAAAAACAAAAATTAAAACAGAAAATAGAATGTAAAATCCTCCCCCACACTTAAATTCTACATTGTCCTTAATGTAATGCTTAAAAGAAAAACAACATCCATCAAAATCATCAATTAATGAAGGACAAGTAAAATAAAATAGAGGGAAAGAAAAGAAACATCATTATCAAATCAAGAGGCTTCCACCAGGGTCCCATTGGCCTTCCTTAATTTCCTTAGCTTCACCACTAAATTGTGGCATGTTTACTTTATCAACATCATTGTTATTGTTTATGTTGGACCATGGTCCAAAAAAAAATCTACCACAGTAGTGACCGTCATCCGGTGCTCTTTTCCCTTCTTTGAAAGTTCTTCAATGAGCTTCAACTTCATCTCCCTTTGTGTCTTAGATTCTGCAACTGAGTCATGATCATTGTTGATAGATCCTTCAATACCATTAGCTGTTGCATAAACAGAATCATCAGCTCTCAAGTATGCAGAAATCTCAGCATAAATAACACATATTATATCACTATCACAATCAGTACATGAGTGGCAATAGATAGAATCATTGAAGCCAATTAAATCAAGAAATTCATCACACAATTCATCATAAGTTTCCATAACTAAATCAGCAAGTAAATCAATATGAAAAACAGAATGCTCCTCCATGGGATGCTTCATAGCATAAAAAATGTTAAACTGAACAATTGAATCTCTAAACTCCATGGATAGAGTTCCTGCATGCACATCTATTTTGGTCCTCGCTGTTTTGAGGAATGACCTCCCTAAAATGAGCAAAGCCTTGTTGGATGATGACTCCATCTCCATTTCCAGAACATAAAAATTTGCAAGAAAGATTAGCTTATCAACCTTTACTAATACATCTTCAATTAACCCGGCTAGATACGCATTGCTTCCATTAGCCAACTGAATCACAACACCTGTAGAATGCAAAGGGCCAAGTCCAAGAGAATTAAAATAAACATAGGCATTACATTAATAGAAGCACCTAAATCTAGCATGGCATGCTCAAATTTGTAATTGCCTATAACACATGGAATTGTAAAAGTCCCTGGATCCTTGCATTTATGAGGCATAGGCTAAATGAGGGCTGAAACATTTTGGTTCATATTGATTCTCTCATTACCCTTCAACTACCTCCTCTGGGTGCATACTTCCTTAAGAAACTTGGCATATTTCGGGATTTGCTTGATTACATCCAACAATGGAATATTGATTTCCACTTTCTTGAAAGTCTCAAGAAAATCTCTATCATTTTCATCCTCATCTCTCTTGGTCTTAACCAACCTACTAGGGAATGAAGCCTTAGTGACATACTTAGGAAGGGGTGCATGAATACTTACTTTAGGGGCCTTAGAGTTTTGCCCCTCCTCATTTACCTCATTTGGCTTTTGATCCTTCTCTTTAGTGACTTGTGGGGGAGGTGGAGGTTCATCTAACCTCTTCCCATTTCATAATGTGACAGCACTAACATTTTCCCTCGGATTCACTTCGGTTGTGAGGGAAATCTCCTAGAAGTTGGCTCTAAACCTTATTGATTTTTGTGGCTAATTGTCCTACTTGATTATGCAAGTTACTGATAGTGGCCTTTATTTCTTGTTGAAACTGAATGTTATTAGTGGCCATCTGCCTTATTAACTCCTCCAATGAAGGCTCAGGTTGCTTAGGAGCTTGAGCTTGTTGTTGCCTCTGAGGGAAAGGTGGTTGTCTCTGTTGAAATCCTGGAGGTCCATAGGCTGGAGGTTGATTTTGAGGCTGTTTTCCATAGCTCAAGTTAGGATGATCCCTCCACCCCAGATTATATGTGTTAGAGTAGGGGTTGTAGTTTGTGGAAGGTCCAGAATATCTCCCTGCTGCCTTTACCTCCTTATTTGTGTCTTCTTGTAGAGTGGAACACATATCTGTGGGATGTCCCGAAGAGCAACAAATCCCACAAGCATTTACCGATGCTTTCCTATTATCCATTAGACGTTGGACCATTGCAATTAACTAGGTTATCTGGTGCTACAAGCTAGTCGTGTCTGCCTCTTTAAATGCTCTCACTCCGGTATCATTCCGAGTGTAAAATTATTGAGTGTTTGCAGCCATCCTCGAGATTAAATTTCTAGCTGCTTGAGGAATTTTATCAACCAAAGCTCCTCCACTAGCAACATCAATCATGTTACCATCTATCACCAATAAACCCTTATAGAAATACTGAATCAGAAGTTGCTCATTGATTTGATGTTGAGGGCAACTAGCACACAGTCTCTTAAACCTCTTGTAGTACTCATGAAGTAATTCCACATGCCTTTGTTGGATGTCATAGATTTCTTTTCTAATGATTGCAGCCTTTGAAGCAGGGAAATATCTATCTAGGAAGGCTCGAGCCATGTCCTGCCATGACTGGATGGATCCGAATGGCAAATAGTATAGCTACTCCTTTGTAGAATCTTTTAATGAGAATGGAAAAGCCCTGAGCTTTACTTGTTCTACTGAAACTCCTGTAGGCTTCATGCTAGAACAAACTACACAGATTTCCTTCAAAAGCTTGTTGAGGTCCTTCCCAACTAATCCATTGAAAGATGGTAAAAGATGGATTAAGCTGGATTTCAACTCAAATGCTCCTTCAGTTTCTGGAATTTCTATGCACAAAGGTTGCTGGTCTAAGTCTAGAGCACCCAACGCCCTTAAAGTATTTTCTGCCATAACCACTTCTTCCAATGTTTCAGAAGATATCTCAGAGCTGGATAAATCAATATGGTGAACAGCTTCGACGTCAGTAGGTGTGAATTGAAGAGGAAATTGTGAGCTAACTTGTTCAAAGTAATGCCTTAGATTCCTCAATTGCTCGTTCACTAATAATCACAAATTTGATTCATTAATAAACCCTCATGTTTAGTTAATTTCACTCTCCATTTTCTTAAATTGATTGAGTTTGGTCATGATTTGTGAGTTTGGGCTCAAATAGGGTCTAATTGAATTTTTCAGTATTATTAGCCTTTGATACTATTTCTTTATTTTAGTAATAACTTTAGTTCTAGATATCTAATAATCATGAACTTTATCTTGTAGAAAAGCTAAGAGGAAGCTCTACAACTTTGATGAAGAGCTCAAAGTTTTATTCGGATGTCTAGTGGCCTAATTTTGCTTGGAAGTCAAAATACAAGTTCAGAGACCCTTTGATGTTGTTTTGGACATAACTTGAGTTATAGACCTCCAAATTGCATAGGGTTTTAGGCCCAAATGTTCATAATTGACCCAACTTTGTAATTAATGGGTTTTTAATTATGTAAAGCTAAAATAGGGGGTAGTTTAGACGGTGGCAAGTCAAAAACCAAGGCACCTTTCATTTGACATTTTTCTTTCTTCTCTCTAGAACTCTATTCCTCCTCATTCTCTCTAATTTTTGTTTTCTTCTTCCTTCTTTTATTTTTCTAAGTTCTCCTCTTCTCATGGAGGGGTAGAGCCTTTAGATCAATCCAAGAGATTGAACATGCTTGGTTGTTAATCTTGAGATTTCGTTTTTAATGTTTAACATCATCTATTAATCAAGTTTCTCTTCTTCTTCTTCTCTTTGTTAATTCTGGTTAGTTAATTGGAATTTTCAAATGTTAATTGCTTAATTACCATGTGCAAAGAGATGAACTCAGATATTAAACAAGGCATTGAAGGTGTTTGATGAAATGTTTAACTTGGATGGATCTTGGCTTTTAAGTTGATTTCGATTTTGATGAGTGCTTAACTTGTCTAATCTTAATTAATTGAATTCTAGAAGCATTTCTAGTAGAAGATCCATGATCATTGCGAGGCTTCTTGATGTGGTCTAAGACCAAGGACTTGATTAATAATTGAATGGACCTTTAGTAATCAAGGATGGATTAAAATCAAGTTTGAACAATTTTCTTGGATTGGTTGCTTTCTTAATTTTGATTAATTCGAATTCTGTTTGTTTGTTAATTCTGCTTCTTAATCTCGCCTAAACCCTCCCCATTTTAACTTGACTTGATCAAATTGCATTTTATAATCCTTGAGAGATGATCTGGTATTGCTTCTTGTAACACCCTAATCTAGATATCTAGATATGTCCTAGATAGACAGAGATATATAAAGATAACCAGTACTAGAGACATCACTTCTATACTACATACTAACATATATCTATAATCACAACTGAGTAATTATAGAAAGCCTTGAGAGATTGTGGAAAAACTTAAACTCATACATATATATATACAAACTTAGCCACATGAGGGCTTATTGTAATACATATAACATAAAACTTACAAAACAAATATAAACTTATTACATAAGTTCTGTCTACTCAAAGCAATAAAAACTACTCTAGTCTTCATGCTTTATCTTCTCACCCTTAGCAGGGTTTGTACCTCTGTACCTGTGCCTTTGCCTACATCTGCGCCTGTATCTGGATTTACATAGAATAACAACTGGGGTGAGAATTAACATTCTTAGTAAAAACAATTCCAATACCATCTAACTATAACATTGTATATAACAATTATATAACAAATGCTATAATTTTAACTTAGGAGCTTCCTCCTCTTTTCTTATAACTTAGGAGTTTCCTCCTCTTTTCTCATAACTGCACACTTTCTTATAGTGTGATATTAACCGATAGCCTACACACTGTTAACATATACAATGCCCATACAGCTGTACATACCAACAGTGATGGACAATGCCCATACAACTATCCATGAATGCAATGAGAATGATATGTAATATGAATATGCCTAAGGAATCCTAAGAGTATGTGAATGAAATGTAAATGCAAGGTTTTACTTTGAAATACATGTAAAAGTTTATTTTGAAAACAAAGAAGTTTGCTAGGAACTAGTTAGTATACCATCTAGTGGTAATTAGAGGAAAAGTTCATCCTCACATTACACATATCCTGACACGCTGAGAAATTCGGGCTTCATCCTTGCTCAAAGAGCATCTTTGGATTTCCCACTTATCTCCTTTGGCCTTGGCACTATCGAGACATCAGGGTTATGTCCTTCTCAAAAGTCCTTCAGACACCCATCTATCTCTTTTTGCCTCCATGAATGAACATCAAAGGATACTCACCAGATCGATACTACTTGACTAATTCATAGACTTTTATCCGTACTTATATACTTAGTTCCTCTATGACCTAAGCATATTCTACTAGTAACTTTGGCTTCTTATGTTTACCCTTTGTAATGAGGAGAATCTGTAACCTCATACTATATGTAACCTTAGCACTTGGTTAGGAATACTTATCCCCTTAGGAACTTCTCTGATTCCTTACCTTCTGGCTAAATGACCTTGCGTCATATAACGTTACATTCTCAGGTAAACATTACCAAACTATTTCTCATACTTGTACCTAAACACCATCTCATCACTCGTATCTCTTAAGTGATTTCTAACGCAACACTATGTTGCTGAGGTGTAAGGTACTTACCTGTGGCAAACCACTAGTCTTGGTTGCACTAAAGTTCTTTCTCTTCACATATATACTAGCTTAACTGACTAGTGTGTGAAAAGCTTAGTGTTATGTTTAACTCTTACATAAACACCATCTTACTCTCTTATAGACTCCACTCATCCTAGTGAAAGAGTCTATCTTAACTAATGCCTCATCCATCCTTGCTTAAGGAAATAAATGAGCATTTCTCTAAAACTTTGCATAATTAACTCAACTTTATCTAAAGGGAGTAATTTATGCGTCTAAATAAGTATAACATACTTATTCTGGTTGTATCTAGCTTTCTTTTCTATCACACTTCTGGTAGTATATACTACACTTGTGTGCTAATGTAACATCCCAACTTTTGGGTAAAAGACCGTTGTGTCCCTATTTTACTGTTTCTTATTTTTCTGTATGAAATACAGAAAAATAATACTGTTTGTTATTTTATTTGGTAGTTTTACATAATTTGTTTCGATACAAGAAAAAAAATTTTTATCAAATTACTTGTTTTAAATTTTTCTATATCAAAAACAGATGTATATATCTTGCCTAGTATTTTATATAATCGTTTTACGTATTTTTCTTCAAGACAAAGAAATAAAAAAAATTTTCTTGAATCTCTGTTTTAATTTTTCTGAAAGATATACAGCTATATAATATTGCTGGATATTTTATTTGAACGTTTTGGATAATTACCTACGTTGTGGGAAAAAATGGGAAAATGACCGTTACGTCCCGAACGTCTTTGTTTTCTTTGTTTTTGCTTTTAATTGTTTTCTTCTTGATTTAATGTCCAATATTACCGTCTGTAATTTTATATGGACTTTTTGTGTGATTTGCTCCGGGGTAGGGAAAATAATATTTTCCTGACCGGAAAATCTGTTTTTAATTATTCGGAGGCGGGGATCTTACTAAACCCAATTCTCGAATGAGCCTTAAAATTAATCTTTTAATTTTTAGGATTTAATCACAAATAAAATAATTTTATATTATTATAATATTATTTTATTAGTCAAGATAAATAAGTGACGGCGGACCCGAAATATTTTGCGGGACCCACGTTTAGTCATCAAGTCTTTGTACACGTGGACCAATGAGGAAGCTAGTCAAAATTGGTGGCTATGACTCATCGCAACGGGCCAATAGGACGATGACACGTGGCGTGACACCTCATGACTCATGCCAGCCTTCTAGAAGGTTCCGAAACGTTGACTCGCCATGATGACTCACCGCAGTGACTCAACCGCCCGATAGTTTCTCGATGACTCGCCGTGACTCGCCATTGATGACGCACCGCCATGATGATGCGCCAAGGACTCAAAGATGCCGACTCGCCATGCCGACTCACCTGTTTTGGAAAATATCTATCTTGACTCATCTGCTCTAGAAAATATCTACGTGACTCGCCATGCCGACTCACCCGTTCTAGAAAACTCCACGATGACTCATCATACTTGACTCATTGTAGTGAGTCACTATTCTAGACATTTCTCTGTGATGACTCGCTTTATGACTCATCAAGGGTAATCGATAGTAGAAAAAATAATTAATAATAATTTCTACTTGTTAATATAAAATAAAAATCTATATATTTCTATTACCCATTGGACAATATATACGACTTTATAAATAATTATTGTATAATTATTGTTTATTGGTTAAAGTATGTTAGAAAATATATAAGTGTGCACCAATAGGAATTAGTCAACAAAAATAGCAACCAATAGGAGTTAAGTTTGTAAATAATTAACCAATAGAAATTGGTCAAGATTAATGGCTTGAATTTTAAGAACCAATAGAAATAAGCTATCAAACCAATTTAGACTTCTTGAAATACAAGAGTTCTACGGTGGGAAGAGAGCAAATTGCTCTAAATAGCCAATTCACTTTTACGAAGTTTACGTAACATTTTGAAAGCCTAAGTTGAACCAAGTAAAGAATAGTCAATATTGATGGCTTTTCTTGGTTGAAGTCTACGGAAACAAAGCTTTTGTAAAGCAAATATTACAAATTCAATTCTTCTATCTTTCAATTAAATTCATCAAGTGAGACCAATCAATTTTACGTGGCTTTTTGCCAAATATGCTTTACGGCAAATTGCTTGCTTTAGGAATCAATTCCAATACTCAATTCACTTTTACTCTCCATACATTTAAGACCATGCATTTGGAGGCAGCAAATTCAAACATGATTCTCACTTTTCTCCAAGTGATTTACGGCAATGCAATTGAATAAAGGCCAATTTACCTACTTGAATGTATTTGGTCACATTTCATTTAGCTATCATTCAAAGAAGCCAAACAAATATTTCTTCTTCTCTTCTTTCTCTAAACCTCACGGCCAAAGCTTAGAAAAGCCAAAGGAGACTTGTTTTTATTATCTCAAAGCCTTCATCTTTCTCCAAATACATCAAATAAGCCAAAAGCTCTCAACTTTTCTTCTCTTTTTCTTCTCCAACCCTACGGTCTTCCACCATGTCTCCATCATTTCTCTTCTATATCCTTTTCTATCTATATTCTTTTTCTCTAAAGAACCAAGGTCAAGCAACCAAATTTCTTTCCTTTTTCTCTCCCCCTTGAATTCGGCCAACTCACCAAAAATCCTCTTCCAAGCTTCTAAAAATTTAAATGACCATAGATCTTGAATCTCCATACCATTCTAAGGAACTTTCATGTTGGAAGTTTTTCCTAAATCATCCATTTTCATCCTTGTTCTCCAAGCTCAAGGTTTAGGGTTTTAAGGTGATGTTTATAAAATCTTCACTATTAATTTTATTCTTTCCTTTTAAACCATATTTTGATTCATGGTTTTCCTTACTCAAGCCTTAGATATTAATATTGTATGTTTTCTTTGATTTTTCAAGTAGCTCTTGGTGGAGAGGAATTGCTTGAAGGAGACATACAATGGCTTTGGAAGTTTCTACAAGAGGTAAGAGGGAGATTACCCTCATCAACCAAGTGTTGGTGGTGAGGAATATATGTGGTTGTGCTTGTAGAATCCATAAGGATTCGGTGGTGTGCTTGTTTTGATGTGTTAATTGTTTGTGTGTTTGTTATTTGTGTGTTTGGTAATTTGGTGCTTGCTAGTAGGTTGTTGTGTATTTGTTAGTAGTCTTCTTATGTGATATTTGTAATAATTTGCATGTCTACAAGCTTTAATAATTTTGTATGTGTTAGAAATGCATGATAATAGATAGGATGCAAATAATATGTCAAGGATTGTATGAGTGTTCCAAAGAACACATTAACAAGGCTCATGGCCATGATTCAAATGGGGAACCAAAATGTTCTCTTAATTTTCTTAAAAGGTGACCTAATTAACCTAAGAGAATTGGTAAGATATCCATTTGTTTAGATTAAGAAAAATGAATTTGGAAATTAAATAGCATAACCTTACATTTTCATACAACATGTCTAACTTCAACACTTTGATTTCTAAAACTATTTTCTAGGGTAAGGATTAAATCAATGTAGACAATATAAGAGATTAAACATGTATTTAAAAGGTGAAAAATAATTTGGAAATCAAATGCAAAGTTTTTATCAAATTCGGCCAACATGCCAAATTAGACATTCATGATTTCTAAATTAATTCCAAGCTATTTTCAATCAAGAAGAAGCAATACAAGTTAAAGTAAATTTTCTACAATGAGTTTTAAAGAAATAAAGTAGTTAGAATTAAGTTTAAGAGGTTAATACTAATGGTTTTTTACCGTAAGAAGAAATACGAGTAGCTTTATAAAATTTCTAACGTATAGCTCATCGTGTGTTTTTGAAGCACGTTAGGAATTTTCAAAAGTATAATTATTTGGTATTAATAAAAATGAAAAGAACTTTTAAATGGTAAATTTAGGAAACCATTATTATAATTTATTAAACAAAATACTGTCAATTTTTAGTAAAAACGGATAAATAAGATAGAAAAGATGTCCAAAAGACAGTATATGCTATGAAAAATATTCTACGTAATTTAAAAGTACTAAATATTATTTCTGTCTGTTTTAAACAGTTATTTTAAGGAAGTTGGACAAGAAAACGATTTAAAAATCTTACGCGATTGAGAAAACGTATTAAAAATTCTACGCGATTTTGAAAACAAAAATATATTTACACGTTTATAAATGCTTGTAAAAATGACGGAATTGTGAAAATACGATAAAATTTCTACGCGATTGAACGTTACTGTATTTTTCGCTGTCGGGAAAATGTGAACCCGTACAGGTTTTCTTTATATATATGTATTTTTCGCTATCGGGAAAATGTGAACCCGTATAGGTTTTCTTTATGTATATATTTGTTGCCAAAATGAGAAGCTTTCGTTGTCGGGAAAATGTGAACCCGTGAGGGCTTTTCGTATATTTTTCTTATCTTTGGCTTGTGTGTTGAATGCCAAACTTTGGTTTGATTGATGAGGTGAATAACATCGTATTGTCGGTGCGATAAGCGTAGTGTGGTTCGATCTTGAATGGACTTGGAGGCATTAGTGTGCATAAATCCATATGTGGACAGCTGATTGCTCTTACGGGCCGTGGTAAATGGCGACACACTAGTGGACTCGACACACACTATGTTTAATCGAGATCTGGTAAAGTCTAATAGTACATTGCCTATAGTGTCACAACGTGGGACCGTGAACTACACCACACCTGGATGGTGGATTCCCGTGTGTCGGGGGCTATAGACGCAACGTGTGACAAAGCCGCAATAGTTTGGTTGGGCAGCCGTGGTACTAATAGATTTTGCGGATCATTCGCTCTCTCGATGTCTGTTTGTGTTTTTAGCTCCATGGAGTAGGATTGTGTCATCTTGCATATGTTTATATGTGTACATTGTGATCTTTATTTGTGATCTTTTATCTATGATCTTTTATCTATGATCTTTTATCTATGATCTTTTATCTATGATCTTTTATCTGTGATTTTATCTTGTGATATTATATGTTTATATGTTGTAAATTTTGTCTGTACATGGTTATTTTTATTTGTGGTATTATATGTTGTTGGTATCTTTAATCTTCCTTTTATATTGTTATGATTTACTGTTATGATATTTTATATGGTATGAATTATTATATCTATCCTGATAATGTGATTGCTTTGTTTATTTTATTAGGTTATATGCATATTAGAAATATTTATAAATTGATAACATGACTATAATTGTGATTATCTGTGTGTATGGAATGACTTTGTCATTCGAATCATTCTTTACTACCGTATTGGTATTGGTGAAAGGGGATCTCACCTCTTTCCCGTGTTGTTTTTGTTTGGTTTGTATTCTTCGAATTCATATAGTAGGCGGAGCACATTCTTAACCCTAGGGGAGACAATATTCTGAAGATGGTGGCGGCGTCATTGAGTGGTCTTTCAAGTTTCAACAAGATGCAGTTGGTGAAGAAACAGACTATGTAGGTTGAATTTTTCTCGTTAGTGTTGTTACCGTGCTATTAGTAGTAACCTTCATTAGGTTTGCTACTGTGTCTCTGAGTCTGTAAATTACATGTTTCGCTTCTATAATGAATAGTTGGTGGTATTTATAATATGTGTATTAATCAATTCAATTTGATTTCGGTTTTTCTTACAATTTTTGGTAAGTTTATATTTCCGCGAAATGAAATTTTAAAATTCATCTTTTAAAAATCAAGGCTTTTATAAAATGATTTCAGTTGGTTTTATATTTTATTTAAAATGTGACGCCTCTACGGAGGGTGTTACATTAGTTGGTATCGAGCACGGTTAGAGTCTTTTTGGGGTTTGTGGTTGGGTTTGTCTTGTTTTTGTTGTGTGACTCTCTGTGCTTGGACTCCGAAAGGAGACAATGTTTCTTTGGAATGGTTACTTTGGTATCCATTGTATTATGATTCGTCTGTCTTTGAAGAAAGACGATGATTCGTGGTAAACGTGCACGTGAGGAAGTAGGGCATGATAGCGGTGATATGACTGCAACTATGAAAGCAAGGTAAAGAATAATTAAAGAAACAGTACAACATGATTTGAGGATTACTCAGCAGCAAGGAACGATAGTTGAGGTTTAGAATCGGACAAAGTCAAGATAAATCTTAAAATGCGAGGTTTCGTAACATTGGACCATGTTGGTTCTCAAGGAGGAAAAAGTGTACGGTCAAGCAAGTCCAGTGGAAAAACGTAATTCATGATCATCAGGAAATCGACAACAACAGCAATCTCGTGGAAGAAGAACTAGCGGTAGCAGGTTTAGTTAGACTGTGACATCTGCACCAACATGTTGAAAGTGTGAGGAAGATTATCTAACGAGGAGTTGTGCAATCAACGGAATCATCTGTTTTCAAGTGTAGGATGCTCGGACGTTTTGCTGAACAATGTATCTCGCCCAAAAACAAAGTCATCTGTTAGTAACGTACGTACTTTGACATCTTAAGTAGAATGGAGCATCAATTCTTTAAGTGGAGCAAAAACATCTTAAATGGAAGAACTTAAACAAAGAAGATTGTATTGCAAAAAGGTGATTCTTTAACTATACTGTATAATTCTGAGAGTAACATATTTCTCTATGGCATATAGTTATGTGGGTCAATTAGAGTTATTTGTGCTTTCATTATTCTTTTGGCCTCGATTGTTTCTATTTCTGATACTAGAACATGTGGTTGAGGACTTGAGTTGCTTAAACCATTCTAAGTTTATTGAATAATTGAATATTTTCTGTTGATTCAATTTGTATACTTCTTTCTCAAAACAGACGTGATCTACAAATATGGATTGGGTATTTTTCCAACCATCCATACTCTGTTAGACTTATCAGTTGAATTGTTCAAGTTAAAAGTTCACTTTTAAATTCATCGTACCATATCAATTTCTTTATTAGATAGGTTCGGTGGTATGGATGATTCTATCATCTCTTTCTATCATCTCTTATTTCTATGCTTCCATGATATCTTTCATATACCGCAATTACGAAAAATGTACTTTTGGTCTAACTCATTCTTTTATGACTAATTAACTATTTGAGTTGATTAGAACTATCAATACCTTTGTTACCTTTTGATTTATTTATTTCTGCTTTTATTACCAAATCCATTGTTATTATCTAGTTCCTTAAATAATCTTTTCTGTTAATCTAAACTGTCTACCTCTTTCGCGAGATAGATGTGATCTTATACATGGATTGGTTATCTTTAATCATATCCTGTAAATTATTTCAATAAAATTTTGATGTCCCGAAATCTTATTCTTAAAATCAGGCAATGTCAAATTCTTTGTTGGACAAGTCTGATAACAATTCAGATAATTTCTCTACCTTTTCTTCTAAATTTTTATAATGTCCTTTTGTGTGTTGCAATTGTAAAGAAAGGATGTTTTTAGTCAAAATTATGTCATAAGTATCAAATACAGTATTGTTAAAAAAGAGAACTTGGATTGTGAGGCACTTCCGCTAAAAGTAAAGCGTAAGAGTGAAGCGGTACAAAGTCGGGATAATTTCGGATGGTACTGATCGTAGTGACGCAGCGGAAGCGTAGTAGATAGTATCTTTCGTCCTTATTTAGACAGAATTGTCATTATCTTTATTAACGACATTCTGATCTATTCACGAAATCATGAAGAATCACACTAAAATGATAAACTGAAGTGGCGTAAACAGATGTGCAACGTGAAAACTAAAAGACAAGACGGAGGGACTGTTCAGAGACTACTACGAATTTCGAGGGCGAAATTCCTTTTTGGTGGGGAGTGTTGTAACATCCCAACTTTTGGGTAAAAGACCGTTGTGTCCCTGTTTTACTGTTTCTTATTTTTCTGTATGAAATACAGAAAAATAATGCTGTTTGTTATTTTATTTGGTAGTTTTACATAATTTGTTTCGATACAGTAAAATAAAAATTTTATCAAATTACTGTTTTAAATTTTTCTATATCAAAAACAGATGTATAATACTGTCTAGTATTTTATATAATCGTTTTACGTATTTTTCTTCAAGACAAAATGAAATAAAAAATTTTTCTCGAATCTTGTTTTAATTTTTCTCAAAGATATACAGCTATATAATACTTGGATATTTTATTTGAACGTTTTGGATAATTACCTACGTTGTGGGAAAAAATGGGAAAATGACCGTTACGTCCCGAACGTCTTGCTTTTACTTGCTTTTTCTTTGTTTTTAATTGTTTTCTTCTTGATTTAATGTCCGATAATACCGTCTGTAATTTTATATGGACTTTTTGTGTGATTTGCTCCCGGGTAGGAAAATAATATTTTCCCGGACCGGGAAAATCTGTTTTTAATTATTCGGAGGCGGGGGATCTTACTAAACCCATCTGAATGAGCCTAAAATTAATCTTTTAATTTTTAGGATTTAATCATCAAATAAAATAATTTTATATTATTATAATATTATTTTATTAGTCGAGATAAATAAGTGACGGCGGACCGGAAATATTTTGCGGGACCCACGTTTAGTCATCAAGTCTTTGTACACGTAGACCAATGAGGAAGGTTGGTCAAAATTGGTGGCTATGACTCATCGCAACGGGCCAATAGGACGATGACACGTGGCGTGACACCTCAGCATCATGACTCAGCAGCTTCTAGAAGGTTCCAGAAACGCTGACTCGGCCTGTGACTCACCGCAGTGACTCGCCGCCCGAGTTTCTCGATGACTCGGGCATGACTCGCCATTGATGACGCAGCCGATGATGCAGTCAGTGACTCAGCATGCTGACTCGCCATGCTGACTCACCTGTTTTGGAAAATATCTATGCTGACTCATCTGCTCTAGAAAATATCTACGCTGACTCGCCATGCTGACTCACCCGTTCTAGAAAACTCCACGATGACTCATCATACTGACTCATTGTAGTGAGTCAGCTATTCTAGAAATTTCTCTGTGATGACTCGCTTTATGACTCATCAAGGGTAATCAGTAGTAGAAAAATAATTAATAATAATTTCTACTCTGTTAATATAAAATAAAAATCTATATATATTCTATTACCCATTGGACAATATATACTGACTTTATAAACAGTAATTATTGTATAATTATTGTTTATTGGTTAAAGTATGTTAGAAAATATATAGTGTGCACCAATAGGAATTAGTCAACAAAAATAGCAACCAATAGGAGTTAAGTTTGTAAATAATTAACCAATAGAAATTGGTCAAGATTAATGGCTTGAATTTTTAAGAACCAATAGGAAATAAGCTATCAAGCCAATTTAGACTTCTTGAAATACAAGAGTTCTACGGTGGAAGAGAGCAAATTGCTCTAAATAGCCAATTCACTTTGAAGTTTACGTAACAAGCCTAAGTTGAACCAAGTAAAGAATAGTCAATATTGATGGCTTTTCTTGGTTGAAGTCTACGGTGAAACAAAGCTTTTGTAAAGCAAATATTACAAATTCAATTCTTCCTATCTTTCAATTAAATTCATCAAGTGAGACCAAGTCAATTTTAGTGGCTTTTGCATGTGCTTCTACGGCAAATTGCTTGCTTTAGGAAGACAATTCCAATACTCCAATTCACTTTTACTCTCCATGCATTTAAGACCATGCATTTGGAGGGAGCAAATGCAAACATGATTCTCACTTTTCTCCAAGTGATTTACGGCCATGCAATTGAATAAAGGCCAATTTACCTACTTGAATGTATTTGGTCACATTTCTATTTAGCTATCATTCAAAGAAGCCAAACAAATATTTCTTCTCTCTTCTTCTCTAAACCTCACGGCCAAAGCTTAGAAAAGCCAAAGGAGACTTGTTTTTATTACTCAAAGCCTTCATCTTTCTCCAAATACATCAAATAAGCCAAAAGCTCTCAACTTTTCTTCTCTTTTTCTTCTCCAACCCTACGGTCTTCCACCATGTCTCCATCATTTCTCTTCTATATCCTTTTCTATCTATATTCTTTTTCTCTAAAGAACCAAGGTCAAGCAACCAAATTTCTTTCCTTTTTCTCTTCCCCTTGAATTCGGCCAACTCACCAAAAATCCTCTTCCAAGCTTCTAAAAATTTAAATGACCATAGATCTTGAATCTCCATACCATTCTAAGGAACTTTCATGTTGGAAGTTTTTCCTAAATCATCCATTTTCATCCTTGTTCTCCAAGCTCAAGGTTTAGGGTTTTAAGGTGATGTTTATAAAATCTTCACTATTAATTTTATTCTTTCCTTTTAAACCATATTTTGATTCATGGTTTTCCTTACTCAAGCCTTAGATATTAATATTGTATGTTTTCTTTGATTTTTCAAGTAGCTCTTGGTGGAGAGGAATTGCTTGAAGGAGACATACAATGGCTTTGGAAGTTTCTACAAGAGGTAAGAGGGAGATTACCCTCATCAACCAAGTGTTGGTGGTGAGGAATATATGTGGTTGTGCTTGTAGAATCCATAAGGATTCGGTGGTGTGCTTGTTTTGATGTGTTAATTGTTTGTGTGTTTGTTATTTGTGTGTTTGGTAATTTGGTGCTTGCTAGTAGGTTGTTGTGTATTTGTTAGTAGTCTTCTTATGTGATATTTGTAATAATTTGCATGTCTACAAGCTTTAATAATTTTGTATGTGTTAGAAATGCATGATAATAGATAGGATGCAAATAATATGTCAAGGATTGTATGAGTGTTCCAAAGAACACATTAACAAGGCTCACGGCCATGATTCAAATGGGGAACCAAAATGTTCTCTTAATTTTCTTAAAAGGTGACCTAATTAACCTAAGAGAATTGGTAAGATATCCATTTGTTTAGATTAAGAAAAATGAATTTGGAAATTAAATAGCATAACCTTACATTTTCATACAACATGTCTAACTTCAACACTTTGATTTCTAAAACTATTTTCTAGGGTAAGGATTAAATCAATGTAGACAATATAAGAGATTAAACATGTATTTAAAAGGTGAAAAATAATTTGGAAATCAAATGCAAAGTTTTTATCAAATTCGGCCAACATGCCAAATTAGACATTCATGATTTCTAGAATTAATTCCAAGCTATTTTCAATCAAGAAGAAGCAATACAAGTTAAAGTAAATTTTCTACAATGAGTTTTAAAGAAATAAAGTAGTTAGAATTAAGTTTAAGAGGTTAATACTAATGGTTTTTACTGTAAGAAGAAATACAAGAGCTTTATAAAATTTCTAACGTATAGCTCATCGTGTGTTTTGAAGCACGTTAGGAATTTTCAAAAGTATAATTATTTGGTATTAATAAAAATGAAAAGAACTTTTAAATGGTAAATTTAGGAAACCATTATTATAATTTATTAAACAAAATACACAATTTTTAGTAAAAACGGATAAATAAGATAGAAAAGATGTCCAAAAGACAAGATATACGCTATGAAAAATATTCTACGTAATTTAAAAGTACTAAATATTATTTACTGCTGTTTTAAACAGTTATTTTAAGGAAGTTGGACAAGAAAACGATTTAAAAATCTTACGCGATTGAGAAAACGTATTAAAAATTCTACGCGATTTTGAAAACAGTAAAATATATTTACACGATTTATAAATGCTTGTAAAAACGACGGAATTGTGAAAATGCGATAAAATTTCTACGCGATTGAACGTTACTGTATTTTTCGCTGTCGGGAAAATGTGAACCCGTACAGGTTTTCTTTATATATATGTATTTTTCGCTGTCGGGAAAATGTGAACCCGTATAGGTTTTCTTTATGTATATATTTGTTGCCAAGAGGGCAAGCTTTCGCTGTCGGGAAAATGTGAACCCGTACAGGCTTTGTATATTTTTCGCTGTCGGGCTATGAGGTGAACCCGTACAGGCTTTGGTTTGATTGATGAGGTGAATAACATCGTATTGTCGGTGTGATAAGCGTAGTGTGGTTCGATCTTGAATGGACTTGGAGGCATTAGTGTGCATAAATCCATATGTGGACAGTTGGTTGCTCTTCTGGGCCGTGGTAAATGGCGACACACTAGTGGACTCGACACACACTATACTTAATCGAGATCTGGTAAAGTCTAATAGTACATTGCCTGTAGTGTCACAACGTGGGACAGTGAACTACACCACACCTGGATGGTGGATTCCCAGTGTCGTGGGGCTATAGACGCAACGTGTGACAGCGCAATAGTTTGGTTGGGCAGCCGTGGTACTAATAGATTTTGCGGATCATTCGCTCTCTGATGTATGTTTGTTTTTAGCTCCATGGAGTAGGATTGTGTCATCTTGCATATGTTTATATGCTGTACATTGTGATCTTTTATCTGTGATCTTTTATCTATGATCTTTTATCTATGATCTTTTATCTATGATCTTTTATCTGTGATCTTTTATCTGTGATCTTTTATCTGTGATATTATATGTTTATATGTTGTAAATTTTGTCTGTACATGGTTATCTTTTATTTGTGGTATTATATGTTGTTGGTATCTTTAATCTTCCTTTTATATTGTTATGATTTACTTGTTATGATATTTTATATGGTATGAATTATTATATCTATCCTGATAATGTGATTGCTGTTTATTTTATTAGGTTATATGCATATTGAAATATTTATAAATTGATAACATGACTATAATTGTGATTATCTCAGTGTGTATGGAATGACTTTGTCATTCGAATCATTCTTTACTACCGATCGGTACTTGGTGAAAGGGGATCTCACCTCTTTCCCGTGTTGTTTTTGTTTGGTTTGTATTCTTTGAATTCATATAGTAGGCGGAGCACATTCTTAACCCTAGGGAGACAATATTCGAAGATGGTGGCGGCGTCATTGAGTGGTCTTTCAAGTTTCAACAAGATGCAGTTGGTGAAGAAACAGACTATGTAGGTTGAATTTTTCTCGTTAGTGTTGTTACTGCGCTATTAGTAGTAACCTTCATTAGGTTTGCTACGTGTCTCTGAGTCTGTAAATTACATGTTTCGCTTCTATAATGAATAATTGGTGGTATTTATAATATGTGTATTAATCAATTCAATTTGATTTCGGTTTTTCTTACAATTTTTGGTAAGTTTATATTTCCGCGAAATGAAATTTTAAAATTCATCTTTTAAAAATCAAGGCTTTTATAAAATGATTTCAGTTGGTTTTATATTTTATTTAAAATGTGACGCCCTACGGAGGGTGTTACAGCTAACATATGTATTCTGGTTGTATCTAGTTTTCCCTTCTATCACACTTCTGGTAGTAGCCTATACTACACTTGTGTGCTTAAGGTTCCAGATACCTCTTTAACTATTCCAAACTCATGGAATGCTTAAGAACTTAACTTCCATACTTTTGTTAGTATCTAAGGAAGTAAATTCCTTTTATCTTGCACTTCTAACTTATCTTTGCTAATACACGAGTTATTACACATTTCTACTATGCTTTATGATTATGACATCTTCTTAGTCACAATTCATCTTATTGTGTATTTAGCAATGCACAAAGTCTCATTTAACTAGAGACTTAGTACCTAAACATTCCCTCTTGGGAACTAATACACAATCTTGTCTCCACTCAAGTGAATCTAATGCAAGAGTGGTTCTTACTTGCAACTCTTTGTTGCCTAAGGTTCTAGGTACCTTCCTAAAGTAATCTACTATTCTTGGATATCCTAAGGTTCATATCTTTCTCAGTCTCTACTAGAGTGAATACCACTATTTATCCTAGTATACTTATCTTCATTGCACCATCTCAGCACATCTTAAGTGATATCTAATACAACACTAAGTTGCCTAAGGTGCTACTAGCTTACTCTCATATCTTTCCAATGCCACAAACCTTGCCTCATTTAGCTAAATGTAGCTAAAGTTATGCGACATTTTGTAGGAGCCAAAACATGTTATTCTCTGATTCACCCGATTTTGACCCGACTTTAAATTGTAACTGAGAACAATCCACAAGTGGGAACATTCTACAATTTTACAGGCAAGAAGCCTTACATCTTAGCTTCAAAATGCCACTGGTCCCATGTCGATACGACATCGGAGCAAGAAATTATGCAATCTGGTTTACCTACCAGAATGCCTTTTTCTATAGAATCTGCCTTAGATTCAAACAGAAACTAGTATAGATTGACTTGCTTAATAATTCTGAAATTTTTACCACATGAAGCCTTATATCATAGCTTTCAAATGGCTCCAAAATCAGGTCATTCTGATATCTATAGCTCAAGTTATACAATAAACAATACAGGCTGTCTAAATGTTACCCTGTCCATGCCTAGGCTTGGTTTTACCACGCCTAGGCGCGGTGCTCTCTGTCTCGCAGGGCTGAAAACTGATCAACCCATGCCTAGGCGTGACCATTCTACAGAAAATTCTGCAGAATATGTTTTCTACATAATTGGTTGGAAAACCAATTTCCAATCTCTCAATCATGGATTCTAAATGATTTCTAACACTAATCTAGGCCCTTAAACTTGTTGTAACTCTTTTACAACCTATGAATTCTCTTAGGGCATAGATCTAGGTTCAAATCTCATAACTTCAAACTATTTCCTAATTCTCCATTCATTAACCAAAATGGTTTGTCTTAGGCCATGAATGACCATCTAGCATTATCTTGGCTTAAACTATCCTAACCTAGTTCTTGGAATCAAGAACTAAGCTAAGAACATGGATTTGGCTATCCAAACCCCTATTTCTATTCAAAACCCCAAACTATAGTCAAAGAAGTCAAAGAAGGAGAAATGAATAGAAACCCCCTTACCTCTTGAAGACTTGAAGCCTTAAAGCTTGATCTTCTTCCTCTTCTTCTTCCCTTCTTCCCCTTTCTCCTTCTTCTTCTCCCCTTTCTCCCTTTTCTTTCTTTCCTTTCTCTAGTTTTGGTTCTGCCGAGGGAGAAGAGAGAAATAAGGGGGTGAGACGTGGAGGTAATTACGGGAAAAGATTAACTTAAGTTTCTATACTGAAACTTATATCTGCTAAGGACACCCGAATTATGCTAATTCAAGTTTCCCAGCTTCCAACAACTTTAGAATAAATCATAGGATTCATCTAAATTGTTGTTTCACCATTTTCATCATTTTCTATATCTGCTACTAGTCATTCGGTATTAAAAAGCATAACCAGTATGCCTAAAAATACCAACCTGACTCTGATTCTCTTGAAACTTTTACCACATCTTACTTGGCTTATTTGTGACCTAGAAATAAACTTTCTATGTTTATTTCCCTCAACTTAGTAACTTATGCTATGATCTGAGTCATTTTAAGCCACTTTACAACTTCTGTGTTGCAACTAAGTGCCTAAATGAACTCAGTTTGTCACAAAACTTGACTGGCATGCTAAACAAGTTAAATGCTATCTTTAGTAACCATTTACCAGTATAACATGTGTTTAAGGGTATTACACTTCCTATGCTACAAGTTGTAGATGTAACTTAGTTATAATTTTGGTGAGTTCGGCGCTTGTCAAAATTTTGGCGCCATTGCCGGGGATTGTGATCTGCAATCTCATCATATTAAGCGTCTCTGCTGCTACTGCATTCTGGTATATTCTGACTTAACCACTGTTGTTGCATTCTGGTATATTCTGATCTGTTTTGTTGCATTCTACTGCATTTTTCTGGTTTCTGCTACATTTTGCTGGTTATTGTGGTTACTGTTGCATTGAATTTTGTTATTGTGCATTGCATTCTATTTCTCTACATGGTATGATTTTGTACAACTGCATTGCATAATATCACACAACTGATAATTCTACTGCAACACTCACACAATTATCCAATTACCTGTTGCATTGCAATTCTGTTGGTTAGTTACTGTTCCATTGGCTTTTGCTGCTATTAACCACCCTTTTGCTGACCTTATTGCCAATTGCATTGCAAGACCTCATTGCAAGTGTCATTCACTTATTTTGGACGTGTTTGTAACTGCCTACCACTGTTTCATACTTTGCTAGCTCTCTTTCCCCATTTTCCAATTTTTTCTAGGGCAGGGGAGATTAGTTCAATTTTGACTGTGGAGTTTTGAGCTGAAACTTGGTCCCCAAAGTTAAATCACCATTCTGAGCAAGGTGATCTCTTAAGGATCATCCACTCAGATTTTGTCCAAATTCCATTATCTGATAGGAGTTTTGAGAAAACTGGGGATATAACGATAATTTCAGTAATTGTTTTAATATGTCAGAATGACCTGAATTTTGGCAAGTGGATAGAGAAAAATCCAAATCACTCGGCTAGGCAAGCCTTCTAGGCAACCCTAGCTATGCTCCATTTGGCCAAATTCCATCGTTTAGATCGCTTTTTCAATTTTTGAAATATTTTCTTTCCAAGGTAATTTTCTAAAAAATCATAGTTTTCATTCTATGATGGTCCCATATTTTTTAAAAATCATTTGATATGTTTTTTTTATTTTTTTTAGTCATTTTTGTAGTGTAGATTTACATGTTTTTTAGATTTTGGCTTTCTGACACTTTTTAGCCCTGATTGGTTGCATGACTAGGTCTGACTCTGATAATTTGTTTGATTTTAATCCTGAGATTGATAGGACTTTGCATGCATTGATAAGAGCTGATAGACTAAGTCAAGTAATTGATTCCTCATTTCATTGTGATACTGAATCTGTCACTGAATCTGTCACTGAATTTGTCATTGAAGCTGAGAATGTAAATGATATTGCAACCATGACTGATAACATGCATAATGGAACTCTTAAAGAGCTTGATGCCCCTGATGTTACTTATCAACCATTATGCATTCACTATCCTAAGATTGATGCTGACTTTGAGCTAAAGTCTGGACTAATTCATTTACTGCCTAAGTTTCATGGACTTACAGGCGAGGATCCTCATAAGCCTCTTAAGGAATTCCATGTTGCGTGCTCAACCATGAGACCTCAAGGCATCCATGAAGAACACATCAAGCTAAGGGCATTTCCCTTCTCCCTTGCTAATGCAGCCAAGGACTGGCTTTACTATCTCTCACCTGGTTCTGTGACTTCCTAGAATGATATGAAGATGCTGTTTCTAGAGAAATTTTTCCCTGCCTCCAGAGCTGCGGCAATTAGGAAGGACATTTGTGGCATTAGGTAGATTTCTGTTGAAACCTTGCATGAATACTGGGAAAGGTTCAAGAAGTTATGTTCAAGTTATCCGCACCACCAAATCAGTGATCAATTGTTAATCCAATACTTTTATGAGGGACTGATGCCAATGGAGAGAAGCATGATTGATGTTGCTAGTGGAGGGACTTTGGTGGATAAGACCCCTGCTATTGCCAGAGACTTGATAGCAAACATGGCAGATAACACTCAACAGTTTGGAACTCGAATGATCACCTCAACTAGAGGAGTCAATGAGCTTCAAGTGTCTCATGTAGACCAACAGAGAATGGAACACAGATTGGATGAGTTGACATCTTTGGTGAGGCAGCTAGCAGTGGCACAACAACCACCTATGCAAATGGCTGCCACTGCTTGTGGAATTTGTTCTTGTCCATCCCATCCTACTGATGCTTGTCCAACCCTTCAAGAAGAGAATTCTGGCAACCAAGCCTACCCTGTTGCTGCAGTAGGCATTTTTCCTGGTAGACCCCATTACCAGTAGCCCCAACAGCCCATATATGATCCATTTTCAAGTACTTATAACCCTGACTGGAGAGAGCATTCCAACTTCAGATATGGGAATTCTGGGCAGCAACAGCAGCTCCACCAGCAGCAGCGACAACAACAGTTTAGATACCAAGCTGTAGGCCCTAGCAACAAGTACCAACCACCTGCATTCTGGTAAGCACAACCTGTGCTACCACCCATGCAGCAGCCCCTCCAGCTACCTAGTCCAGCAACCACTCCAGCCGAGCCATCCTTGGAAGACTTGATGAAATAGATGGCCTCAACCAATATTCAGTTCCAACAGAATGCCAATGCCACAATTCAGAACCTGCAAACTCAGATTGGGCAGTTGGCAACCACTGTTAATGAACTAAAAAGTCAAGGATCAAGCCAATTGCCTTCACAAATAGTCAATAATCCAAGAGGTAATGTAAGTGTCATTACCTTGAGAAGTGGTAGAAAAGTTGATGGTCCTAAGCAACTTGAGATGCAAACCGAGATGCAATCTGAGCAACAACCACTTCAGCATCCAGTTCCACAACAACAGCAACACCCTGAGCTGAAACTAAGTGGCTCAGACTAAAAATCTGTAGAACAAAAGAATTGTGCAAAAAAATCAGATTTGGCCATTCCACTACCCTTCCCAAATAGAGTCACATAGTTCAAGCAAGTAGTACAATCTGACATGGAAAGAGAAGTCCTGGAGACATTTAAGAAGGTGAAAATCAATATCCCCCTCCTAGATACAATCAAGCAGATTCCAAAGTATGTCAAATTTCTCAAGGAGTTGTGCACTCACAAGAGAAGACTTAAGGGTACAGAGAAGATTAGTATGAGCAGAAATGTGTCTGCAATGATTCAGCCTAGTATGCCACAGAAATGCAAGGATCTTTGAACATTCACCATTCCTTGCATCATTGGCAGCCAGTACTTCACTTATGCAATGCTGGATTTGGGAGCCTCCATTAATGTCATGCCCAAATCAATTTTTGAATCCCTGCACATTGGAGAGTTGAAGCCCACTGGAGTCATCATTTAGCTAGCAAATCGGAGCACAATTCATCCGGTAGGAGTGCTTGAGGATGTTTTGGTAAGGGTAAATGAGCTAATCTTTCCAGCAGATTTTTACATTATGAATATGGAAGATGAATTTGCATCTAACCAGCCACCATTAATTTTAGGTAGACCTTTCTTGAAAATTGCTAAGACTAAGATTGATGTGCATGTCGGTACCCTTTCCATGGAATTTGGTGATAACATTATTCAATTCAATATCTTTGATGCCATGAAACATCCATTAGAAGAGCATTCTATCTTTCATTTAGATGTCATTGATATGTTAGTTGATGATGTGCATTTTGACATGCTTGCTGATTTTCATGGGATTGTGGGATTTCTAGATGGTGTTGATGTTTCTGCTAAATATGCATGTGTTGTTTCTACTGTTGATAATTCTACTGTACATGATTTTGTTGTATATGATTTTGTTGTACATGATTCTGCTGTTGATAATTTTGCTGTTCATAATTTTGGTGTTGATAATTCTGCTGTTTATAATTTTGTTGTTTATAATTTTGTTATTCATAATTCTGCTATTCATAATTTTGTTGTTCGTAATTCTACTGTTCATAATTCTGCTATTCATAATTTTGTTGTTCATAATTTAGTTGTTCATAATTTTGTTGTTCATAATTCTGCTATTCATAATTCTGCTGTTCTTGATTTTGCTGATTTTGATAAATCCAAATATTTTGCTTCTAATCTTGTTAAATCTATTTTTGCATGTGCTTCTGCTGTCCATTCTGATCTATATATTGATCTTGCTGTTTTTGCATTTGCTTGTTTTGATAAAATTGAGATCCTTGCTGTTTCTGATTCTGCTTCTGATAAATCATTTGTCCCTGATTCTGTTTTCTCCGGTTGTTCTAAATTTGGTAATTCTGGTTATTCTGAAAATAATAACTCTGCATGTTCTACATTACCTTCCCCTATGAGACATGATCCTACTGTTTGGGAGGTTTTTGCAACCAGTTTGATACCTTCAATCCAAAAACCACCCACCCTTGACCTTAAGCCTTTGCCTGAGCATTTGAAGTGTGCATATTTGGGGGATAATGAGTAGCTTCTAGTGATTGTAGCCAAGAACCTCCTTGCTAAATAAGAGGTGAGATTACTGCAAGTCTTGAGAGAAAATAAGAGGGCCATTGGATGGACACTGACAAATATTCCTGGCATTAGCCCTTGCACCTGTATGCACAAAATTTTTCTTGAGGATGGAGCTAAATCAGTGCGCCAACCCTAGAGGAGACTGAACCCTCTGATTCTGGATGTGGTAAAGAAAGAGGTCACCAAGCTACTGCAAGCTGGTATTATTTACCCCATCGCTGACAGCACTTGGGTGAGTCCTGTATAGGTCGTTCCCAAGAAGTCTGGAGTGATGGTTACGGCCAACCAAAAGAATAAGTTGATCCCTACCAGAGTACAGAACAGTTGGCGAGTATGCATTGATTATAGGCGGCTCAACTAGGCCACTCGGAAAGACCATTACCCTTTTCCCTTCATTGATCAGATGCTGGATTATTTGGCTGGGAAATCCCATTATTGCTTCCTGGATGGATACACTAGATACTTTCAAATTCACATTGCACCTGAGGACCAGGAGAAGACTACATTCACCTTCCCCTTCGATACTTTTGCTTGCAAAAGGACGCCTTTCAGCCTCTGCAATGCCCCTGGTACCTTCCAGTGGTGCATGGTAAGTATTTTCTCTGACTTTCTAGAGGAGTGCATGGAGGTGTTTATGGATGATTTCACTGTCTATGGTTTTTCTTTTGATTCTTGTTTAGATAGTTTGTCTAGAGTACTGCATCGATGCATTAAAACTAACTTTGTCCTGAATTTTGAGAAATGTCACTTCATGGTAGAACAGGGTATAGTTTTGGGTCATGTAGTATCTAGTGAGGGTATTGTTGTTGACCCCGCAAAAATAGATGTGATTACTTGTTTATCTTACCCCACTTGCGTGTGGGAAGTTCATTCTTTTCTTGGACATGCCGATTTTTACAGGTGCTTTATCAGAGATTTCAGTCAAATAGCCCTTCCTCTATCTAACCTGTTGTAGAAAAATGTAGAGTTCTTGTTTGACTAGAAATGCATGTAGGCCTTTGATCACTTGAAGCGAGCTTTAACCAGTATCCCTGCCATTTAGCTACCTGATTGGACACTCTCATTCGAGCTTATGTGTGATGCATCTAACTATGATGTGGGAGCGGTCTTGGCACAGAGAGTGGGCAGAGCTTACCATGTGATCTACTATGTTTCACGCACTTTGGATGCTACTCAAGCAAATTACACAACCACAGAAAAGAACTTTTAGCAATTGTATTTGCATTGGACAAATTTCGTTCTTATTTGCTTGGTTCTAAGGTTGTGGTGTTTTCTGATCATGCAGCTCTGAAATTTCTTCTGAAGAAGCCTGAGGCTAAGCCACGATTGATTAGGTGGATGTTGCACCTCTAGGAATTTGATGTAGAGATTTGAGATAAGAGTGAAGCAGAGAACCTAGTGGCTGATCACTTGAACAGAATTGAGAGAGCCTCGGATCCCTTTCCCAATGATGATTCATTTCCTGATGAGCAGCTTTTACAGTTGTAAGGTAAGGTATTTTCTCCTTGGTTTACGGATATGGTCAATTTCCTGGTTGCTGGTGTTTTCCCTACATGTTTTACTAGGGCTCAGATTGATAAGTTGAAGAGTGAGTCTAAGTATTATGTGTGGGATGATCCTTATCTTTGGAGATTTTGTAGTGACCAGTTAATTAGGAGATGCATCCCTGATCATGAGTTTGATTCTGTTCTTAGCTTTTGTCATACATTTGCATGTGGTGGCCATTTTGGACCTACTCGTACAACTAGAAAAGTTTTGGACTCTGGTTTATATTGGCCTACCTTATTCCATGATGCATATGTATTTTATAAGTCTTGTGAACAATGCTAGAGAACAGGTAATATTTCTCGTAGGAATGAAATGCCCCAACAACCTTTACTGTTTTGTGAGATTTTTGATGTCTGGGGTATTGATTTTATGGGACTCTTTCCTGTTTCTTTTGGCTTTGTTTACATTTTGTTGGCTATTGATTATGTCTCCAAGTGGGTGGAGACGAGAGCCACTCGGACTGATGACTCCAAGGTTGTTGTCGATTTTCTTAGATCACATATTTTCTACAGATTTGGAGTCCCGAGAGCTATCATTAGTGATCAGGGTTTGCATTTTTGCAATCAGAGCATGGAGGCTTTGATGAAAAAGTATGGGGTCTTGCATAGGGTTTCTGTAACACCTCAAAAATACGTATTTTATTTGTTTTCGTCGATTCCGAATTATTGAGTAATTCGACTGACTTCTGTGAATTTTATGATTTATGTGACTTTTAGGAATTTCTGGGAGTTTTTACGTTTTTGATTATTTTAATATTATTTTTGGGTTGTATATATATGCCTTTGTATTTTATTTCTTTCTCTCAATCCTTAATTATTTTTACTAATCTGATTTGATTTTCATGAGTTTCACAATTAATATGATTTTTGTGATATTTTGATATTTTTGAATATTATAATATATTTTAGATATTTTAAGATATTTTGAATATTTTATTATATTTTACATATTTTAAGATATTTTAGGATATTTTGAGATATTTTGAATATTATATTATATTTTTGATATTTTTTGAATATTTAATATATCTCGATATTTTTGTCGTTATATGTGCCCCGGGAGGGCCCTAAAAGTAAAAATTTTTATTAGTCAGAAAGCTTTGTACTGTTGATTCGGAGTCAGGGGATCTTACTAAACCCGAAACCAGAGACAATTTTTGAAGTTTTATTTTCCTACGATTTTATCTGACAAATAAAATCGGGGTATGTTTTATTATCCATTAGATGATATTTTTCTTGAAAAATATCTAGTGGATGATTCTAGACGCAAGCCTAGTCATCCACTCTAGAATGTTCTAGACGATGACTCATCGTTTGGTGACTAGCCTAGTGACTCACATGTTCCAGACTGTTTTATCCATTATTATCTAGAATGTTTTATATAATAAGAATGCATTTGTAATGAATTTTCAAGAATTAAAGAAGTAAACCAAATTCTATTAGAAAGGTGATATAGTAACAAAATGAACAAAACCTTTGAAAAATACTTGTTTTTGAATTTTAAAGTATAGTAGAAATTTCTAACGTGAATTTAGGAATAATAAACCAAAGAAATGAATTTTTAGAGAGAAAACGTAGAAAATATAATTTTAGTAGATTTTATAGACAAAATACTGTCGGATTTTATTAAAAATAGACAAATAAAAGAAAACGTTTTGCAATAAATTCAAGATGTAAGGAAAATTATTTTACATAGTTTTAAAGTAGTGAAAATAGCTTACGTAGTTTTAAAACAGAGATTTTAGGACTATTCGGTAAAGAAAACAATCTAAAAATCTTACGCAATTGAGAAAACGATTTTAAAATAGTGCGCGATTTTAAAAATAGCAAAATATATTTACGCGATTTGAAAACATTTGTAAAAACGATGAAATTGTGAAAACGCAATGAAATTTCTACGCGATTGATGAAAACAACGAGTTTTGCTGTCGAGCCAAAGTGGTGGACCCAAACATGTAGAAATATGATACTGTCAAGTGAGATGTACTATATGTTGGAATTTTGAGGTTATGGGTATTTATGTAATTATGGTTCATAAATATGCATTGAGTTGGTATGCATAGTCGATGGCTGTGATGACTTTTGTTGTTTAGGAATGAATGAGAGCTGGATAGTGTGATCCAAGTGGGTGATCTACTTGGGACGTCAGGGCGCGGTTATTCATAGTGACCTATTTGTCACATTATATGCCTGGCCATGATGTACCGTTGCAACGCACTGGCGTATTGTCCCGACAAACATTATTTATGTCTTGCATCTAGCTTAGACTGTCATTATGGGTGACAGATCTTCTAGACCATTCACATTCGAACTATTTAGCTCCATGGAGTAGGAATATGAGGCATTGTGCATATACATAGTCTGTGTACCTAATGTGGTAGCATTGTCGGGATACATTTTATGGTGACATAATCATTATATATGTATATTATGGTTTATTGTATCAATTGTTTTATTTGTTATGGTAATATTATGGCTGTTCATTTTATTGCAATATATGCTTATTAGAATTATTTATAAATTGATAACATGATTATACTTGTGATATTTGTGTGTATGGAATGACTTTGTCAGTCGTATCATTCTTTGCTACCATCCTGGTTTTGGTGAAAGGGGATCTCACCTCTTTGCTGCATTGTTTGTTGTGTTTGTATTGTTTAAATTTGTATAGTAGGCGAATGAAGTTTCTTAGACTTAACTGGAGACAATGTTCTGAGTTCGGTGACGGCATCAAGGAGGAATCTTCTCAGTTTCAACAGTGTGCAGTTTGGTGGAGAAACGGAACATGTATGTTAAATTTTCTTATTAGTGTTGTTACCGTGCTATCAAGTAGGACCCATCATTGGGTTTGCTACTGTTTCTTGAGTCTTCAAATTATGTTTTAATGTTGTCGAATATTTTATGGTATAATAAACATGTGTATTAATTAGTTTAGTCTAATTCCTGTATTAGTTATATTTTCGGTAAGTTTATATTGTCAGCAAAAAGAAATTTTAAGAATTCATATTTTATAACTCAAAGTCTTTTGTTAAATGGTTTTCAGGTTTTAAATTTTAGTCGAAAATGTGATGCCCTACGGAGGGTGTTACAGTTTCTACACCTTACCACTCCCAGACTAATGGACAAGCTAAGGTTTCCAACAGTGAGATCAAGCAGATACTCTAGAAGACAGTTCAACCTAACAAAAAGGACTAGAGCAAGAGGCTTGAAGATACTTTATGGGCTTACCGGACTGCTTATAAGACACTGATCGGGATGTCTCCGTATTGGATTGTTTTTGGCAAAGCATGCCATCTACTAGTGGAAATTGAGCATCGCACATTCTGGGCGGTGAAGAGGTGCAACTTGGACCTAGATCAAGCAGGCATAGAAAGGAAGCTACAGTTGCTGCAATTGGAGGAGATCTACTTAGAGGCTTATGAAAGTTCCAAACTCTATAAAGAGAAGACTAAAGCCTTCCATGATAAGATGATTCTGAAGAAAACATTTGAGATTGGCCAAAAAGTTCTCCTCTACAACTCCCGCCTCAAGCTCATGCCCGGGAAGCTCCGATCTAGATGGTCAGGTCCATTTGTTGTCACAAACATTCTTCCTTCTTATGTTGTGCAGATTACAAGTGAGGCCACTGCGAAAGCTTTCTCAATCAACAGCCATCGACTCAAGCCATTTTATGAGGGAGCTCAAGCTTAAGCAGACGATGTGGAGGCGATCACCTTGCAAGAAGCCATCTAGCCCACTTGATCAGGTTGTTTCTTTCTCCTTTCTCTTATTTTGCTTGTCTCATATTTGTTGATGCTATTGCTGGTTTACTACTGATTTTTGAGTTTTACATTGAGGGCAATACAAATTTTAAGTGTGGGGGAGAGATTTAGCATGTTGTCTGCTATTTTTCTATTTTCTTTGTTTCTATTTTGCTACATTTTTGCTGTTTTTAATTTTTGTTTTCTGTAAATAAAAAAAATTGATGATGTTATGAGATTTGTGATGTTTATGAGTTTGAAGCAATTGAAATTTAAGGTTATTGCATGATTGAATAAATTTTCTTCTTTCTTGAAGCTGATTTACTTGGTAGTGAGTGTTTGAATTGGTGATTGAGTTCGATAGATGCATACCTTGTGAGATTTTGAGCCTATTGATGGATAGATTTAACATTGCACCATTCCCTTCTTTCTTGTGTGTTTTTCACTCATATAAATATTCACTCTAGAACTTGCTTTGATTCTTTTTGAGGTTACGTTTCACTTGTATGCATGAACATGATTGAGGTCTTCTTTCTTGATTAGCTACTTTGGCCAAATAGCCAACCTTGCATCATTTCCCTTTGATTAACCCCCTTGAGAGCCTATTTGCCTTTTCTTTGTTTTAGCTCATTTTATGCCTTTGTGAAAAACCATGATTTTACCTTACCTTAGGGAATAAGAGAGCATTGGTTCATTCTCATTTGAGAAGCTCTTTTACTTGTGGGCAATTAATAGTTCAAGTGTGGGGGGTGTGCAAATTGATGTGTAATATGCAAGGTGATTAAAAATATATATATAGAAATAAAAAAAAATGAAATGAAAAAAGAAGAGAAAAAGAATGAATGCAAGAAAGGTTGTGAAAGCAAAAGGAAAAGAATATGAAAGAGAATGTGCACTACATGAATTTGGGGGGGGGGGAATTTTCATGCTTGTTACTTGTCAATTGAGTTCCTCCCCATTGCTCTTTTTTTCTCTTGGGTGCTTAACTTGTCATATCCATATTGTTTCCTTCCCTTACCTTGGCCCCATTACAACCTTGAATAGAGTCCTCTTGATTTTTATGTGCATGTGTTTAGTAGTGGAGAAGTAGAAGATAAGCAAGCTTATGGTAGTGCAATTTTCATGGGTTGAATTGAGTGAAATACTTACCTTGTAAACACTTGAGGGTTGAGAGTGTATCTTGTGAGGGTCTATCATTCTTGATTCAAGCTTTTCAATTTGAAGCTACCTTGCTTGTTGGTTTCAGTTGTGAAGAAATGTTAACTCATAAATGTTTTGATCCCTTAAACTTTTGGTTGTTCTTCTTGCTATAAACTTTTGCATTCTTGAATGTCATTGGAATTTGAGTTCTTTTTGTTGATCTCTTGTGCCCTTGTTTTGATCTTGTGTGTTTTGCCCAGGAGTGCAAAATGTTAAGTGTGGGGGAATTTGATAATCACATATTTGATTCATTAATAAACCCTCATGTTTTGTTAATTGCACTCTCCAGTTTCTTAAATTGATTGAGTTTGGTCATAATTTATGAGTTTGGGCTCAAATTGGGCCTAATTGAATTTTTTAGCATTATTGGCCTTTGACACTGTTTCTGTATTTTGGGATAACTTGAGTTCTGAATATCTGACAATCATGAACTTTACCTTGTAGGAAAACTAAGAGGAATCTCTACAACTTTAATGAAGAGCTCGATGTTTCATTCAGATGTCTAGTGGGCCTAATTTTGCTTGGAAGTTAGAATACGAGTTTAGAGACCCTTCGATGTTGTTTTGGTCATAACTTGAGTTATAGATCTCCAAATTGCATGGGGTTTGGGCCCAAATGTTCATGACTGACCCAACTTTGTAATTAATGGGTTTTTAATTATGTAAAGCCAAAATAAGGGGTAGTTTAGATGGTGGTAAGTCAGAAACCGAGGCACCTTTTGTAACGTTCTAATATTGCTATCTTATTATCCCTATATAATAGTTGATGATAAGAATGCTTAAGCATTACTTTACATTTTTATTCTAATAAATATATCTATAATCACTTAAGAAAGTCATCATAGAGGGCCTTATGATATGTAAATGGATATGCACCTTATACAAATATTATACAACACTAGCCTTAACCAAGGCTTGAAGTGTTACATAATTGCTTACATTACCAAAAAAAAGGTAAAAAGAAATACAATATAACAACAAAAAGTAAACTATATGAAACTAGTCTCTAGTCTCCTTCTTCATCTTACTCTTTGAGAGGATTTCATCTGGAATTACATGATACACAAAGGAGTGAGAAATAATATTTCTCAGTATAAGTTATCAAAACCAGTTAAAAATATCGTAATAAACATGATTCAACTTATACTGAAAAGTAAATCACATTTATACTATCACAATAGTATGCATTACCAAATGAAGATATTAGGTTAAGAATACATTTGTTCATTCTTATATACTTAGTTCACTTACAAACTAGGTACACATTTCTTGTTTTTTTTTAGAATATTGACTTCTAAGGTTTATCTCTTGTAAATGGAGAAATTATGTATTTTCCACATTACTTGTAACGATGGCACTTGGTTAGGAATAACTTGTTCCTTTAGAAACTTCTTTGATCCCTTACCTTCTTTGACCATATGATCTTACATCATATAAGTTACACTTCAAGATAAACCATGTCAACTTATTCTAATTCATTATTATCTAACACCAATTCTCTTCACCTCTATAGTGAATTTAGATAACAATAGGTTATCATTGGTGATACACCCTTTTCTTAAACAACCTCTGCTCTTAGCTATTATAGAGTTCATCCTAATCTATACATGCCAAAAGAATTACCTCTTATAGCATTTTCTCAACTAGTATATTCTATATAATTCTTTTATCATCCCTTTTTGTTATTGGATAACCAACAACTTAGTTAACAATTTCTCTATGGAAATGTACCTCAAACTTGTCTAGATAGGGTCTGAAAATTCTGTTCATGTACTCCATAAACACTGTTGGAGCATTAGTTAACCCAAAGGACATCACAAGATGCTCATAATGTCCATATCTAGTTCTAAAGGCGGTCTTAGGGATATCTTCATCCCTAACTCGAACTTGATGATATCCAGACCTTAGATCAATCTTAGAAAACACTGAAGCTCCTCTTAGTTGATCTATCAGATCATCTATTCTAGGCAATGGATACTTATTTTTGATGGTTACCTTATTTAATTGTCTATAATCTACACATAACCTCATGGTACCATCTTTCTTCTTCACAAGCAATACTGGTGCTCCCCATGGAGAAACACTAGGCCTAATGAATTTCTTGTCCAGCAAATCCTCTATTTGTTTCTTCAGCTCTGCTAACTCAAGTGGTGCCATCCTATAGGGTGCTATAGATATAGGTCCTGTACCCGGCACTAAATCTATAGTAAATTCTATTTCTCTCTCTGGTGGCAACTCACATCACTGGAAATACCTCAGGGTATTCCCTTACTACAGGTATTCTATCTAGGGTTTGCTCAACTTCTACATCTAAAGAGAAAAGAAGAACATATCCTAAAGCTCCTTCTACCAAACAGTGATTAACTTGATTAGCATTGAGATAAACATTCTGTGAAGAAACACCACTAGTAGGAACATCAGACATAAAGACTAAGGTCTTATCTGAACAATTTAGGATCACATGGTTGGATGACAACCAATCTGTAACACCCCAATTTTTAGAAAATGTACCGAATGTACTGTTTACTGTTTTTCAAACTTTTGTGTGAATGACCGTTGTGTCCCTTTTTTACTGTTTCTCGATTTCTGCATGAAATACAAATACGTTTATACAGGCTCAAATTTTATTTGGTCTTTTTACGTAATTTGTTTCAAGACGGTAAAATAAAAGTTTTTCCGAGCTACTGTTTTAATTTTTCTGGAAGATATACAGACAATTAATATTGTCTGTAATTTTATTTGAACTTTTTGGATGATTAGCTACGTTGTGGGAAAAAATAAGAAAATGACCATTACATCCCGAACGTGCTGTTTGTACTGTTTTTGCTGTTTTTAATTGTTTTCTACTTGATTTAGTGTCCAATATTACTGTCTGTGATTTTATATGGACTTTTTGTGTGATTTGCTACGGACGGAAAATAATATTTTTTCGGACCGGTAAAATCTATTTTTAATTATTCGGAGGCGGGGATCTTACTAAACCCAATTCTGAATGAGCCTAAAATTAATCTTTTAATTTTTAGGATTTAATCACAAATAAAATAATTTTGTATTATTATAATATTATTTTATTAGTCAGTATAACTTAATGACAGTGGACCTGAAAATGTTTTACGGGACCCACGTTTAGCCAATACAGTTAACTTAGTAGCTTAATTAATCATCATTAGTGAAGGAACTCTCTAGAACATGGTGACTAGCTTAGTGACTAGGTTAGTGTGATGATGAAGCTTAGTGACAAGGCTTAGTGACTAGGTTAGAAGGAGCCAATAGGAAACAAGCTTGCTAACCAAGTTTTAATCTTGACCTTTGAAGCATCCAAGGGCTTGGATGAAACCAAGCAAATGCACACCTTGCATGCAATGAAGTCTACGGCCAAGAGGGGTTGGAAGACCATTCTTCACTTCATCTTTCATGATTTTCTCTCTTCTCTCTCATCCAAGAACCCTAAACACCATTGTTGCTTCCTTTCTTCACCATTCGGCCAAGACAATATCTACACCATCCAATCACCCAAAATTTCTTCTAACCAAGTTTTCTAAACCTAAACACAATCCTAAGAACATCTCTAGTTGAGAGTTCTTGCAAATTTCTTCATTTGAAGCTTGAAAACCTACTTGGAAGTTTGTACCAAGGAGGTGAAATCTCTTGTTTTTCTTTTCTAAATCCTTTTTTAAAGTTCTAAGCCATGATTTATCCATGGTTTAGGTTCTCTTTTAATGGTTAGTAACTTGTAGTTTTGTTTAAGTTTGCTAGGTATTTTGAAGGAGAAAACCGTGACCTAGGAGGAGTGAAAGAAATCCTTTTTGTCTTCATTTAAGGTAAGAAGAAGACAAATCTTATCACCTATGGATGGTGGTAAGAAGATGGAGTTTGATTTTGTGATTGTAGAATCCATAAGGATTCATGTTTGTGCTTGTTAGTAGCTTATTTGATGTGGTTGTGTATTTATTAGTAGCTTTCCTATTTGTTGTTTGTAATAGTTTGCATGTCTACAAGCTTTAATTTGCATGTCTACAAGCTTTGATAATATTGCATGTGTTAGAATTGCATGATAAAGTATAGAATTGCATGATAATGTATAGGATGTGAATAACATGTCAAGGAAATGCATGTGTGTTCCAAAGAACACTACACCAAGGCTCACGGCCACTAACAAAATGGAGAACCAAAATGTTCTCTTAATTTTCTTAAAAGGTAATTTAATTAACCTAGGAGAATTAAGAAGGTTTCAAGTTGATTAGATCAAAGAAAATGAATTTAGAAATCAAATGGTAAGACTTAGTATTTTCGGCCAACATGCCTAAAATGAATGTATTGATTTCAAAAACCAATTTCTAAAACAATGGTTAAATGAATTTAGACAATACAATAAGTTTGACATGTATTTAGAAGATGAGAAATAATTTAGAAATCAATTTCAAAGGATTTAGGAAATTCGGCCAACATGCCAAACTAGATATTCTTGATTTCTAAAATCAATTCCAAACCATTTTCAAGTATAAAGAAGGCATTATATGTTAACAAGAATTTTTTTTTCTTCTAAAAAGAGTTTTTAAGAAATCAATAGATTAGAATTAATTTGAGGAATTAAAATTAATGATTTTATTGTTATAAAGGAAATACAGTAATCTTTAAGAATTCCTAACATATGGCTCATGCTATATTTTGAAGCATGTTAGGAGTTTTTAAAAGATTAAATTATTCGGTTTATTTAAATAAACAAAGTTTTTATGAAAAATTAGGAAACCATTATTATTAAAATTCTAAAAAAAATACTGTCAATTTTTAGTAAAAACGGATAAATAAGATAGAAAAGATGCCCAAAAGATAGTATACGGTATGGAAAATATTATACGTAGTTTAAACATATTAATTATTATTTTTGTTTATTTAAACAGTGAATTTTAAGGAATTCGGTCAAGAAAATGATTTAAAAATCCTACACGATTGAGAAAACGTATTAAAAATTCTACGCGATTTTAAAAACAGAAAAATATATTTACCCGATTTATAAACGTTTGTAAAAACAACGGAATTGTGAAAACGCGATAAAATTCCTACGCGATTGACCGTTACTGTATTTATTTTTCGCTGTCGGGAAAATGTGAACCCGTACAGGCTTTTGAGGATTTTTCGCTATCGGGAAAATGTGAACCCGTACAGGCTTTCTATTTTTCTGCCATTGAGGGCATATTATTATCTTGAGGGCATTTTCGTAATTTCATATTTTTTGGAATTATGTATTGAGTTTATGCCAAATTTTTGGTGGATTGGTTGATGAGACGAATCACATCGTGTTGTCGATGCGATAAACGTAGTGTGGTTCATTGTTCTAATGAACTTGGAGACGTTAGTGTACGGTATCCCATATGTGGACAGTTGGTAGCTTCGCTGGGCCGTGGTAAACCGATAGCACACTAATGGACTCGACACGTACTATATTTAATCGAGATTTGTAAAGTCTAGTAGTACATTTGCCTGTAGTGTCACAACGTGAGACCGTGAACTACACCACGCCTGGATGATGGATTCTTGTGTCGTGGGGCTATAGACGCAACGTGTGACAGCGCAATAGTTGGTTGGGCAGCCGTGGTACTAATAGATTTTTGCGAGTCATTCTCTCTGATATCTTTGTGGTTTTTTTAGCTCCATGGAGTAGGGTGTGTCTTATACTTATTTATTGGGATCTATTTATTTATTTTGTCTTATCTATTTATTTTTGTCTTATCTATTTATTATATTGATATTGATTTATTTGTTTACTTGTATTTGTTTTATCTATTGTTGTATTGTATCATTTGTTTCTTGTTTTATTTTATCTGTGATGGTATATTGTTGGGATATTTAAATCTTTTGAATCTTTACACTACTCTATTACTTATTAATGTTATAGCTTTTCATATTACATGAACTGTATATCTGTTATTTGTCGTCTTCTTATTGGCCATGTTTGTGGTGATTTTAGATTGTCTTACCTCTTTATTGTATGTGTTTTCTGTGTATTCCTGTTTATATGGTAAAGAGTTTGAGGAAGAGGAACAACCTCTAGAGATTCTGTATACCGAGGAAGAAGAGGAACAACAAGAGGAAGATCAGTTCGACGACCAAGAACTATCCGATCATCCATATCCTTTGGATTGATTGTGGGTGATGGCAGTGCCAGGATTTTTGGGGTTTGTACAGTTAGAGTTTCATGGAGGTTCATTGGCTTGGCATCTGCGAGGAGATCGAGATTCTGTGACATATGTAGGACGGCTGACTGTGACTCTACGTCATCGGTTTGATGGAGAGCCGATCATGACTACGACAGTATTTCTACACTTAGAGTTACCCTTATCCATTAGGCGTCATTGGGGTAGGATATCCACTGAGCCTAGTGAGATGACACTCGTATCGACTGCGCGATCTCATTATCGCCGAGAGTCGAGACATCTGGGATATTTGTCTCCTGATGATCATTTTCATGTTGAGAGTGATCCTTCAGAGGATTGAATATGCATGATGTTTTTTTTTGGGCGCGTCTGCGTATGTCTGTATATATTGACTCTTTTATTGCTTTATTTACTGTTTTCGTTTAAATATTTGTAGTTTTAGTTGTAAATTATTTGTACAACTTATAACTGAAATTATCTGTATATTATAAGTAATGTTGTTTTGTTTAATTGCTATTTCCGCATATTTTATTTAACAATATTCTGTTTATCAGGAATTATCTTACAATATGTAATATTATTTAACAAATGTTTTACAACTTGGGTAAATTTTATTTATTTATTTTATTTTTCTTTATATGTGTGGCATCCCCAAAGGGGTGTTACACAATCCATACCAAGGATGACATCTATATCCACAAGAGGTAAACAAATAAGGGTTACAATGAAGACTCTTCCCTCAATTGTTATATTACAATCAAGACATACTTTGGAAGTTATGACTAGTTTACCGGTAGGTGTAGAAACAGACAAGTCATATGGTAGTTCTGACAAAGGTAACTCCAACATCCTTACACAATCATAAGAAACAAAGGAGTGGGATGCTCCCGAATCATACATAACATTTAAAAGATGATTACGAATTATGCATTTACCTTGGATAAGATCTGGAGACTAGGCCCCCACCTTTCCGCTTAGAGTGTAAACTCGTCCCTTAGCTAGTGGCTTTGGGGTAGACATAACCTCCTTATTCTGAGGACAATCTTTGGAGAAATGTCCCGGCTGCTCACATGTATAGCACACAGACTGGCCTGCCAAACACTTTCCTCCATGAACTTTCTTACATTTAGGGCACCTTGGTATTTTAGAACTCTTCTTGTCTTTTCCTTTAGGATTACTTAACTTGTTAGCCACCTGCTTATTCTTATCGTCCTCCCTTTTTCTCTTTGGAACATCTTGCATCCTTTCCTCCACTTGAGGACTATGAATACTCGACTCCACAATCCTACACTTATTAACCAAAGCAAGAAAGTCCCTAATCTCCATAGGTCTCACCATACTCTTGATTTCACTTCTCAAACCGGTCTCAAATTTCAAGCATCTTCATTTCTCATCTGGATGATAACGAAACTGTGAAGAAAACTTTGATAATTCTTCAAACTTGGCTACATACTGCCCTACTGACATGTTTCCTTGTATCAACTGCATAAACTCCACTTCTTTTTCATCATGTAGAGTTTGCGGAAAGAACTTCTCCACAAAGACTGTTTTGAAGAACTCCTAAGATATCTGATGTCCAACCACTTCTTGTACCCTTTTGGTACCTTCCCACCAATACTCCGCTTCTCCTTTCAACATGTAGGAGGCGAAGGTCACTTTTTGTTCATCCGAACAAGCCATCACATTAAAAATCTTTTCCATATCTTTAAGCTACTCCTCCACTTTGACGGGATTAAACTCGCCTCTAAACGGTGGAGGATTCATCTTACGAAAGAAAGATAAATCTAGAAAATTCTGATTTCTTCCAACTTGTTGAACTTCCTGAATTGGCTGTTCAGAATGTGGAGGTTGTTGAGGTGGATTTGCTGCTTCCATCCTTTCAAGCACTCTTGCCATGATATTAGTCATATTCACAAAAGCCTCAGTCATATCTGGACCTGGTGGATTCGAATTCCCTGCACTTCTAGTTTACTTTTTGGGTGCCATAGATTCCTGTGTACACAGAGACAACATATATTGAGCTGCAGTCTCAATACTATGTAACCGTGCAACAGTAACTAATAACAAACCAATTTAAGCAAAACATGCGATTCTATAATCACATCTTATATATAAACAAGAAACACAAATTATAACAAGGAATTCTTAAATATATCTAAGCATAGTCAGTCTATACCCCGGCTCAACAGGATGAACTGCTCTGATACCATAATGTAACGTTCTAATATTGCTATCTTATTATCCCTATATAATAACTGATGATAAGAATGCTTAAGCATTACTTTACATTTTTATTCTAATAAATATATCTATAATCACTTAAGAAAGTCATCATAGAGGGCCTTATGATATGTAAATGGATATGCACCTTATACAAATATTATACATCACTAGCCTTAACCAAGGCTTGAAGTGTTACATAATTGCTTACATTACCAAAAAAAAGGTAAAAAGAAATACAATATAACAACAAAAAGTAAACTATATGAAACTAGTCTCTAGTCTCCTTCTTCATCTTACTCTTTGAGAGGATTTCATCTGGAATTACATGATACACAAAGGGGTGAGAAATAATATTTCTCAGTATAAGTTATCAAAACCAGTTAAAAATATCATAATAAATATGATTCAACTTATACTGAAAAGTAAATCACATTTATACTATCACAATAGTATGCATTACCAAATGAAGATATTAGGTTAAGAATACATTTGATCATTCTTATATACTTAGTTCACTTACAAACTAGGTACACATTTCTTGTTTTTTTTTAGAATATTGACTTCTAAGGTTTATCTCTTGTAAATGGAGAAATTACGTATTTTCCACATTACTTGTAACGATGGCACTTGGTTAGGAATAACTTGTTCCTTTAGGAACTTCTTTGATCCCTTACCTTCTTTGACCATATGATCTTACATCATATAAGTTACACTTCAAGATAAACCATGCTAACTTATTCTAATTCATTATTATCTAACACCAATTCTCTTCACCTCTATAGTGAATTTAGATAACAATAGGTTATCATTGGTGATACACCCTTTTCTTAAACAACCTCTGCTCTTAGCTATTATAGAGTTCATCCTAATCTATACATGCCAAAAGAATTACCTCTTATAGCATTTTCTCAACTAGTATATTCTATATAATTCTTTTATCATCCCTTTTTGTTATTGGATAACCAACAACTTAGTTAACAATTTCTCTATGGAAATGTACCTCAAATAAAGCTTTAACTCTGTTAGAATCATGTCTCCGTTGGTTCTTAAGGAGCTGTATTTCAATCAAGTGTAACTAACTCATTTTCTGGTTTCTGGTTAGCGCGCCGCGGCGCTCACTCTCCCCACGTCACAGCGGCAGCAGCAGAAATGGAATTCTGCAGAACCAGCGTTCGTGGTACTGTTCCAATAGCCAATTTTCTTGAATTTGGCCATTTTCTGTTAATTTCTTGATAGTATTAAGTCTCTAACTAATTTATTATTGGATAGGGAACCTTAGATACTATCAAGCACATCTTAATTTGAACCTATGGTATAAGAACCCTCATGCTTAATTCAAAACTCTAAAATGAGTCTCAATAAGCTAAAAGAGAAATCTGAAGCTTCTAATTCAAGTTTTTACTCTAAACAAATCATAAATCATCATACAAAAATAATCATGCAACTTCTACACATCCTACTCTCTTAGAATTCAATTTAGCATATTAGGTTGTTTAGAGCAAACATGAAGAGAATAGAGAAATTAGAAGAAGAGAAGTTCTACCCCTTACCTTCAAGGTTCCCAAGCTGCAAAAAAAATGAAACCAAACTTGATTGAAGCTCAAGCTTTAGCTTTGCCCTTAGCCTTCCTGTTTCTCTCTTCCTCTTCCTTAGTCTTTTCTTCTTCTTCCTTTAGGTTTTTTTCATTTTCTGTTTCTGTTTTTTCCCAAATGAAACCAACCGTAAATTGCATGCTTAATAATAGCAAGCAATAGTAAAAAATAAGGGCTACCAACGTGGATAAATCTCAGCCATGAAATATATACTGATAAACCTCTGTTTATTAAAAACATTCAACTTTAGCTAAATTAAGATTTTCAGCTTCCATCAACTTTGAAATAAATACTAAGTTTCATCAAAATTATTGTTCCACTGAAATCTTAATTTTCCGTATTTGCTGGAGTCACTCCAGTATATAAAAAAAACAAAACTAGTATGCCTAAAAATACCAAACTGACTCCGATTTCTCTCAAATTTTAACCACAACTTATAACATACATTTGTGACTTAGGAGTAAATTATCCATACTTAAAACCCTTATTTAAACAGTTTATGCTAATAACTGAGTCATTTTAAGCTACTTTTTACCTTTGGAGCTGCAACAAAGTGTCTAACTAAACTCAGTTCGCCACCAAACACAACAGACAAGTTAAACAAGTCATATGTTACCCTTGTATACATATAAAAGTCTAACATGTTATTGAGGGTATTACATTTCTCCCCTCCTTTTTAAAATTTTGACCTCAAAATTGCTTACCTGATAAGAGTAACTCTGGATAATTTTGTTGTATGTAGGACTCTAGCTCCCAAGTAGCCTCTTCGGTGTTCTTGTCTCCCCATAAAACCTTCACCAGAGGAATCTGCTTACCTCTAAGCTCTTTGACCCCTCTGTCTATGATCTTTACTGGGTGTACAACATAAGACAAATCATCTTTTAACTGTACAGATTCAATTTCTATGACATGTAAAGGATCTGGATTATACTTTCTTAATTGCGACACATGAAAAACATTATGAAGGTTTGACAAACTGGGGGGAAGGGCTATTTGGTATGCTACAGGTCCAACTTTCTTTAGGATTTGATAGGGACCAAGAAAACGTGGATGTAACTTCTTAGTTTTCAATGCTCTGCCAATCCCTATGGTAGGAGTAACTCTTAAAAAAACATGTTCTCCCTCAACAAACTCAAGAGGCCTTCTTCTTTTATCAACATAACTCTTTTGCCTATTGTAAGCAGTAACCAACCTATCTTTAATCATTTTAATTTGCTCAGTGGTCTGCTGGACCAACTCTGGACCTAGGATGGTTCTCTCACCTATCTCATACCAACACAAAGGTGATCGACACCTCCTCCCATACAAAGCTTCATAAGGTGCCATACCTATACTGGAATGATAACTGTTATTGTAGGCAAACTCTACTAATGGTAAGAATTTATCCCAACTACCCTGTTGTTCTAAAACACATGCCCTGAGCATATCTTCTAGAGTTTGGATTGTTCTCTCTGTTTGCCCATTTGTTTGAGGGTGATAAGCTGTGCTAAGATTCAACTTAGTCCCAAATGCCTTCTGCAAGGCTCCCTAAAATCTAGAGGTGAATCTAGGATCTTTATTAGATACTACGCTTATGAGGACTCTATGCAATCTAACTATCTCTCTCAAATACAACTGGGCATATTTCTCTAGAGAATAGTTAGCTTTTATTGATAAGAAGTGGGCAGATTTGGTTAATCTATCCACAATAACCCAAATTGCATCAAATCCCTCTTGAGTTTTAGGCAAACCCATTACAAAGTCCAGGGAGATTTCATCCCATTTCCACTCAGGAATTTCCAATGACTGTAGAGGTCCTGCAGGTTTCTGATGTTCAATTTTCACTTTCTGACAAACTAAACACCTTGAGACATAGTCAGCTATGTCTCTTTTCATTCCAGGCCACCAAAACATTTTCCTTAAATCTTGATACATTTTAGTGGATCCGGGATGGATGGTATACTTACTCTTATGAGCTTCTTCAAGGATTCTTTCTTTGACTTCTGATTCTCTTGGAATACACAGTCTGTTTCTAAACTTTATAATTCCATCATTAGACATATCAAAATCCTCTTGAGTTCCTATAAAAATCTGTTCACTAATGTCTCTTAGAGTTTCATCCTCCTTTTGGGCTTCTAAAATTTGAGTCCTAAAGTCATTTACTATGTCTACTTTACTTGCAAATAGACTATGTGGCATCACAGTTACCTCGAGACTCAAATCTCTGAACCTTTCAAGAAGTTCACTCTCTTAGACCATCATTCGAGACACATGTAGGAATTTCCTACTTAAAGCATCAGCCACTACATTGGCTTTACCCGGATGATATTTCAACTCAAAATCATAATCCTTTAAGAATTTCATCCATCTTCTTTGTCTCATATTCAGCTCCTTTTGATCAAACAAATATTTTAAACTTTTATGGTCACTGAACACCTCAAATTTAACCCCATAAAGATAGTGCCTCCAAATCTTTAAGGCAAACACTACCGCTGCTAATTCCAAATCATGGGTAGGGTAGTTTTCCTCATGTGGCCTTAACTGCCTGGATGCATAGGCAACAACTCTCCTATTTTGCATCAAAACACACCCTAATCCCATCTTTGAAGCATCACAAAATACTTCAAAGTTTTCATGAGGATTTGGAATTACCAACACAGGTGTAGTGGTCAATCTCTTCTTTAACTCTTGGAAGCTATTCTCACAATCCTGACTCCATTCAAAACTACTTCCTTTCCTAGTTAACCTAGTCAAAGGTAGTGCTAATTGAGAAAAGCCCTTAATGAACCTTCTATAGTAACCGGCTAGACCTATAAAACTTCTAATTTCGGTGACAGAGGTAGGTCTCTCCCATTGTACTACAGCTTCTACTTTACTAGGTTCCACTGAGATTCCTTCTTTTGAAATAACATGGCCCAAAAACTGTACTTCCGTTAATCAAAATTCACACTTGGATAATTTAGCAAACAACTTTTTCTCCTTAAGGATATCTAACACTGTTCTAACGTTCTGCCCATGTTCTTCTCTTGTCTTAGAATAGATAAGGATGTCATCAATGAATACCACAACAAACTTGTCTAGATAGGGTCTGAAAATTCTGTTCATGTACTCCATAAACACTGCTGGAGCATTAGTTAACCCAAAGGACATCACAAGATACTCATAATGTCCATATCTAGTTCTAAAGGCAGTCTTAGGGATATCTTCATCCCTAACTCGAACTTGATGATATCCAGACCTTAGATCAATCTTAGAAAACACTGAAGCTCTTCTTAGTTGATCTATCAGATCATCTATTCTAGGCAATGGATACTTATTTTTGATGGTTACCTTATTTAATTGTCTATAATCTACACATAACCTCATGGTACCATCTTTCTTCTTCACAAGCAATACTGGTGCTCGCCACGGAGAAACACTAGGCCTAATGAATTTCTTGTCCAGCAAATCCTCTATTTGTTTCTTCAGCTCTGCTAACTCAAGTGGTTCCATCCTATAGGGTGCTATAGATATAGGTCCTGTACCCGGCACTAAATCTATAGTAAATTCTATTTCTCTCTCTGGTGGCAACTCTGCTACATCACTGGGAAATACCTCGGGGTATTCCTTTACTACAGGTATTCTATCTAGGGTTTGCTCAACTTCTACATCTAAAGAGAAAAGAAGAACATATCCTAAAGCTCCTTCTACCAAACAGTGATTAACTTGATTAGCATTGAGATAAACATTCTGTGAAGAAACACCACTGGTAGGAACATCAGACATAAAGACTAAGGTCTTATCTGAACAATTTAGGATCACATGGTTGGATGACAACCAATCCATACCAAGGATGACATCTATATCCACAAGAGGTAAACAAATAAGGGTTACAATGAAGACTCTTCCCTCAATTGTTATATTACAATCAAGACATACTTTGGAAGTTATGACTAGTTTACTGGTAGGCGTAGAAACAGACAAGTCATATGGTAGTTCTGACAAAGGTAACTCCAACATCCTTACACAATCATAAGAAACAAAGGAGTGGGATGCTCCCAAATCATACATAACATATAAAAGATGATTACGAATTATGCATTTACTTTGGATAAGATCTGGAGACTGGGCCCCCACCTTTCCGCTTATAGTGTAAACTCGTCTCTTAGCTAGTGGCTTTGGGGTAGACATAACCTCCTTATTCTGAGGACAATCTTTGGAGAAATGTCCCGGCTGCTCACATGTATAGCACACAGACTGGCCTGCCAAACACTTTCCTCCATGAACTTTCTTATATTTAGGGCACCTTGGTATTTTAGAACTCTTCTTGTCTTTTCCTTTAGGATTACTTAACTTGTTAGCCACCTGCTTATTCTTATCGTCCTCCCTTTTTCTCTTTGGAACATCTTGCATCCTTTCCTCCACTTGAGGACTATGAATACTCGACTCCACAATCCTACACTTATTAACCAAAGCAGGAAAGTCCCTAATTTCCATAGGTCTCACCATACTCTTGATTTCACTTCTCAAACCGGTCTCAAATTTCAAGCATCTCCATTTCTCATCTGGATGATAACGAAACTATGAAGAAAACTTTGATAATTCTTCAAACTTGGCTACATACTGCCCTACTGACATGTTTCCTTGTATCAACTGCATAAACTCCACTTCCTTTTCATCATGTAGAGTTTGCGGAAAGAACTTCTCCACAAAGACCGTTTTGAAGAACTCCCAAGATATCTGATGTCCAGCCACTTCTTGTACCCTTTTGGTACCTTCCCACCAATACTCTGCTTCTCCTTTCGACATGTAGGAGGCGAAGGTCACTTTTTGTTCATCCGAACAAGCCATCACATTAAAAATATTTTCCATATCTTTAAGCCACTCCTCTGCTTTGACGGGATTCAACTCGCCTCTAAACGGTGGAGGATTCATCTGACGAAAGAAAGATAAATCTAGAAAATTCTGATTTCTTCCAACTTGTTGAACTTCCTGAATTGGCTGTTCAGGATGTGGAGGTTGTTGAGGTGGATTTGCTGCTTCCATCCTTTCAAGCACTCTTGCCATGATATTAGTCATATTCACAAAAGACTCAGTCATATCTAGACCTGGTGGATTCGAATTCCCTGCACTTCTAGTTTGCTTTTTGGGTGCCATAGATTCCTGTGTACACAGAGACAACATATATTGAGCTGCAGTCTCAATACTATGTAACTGTGCAACAGTAACTAATAACAAACCAATTTAAGCAAAACATGTGATTCTATAATCACATCTTATATATAAACAAGAAACACAAATTATAACAAGAAATTCTTAAATATATCTAAGCATAGTCAGTCCATACCCCGGCTCAACAGGATGAACTGCTCTGATACTATAATGTAACGTTCTAATATTGCTATCTTATTATCCCTATATAATAGCTGATGATAAGAATGCTTAAGCATTACTTTACATTTTTATTCTAATAAATATATCTATAATCACTTAAGAAAGTCATCATAGAGGGCCTTATGATATGTAAATGGATATGCACCTTATACAAATATTATACATCACTAGCCTTAACCAAGGCTTGAAGTGTTACATAATTGCTTACATTACCAAAAAAAGGTAAAAAGAAATACAATATAACAACAAAAAGTAAACTACATGAAACTAGTCTCTAGTCTCCTTCTTCATCTTACTCTTTGAGAGGATTTCATCTGGAATTACATGATACACAAAGGGGTGAGAAATAATATTTCTCAGTATAAGTTATCAAAACCAGTTCAAAATATCATAATAAATATGATTCAACTTATACTGAAAAGTAAATCACATTTATACTATCACAATAGTATGCATTACCAAATGAAGATATTAGGTTAAGAATACATTTGATCATTCTTATATACTTAGTTCACTTACAAACTAGGTAGACATTTCTTGTTTTTTTTAGAATATTGACTTCTAAGGTTTATCTCTTGTAAATGGAGAAATTACGTATTTTCCACATTACTTGTAACGATGGCACTTGGTTAGGAATAACTTGTTCCTTTAGGAACTTCTTTGATCCCTTACCTTCTTTGACCATAGGATCTTACATCATATAAGTTACACTTCAAGATAAACCATGTCAACTTATTCTAATTCATTATTATCTAACACCAATTCTCTTCACCTCTATAGTGAATTTAGATAATAATGAGTTATCATTGGTGATACACCCTTTTCTTAAACAACCTCTACTCTTAGCTATTATAGAGTTCATCCTAATCTATACATGCCAAAAGAATTACCTCTTATAGCATTTTCTCAACTAGTATATTCTATATAATTCTTTTATCATCCCTTTTTGTTATTGGATAACCAACAACTTAGTTAACAGTTTCTCTATGGAAATGTACCTCAAATAAAGCTTTAACTCTGTTAGAATCATGTCTCTGTTGGTTCTTAAGGAGCTGTATTTCAATCAAGTGTAACAAACTCATTTTCTGGTTTCTGGTTAGCGCACCGCGGCGCTCACTCTCCCCACGTCGCGGCGGCAACAGCAGAAATGGAATTCTGCAGAACCAGCGTTCGTGGTACTGTTCCAATAGCCAATTTTCTTGAATTTGGCCATTTTCTGTTAATTTCTTGATAGTATTAAGTCTCTAACTAATTTATTATTGGATAGGGAACCTTAGATACTATCAAGCACATCTTAATTTGAACCTATGGTATAAGAACCCTCATGCTTAATTCAAAACTCTAAAATGAGTCTCAATAAGCTAAAAGAGAAATCTGAAGCTTCTAATTCAAGTTTTTACTCTAAACAAATCATAAATCATCATACAAAAATAATCATGCAACTTCTACACATCCTACTCTCTTAGAATTCAATTTAGCATATTAGGTTGTTTAGAGCAAACATGAAGAGAATAGAGAAATTAGAAGAAGAGAAGTTCTACCCCCTACCTTCAAGGTTCCCAAGCTGCAAAAAAAATGAAACCAAACTTGATTGAAGCTCAAGCTTTAGCTTTGCCCTTAGCCTTCCTGTTTCTCTCTTCCTCTTCCTTAGTCTTTTCTTCTTCTTCCTTTAGGTTTTTTTCATTTTCTGTTTCTGTTTTTTCCCAAATGAAACCAGCCATAAATTGCATGCTTAATAATAGCAAGCAATAGTAAAAAATAAGGGCTACCAACGTGGATAAATCTCAGCCATGAAATATATACTGATAAACCTCTATCTGTTAAAAACATTCAACTTTAGCTAAATTAAGATTTTCAGCTTCCAACAACTTTGAAATAAATACTAAGTTTCATCAAAATTATTGTTCCACTGAAATCTTAATTTTCCGTATCTGTTGGAGTCACTCCAGTATATAAAAAAAATAAAACTAGTATGCCTAAAAATACCAAACTGACTCTGATTTCTCTCAAATTTTAACCACAACTTATAACATACATTTGTGACTTAGGAGTAAATTATCCATACTTAAAACCCTTATTTAAACAGTTTATGCTAATAACTGAGTCATTTTAAGCTACTTTTTACCTTTGGAGTTGCAACAAAGTGTCTAACTAAACTCAGTTCGCCACCAAACACAACAGACAAGTTAAACAAGTCATATGTTACCCTTGTATACATATAAAAGTCTAACATGTTATTGAGGGTATTACACCTTTCATTTGACATTTTTCTTTCTTCTCTCTAGAACTCTCTTCCTCATCCTTCTCTCTAATTTTCGTTTTCTTCTTCCTTCTTTTATTTTTCTGAGTTCTCCCCTTCTCATGGAGGGGTAGAGCCTTTTGATCAATCCAAGAGATTGAACATGCTTGGTTGTTAATCTTGAGATTTCGTTTTTAATGTTTCAGTTCATCTATTAATCAAGTTTCTTGTCTTCTTCTTCTCTTTGTTAATTCTGGTTGGTTAATTGGAATTTTCATATGTTAATTACTTAATTACCATGTGCAAAGAGATGAACTCAGATATTAAATAAGGTATTGAAGGTGTTTGATGAAATGTTTAGCTTTTAAGTTGATTTCAGTTTTGATGAGTGCTTAACTTGTCTAATCTTAATTAATTGAATTCTAGAAGCATTTTTAGTAAAAGATCCATGATCATTGAGAGGCTTCTTGATGCGGTCTAAGATCAAGGACTTGATTAATAATTGAATAGACCTTTAGTAATCAATGTTGGATTAAAATCAAGTTTGGACAATTTTCTTAGATTGGTTGCTTTCTTAATTTTGATTAATTCGAATTTTGTTTGTTTGTTAATTCAGCTTCTTAATCTCGCCTAACCCCCCACATTTTAACTTGACTTGATCAAATTGCATTTCATAATCCTTGAGAGATGATCCGGTGTTGCTTCCTATACTACAAGCCGTAGGTGTAACTTGGTTATAATTTTGGTGAGTACGGCGCGTGTCATTCACTTCACCACTGGACATGAACACTTGCAAAATAGCTGGAAAGAAGGGAGAAAAATATTAAAAACTAAAATAAAAGCATAGTGAAAAATTGGAAACAAATTAATAGCGCAATTGAACAATTAGTTCCCTGACAACAACGCCAAAATTTAGTGTGGTGTGAATTGTGATTAAAATTTAGAACAAAATTCAGTTGTCCATTTCCACCAAAATATAAAAACCTTGTAACCAGTTGTAGTTAACAAGGGTCGATCCACAGAGAACTAATTTAATTGATCACTATGAATTGATTCCTAATTTAAACTCTCAAAAATAGTAAACAATAAAAAGGGGTTTTGTTTATTAAAACTAAAAACTGAAATTGAATTTAAAGTAATAACAGTAAATACGATTTGAATACCAATTAAAAGACAATGATAAAGATATGGGATCCACCACTAGATTTATATGATTATGCTAACTTACATTCCCTTTATACCTATATAACCAATTATGCTTTTATGTGATTGTAAGATAAATCTCATGTTTTCCTTAAGTTTTGCTTAATTCAACAACTGCTCAAATTAAATCCTAATCACTAGTTAGTTATAAAGCAACCGCTCTTATCCCCACCAAATGATTGCATTAAGATTTAGAAAACCAATCACACTAAGATCTAATCACACATCGAGATTAAATTACTTAGATCATATGTCTCACTAGTCTTACCACCGCAACCGCGCATAGTAATCCTAATTTTATCACTTCCGAAAATAGCAAAGAGTATAAAACCTTTATACCAAATTAAGATCAGAATCATATGAATAAAAAATCAATTGAATTGGTATAAAGAGATATGCAAGGTTCACATAATCAAAACTAGGGTTTCATCTTTCTTAACCAAATAAAAAAAATTAGTCGTGCATGGCAAATTCAAAATCAGAAAAAGAATTAAAGAAAAACATCGTCTAGAATAAAAGAAGAAAAAAAAACTAAAGATCAAACTAGTTTCTAAGGTTTAAGGTTGATTGATCTTTGATCGCTTGAACCCGAGTCCTCAATCTTCAATCGAATCCTCCTCTTGCTTGTTCTTTGTATTCTCTTTAGTTCCTTGATGGCATCTAGTCCAGAGCTCCCTTTTAGGACCTTAGGCAACCCTATTTATAACTTTGGATACCTAATGCATCTTTAGAATTTGTATATGCATTCCTGATGCGAAGACACGCGCCATGTCATATGATATGGCCTACCTCGTGTCAAGGTTTGGTAACACAAATTCTAATAGGATTGCAAGTCAGAGAGAGACATGACCTACACCGTGTCTAGTGACACAGGTCGTGTCCTTGGGTGTACTCAGAATTGGATCCCCTTTGTGATGATAAAGAAGGACATGGCCTAACCCGTGTCTGGTGACATGGGCCGTGTTCTTGGTCAGGTCAGTGCAAAATCTTGTTGAAGTACTTGAGAAGTACATGGCCCACCTTGTGTCTGGTGACACAGGCCGTGTTACTTACTTTCTTCATATTCAACCCTGATTCTTCACAAACTCTCTTTTCTCCTTTCTTCTAGGGATGATATTGATCTTTTAAAAAACACAATGCGATTATGAGTGCTTATAAAACACACTTAAGCAAAGTTTCACAATAAGGATCCGATTAAACTTCATATCTAGAAACTTAGCTGAAAGTTAACAATTAACCACACATAAAGTCCAATTAGATCAAACATAAGACACTCAAGATATAGAAATAATCAACAGATCAGCAGCCGCTATTGCCAATGCAATGAGACAGCAAGTAGAGGTAACTCTAGAGTGCTAGAAAGGTTGGGACCACGACAACCAGTACCACCACCGATACCACCACCAGTATAGGAGGTACCAACTAGGAGAAGCTAGAATTTTTGGATATTTCAAAATTTAGAATGATGAATCCTCCAATGTTTAGGGGTGACTACAATCTGGTGAAAGCTGAGGAGTGGTTGACCGAGTTGGAAAAGATCTTTGAGGTAATGGTTTGCTCGGATGAGCAAAGAGTTTCTTTTGCTTCTTTTATGTTAGGAGGAGAAGCAGAACAGTGGTGGCAAAGTGCTAAGAGATTGTTGGTAGCAGTTGGGACACTAATCACATAGGAAGTGTTCAAGGAAACCTTTTTGGAAAAGTACTTTCCAAAAAGTCTACAGAAGGATAAGGAAATGGAATTTCTTAGTCTTCAACAAGGTGATATGACCATTGGGCAATATGATACTAAATTTCATGAGTTATCCAATTTTTTTTCTTAGTTTAAACTCAATCTGAATGAGAATTGGAAGTGTGTCATGTTTGAATCCGGGTTGAGGGGAAATATAAAGAGGGTAGTGAGGCCTTTAGAAATTAGGGATTTTCTGTAATGCACCTAAATATACTAACTGTAGCGCAATTGTCATTACACCACAGTTACTACATCCAGGTGTGTCACATCATGATAACAGTAGTTTCCAAATTTAAGAGTTTAATTTTTTTTTTCGCATTTATGCATAAGTAGAAAATATTAGCCATGAATGAAATATAAATGTATTCAACCCTTAATACAACCATTGGAATGAAATCACGTTCTTTATATATATAGTTTATAGCCAACGTACACAAATCACTGATAACATAGAATATAATAATTACAGAGTCAAATAAAATACAGCGGGAATAAAAACATTAAAGGGGAGGAGTAGTAACCCAGGGATGGGTACTACCAGCAGACAAGGCCGCAACCCCACATGCACGTGACACACGGTGCTCCAGTAGATACGACAGGCATCAATGCCACCATGCGGTTGCGCTCTTACGTAGTCGACGAAATCTTGTCCAGATGCTCAAGTCAATCAACCAAGGCATGGTCCCTCTTTATCTTCCTCATGATCTTTTATCAAACATAAATGTAAAACAGGAATGCACAAATATAGGAAAGATGTGAGATTCCCAGCTTTCAGTACCAACAGGGCAGCAAGAAAATAAACGGCGTCGAACGCCCACATAAGACACAGTTAATACATACAAGTACATTAATACATGAAAGCAATTAACGAGAGTAAAGCAGCAAGGAACAATAGATAACATTATCCATAGCCAACTAGCAACATTAGCATTACCAAGAATCAAATAAATACCACAGTCATAATAGTAAACACATTATTCAATTATAAATGCTCAATGGACCATGTGACTGACAACTCACAATGCAACAAGGGTACCAAAGTTCCTACTCCATGAAGCTAGACATAAACATTTTCGGAGTGAATGATCAAGGAGTAACGCCAGTGTATCGTTAGCCTTAAAAAATATAGTGTGCTCATCACATAAAAACATTTGCGCAAAATGGCTCACACATGGCACCTCAATAGTTGATCGCGACATAGGACAGTGTCTCAGGCAGGATCGTTGGTGTGTTGCACTGGTCTATCCCACGGCCCCAGCGGAGTTACCACTGTCTATTGTGAGACACCCACACCCCGACGCCCCCAGGGCCAACAACATATGACACCTACGCTTAGTCTATTCGCACCCGCACAAAGGTGTTATTCAAACTCCTAGGCAACATAGCCTTCTCAACAATGTCCCACAGACAATATGCATGCATGATGACACAATGTCCAATCATGTATGTTCAACAATGATGCATTCAACATCAGCATTGCCTCAATGGCACATAAGCATTATTCAATGATCAACATGACATATCAACAACTTATCTATTAAAAACATTGCCTTAATGGCATATCATCATTTCTTATCTCATCGAGTACTACATCAATAATTCTCAGCATCAACATGTATTCCTCATTACACACATACCACAATTTCCATATCATGGATCCAAGGATTCCATATTCAAAATCATTTCTTCCCTATTGGGGTGAATGCACATTTCTATCACAATTTAGTAAAGTAAAATCCTTGAGTCAAGGGTTTTTAGGTTATGTTTGAGTTACAAAGGATAAAGAACCATAATCTCAATCATTTTCAGCTCAAAAATCTCATTTTTGGTCATGGTAATCGATTACAGCACCCTTGTAATCGATTACCTGAGAAACAGAACCTCTGTAATCGATTACAATCTCATTGTAATCGATTACGTGATTCCCAGCAGCACCATTTCGTGACATCAGAGGCTTGGTAATCGATTACTCTCCTCTTGTAATCGATTACCACACGTAAGTTTGCAAAAAAATAGAGTTCTCAGGTCCTCTAACTCAAACCAAACCATTCCTCATCATATTAAATCAACAAAATACTCAAATATACCTTCAAATCATGCAAGAGACATCAATGAATCATACAAATCCAATAAAATACACTATCATCAAAATCAACATAAAAATGAGAGAACTTTATACATGGATTCAAAAATCAACAATAATACACATACAAGACATTCCCTTACTACCAAGATTGGTTGAAGAGGATCATCTCCCTCTTACCTATTTGGAAAACAACACAATGTGTCACTCCTTCTTGTCCTAGATTTTCGTTTTCCCCCATTCAAGAAAACTCCAATGTGAGTGATCACCACAATGTTCACTCAAACCATGAAAAATAGGTTCTTGGTCACCAAGGTGGCCAAGAGAAAATGAAAATAGCAAGGAAATGGAAGAAAGTTGAAGACTTTACCTTAAAGCTCCAAGCTTTAGCTTTAATGGTGGAAGAGAAATGGAAGAAGAAGAAGAAGAAGAAGAGGAACCAAGGGATAACCAACAAGGAGAGTAGTCTTGGAATGGTGGAAGGAACAAGAAAATGTGATTGGTTTAGCAAATGAGGAAATTGGTCTCCAATGTGAGGGTGTGTGTGTGTACAGTGGAGAGGAAAGAGAAGAGAGAAAGAAGAAGAAGAAGAGAAGAGAAGGAGAAGAAGAAGAAATAAAATGAAAATGTGATTATGGCTTTCAATGCCATCTGCCGTGTAAGAAAAGTTGGGAGGGAAGAGAGAGAAAATGTGTTACAAGGGAAATTGCTAGGAAGCTTCCCATAACAAGCTTGGACTAAATTTAATCCTTCTTTTGAAATTAAAACTAGTAGATGTGATACAAAAATTAGATTTTGAATAATGTGATAATATTTTTAATACATGTTATTATTTATTGGACAACGGTTATAGTTGGCAGAAGTCAGCATTAACAAATCTGACAAATAAATTCTTCACAGTGTTTTATTATCTCATCTGTTAAAATTTCTCAAAAAATGTGAAACCTTGTAAACTGTGTCCGGCCTCGGGTTGAGTAAGATCTCCCGTCGACGTTTCCATAGTTTAAGGTTCTCGGAGAAAATGTCTTATTTCTCCGGTTCCGCTCAGTACACATGTAAAACGAGAAATATATTAAAATATTCCGCATTATCAAAAAATTCCAAGAAAATTCCAGAAAATCATAAATATTTTTAGAATGAATTCTGATAGTAGAAAAGTAAATTTTGGGGTGTTACATTTTCCATCTTTGGTGAACAAGTGCAGAATTGTGGAGTATGATAATCTCCAACTTCAGGCAGAGCGAAGATTACAAAACCTTTAGAAGAAGAGAAAGATGGATGGGGGATATGGAAAAGGTATTTCTAAATCCAGCCACCCACAAGAGAAAGACGAATGAGTTCAAATGGAGGATCGATAGGAGAAGTGTACCAAGTGCGGTAGGTACCACAGGGATAAAGTTTATACAGTTGACTAAATCAAATGTTTTTAATGTGGCAAGACGGGCCATTATGGAAAGAATTGTCCTTAGAAGAAAGAGATAAAGCCAGAGGTTAGACCAAGAAGAGTGTACTGGTTAGAGGGTAAGGAGACAACAGAATCTCCTAGTTCTGGTAAAGGTGAGTACTTTGATGTACATGTTTAGTAACTTTGTTTTCTTAAGATTTGGTTGTATCTGTGTTTGCATGTTAGTTGTTAGGACTTCTTGCATTAAGTAAACCAAAAAAAGGTGGGGAGAAATATAACACCCCGAAATTTCTATTTTCAGTTAATTATGGTTTTTTTCTTACAGTTTTGTGATTTTTGTGAATTGTTTAATTATTTTATTATTATTTTTTGACTTTCTATGTGATTGAAGCAAGGCCGGAAAAATAAAAAATTTTCTGGTCCGAAAAATTTTGGAATGTTAATATGGGGCTGGGGGAGCCTACTAAACCCGAAACCAAAAACAATTTTCAAAGTTTTTCATTTTTTTGAGATTTTATCTGACAGATAAAATTTTGGTGCGTTTTATTATCCATTGGACAATAACTACTGGTTCTTTAGCAGTAGCCTTTGTCCATTGGATAATAGCTTCCAAAAAATATCTAGTGGGAAGGTTCTACATGCAAACCTAGTCACCCTTTCTAGAAACCTCTCATTGTGACTCACCTAGCATGGACCAATGAGGACCAAGTCAACAATAATGGCCATGACTCATTCTTGAAGACCAATGGGAAGGAAGCTTAGAGGCTAAGCTTGGAGGAAGCTTGTTGGAGAAGCTTTGCCATGTTGCACTCTCTAGAAGATTGGCCACCTCACTCCTTAGGTGTCCATGCTCTAGAAGCTTGTTGAATCAAGTGGAGAAAATCAATTTGGCTACTTCATCTTTTGAGCTCATCTTATGACTCACCCTAGGTGACTTACCCTTGGTGACTTACGGTTTTGGAGGCTAAGTTTCTAAACTTAGTTCATTTCCTACCAATCTATCAAGAACCAAGAAGCTACACACAAAAGTTCTCTCCTTTCTTTCTCTTTGGAAGCTCACAGCCAACACCCACTAAAATACCTTCCAACCTTGTTCAATCCAAACCAACCATTGATCTTGAATCTAAACACCATTTCAAGAAACTTTCATGTTGTGACCATCATCTAATTCATTCATCTTCAACCTCTTTTTCTAAGCTCAAGTTTAAGGGTTTTAGAAAAGGAAAAAGGAGGAGGAAACAAGTGAGAGCTTGGAACTCCATAGTCAACTCTTGATCATCTTCATCATCTTGGTACCAAGACGTAGGGGGAAGCTTGTTTTACTTCTTAACTTCACCTCCATCATTCGGTTCATGAGGGACTTACTAAATGGAATGGGGTTTTGAAGTGTGATGTTTGTATTTATGATGGTAAATGCTTGATTCTTGTTAGAAAACTTGAGAATACATATAAATCAAATGTGGAGCTAATTAAGGAATGTAATTAGTAATTGTATTACATGTGTTGTTTGTGAAACACTTTAAGGTAAGTAATATCCTCTTAATGTTGATTTAGTCATATTAAGGTGAGTAATATCCTCTCTATGTTGTTAAGTAATGAGGTAAGTAATATTCTGTTCAAATTGAATGAACAATGAGGTACGTTATTCCTCATCACGATTGTGGATTGGTGGAGGTGAGTGATATCCTCTGTTTGTGTTGATGGATAGTGTAGGTGAGTTATATTCTTCTTATGCCTGATAATTCATAACATTACTATGGAATTAGAGTTCCTGAATATGGTATCATAACATTACCATGGATGTGGTAACAAAGCATTGCTCATTTCATACTTAGGATTTGTATAGACATAATCACTAGACATAATTACGCATAACATGACAATTGTATGGGCGGTTGTCACCATAACAAAAACTCATGACATTACAATTGTATGAGCAATTGTGTACTTCTGTGATTGAAGTGTTAACTTGATAGTTGGGTACTATATATGATTGTTTAAAATGCTGGTATTAGAATACTTCTACTGAGAATTATGATTTCTCATCCCGTTTGTGTTGCCATGTAAATCTAGGAGCAAGTTCTTCAAAAGGGAAGAAAAAGATGTTCGAAGACTAGCATAGTTTAAATGTTGTTTTGGATTGAACTTGTATATATTTTATACTTGCTTAGTTTGTTTAGAGTTATGTATAATAGTATGCCTTTTGTGGCTGTGATGTATATATATAATTGTTGATAATGTGGCTCTCCATAATTATTTATTTATGTGAATATTATGGGTTGGATTGTTAGTGGTAGCATGGTCAATACTTGATATTCTTGTGTAAATCAAATCTATCAAGATATCAGAATTGGGATGTTACAATTATCCAATGGACAAATGTTATTGCTAACAAAACCAGAGGTTATTGTCCAATGCATAATAAAACGTACCTAGATTTCATTTTCAAATCAAATCTCAGGTAAAGAAAAATTTCAGAAATTGTTTCAGTTTCGGGTTTAGTAAGCTCCCCTGGCCCTGCATTAATAGTCAAAAATTTTTCAACCCTAAAAAATTCTTATTTTTCCAGCCTCGCCTCGAACACACAGAAAGTAAAAAAATAATAATAAAATAATCAAAATAAATCAAGCAATTCACAAAAAAACACAAAAATCATAAAAACCACATATAACTGAAAAACAAGAAATTTCGGGGTGTTACAACACTCCTCCTCTAAAAAGAATTTCGTCCTTGAAATTATCATACTATAGAACAAATGCGGATATTGCTCTTTCATTCTGTCTTCTAGCTCCTAAGTTGCATTTCTAGTCATATCATTCCAGATTACTTTTACTAAGGCAATTCCTTTTCCTCTAAGTTATTTCACTCTCCTGTCTTCGATCTTAACAGAAAGTGTCTCATAGGTCAAATTCTCTTTTACTTATACTGTATCTAGTGCAATGACATGATTTGGATTAGGAATATACTTTCACGATTATGATACATGGAAAACAATATGAATGTTAGAAAGAAAATGTGGTAAAGCTATCTGATATGCTACCGGACCTATCCGACGAAGAGTTTGATATGGTTCGATGAATTTGGGAGTAAGTTTTCTGGATTTAATAATTCGACTGACATATCTAACAGGGTATGGTTGAAAGATAACCAATCCATTTCTAAAATCTCGTCTATTCATGAAAGAGATAAACAAATCAAATTAATAGAAAAGATTCAGTCTCTAATAATAATAGGACAGTTTAAACAAACTTGAGTAGTAATAATAGGTTTAGCAGTAGTAGTAGAAATAATTAGGTCAAAAGATAATGAAGACACAGACAACCCTAATTGATTCACACAGTCATAGGCAATGAAAGCATGGGTTGTCCCCGAGTCATACGATACAATCAAAGGCTTACTTCCTATTGAACATCTCCATTGATTAGGTCTTCGAATTATGAGGCTTCTGCTCCACTGATGGTATAGACTCTATTGGTGTATGCCCTAGAGGCTGATACATTTTGTTTGTATTTACATACATTGTATTATGCTATTTTTTAATATATAAGGCATTTCATTTATAGTGTTCTTTTTGATAAACATAACAAAGTCCTTAGAATAGTAAGTTTGATGCCGCAGGACATCAAGTGGATGACTTGATCATGAGATCCTATTGGATACAACACTATTCTTAAATGTCCCTGGTTAAGTATTATTGTTAATGAGGACAACAATAATACATTGAGACTAGTATGTGTGTAGACTGATGGCCACGTCACACGGGTCACGGATATGAGTTATCAAATCTTCACATGGGTACATATTAGAGTAATAATACACTGGACAGACCCGCCATGAGAACGCCACATGGATCGTTACGTGAGTGTCATAAGCAATTCTCATAGTGACAATGGTACATGGTCCTTTGGCCTGAAATCACTACGATTCTGTGGAGTTGTGTTTTTTAATGTTGTCAAACATCATCTGTAACAAGGTGATTATAAAGTCAGTTATTGGACATACCGCGAATCTTGCGGAGAGTTGTGCGTGACCTACATAGGATTTGTCCCTCCTACATAACAGGAATGATATCTTTGGACCCCCTAATTGAGTGAGACTGCGAAATGTATGACCATGCTCAAATGAGTCGATATGAGATATCAATCTCATTTGTTGTTATTAAGCCTACTCGGGTATCAGGAAACGAAGGATTGAACTATACAAGGGTGACACATTCCATGCCTTGTGTTCAATCTAGATATATGGACAAAGGGACTAAACTACATGAAAATATTAGTCACGGAAAGGTTATGTCAAATCACTGACATTCTCAATACTTGTGTGGCAGCGATGTGTTGCTAGATACTGCTCACTGCTTGTAATATTAAAATGGGATTTTAAAATTACTGCTAACGTTATGTGAACTGTAACACTCCGAAATTTGCTATTCCTCAATAAATGCCTGATTTTACTGTTTTGTGTTTTCTGTACACTGTAAATTTATTTTGACTGTTCTGTGACTGTTTTTTATCTTTGTGTGCAATTTACTCCAAGCCAGGAAAATGAAAATTTTCGGGCTGGGGAAAAATCTTCGATAATTTATTCGGAGCTGTAACACCCCGAATTTCGTTTTTCGTGAATAAATATGAGTTTTATAATTTTTATGATTTTTGAGAATTTTTGTGGATTTTTCTAGATGTTTGATTATTTTAATATTATTTTAGGTTGTATGTGGGCTCAGGGCGGGCCCATAAAAATAAATATTTTTTTGGAGCCGAAAAATTTTGGACTGTTAATGCGGGACTGAGGGAGCTTACTAAATCCGAAGCTGGAAATAGTCTTCGAAATTTTCTTTTACTGTATATTTTTCTATTTTATTTATTGGACAATAAAAATACAGTAACTATTGCCCATTGGCTAATATTTACTAAAAAAATCTAGTATGGACTAATAGAAAGAAAACTTCAAGGCTAAGCAAAGTCTACTCCAACATAATGGCTATGACCACTAATGCAGATTAAAGAATGCAAACCCAAGTGCAGGTTGTCTCAAGTAATAAATTTCTTGGGAGTCCGAGGTCGATCCACAGGAAATTGATGAAGAAAAATTCTTTGAGGTAAAGGAAGGCTTTGTTACAATAATAAAGATACTAAAACTTGTTTACAATTAAATTAAAGAACTTGCTTGGGGAAGGAAATCTACTTTTGGTAATAAATTAAGGACAAGATTAATTCTTTTTATAACTTAATTGAAATCCAGGCACAACAGATGTTCCAATCGGACAATAAAACATTCAAAGTCCATTTAGAATTATTTACATAGTTATATTATGGTTCCTTTAATTATTTACCAACACCTACACTGTAACATCTCAGAAATTAATAATTTTAGGATAAATAGTCGTTTCATAATATTTGTGATTTTTGAAAAAAAATTGTATTTTTTTGTGAACGTGGAATATTTTAATATTATTCCTCATTTTGTGTAACGCCATTTTTTCTTAGTCCTATTGGGTAAGAAGAGGCAACATCGCACTATAGTGAAATAACATACAAATAAATACGAAAAAGTTAAGACAATTTTTTTTTTATTTTAAAATGAGTCTGGTTGAAATTACATTAATATATATATATGTACTTGTTCATGGATATATGACGTTAAATGAATTAAGAATTAAAGGTTCCTTTTCAAATGAAACATTCGTCGAAATGATCGAAGTGAAATCAGCATGGAATAAAACATAGAATCATACACAATATGGATAATTACATACATTGTACTAGAAATATAAGCATGTTTAATTACATTTCCAAAATATACTAAAAAAACCAAAATATGTACCCACCCAAAGAGATACAAATATACCCCAACAAGTACAGACATCAGACTTCCCAAAAATATAATTGGTTACCCATCAGTAGCTACCAATAGACTCAGCCACTAGGACTGACAAGAAGGGATCGTGGTTGGGTTCTCCTCGGGGTCCTCTTCGTCCGAGGAAACATCCATCGGAGCGCCGGAGCAACGGGCAGGAGCCCAAGCAGTGGACAAAAAGGAGTCATCATGTGGGGTGTAGTACATATCAGCCCACATATCCCTAACGGGCATGTAAAACTCCACCTTACAAAAGCATGAAAATAAAAAATGGAAGCGTCGTAACGACCCCATGCTAGGGACACCGTCAGCTCCCCATGATATACACAGTGATCCGTCTGCACGTTAAGGTGCCAACAATCAGGACCTCCATGAAAGTTAATTCGCACATAGCCAAAGAAACCACGGGGGCGTGATGACATCCTCAAACAACTTCAGTCGTAGTCTGGCCAGAAGCCTAGAAACTCAGCAGCTTCCTTGTCTTGCTCATGAACGTCTTCTCAAAATTGCGCGATCCAACCAGAATATAAAAATAAAAGAATTACAGAAAGACGTGAGACACCCAGCTTTCAGTACCAAAATAGCAGCAAGAAGATTAAACGGTGTTGGACGCCCACATAAAGCACAGTTCATAAACCCAAGTACAATAACAATTGGAGAATAGCAATAAGAGTAAAACAACAATGAATCACCATAAGCATTATCTATGACTGGCAGATAACATCAACATTTCCAAGAATCAAATAATTATTGCAGTTATAATAGTAAACATATTTTACAATTATAAATGCTCATGCTCAATGAACCATGTGACTGACACTTCACAATGCACAAAGTGTACCAAAAAGTTCCTACTCCATGGAGCTAGACAAATATTTTTGGAGTAAATGATCAAGGAGTCATGCCAGTGTATCGTTGGCCTTAAAAAAAGTGTGCTCATATCATAAATGCATTTGCGCAAAATGGCTCACACATGGCACCTCAACAGTTGATCGCGATATAGGACAGCGTCTCAGTCAGGATCATCGGTGTGTCGTATTGGTCTATCCCATGGCCCTAGTGGAACTACCACTGTCTATTATGAGACACCCACACCCCGACGCCCCCAGGGTCAACAATAATGACACCTACGCTTAGTCTACTCGCACCTGAACAAAGGTGTTATTCAAACTCCTAGGCACACATATCCTTTTCAACAACGTCCAACGGACAACACATGTGCATGACGACACAATGTCCAATCATGAATGTTGATCAATGATGCATTCATCATAAATATACCACCATGGCATATATATCCATTCTCAATATTAACATATCATAATCTCATCAGAAACTTGGTCGCACATAGAAACTCACAATTTAGATTAACAATTCTCAATATCAACACGTGTGTGTCCATCATTTCATACATACCAAAATTTCCATGTTATGGATTCCAAATATTTCACTTTCAAGATCATTTTTCCATTATAGGTTGGATATACAATCTTATCACCTTTAAGTGAGATAAAATCCCCAAATCTAGGGTTTAAGATTCATATTTGAGTTACAAGGGATAAGGAACCATATTTTCATTATTTTCAGTTCAAAATCTCATTTTCAGATCCTGGTAATCGATTACATATCTCTGGTAATCGATTACCAGCTCAACAGAACCTCTGTAATCGATTACAGGCTGACTGTAATCGATTACATAGCTTCCCAGAATAAGATTCGTAACTCTATGGACCCGGTAATCGATTACATAACTCTGGTAATCAATTACCAGCTGAACAGAACCTCCGTAATCGATTACACACAGGATGTAATCGATTACATGATTCCCAGCATCACAATTTTGTAACTCCAGAGGCTTGGTAATCGATTACACATCTCTTGTAATCGATTACAAGCTAGACAGAATCTCCGTAATCGATTACACAAGGGATGTAATTGATTACGTGATTTCCAGAATCATGATTTCGTAGCTCCAAAGGCTTGGTAATCGATTACAGGAACTATGTAATCGATTACCATCCGTAATCTTGCAGAAAAATGATCTTTTAGCCATCTAAACTCAAACCAAATCAATTTATAACATTTTCAACATCATATCAGCTCATGCATGCATCCAAAATCCCATAAAGAACTTACCAATCCATACAAATCAAACCAAACACACACCATTGTGAAGAGAGAAGGAAAAACACACAATGAAGAGAGAAATCCACCCATGGATCCCTCCAACAACAACAACAACAACACACATGACATCTCCTTACTACCAAGATTGGTTGAAGAAGATTATCTCCCTCTTACCTAAATGAAGACAACACAAGGATGCTAGTCCCTTCTTGTTCTTGATTTTCGTTTTTACCTTCAAGAAGACACCAATGTGAGTGACTTCCACAATGTCCACTCAAACCATGGAAAGATGAGTTCTTGGTCACATAGGTGACCAAGGAAAACAAAAATGAGAACAAAATAGAAGAAAGTTGAATACTTTACCTCAAAGCTCAAAGCTTTAGCTTCAATGGTGGATATTGGAAGAAGAAGAAGAACCAAAGGATGACCACCAAGGAGGATGGTCTTGGAGTGGTGTAAGAAAGTTAGAGATGTAAGTGGTGAAGCAAGGAAATAAAGATGGTGCATGGTGAGGGGCTGCCAAAATGGAGGGGAAGAGAGGAAGAGAAAAAAGGAAAAGTGAAGAAGAGAATGAGAAGAGAATGAAAAGAGTGGGTATTAGGCTCCCAAATGTCAACTTCTTGGAAGCTTCCTATAATGGGTTATTGAATTAACTTTATCTTTGTTTTGAAAATAAAGCTAATGGATCTGACATAAGGCAGATTTTTAGATAATGTGATAAGAATTTTTAACATATGTTATTATCCAATGGATAATTACTACAGTCGTCAGAAGTCAGAATTTATTTATCTGGCGGATGAAATTTTACATAGCGCTTGTTATTTACCTGTTAAATTTTTTCAAAAAACATGAAACCCTTGTAAACTGTGTCCACCCTCGGGTTTAGTAAGATCCCCCGTCGACGTTTTCACAGATCAAGGCTCTTAGGAAAAATATTTCATTTTCCCGTTTCCGTTCAGTTTACAGACAAAACGAAGAATAATATTAAAATATTCCGCATTCTCATAAAAATCTAGAAAAATTCCAAAAAATCACAATTATTGTAAAATGAATATTTATAATGAAATAAATAAATATATTTCGGGGTGTTACAACTCTCCTCTACAAATAGGAATTTCGTCCTCGAAATTTTTTATACCTTAAAATAATTCTGGGTATTGCTCCATCATCTTGTCCTCAAGTTCCCATGTTGTATCTCCAGTTGCTTCGTTCCAAACTACCTTCACTAGTGGAATGTCCTTCCCTCTGAGTTGCTTCATCCTCCTATCCTCAATCCTCACAGGAGTTGTCTCATAAGTTAAGTTTTCCTTTAATTGTACCGAATCAGGTGCTATGACATGATCAGGACTCGGAATGTATTTTCGAAGTTGTGACACATGAAAAACATTGTGGAGATTTGAAAGGAAAGGGGGTAAGGCTATTTGATATGTAACAGGACCTACCCGACGAAGAATTTGGTAAGGTCCAAGGAATTTTGGAGTGAGCTTTCTAGATTTGAGAACCCGACCGACCCTAGTCGTAGGTGTGACTTTCAAGAACACATGCTCTCCTTCCTCAAATTCAAGAGGTTTCCTCCTTTTGTCCGCATAACTTTTTTGTCGACTCTGAGCCGTTCTCATCTTCTCCTAAATCATTTTGACTTTTTCAGTTGTCTGTTGAATAAGATCAGGCCCAACGGTAAGTCGTTCTCCATCTTGATACCAACATAATGGTGTTTGACACCTTTGTCCATATAGAGCTTCATAGGGTGCCATCTCTTTGCTCGAATGATAACTGTTGTTGTAGGTGAACTCTACCAACGGTAAGACTTCATCCTAACTTCCAATTTGCTCTATAGCATAAGCTCTCAATAGATCTTCCAATGATTGGATTATTCTTTCCAATTGACCATCAGTCTACGGATGGTATGCAGAACTCAATCGTAGCTTTATTCCTATTGCTCTTTGAAGACTCTGCCAAAACATTGATGTAAATCTCGGGTCTCGATCAGAAATGATACTTGTAGGTACACCGTGAAGTCTAACAATCTCACCGATGTATAACTGAGTCAACTTCTCCAATGAATATTTGATGTTGATCAGTAAAAAGTATGTTGACTTTGTAAGTCTATCCACGATTACCCATATTGAATCATGACCTCTTTTTGTCCTTGGCAATCCAACAACAAAGTCTATGGCAATACTATCCCATTTCTATTCGGGAATGGTCAAGGGTTGTAAAAATCTTGACGGTCTTTGATGTTCGATCTTCATCTTTTAACAGACCAAACAAGATGATACACATCTAGAAATATCCCTTTTCATCCCATGCCACTAAAACAACTTCTTTAAATCTTGGTACATTTTGGTCATTCCAAGATGCATACTTAACTGACTCGTATGAGCATGTTCTAGTATGTACTTCTTGTGTTCCTCATCTTTAGGCACACAGACTCTACCTTGGAATCTTAAAATCCCATCACTTCCTTCTTCCAATGTTGATATATCGCCCTGCCTTATCAATTCTCTTTTCTCTCGCAAGAACTTATCCTCTTTTTGCCTTTCTCGGATATCTTCCAGCAAGTCATTCGAAATCGTGACCATGTTCATGCATATTTTTCCTGGCGTCAACTCCACAAAAGACCATATGTCTCGGAATTGTTCTATTAAGTCTTTCTCCCTAATCATCATGGCAGAAACACTGACTATCTTCCTACTCAAGGCGTCGGCCACCACATTCGCCTTCCCAGGGTGATACTGAAGTTGGAAGTCATAGTCTTTCAAAAATTCTAACCACCTTCGCTGCCTTATGTTTAGCTCTTTCTGGTCGTACAAGTATTTCAAACTTTTGTGGTCACTGAAGACATTGAAAGTTGCTCCATACAGATAATGTCTCTATATCTTCAAAGCAAATACCACGGCAGCTAGCTCCAAATCATGCGTTGGATAGTTCTTCTCATGCACTCGTAATTGTCTTGAGGCATAAGCCACCACTTTTCCATCTTGCATAAGAACGCATCTGAATCCTTGATATGAAGCGTCACAGTACACCTCAAATGGTTCGTTTGGATTAGGCAGAACTAACACGGGTGAAGTAGTTAGTCTCCTTTTCAGTTCTTGGAAACTTCCTTTGCAAGCGTCTGTCCATTCAAAAGTCTGATTCTTTCTAGTGAGTTGAGTGAGTGGTCTAGCGATTTTAGAAAATCCTTCAATGAACCTCCGATAATATCTAGCTAATCCAATAAAGCTTCGGATCTCCGTTACCGTCATTGGTCTTTCCCATTGTAGTACCGCTTCAACCTTCAAAGGATCAACAACAATTCCTTCCTTTGAAATCACATGGCCTAAGAATTTCACTTCATCTAACCAAAACTCACACTTGGACAATTTAGCATACAACTCTTTCTCCTTCAAAATCTGAAGAACAACACTGAGATGTTCAATATGATCTTCAAGATTTTGTGAATAGATCAAGATGTCATCGATGAAAACAACGATGAATTTGTCCATATAAGGATGAAAGATCCTATTCATGTAGTCCATAAAGACAGCAGGCGCATTAGTCACACCAAAAGGCATTACTAAATACTCGTAGTGTCCATAACGAGTACAAAAAGCCATTTTGGGAACATCTTCCACTTTCACTCTAATTTGGTGGTAACCTGATCGCAAATCGATTTTGGAAAACACTACCGCTCCCTTCAACTAATCCATCAGGTCATCTATCCTCGGCAATAGATACTTGTTCTTGATCGTGACCTTATTCAATTGATGATAATCCATGCATAATCTTGAAGTACTATCCTTCTTCTTGACCAGCAACACTGGTGCTCCCCAAGGTGATACATTGGACCTCACAAATTGCTTTTCCAAAAGCTCTTCCAATTGCTTCTTGAGCTCAGCTAGCTCAGCTGGCACCATACGGTAAGGTGCTATGGAGATAGGATCAGCTCCAGGTACCTAGTCAATAGCAAATTCGATCTCCCTTTCTGGTGGCAAACCAAGTATATCTTCAGGGAAAACTTCAGGAAACTCTTGGACTACAGAGATCGCGTCCACATCAACTTCATTCTCGACCTCAAAGAAGATAACAGCATATATCCTCGAGCTCCTTCTTTCAAGAAAGCTTTTACTTGGTTGACAGTCAAAAATCTAGAATTCTCATCCAAAGGGAAAACTATGGTTTTTCTAGAGCAGTCTAACAGGATATGGTTAGCAGATAACCAATCCATTCCTAATATCGCATCTAATTGAGACAATGGCAAGCAAATCAAATCGACAGAAAAGATTCAACTTTCAATAATCAAAGGACAACTCAGACAGACTTTAGTAGTAACAACAGGTTTTGCAGTAGGAGTCGAGACAGTTAAATCAAAAAGTAAAGAAGACACAAGCAAACTAAGTCTTTTCACACAGTCATATGAAATGAAAGAATGAGTTACACCAGAGTCATACAGTACAATTAAAAGATTACCTTCTATGGTACCTTCTCCCTGTATCAGATCTTCAGACTTAGAGGCCTCAGCACCACTCAAGGTATATGCTCTGCCTCTAGCCTGCGGTTTAGAGATCCTAGCAGCATTGACAGATGGTTCCGCCTTGGCTTGATTACAGTCACGGGAAACATGTCCCTGTTTCCCACACTGAAAGCAAATGATTCCCTTGATCGAGCAGTCCTTAGTGTAGTGCTCCTTCCCGCACTTCAAACATCTTAGTGTAGACGCGTTAGTTTGACCTGTTCTATTTGGGCTTCCCCTAGAGTTCCCACCGCGCTGTCATTGCTGTTGATTCCCAGATGGTCAGGAATAAGGCTTCTTTTGATGGCGACCAGCGTTACTGCTTCTGCCTCTTTGCAACCGAAAAGGTCCAAAGTTCTTATTTCTCGCATCACGTGCTTAGTCTATCTCTTCCACTTTCCGGCATGTGTCCAACAACTCCAAAAATTGATTAATCTTTAGAGTGACAACGACCCTCTTCATATCAAGCCTTAGACGCTCCTCAAATTTTTGACACTTCCACGTATCATTTGTTTGACCTTGCATATAGGATGAGAACTTCGATAAGCTTTCGAACCTCGCAGCATATTCATTTACAGTTATACTTCCCTGACGAAGACCTAGAAATTCCATCTCCTTCGCATGTCTTGCACTTTCAGGAAAATATTTATTCAGGAATCTCTCTTTGAATACTCCCCAATTGATCTCCCGGTGTTCGGCTTCCAACAGTCTCCGTTCTCCTGTCCACCAATTCTCAGCATCACCTACCATCATGAATGCAACATAGGTCATTTTCTTATTATCAGCACAATTCATCCCATCGAATATCTTCTGTAGTTCCTTGAACCACAAGGTCGCCTTTTCAGGATCAAATTCTCCTTTAAACTGTGGAGGATTTGTATGATGGAATTCCACCAAATTCTGGGCATCAACGGTTGCCTCTAGTTGCTGTGCAGCCCGTTCTTGTTGCTAAGTGATCTACTAGTTCTGCTGCAACATAGCTTCAGCCACTCTCTGGATTGCTTCGATCGCCGCTGCCATATCTCCTCGTCTAGCCATAATCTCTCTCAGATCGAGCTATACAGACCACAGAGAAAAGTTAGATGTATCCTTACAGAGTACTAAACAAAGTTCACACAACATACACAAGCAATTTAACACCACAAGACCCAAAAGAAAACTCAGACTGGAAGCTCTGATACCAAGACAGTGTAACGCCCTTTTTTCTTAGTCCTATTGGGTAAGAAGAGGGAACGTCGCACTATAGTGAAATGACATACAAATAAATACGAAAAAGTTGAGATAATTTTTTTTTGATTTATTTTAAAATAAGTCCAACTCTGCCTATGCTGAGCTTTGTTGCAAATTCCTACATAGCCGGTCCCAAGCCCGGATAAAAGAGGAGGGTTGTGTTAGGCAATCGACAGCCAACGTAAAACTTTGTCGAATCTTTATGACATGGATCAAAGAAGTAATTGTGTTAATGCTAGGTCGTTGCCCCTGCTAAGCAACGTTGTATGTTGTATGGCTCGAGTACAGTGTCAAATGAGCAAGAGCCACTGCATCGCCGCCTGGGTATAGTGAAAAATAAGCAAGGGTTCCCACATTCTCGTGAACGGGTGTGGGTAAAGAAGTTAGTTCACAAGAGTAGGTTGCGTTTTGGAACTTGGAATATAAGCACACTTACAGGTAAATTAATGGAAATAGTTGACACCATGATTAGGAGGAGGATTAATTTTATGTGCCTACAAGAAACTAAGTGGGTTGGAGAAAAGGCAAAGGATCTCGACACTTTGGGTTTTAAGCTTTGATACACTGGCAAGATAAAATCTAGAAACGGGGTAGGCATAATAGTAGATAAGAATTGGAAGAATAATGTTATGGATGTGACAAGACTTGGAGATAGGATTATAGCTTTGAAGTTTGTTGTGGAACAGGAGACTTTTAATATTATCAGTGCGTATGCACCCTAAGTAGGGTTAGACGAGCACTACAAGATTAAATTTTGGGAGGATTTAGAAGGTTTAGTGCAGAGAATACCATTGGGAGAGAAGATTTTTCTAGGTGGGGACCTAAATGGTCATGTGGGGAGCGAATCTAGGGGTATGAGGGTTTGCATGGGGTTATGGTCTAGGAGTAGTTAATGCGAGAGGCGAAGCGATTCTAGATTTTGCGGTAGCGTTTGATCTTACAATAGCTAACACTTGTTTTAGGAAGCGGGAAGAGCATCTTATCACATATAGAAGTAGGGGTTCTTTCTCTCAAATTGATTTCTTTCTATTAAGGAAATCTGATAGAAAGATTTGCATGGATTGCAAAGTCATCCCTGGAGAGAGCTTGACTACCCAACACAGGGTTTTGGTTATGGATGTACGAGTTAAGATGAGAGTGAGGAGAAATTGTCGAGACAGAGAGCCAAGGATCAAATGGTGGCAACTAAAGGGCGGAAAACAAATGCTTTTTTAGAGGAGGATTATGAAGGAAGAGATTTGGGAAGTACAAGGGAGTGCTAATGATATGTGGAACGAGATGGCTAAAGGGATTAGGAAGGTAGCAAAAGAGACACTCGGTGAATCAAGGGGCTTTGGACCCAAGGATAAAGAATCTTGGTGGTGGGACACAAGTGTACAAGATAAGGTTAAGGTTAAAAGGGAATGTTATAAAGCTTGGCACGTGTGTAAAAATGATGAAAATTGGGAAAAATATAAGGCAGCTAAAAAAGATACTAAGAAGGCGGTGAGCGAGGCGAAAGCTAAAGCGTTTAATGGGTTATATCAATCGTTGGGCACCAAAGATGGAGAAAGGTATATCTACAAGCTTGCTAAAAGTAGGGAAAGGAAGACAAGAGACCTGGATCAAGTGAAATGCATTAAGGATGAAGAGGGTAAAGTCTTGGTTACGGAACAAGACATCAAAGATCGATGGAAGGGTTATTTTCACAAGTTATTTAATGAGGAACACGGGGCATTAGGGGACTCAGACATTCTAAACACTAGAGAGAAGACCAAAATAAAACATTTTATCGTAGAATTCGGGAGTTTGAGGTAAAAGAAGCATTGAAGAGGATGGATAATGGAAAAGCGGTTGGACCGGATAATATACCTATTGAGTTATGGAAGTGCCTAGGAGATAAAGGTATAAGTCGGCTTACAAAGTCATGTTTAACGAGATATTGAGGTCTAAGAAGATGCCAAATGAATGGAGGAGAAGCACTTTAATCCCTATTTATAAGAATAAGGGAGATATACAAAAGCTGTGCAAATTACGGAGGATTAAGCTCATGAGTCATACTATGAAGTTATGGGAAAGAGTCATTGAAAGGAGACTAAGACAAGAGACTCATATTTCGAGAATCAATTTGGTTTTATGCACGGGAGGTCAACCATGGAAGCAATCTATCTTCTACGAAGATTGACGGAGCGGTATCGGAGGAAGCAAAAAGACCTACACATGGTTTTCATTGATCTGGAAAAAGCCTATGATAGGGTACCGAGAGAAGTCTTGTGGAAGGCTTTGGAGAAGAAAAGAGTTCGTATTGCCTATATTCGAGCAATCCAAGATATGTATGATGAGGTTAAAACCAGTGTGAGAACACCGAGTGGGGTCACAGAAGAGTTCCCTATAACTATAGGACTGCACCAAGGGTCAGCTTTGAGTCCTTATCTTTTTACCTTGGTCTTGGACGTGCTGACTGCGCATATCCAAGAGCCAGTGCCACAATGCATGCTTTTTGCAGATGATATAGTCTTAGTTGGAGAGTCGAGAGAGGAAATAAACGGGAAGCTAGAGTTATGGAGACGGGCTTTGGAAGAACATGGCTTTCGTCTAAGTAGGAGTAAGACGGAGTATATGGAATGTAAGTTCAGTAAGAAACATGCTAATGCTAGCTTAGCGGTAAAAATTGGAGATCATACCATACCACAAGTTACACAGTTTAAGTATCTTGGATCCATCATACAAAATGATGGAGAGATAGAAGGAGATGTAAACCATAGGATTCAAGCTGGATGGATGAAATGGAGGTGTGCTTCAGGAGTTATTTGTGATAAGAAAGTGCCTCTCAAGCTTAAGGGTAAATTTTACCGCACAGCTATAAGGCCCGCAATGTTGTATGGTACTGAATGTTGGGCGGTAAAAAGCCAACAAGAGCACAAGATCAGTGTCGCGGAGATGAGGATGTTGCGTTGGATGTGTGGCCATACTAGACAAGATAGGATTAGGAATGAATGCATTAGAGAAAAAGTAGGGGTAGCACCTATTGTGGAAAAGATGGGAGAATCTCGCCTTAGGTGGTTTGGACATGTAAGGAGAAGACCCTTAGAAGCCCCTGTAAGAAGAGTAGATCAGATGGAGAATAGCCCAATAGCTAGAGGTAGAGGAAGACCAAGAAAGACTATAGGTGAAACGGTTAAAAAAGATCTAGATTTGAATGGCTTTTCTGAAGACTTGGTTCATGATAGGACACAATGGCGTCGTCTGATCCATGTAGCCGACCCCACCTAGTGGGAAAAGGCTTAGTTGTTGTTGTTGTTGTATTTTAAAATGAGTCCGGTTGAAATTCCATTAATATATATATGTACCTGTTCATGGATATATAACGTTAAATGAATTAAGAATTAAAGGTTCCTTTTCAAATGAAATATCCGTCGAAATGATCGAAGTGAAATCAGCGTGGAATAAAACATAGAATCATACACAATATGGATAATTACATACATTGTATTAGAAATATAAGCCTGTTTAAATACATTTCCAAAATATACAAAAAAAAACAAAATATGTACCCACCCAAAGAGATACAAATATACCCCAACATGTACAGACATCAGGCTTCCCAAAAATATAACTGGTTAGCCATCAGTACCTACCAATAGACTCAGCCGCTAGGACTGACGAGAAGGGACCGTGGCCGGGTCCTCCTCGGGGTCCTCTTCGTCTGAGGAAACATCCATCGGAGCGACGGAGCAGCGGGCAGGAGCCCGAGCAGTGGACAAAAAGGAGTCATCACGTGGGGTGTAGTACATATCAGCCCACATGTCCCTAACGGGCATATAAAACTCCAACCATACAAAAGCATGAAAATAAAAAATGGAGGTGTCATAACGACCCCATGCTAGGGACACCGTCAGCTCCCTATGATATACACGGCGATCCGTCTGCACGTTAATGTGCCAGCAATCAGGACCTCTATGAAAGTTGATTCGCACGTAGCCAAAGAAACCGTGGGGGCACGACGACATCCTTAAACAACTTCAGTCGTAGTTTGGCCAGAAGCCTAGAAACTCAGGAGCTTCCTCGTCTTGCTCACGAACGTCTTCTCAAAATTGCAAGATCCAACCAGAATATAAAAATAAAAGAATTACAGAAAGATGTGAGACACCCAGCTTTCAGTACCAAAATAGCAGCAAGAAGATTAAACGGCGCTGGACGCCCATATAAAGCACAGTTCATAAACCCAAGTACAATAACAATTGGAGAATAGCAATAAGAGTAAAGCAACAATGAATCACCATAAGCATTATCTATGACAGGCAGATAACATTAACATTTCCAAGAATCAAATAATTATTGTAGTTATAATAGTAAACATATTTTACAATTATAAATGCTCATGCTCAATGAACCATGTGACTGACACTTCACAATTCACAAAGGGTACCAAAAAGTTCTTACTCCATGGAGCTAGACAATATATTTTTGGAGTGAATGATTAAGGAGTCATGCCAGTGTATCGTTGGCCTTAAAAAAAGTGTGCTCATCTCACAAAACATTTGCGCAAAATGGTTCACACATGACATCTCAACAGTTGATCGCGATATAGGACAGCATCTCAGTCAGGATCGTCGGTGTGTTGCATTGGTCTATCCTACGGCCACAGTGGAGCTACCACTGTCTATTGTGAGACACCCACACCTCGACGCCCCCAGGGTCAACAATAATGACACCTACACTTAGTCTACTCGCACCCGCACAAAGGTGTTATTCAAACTCCTAGGCACACATAGCCTTTTCAATAATGTCCAACGGATAACACATGTGCATGATGACATAATGTCTAATCCTGAATGTTGATCAATGATGCATTCCTCATAAATATACCACCATGCCATATATATCCATTCTCAATATTAACATATCATAATCTCATCAGAACTTGGTCCCACATAGGAACTCACAATTTAGATTAACAATTCTCAATATCAACACATGTGTGTGTCCATCATTTCATACATACCAAAATTTCCATGTTATAGATTCCAAATATTTCACTTTCAAGATCATTTTTCCATTATAGGTTGGATATACAATTCTATCACCTTTAAGTGAGATAAAATCCCCAAATCTAAGGTTTAAGATTCATATTTGAGTTATAAGGGAGAAGGAACCATATTTTCATTATTTTCAGTTCAAAATCTCATTTTCAGACACTGGTAATCCATTATATATCTCTGATAATTGATTACCAGCTCAACAGACCCTTTGTAATGGATTACAGGCTAACTGTAATCAATTACAAAGCTTCCCAGAATAAGATTCGTAACTCCATGGACCTGGTAATCGATTACATAACTCTGGTAATCGATTACCAGCTGAACAGAACCTCCGTAATCGATTACACACAAGATGTAATCGATTACGTGATTCCAAGCATCACAATTTTGTAACTCCAGAGGCTTGGTAATCAATTACACATCTCTTGTAATCGATTACAAGCTAGACAGAATCTCCGTAATCGATTACACAAGGGATGTAATCAATTACGTGATTTCCAGAATCACGATTTCGTAGCTCCAAAGGCTTGGTAATCGATTGCAGGCACTATGTAATTGATTACCACGTGTAATCTTGTAGAAAAATGATCTTTAAGCCATCTAAACTCAAACCAAATCAATTTATAACATTTTCAACATCATATCAGCTCATGCGTGCATCCAAAATCCCATAAAGAACTTACCAATCCATACAAATCAAACCAAACACACACCATTGTGAAGAGAGAAGGTAAAACACAATGAAGAGAGAAATCCACCCATGGATCCCTCCAACAACAACAACAACAACACACATGACATCTCCTTACTACCAAGATTGGCTGAAGAGGATTATCTCCCTCTTACCTAAATGAAGACAACATAAGGATGCTAGTCCCTTCTTGTTCTTGATTTTCGTTTTTACCTTCAAGAAGACACCAATGTGAGTGACTTCCACAATGTCCACTCAAACCATGGAAAGATAAGTTCTTGGTCACATAGGTGACCAAGGAAAACGAAAATGAGAAGAAAATAAAAGAAAGTTGAAGACTTTACCTCAAAGCTCAAAGCTTTAGCTTCAATGGTGGATATTGGAAGAAGAAGAAGAACCAAAGGATGACCACCAAAGAGGATGGTCTTGGAGTGCTGTAAGAAAGTTAGAGATGGAAGTGGTGAAGCAAGGAAATGAAGATGGTAAATGGTGAGGGGCTGCCAAAATGGAGGGGAAGAGAGTAAGAGAAAGAAGGAAAAGTGAAGAAGATAAGAGAATGAAAAGAGTGGGTATTAGGCTCCCAAATGTCTCTGCTGTAGGAGTGAGTGGAGAGGGAGGAGAGAGTAAAATGTGTTAATAAGGAAACTTCTTGGAAGCTTCCTATAATGGGTTATTGAATTAACTTTATCTTTGTTTTGAAAATAAAGCTAATAGATCTAACACAAGGCAGATTTTTAGATAATGTGATAAGGATTTTTAATATATGTTATTATCCAATGGATAATTAATACAATCGTCAGAAGTCAGAATTTATTTATCTGACAGATGAAATTTTGCACAGCGCTTTGTTATTTACCTGTTAAATTTTTTTGAAAAACATGAAATCCTCGTAAATCGTGTCTAGCCTAGGGTTTAATAAGATCCCCCGTCAACGTTTCCACAGATCAAGGTTTTTAGAAAAATATTTCATTTTTCCAGCTCCGTTCAGTTTACATGTAAAATGAGGAATAATATTAAAATATTCCTTATTCTCAAAAAAATCCAAAAAAAATCCAGAAAATCACAATTATTATAAAATGAATATTTTTAATGAAATAAATAAATAAATTTCGGGGTGTTACATTTTGCGTGCGCATTGAGCGGAGCCGGAAAAATGAAATATTTTTCCCGAGAACCTTGAATTGTAGAAATGTCAATAGCGGATCTTACTAAACCACCGGGTCAGACACGATTTACAAGGTTTCATATTTTTTGAGATTGTTATCAAATAAAAATAAAAATTGGTGTTCATTTTTATCCGTTGGACAATTAATACTGGCTTTGCTATCTATAACAATTGTCCATTGGATAATAGCTTGTAGTAGAAATCCTATCACCTTATCCAAAGGGAATCTACTTTTATCAAAAGGTGAGCCTTGGCTTCTTGAAGAAGCTTGGAGGAAGCTTCCTTGCACCTTCCTTTGTTTGGCTTGTTGGAGAAGCCATTTCCTCTCTCCTCCTCTCCACCACACATTCTTGAGGGCTCTTTGTAGCCACATATTTTAATTCACACACTTACACAAAATACTCCTAATTACACATTTCACTTCATTTCACTTTACTATCACTTTCTCTCTCTAACTTTCATTTTCACTTTTCTACAACTTCTCTCTATCTTCTTCTCTTCTCCTCCTTCTCTCTAACTCCACGGCAGCCCCCACCCTTCCACACTCTATGGATGCTTGATTTCAAGCTTCAATCTTGCTTGAATCTTCACTTCCATTGAAGATCTTCCTTTCTTGTTGGATCTTTTTCTTTCATAAAAGAAAGTCATCATCTTTCTCTCCTCCTCCTCCTCTCATATTCGGCCAAGACACCATTTTTGGAGTCTTCAAGCTTTTCTTTCAAATAACCACATTTCCTTGATCTCCATTACATTCTAAACACTTTTCTAGTTGGAGTCATCTTCAAAAACTCAACCCTTCCTCTCCATTTTCTCACCCTCTTCCATGGCCAAAACCACCATTTTTTGCCATCCAAGCTTTTTCATTAAACCAACCCTTGATCTTGAATCTAGGCGCCTTTCTAAGCAACTTCCGTGTTGTGACCATCACCAAAATCATCCATTTTCGTATTGGATCTATCAAGCTTCAAAGTTGGAAACTTTAAGGTAAAGTTCATGACTTTTTCATCTTTTCTCCTCATTTTCGTAATCCTTGATCTCCGATCAAGGGTTCCTTTTCTAAGCTTTGATGATGATTTTGATGAGTTTTGATGTCCTTAGGATTTCCTTGAAGGTGTAGTACGAAAATCCCTACAAGGAACCAAGAGGCTTGCTTCCTTGTGTTGTCTTCAAGAGGTAAGAGGGAGATAATCCTCTTCAACATATCTTAGTAGTAAGGAAACCTTTGTATAATTGTTGATGGAGAAATCCATGTTTGTATGCTTACTTTGTTTGGTGATTTTGCATGTTTAAGTATTCTTGTGTTGGATTAATGCTTGAGTGGTGATTTTGAATGTATTGGATGTGTTGAAAATGCTTGATCACGTTAGGGTTGTTAAATGAAAAATTTGGAGTTTCCTACCCTAATGTGAGGCTACGGTTTTGATCCTAGTTATTAAGGGTTTGAATTGAACTTGTGTGTAATAAAACCTATGTAATTGAACATCTAAGGATTAATGCTTATAATGGAAGAAATTGATGTTAGTGATGGACTTTGGAGGCCACGGTTTTTGGTCATGGATTCCAAGGGGTTGGATTGATTTTGTGTGAAATGAGAGTTAAGTGATTAAATGATAAGTGATCAACATTGTGGTGAAAGAAAAAGGGTGGACTTATGTTGTAATGAGGCTCATGGGTTTTTAATGTGAAATGCAACCAAATATTGTGCAAGAATGGATACCTAGATGATTGAGAAATTTTAGATCCCTTAGGAATTCATAAAATGGAAAGAATAACGAACAAGACTTTATCTTGTGGATTAGAATGACTTTGAACATAAAGGAAGAGCAAGAGAGTTGTGAGACTTGCAAAATCCTTAGAGAAATTGTATGTAAGTAACAATTGATTAAATTAAGGAACTTGATTAATCTAAAAGAATGAAGCTTGAATGAGGACTTCAAGAGAAATCTCTCTAGAAAATGAATTCATAAGAGATGATAATTTAAGTGGAACCTTATAATGATCTCATAAGACTTGTTAAGCTAGGGTGAAACCCCGAAATGAACTTTTAAAAATATGTTATCACTCTTCGGAAATTAACATTATACTATTGTGGGTCCGTGCTTGGGACTGAGAATTCAGTTAATGCTTAAATTGGCCAAATTGTGGCATATTATGGAAGATATGTATTGTGAAATATATGTGAACATGTTGAATATACATGATTGTGCATTGAGTCAACATGCATTAGACATTTGCTCAGTCGATGATTGTTAAAGGGCTGGATGAGCCTAAGATCATGCATTGAGTCAGCATATATTAAATAAATTGCTCAGTCGATGACTGTTAAAAGGCTGGATGAGCCTATAATTATGCATTGAATCAGTGTGCATTGAACAAATTGCTCAGTCGATGACTGTTACAAGGCTGTATGGGCCTATGAATGCAAATCGAATAATGTGGTCAGTGATGGATCTATGGGGGGCGTAAAGCGCGGTGTATACTGATTACATGCATTACGGGCCCGATAAATCATTATTCTTTACGCAGTGAATTATTGAGAATTAAATAGTGTGATCTGTGATAGATCTGATTGAGCACCGTAATGTAATTGGCTAGCTATCATGAACAATAGTTTTGATGATAACAAACGTGAAGACAAACATGAAGATGAGAAGACCAAGTCCAAGATCTTCAAGAATAGCTTTAGGACTTAGGATCTTTGTAAAGAGCCTTTTGGATATCTCATTATTTGGCGTTGCAAAGAAATGTTTTCAAAATTGTTTTTCCAAACTTAAACAATCATTTTCTGGACATTTAAAAGCATTTAAAACTGATTTTATATCAGAGGTATTCGAATACCCCATTAAGTATTCGAATAACTTGCTTTTGCAGAAAACCTGTTTTATTATAGGTATTCGAATACACCATATGGTATTCGAATAACCATGTTTTAAAGTTTGTACGTTTTCTGTTTTTCAAAGTGGTATTCGAATAACCACACTTGGTATTCGATAACCTATGTCTGAATTGTTTCTCAAAATCATTTTAAATCAGTGGTATTCGAATAACCTATTAAGGTATTCGAATAACCCTCTTCAGAACTGGTTTTCACGGAGCTTTTCAAAATTAGGTATTCGAATACCTCATAAGGCATTCGAATACCGTATTCCAGAATTGAATTTCACGAAGCTTTCGAAAATGGCAGCAACGACCATAATTTCAATAATTACTTGCTTTTAATTGCTCCAACGGCTATTTTCTCTCATTGCTCTATAAATAGAGACCTTGGGTCTCTTCTGAAAAGCCCCAACCATTTTGAATTATTTGCTTGTGTTAAAACGTGATTCTTTCATATTTTCTGTGCTCTTTTCGCCAAAACCTTGAGGTATCCTAAGAGAGCTTATTAGCACTTCAATTTGTAATATCTGCTCTAAGTGAGAGTTCATTTTTCATCTAGTCTCTGATTCTGTAAAAGGGTGAGGAATCCCTTAGTGATTTTGCGAGGGTGAGGTATCCCTCTAGTAAAAGGGTGAGGTATCCCTTATTGTGAAGAAGGTGAGGTATCCTTTTAAGGGGGTGAGGTATCCCTCTAGTAAATAGGGTGAGGTATCCCTGTTATGTAAAGGTTGCAAGCACCTGTTTTAAGCTTGTGTTGAATAGTGAAAAATCTCGAACTGTGTTTCGGGGACTGGACGTAGGCCACAAGTGGTTGGTGGTCGAACCAAGATAAATATTGTGCCTGCTTTTCTACCCTTAATCTTTTATCTTTATGCACTTTATTTATTCTTGCAATTTAATTATTAATTGTTCTTCTTATCTTCATCTTATTCACGACTTTTAATAATTAAATTCAGTATAGTTTATTTGTTTAAGGCTTTTGCGAAAAATCTTTAATTACTCAATTCACCCCCTCTTGAGTCTTAAGCCACTTGGGTAACAAGTGGTATCAGAGCTAGACTCTTGTATAAAGAGCTTAGCCGCTTCAAGAGTACATGGCTTCATCAAATGTTTTATCAGAAGCAACTTCCATAAATCGATCACCCTTTTTCAATGGGGATGGTTATGCATATTGGAAGGAAAGAATGAAAATCTTTATCGAGGCTATTGATCTAGACGTGTGGGATGCTGTCGAAAATGGCGCATTTATACCTACACGCGTTGTCAATGGTGTAAAAACCGAGATACTTAGAAGTGATTGGTCTGATGTGGATAAAAGAAAAGTTCAATATAATTTAATAGCCAAAAATATCATTACTACTGCTTTGGGATATGATGAATTTTTTCGAATTTCAAATTGCAAAACTGCTAAAGAAATGTGGGACACTTTATAAGTTACCCATGAGGGTACTAGTGAAGTTAAGAGGTCGAGAATCAATTCTCTAACTCGAGAATATGAATTGTTTAGAATGAACTAAGGAGAAAACATTCAAGAAATGTAAAAGAGGTTCACCCACATTGTTAATCATCTTGCATCATTAGGAAAGAATTTTACTAACGAAGATTTGATTAACAAAGTGTTGAGATGTCTTAGCAGGATTTGGCAACCCAAAGTAACAGCAATTTCAGAATCAAGGGACTTGACAACCATGTCATTAGCTACCCTTTTTGGCAAACTTCACGAGCACGAATTGGAACTAAACAGACTAAGTCAAAGTGAAGAAAATGACAAGAAGAAAAAGGGAATAGCCCTCAAAGCCACCACCTCAGTAAATGATGACCATAATGACGAGGATGAAGAAGGCACTGAAAACAATGAGATTAATGAAGAAAATTTTGGCCTTCTTGTAAGAAAATTTGGTAAGTACCTAAAGAAAAAGGAGACACAAAGAATACCGCCTTTTCCCCCAAAGAAAAAGAAACCCTCCAAAGAAAGAAGAGTCTACATAGCATGGGATGACAATGACATGGACTCCACTGATAGCTCAGATAGCGAAGAAGCCCATCTATGTTTTATGGCCAAAGGAGAAGAAAAAGAAGAAAGCGACAACGAGGTAAATTCTGAATTATCTCCTTCTTATGATGAGTTACAAGATGCCTTTGAAGAATTGCATGACGAAACTTTAAAACTCACAAAACAAATTTCTTCTTCTAAGAAAAAAATCTTTTCTCTAGAAAATCAAATTCTTATTTTAAATAAAGAGATTGAAGAACTAAAAATTGAAAATGAAACTTTGGGAATTATTGATGCATGCTCATCTCATCCCTCACATGCTTCTACTTCGTATTCTTGTTCTTCATGTCATTTGCTTGAAAATGAAATTGAAAATTTAAAGAATACCCTTGCCAAATTCACATGTGGAAGAGATAATTTAAATATTTTATTAGGAAAACAAAGGGTTGTTTTTGAAAAAGCTGGAATTGGTTATAACCCGAAAAATTAGCATAAATCTTATAAAAACTTCTTTGTTTATTCAAGCACTTCTTGTAGTCCTTTTATCAAATGTTTTTACTGTGGAAAGAAGGGTCACAGTGCTTCAACATGCAATGCAAGAAAGAATGTTAACATAAAAACTGGGACAAAAATGGTTTGGGTTCCAAAGGGTACATTGCCCAAAACTGACACTCAAGGACCCAAGAAAATTTGGGTACCAAAAACCAAAAATTAAATTGTGTTGCAGGTGTGCTTGAAAGCCTAGAACTAACTTCGGCATTTTTGAAAGTGGTTGCTGCAAGCACAAGACTATAATGAACTCCAAGCTCTCCTTCTTGTCTCTATCAAGCTTGGACTTGCATTTATTTTATATAGGAGTATTTCCATCAAAAGGTAAGTTTTCATATCTCAAATATACCTTCTGGACGTAAAATATATGTTTTTATGTTTGAGTTATTCGAATACCTCCCTGTGGTATTCGAATACCATTGCCTTGTACGTGAAAATCCATGTTTTTCTGATAGGTCTATTCGAATACCCTCCCATGGTATTCGAATACCATACATCAGTACATCAATTTTATGTCTTTATAAAGGTAGAGTATTCGAATAACTATATAGCTATTCGAATAACCAGATAACTATCACATCAGTAATTCTCACATACCTCTGGAGTATTCGAATACCTTCCAAGGCATTCGAATACGTGCTCCTTCTGGAGTTTATAAAATGTGATGGGTATTCGAATACAGCAAAAGGTATTCGAATACCACATGGCTGAAAGCAAATTTTACGACGTATTCTCTGTTTCGTTTCTATTCCTTTTCTTATACATATGCAATGAAAATATATTCCAACTATGAATAACATGCTTTAGATAAAATACATCTTAGTTCTTGAAACTATGTTTTGTACCTTAAATAGAAATTACATGATGTTCTTAAATGCATATTTTTGCTTGCTCTTTCACCTCCTTTTTCTAGAATATGTTGTATATTTAAATTCTTTGTACGGTAAATGCTAAATGTAATTGGCTACTGTTTTAATATACGAACAAGTGCAATAAGTGGTATATGAAATATTTAATATCTATGCTTTTTATTGATATATGGCAGATTTATAAGAAATTGATAACAAGTGGTAAATGCTTTACTTTTTGACAAACAGGTGGTATCAAACAAAGTGGTATGAACGTAATAACACGTAATAACAAGTAATAACAAATGATAACAAATGATATCAAACAAGTGGTTACTTGGCCAAATTAATCGATAAATATATTTTGTTTGCCCTTGAGAATCATTTGCTGCTTTTGCCTCATTGTTTTAAATGCTTATTGGCTTATGAGTTTGACTAACCCCTATGGATCCAACATTAATGGATACCAATGAAAGCACTCTGAATTTTGTTGTAGGGAGAATACTACCTCAAGCACAAATTTAATGGACAAAATTCATTCAACTTGAGGACATGCATATGTTAATTTATATTGTTTTGATATGATAAAAGGGGGAGAAATATACTTGCCCCATCTTTTTTATTATGACAAAAAGGGGAGAAGAAGTTTAAATGTCTTTGTTTTCAGAAAAGTCAGGGAGAAAAAGTCAAAATAAAAATAGAAATTGAATTCCAAAAGTAAGGGGGAGCTGCTGTGCATATCTCTGATGTAAATCACCTCTTATGAAAAAGAGGGGGAGTAAGTATCTCTAAACAAACTTTGTGAATTCCAATTTATATGAACTAATGCTTTTCTCAAATGTTAGTTTGTCATCATCAAAAAGGGGGAGAATGTAATTGGCTAGCTATCATGAACAATAGTTTTGATGATAACAAACGTGAAGACAAACATGAAGATGAGAAGACCAAGTCCAAGATCTTCAAGAATAGCTTTAGGACTTAGGATCTTTGTAAAGAGCCTTTTGGATATCTCATTATTTGGCGTTGCAAAGAAATGTTTTCAAAATTGTTTTTCCAAACTTAAACAATCATTTTCTGGACATTTAAAAGCATTTAAAACTGATTTTATATCAGAGGTATTCGAATACCCCATTAAGTATTCGAATAACTTTCTTTTGCAGAAAACCTGTTTTATTATAGGTATTCGAATACACCATATGGTATTCAAATAACCATGTTTTAAAGTTTGTACATTTTTTGTTTTTCAAAGTGGTATTCGAATAACCACACTTGGTATTCGAATAACCTGTGTCTGAATTGTTTCTCAAAATCATTTTAAATCAGTGGTATTCGAATAACCTATTAAGGTATTCGAATAACCCTCTTCAGAACTGGTTTTCACGGAGCTTTTCAAAATGAGGCATTCGAATACCTCATAAGGCATTCGAATACCGTATTCCAGAATTGGATTTCACGAAGCTTTCGAAAATGGCAGCAACGGCCATAATTTCAATAATTACTTGCTTTTAATTGCTCCAACGGCTATTTTCTCTCATTGCTTTATAAATAGAGACCTTGGGTCTCTTCTGAAAAGCCCCAACCATTTTGAATTATTTGCTTGTGTTAAAACGTGATTCTTTCAAATTTTCTGTGCTCTTTTCGCCAAAACCTTGAGGTATCCTAAGAGAGCTTATTAGCACTTCAATTTGTAATATCTGCTCTAAGTGAGAGTTCATTTTTCATCTAGTCTCTGATTCTGTAAAAGGGTGAGGAATCCCTTAGTGATTTTGTGAGGGTGAGGTATCCCTCTAGTAAAAGGGTGAGGTATCCCTTATTGTGAAGAAGGTGAGGTATCCTTCTAAAGGGGTGAGGTATCCCTCTAGTAAATAGGGTGAGGTATCCCTGTTATGTAAAGGTTGCAAGCACCTGTTTTAAGCTTGTGTTGAATAGTGAAAAATCTCGAACTGTGTTTCGGGGACTGGACGTAGGCCACAAGTGGTTGGTGGTCGAACCAGGATAAATATTGTGGCTTGCTTTTCTACCCTTAATCTTTTATCTTTATGCACTTTATTTATTCTTGCAATTTAATTATTAATTGTTCTTCTTATCTTCATCTTATTCACGACTTTTAATAATTAAATTCAGTATAGTTTATTTGTTTAAGGCTTTTGCGAAAAATCTTTAATTACTCAATTCACCCCCCCTCTTGAGTACTGAAGCCACTTGGGTAACACGTAAGGTGCAATGTATACCGATTGCACGCATTACGCGCCTGACAATCACTGTTCTTTTTATGGTAAATGAACGAGAATTGAATAGGGCGATCCCATGGGAAGGATCTAGGGGTGTAACACCCCTTTGGAGGATGTCACACATAAAAGAAAATAAAAGAAATAGAAATAAAATCTACCCAAGTTGTGAAACATTTGTTAAATATTATTACGGGTTGTAAAATAATTCCTGATAGACAGAAATATGTAATAAAAAGATAATGCGGAAAATACGAAATAAAAAAAAATATCATCACTAATAATATACATATGATTAAGTTATAAACTGTACAAATAATTTACAACTAAGACTACAACTATTTAAACAAAAACAAGAAAGAAAGCAATAAAAGAGTTAATATATACGAGACATACGTACCGACGCGCCCAAAAAAAACATCATGATTATCTAATCCTCTGATGGATCACTCTCAGCATGAAAATGATCATCAGGAGATAGATATCCTGGATGTCTCGACACACGGCGATAACGGGATCGCGCAGTCGATACGATGTTTATCTCACTAGGCTCAGGGTTTTCAGCACCCCAATAACGCCTAATGGATAAGGGTAACTCTAAGTGCAGAAAAAGTGTCGTAGTCATGACAGGCTCTTCATCAAAACGTTGACGTAGGATCACGGTCACACATCCTGCATACGTCACAGAGTCACGATCGCCTCGTAAGTGCCAAGCCAGAGCACCTCCATGAAATACCAGCTCTATGAATCCCAAAAATCTCAAGCGTCGCCATCCCTCACAATCAATCCGAGGATATGGATGATCGGATGGTTCTTGATCGTAAAACCGGTCGTCTGCTGCCGATCTTCCTCCTCCTCAGGGTACACGATCTCAATAGGCTGATCCTCTTCCTCGAAGTCTTTACCGCGTAAAATAATTAAACAGAAAATACATATAACAAAGAGGTAAGACAACATAAAATCATCACAACATGGCCAATAAGAAGACGACAAACAACATGTATACAGTTCATGCATTATAAAATACTATAATAGAAAGAATAACAAATTAGAGTAAGATTTAGATATCATAACAATATATCGCATCACAGATAAAACTTCACAGATAAAATAAGAAAGATAAGAATAAACAGATAAGATATAATAACCAAATATAGTAACAGTAACCAGATAAAATAAACAATAAATAGATAAGATGGAAACAAATAGACATAGAGATAAATAATATGACAAAATCCTACTCCATGGAGCTAAAGAAAACACAAGTATCAGAGAGAGGAATGACTCGCAAAATCTAATAGTACCACGGCTGCCCCACCAACTATTGCGCTGTCACACGTTGCGTCTATAGCCCCACGACACAGGAATCCATTATCCAGGCGTGGTGTAGTTCACGGTCTCACGTTGTGGCACTATAGGCAAATGTACTACTAGATTTCACAAATCTCGATTAAATATAGTGTGTGTTGAGTACCATAGTGTGCTATCGGTTTACCACAGCCCAGTGGAGCTACCAACTGTCCACATGTGGGATCCCGTACACTAAAGTCTCCAAGTTCATTAGAACAATGAACCACACTACGTTTATCGCATCGACAACACGATGTGATTCGTCTCGTCAACCAATCCACCAAATACATGGCACACATAACAGGTAGATGGAAAACCTGTATGGGTTCACATTTTCCCGACAGCAGATATAGTCTCAAAAGCCTGTACGGGTTCACATTTTCCCGACAGCATATAAATTTTCAAAAGCACATGCGTACGGTTCACATTTTCCGACAAAAAAGATTTTCAAAAATAATCTGTACGGGTTCACATTTTCCCAACAGTATAAAGATAGTAACGGTCAATCGCGTAGAAATTTTATGGCGTTTTCATAATTCCGTCGTTTTTACAAACGTTTAAAAATCGCGTAAAGATATTTTTCTGTTTTTAAAATCGCGTAGCATTTGTAATACGTTTTCTCAATCGCGTAGGATTTTCAAATCATTTTCTTATTTGAATGCCCTTAAAATTACTGTTTAAACCAACATAAATAGTACTTAATACATTTAAACTACGTAGAATAATTTTTCATACCGCATACTGTCTTTAGGATATTTTTACTATCTTATTGGTTCATTTTTACTAAAAATTGACAGTATTTTGTTTAGAATATCATAATAATGGTTTCCTAAATTATCCATAAAATTTCCATTTACCTAATTTTTAACCATATCATTTAATTCTTTTTGAAATCTCTAACATGCTTCAAAACCTTAAGTGAGCTATATGTTAGAAAATTTCTCAAAATTTCTGTATTTTACTTCCTAATGATAAAATTACTAGTTTTAATCCTTTAAGCTTAATTCTACTCAATTTGTTTCTTCAAAAATCATTATAGAAAATTTCTTCTTAACTTGTATTGTCTCTTTTTGATTGAAAAAGGTTTGGAATCAAGTTTTAGAAATCATGATTACCTATAGTGGCATGTTGGCCAAATTTCATAAAATTTTTGCATTTGATTTCTAAATTGTTTTTCACCTTCTAAATCATATCAAATATATTATATTGTCTAAGCTCATTAAATCATATTAGAAAATAGTTAGTAAGAGTTAAATTAATCCTTTAGGCATGTTGGCCCAAAATACTAAGTCTTTACCATTTGATTTCTAAGTTCATTTTCTTTAATCAAATCAATTTGAAACTTTCTTGATTCTCCTAGGTTAATTAAGTTACACTTTAGGAAAAATCAAGAGAACATCTTGGTCCTCACACTTTGTCATTGCCGTGAACTAGGGAATGTGTTCTTTGGAACACTCATGCAAATTTACACATGTTATTCACATCTTATACCTTATCATACAATTCTAACACATGCATTTATATTTCTAACACATGCAAAATATTTCTAACACATAAAACCTAAATTAAAGCTTATAGACATACAATCAAAAGCTAATAGACATGCAAAATTATTACAATCACCAAACAAGAAAGCTACTAACATACAACACCTAAGCTACTAGCAACCACAAAAATTAACAAATACACATCAATAAACACACCACAACCGAATCCTTATGGATTCTACAAACAATCCATCTTCTTACCACCATCAAGGGATGATAAGAATTGTCTTCCTCTTACCTTAAATGAAGACAAATGATTAGCTTTCACACCTCCTATGGTTCGGTTTTCACTCCACCAAATACCTAAAAATCTCAAATAAAATCTACATGTTATTAACCATGAAAAAGAAGCTAAACCATGGAGAAATCATGGCTTAGAACTTTGAAAAAGAAGAGAGAAAAGAAAAATATGATATTTCACCTTCTAGGTCAAATTTACAAGGTTGATTTCCAAGCCCTAAATGGAAGATTTTGAAGAAACTTCCAACTAAAAAGGTTCTTAGAATAGTGTTTAGGTTAAGGAAACATGGTTAGAAAAATTTTTGGATGGTTGGATGATTAGGAATGGCTCTTGGCCGAATGATAGGGAAGAAGAACAACAATGGAGGCTAGGGTTCTTGGAAGAGAGAGAAGAGAGAAAAGTGATGAAGATGAAGTGTAGTTTTGGTCTTCCAAGGCCTCTTGGCCGTAGCACTCAAGTGCAAATGGATGTGCATGGATTTGGCTTCATCCAAGCCATTGAATGCATCAAAGGTCAAGATCAAATCTTGCTTAACAAGCTTAAATCCTATTGGTTGCTCATGGTGACTCACCTTGCTTAGTCACACATTAAGGTATTAAATTCTCTGTGAGTCGACTAGTTTGAGTCACTGTTCGAAAGTTCTACCGCTACGGTGATTAATTAAGCTACCGATCTAACTGTTACTGCTAATTGTGGGTCCCGTAAATTATTTCCGGGTCCACTTGTCACTAAAATATACTTGACTAATAAAATAATATTATAATAATATAAAATTATTTTATTTGTGCTTAAATCCTAAAAATTAAAAAATTATTTTTAGTCTCATTCAGAATCGGGTTAAGTAAGATCCCCAATTCTAAATAATAAAATAAGATTTTCCCACCCCGAAAAAATATTATTTTCCCGCCTTAGAGCAAATCACCCAAAAAGTCCATATAAAATCACAGACAATATTATCGGACATTAAATCAAGAAGAAAATAATTAAAAATAGCAAAAACAGCGAAAATAGTACGTTCGGGACGTAACGGTCATTTTCCCATTTTTTCCCACAACGTAGGTAATTGTCCAAAACGTTCAAATAAAATATCCAGCAGTATTATATAGTCAGTATATCTTTCAAAAAAATTAATACAAAGAGCTTCGAAAAAATTTTTATTTTACCGTCTCGAAGCAAACTACGTAAAACGATCAAATAAAATTTGAGCCTGTATTATCGTAATTGTTTTCATACAGAAATCGAGAATAGAAAAATAGGGACACAGCGGTCATTCATACAAAAGCATGAAAAACAGAAAACAGTACATTCAGAATATTTTCTAAAAATTGGGGCGTTACAAGGGGCGTCAGGGCGTGGTGATTCATTTATATATATATATACCCCTGTGATTTTGGCCATGAAGAACCTTTGCAATGCTTTGCGGATGGCCCAACAAACACTATTCTCTTCGTGGTCCAGTGTAGACTGTCATTGAGGGGGACAGATCTTCTAGAACGTTCATATTTGAAATGGAATAGAAAATCTTGGTACCAAGTACACATGTATTGAGAGTCGGCATTGTAAGTCGGCATTGAGAGTCGGCATTGTGAGTCTGCATATCATATGACACTCTTTTATATGATGATTATATTATTGTGATATTGATGTCATGATTATCTAGAATGTTTTAATTGCTCATTATCTAAGACTCTATTGACTGCTTGGGGTATTATTGATGTTTACCTGTTATTGTTGATTCTTACTGCTATGTGTTGTTGTCCTGCTCTTACTGTTCATTCTATTGTCACTGTTGATGAATATACGTGCTGAAATGCTATATGGGTGCTCTGCGCCGTTCTGTTTCTTTATTGCCATAATTGGTAATGTAAGTAGGATGTCTCACCTATTTCTTATATCCTTGTATTTATATATATATATATATATATATATATATATTTGATAAAAGATCGTGAGGAAGAAGATGAGGGACCATATCCTTACTTCTTAGATTAGGCTGATTCACCACTTTCGATGTGGCGTCTAGACGAGATCTCTTCGGGTCACGCAAGGGTGCAACTTCATGGGGACATTGATGCCTGTCATGTCGACTGGGACACTGAGCATCACATACATATGAGGTTACGGCTTTGTCTGCCAGTAGTACCTATCCCAGGGTTACTACTTTTCTCTTTTAGTGTTTTGTTCCCGTTCTATTTTATTTGACTATGTAAGTATTATATTTTGTGTTATCAGTGATTTGTGCTAAGGATGACTATAATATATATATATATATAGGATATGCTTTTACTTCAGTAGTTGTGTTAGATAATGGTTGGACACGATTATGCATTCATGCAGGGCTCTTATTTTCTATTCATATATAATGGAAATGTAAATTTTTGAAAAAAAATACTGTAATTGAAACGGTGACACGCCTGGACTTAGTGACTGTAGTGTGATGACGATTATGCTGCGATTGTTAGATCTAGGTGCGTTACATACACTTGTAAATGGGTTCAAGCATTCATTGTACTAAACCACTTGTCTACAATGAATCAAGAACTCCACTTTACAAGGAGGGTTTCTAAATTGATTGGAAATAAAATACAACACGTATAATGATCACTTGATAATATATCATTTAAGCACAAGAAGGAAGTTAATCTAACCTTATTTTATTACCAAAAGCTTCACTCATTCACCCAAACAAGATGAAAATTAGTTACCCATGAGTAAGAAGAAAGAAAGAGAGAAGAAGAAGATGATCATAACTCCTATTTTTAACAAAAGAAAATTACTACAACAACATAATAACATGAACTTAATCTAAAACCAAGATTCCCCAAATGATCTACCTATGGTCCATTTTAGAGAGGATTAGGGATACAAAATGACAAGGGAATTGATTAATGAGTGAGTGGATGAATGGGTGGATGAGTGGAAAATGGCAAAGAACTTTTGTGAGTGAAAAATTATTGAAATTTCTTATCTCTGAAATCATTCAGTGATGAACTCATGGATAACGTCAAAATAAAGCAAAATGGTCATCATCCAAAAATTTGTTCTACATCCCAAGATATGACCCAATTACTGCAGACTGCTAAGGCCCAGTTTCAACACCTTTGTTTTGACTTCTAGACCCAATATGACCTCCAAGTTGTCCGAATGAGCTCTTGTGTTCTTCATGAAAGTTGTAGATATGAGTCTTAACTTTCAAATGCCAAAATTTTATCCATTTTAGTTCCTTCAACTCGAATTATACAATGATTACTGCACACTGTTCGGGTTCTAGTCATAAAACTCATGTTTTGATTTCCAAGCCCAATTAGCTCCCCTAGATGTCTGATTTTTCCCTGGAGCTCTTCATGAAAGTTGTAGTGCTCTCTCTTATCTTTCCTACAAGTAAGATACATAATTATAAGACATCTAGAACTCAAGATATGACCGAAATACAGAAATAGTGTAAGACCAAAATAATGCTGAAAAAAAAATCAATTAAGTCTAATTTGAGTCCAAACTTACAAAACATAACCAAACTTAATCAATTAAGTACATGGAGAGTGTAAATGACCAAAAATAAGAGTTTATTAATGTATAAAATATATGATTATCAAATTCCCCTATACTTAGCCTTTTGCACTCTTGGGCAAAACACATAAGACCAAAGCTAGGAAACAAAGAAAAATGATACAGACTCAAAAGTTAAAAACTCTAAAAGACTCGATGAATCAAGAAGAGCAACTAGAAATTCAAGGGATCAAAGCATTAATGAGGTAACATTTCTTCATATCTCAAACCAACAAGCAAGGAAACTTCAGTTGAGAAAAATGAATCAAGAATGATGCATTCTTACATAATGCACTCTCAATCTCTCAAGTATTTAAAAGGTAAGTATTTCACTCTATTCAACCCATGAAAAATTGCACTACCATAATCTTGCTTATCTTCTACATATCTACTACTTAGAACATATGCACACACAAATCAAGAGGACTTTATTCAGGGTTGTAATGGGATCAAGGTAATGGAGGGTGGTAATATGGATATGAGAAGATAAATACCAAAGAGAATAGAAGAGCATTATGGTACAATTCGAGTGGAGAAGATGTTTGAGAACATTCATCATAAAGGACAATGACCAATATTTGACTAATGTTTTATTGAAGATTAATCCCAAATTGGTGAGTTGAATTCATTGTTAGGCCTGAACCTTCTCCTTCTCTTCTCGTTGTTTCTAAGCATCCACCTTTATTCTAGGTATGGATATGTCACATGGTGTATCAGGAGACTCTGATTATCCTTTGATTGCAGCGGTGGTCAACTCTTTTTCTTTAACATTTTTTTAACATTTTGCACACACACCCCCACACTTGTTCAAGAACAAGGCCAATGCTCTCTTATTCCCTAAGGTTGGGTAAAAACATGTTCTTTTTTTTTTTAAAGGCACGTAATGACCTAAAACCAAGGAACACAAGGGAAAACATGCAAGGATGGCTATTTGGTCAAAGTAGCTATTTCAAGAAAAATGTCTAAATCATGTTTATGTATACATGTAAAAATGTAGCCTCAAAAAGAATCAAAGCAAGTTCTAGAGTAACAATTCCATAAGTGAAAATCTTACAAGAAAGAATAGAATGGTACAGATATTCAATCTATTCATCAATAGGCTCAAAATCTTACAAGGTATATTTTTATCATTCTCAATCCACCATATCAACATTCGTATCCAAGCTTGTGATTTTTAAGAAAGAAGGCAATTTTTGCTAAGATCAAAGAATCCATTTGCTACTTCTACACAAAATAATTATTTCCTCAACTAAGATACGTCTCAAGAGTAAACTTACCTCCAAGGCAAAATTTACTCCTTACTCTGCCATCCTTAATTGATTTTACTATGAATAGGTTTCTGACAGTCATATCATTAAACATACTTCCCAATTTAGATGCGTCTCAGGTATAAAATTACTCCTTACTCCGCTATCATTCATTGGTTTAGTAAGTCCATGACAATCATATCATACTTCCTAAAAAAAAAAATTTTCTTTTTTTTTTTAATTTTTTGGTCAACTATCCTTCCTCCCAACCAGATCACAACATTGTCCTCAATGTTAAAATTTAGATAAGTAAAGGATAGAAGATATTTTCTATTGGAGAAATCTGACACAAAGTATGGTAAATAAAATCAAAGGTAAAGAAAAGTTATAAACGAAGTGTCAAATCAAAGTTTCGTTTCAAGCTGCTTCCCTCACTGCTTCCTACTAACCACTCTATCTGAGCTATTGCTGGGTCAGGTTTATAAACAAAAGCTTCTAATTTATCAATCAACTCATCAATAGTGGAAGCAGAGATACGAAGTTATCTTGCTGAAGATGTGATCAATTTTTATTCCACAGCATAGTCAAGAAAAAGTAACAAAATATTAAAAAAATTATTTATGTTCAACAAACCTATGGGTTTATGGTGGATGTTTAGTTAGGCCTAAGAGACAATTTGAAAAATTTCTTCCAAAGTACAAAAATCACCTGGTAAGGCAATGAATGCATCAGAGTTGTAAAGCATTATCTTCATTCGTTCATGCATAGATGATACTTTAAGTTCCTCCCCAATTGCCTTCCCAGTGATGTTCTGTTAAGTGAAAAGTCTAGGAATGACACCTAAAACCTGACTGCCTCCCATATATGCAGCAAGTGATACAGCCCCCATTAACCCACAACAACCTCCCCCATATACAAGATGAATTTTTCTCACAGCAAGTGATCGACCAAGAGTGTTAGGTGCGTTTACAAACTCTAAACTCTTCCCATACTTACACCTACAAAATACACAGATATTTTAAGTTCATGAATAGAAACACCTTCCATTTCTATTCTCACCTTCCCTTTGAATGAGTCTGAGTTGGAGGTAAGTGGAGAAAATGGAGTGTTTAAATAGGAAAAAGAATGGAAAGGGTAATAATAACACCTATAAGGGTAGGTTGGTTGTTGTCAGAAAAGTTTGAAATTAAGAAACACATAATCTTTTTTTTTTTGTATAATTTTTTTGTTTTGTTTTTGTTTTTGTTTGTTTTTGTTTTTTTTTTTGTTTTTTTTTCTTTTTGTTTTTGTTTTTTTAAGAAAACATGAAGAAGAAGAAAAAGAAGAAAATATGTACAGATTGTTATGGATATGACTCACATCTACCTTTGGTTTCATGTCTAGTAATGGCTTAAACGCCTTTTATGAGTCGAGGATAAGCTTCCCATCCAATTTTCTTATAAATTAGCAAACAGGGTCTTTTAGAGTCAGATTCCCAATACTGTAATGTTTTTCTTCATCCTTGAAGAGATTCCACAAATTAAGAAGTTCACGATGCACAAATCCATAAGAATGCGTCTCAAGAGTCAATAAGATATCATCTAATGACTCCTTATTCAGTCCATTCTTAATGAAGAAAATTTTATCTTCTCTATTTGCGGAAACCATCCCCAAAGAACGACATCGCTTGTTACAATTCTATCATGCACATTTGTGACAGACTTGTAACCTTTTTGCTATTCTCCTTTTAGAATACAGACTTCTTCCAAGACCTATCATGTATGAGTCAAATGAAATTGAAGGCTCACCTACTAGTCAGACATTTGCTTCAGTTATCCAACGTATATCTTCCGGCATACCCTTATGTATTAACAATCTCAATCTTTCACATCTACCTTTGTAGATTTTTGTCAGAGCATTTTGAGGGAGGGAAGGAAAATGTTTTCTCAGGTTTGAAAAAATGACATCCATATGAAAAGAGAAGGAATTATATATTTTGGGAAACTAAAAAATAAACCAACTCGATAGCCATGAAGTACCGTTATCTGCCACTTAACCGGGAACACAAAAAATTGCAAAAAGAAGGCAAAAAAATTAGAATAAATTCTATTTATAACAAGGATAAGAAAGAGAGATGAATTCTACCTCATCAACTTGGTTTTCTAGAAATAGTTTGAGTCTTTGTCTATTGACTTTAAACACATTACCATTCCTAGAATTCTCAATATCTATGACCCCATGAGGATACACATGCTTGACAACAAAAGGGCCACTCCACCTAGATCTCAATTTTTTAGGGAATAGGTACAGACGAGAATTATAAAGCAGAACTTTTTGACCAATTTCAAAAGATTTTCTCAAAATTGTCTTGTCGTGAAAAGCTTTTGTTCTAGCTTTATAAATCTTTGAGTTTTCATATGCATCATTTCTTAATTCCTCAAGTTCATTTAATTGTAATTTACATATCTTGCAAGCATCATCAAGGTTTAGGTTGAAAGCTTTAATGACCCAAAATGCTTTATGTTCCAATTCTACAGGCAAGTGACAAGGTTTTTCATACACTAACCGATAGGGCGACATGCCTAAGGATGTTTTGAAAGTAGTACGGTAAGCCCAAAGTGAATCTTTTAGTCTTAAAGACTAATCTTTACAATTTGGATTAACCATTTTTTCCAAAGTTTGTTTAATCTCCCTATTTTCCAATTCAACTTGTCCACTTGTCTGAGGGTGAAAAGGGGTGACAATTTTGTGTGTAATACCATATTTCTTCATCAAATATTCAAATGGTTTATTGCAAAAATGTGTTCCCCCATCACTGATGATAGCTCAAGGCATTCCAAATCGACACAAGACATTTTCTTTTAAACATTTGAGAACAGTTTTATGATCATTGTGTCGGCATGGAATCGTCTTAATCTATTTCGAGACATAATTAACTGCAACCAAAATATACACAAATCCAAATGAACATGCAAATGGGCCCATGAAATCAATTCCCCAACAATCAAAAATTTCAATGACAAGGATAAGGTTCAGAGGCATCATGTTTCTTTTTGAAATAGAGCCCAATTTCTGACAATTTTCACAATATTTGCAAAAAGTATAGTAGTTCTTAAATAAAGTGGGCCAATAAAATCTACACTGCAAGATTTTTGTAGCTATTTTCTTTGAAGAAAAGTGACCTCCACATACTTCTGAGTAAAAATTTAATGACACTACCTACCTCACTGTCGGCCACACATCTTCGAAAGATTTGGTCAGGACAATATTTGAACAAGTATGGGTCATCCCAATAAAAAATTTTCACCTCTGTCAAAAATTTTCTTCTATCTTGGTGCGTCCATTGAGGCAGCATCTTTCCTGTTACAAGAAAGTTGACTATATTAGCAAACCAAGGCATGGAATTGACAGAAAATAAAAATTCATTAGGAAAAGAATCATTGATGGGCGTGGTATCAAAAGGTGAGCCTATTGTAAGTCTGGACAATTGATCAGCGATAACATTTTTGGCTCCTTTCTTTTCTTTTATTATGATGTTGAATTCTTGAAGCAACAAGATCCACTGTATCAATTTTAGTTTGGCATCTTACTTAGACATCAAATATCTAACAGCAACATGATCAGTGAAAATCACAATAGAAGAACTAATTAAATAAGATCAAAATTTGTTCAGTGTAAATATTATAACAAGTAGTTCTTTTTTAGTAGTGGTGTAATTCATTTGTGCACTAATTAAAGTTCTACTTGCGTAACAAATCACATGTGGCTTACCTTCCTTTCTTTGGCCTAAAACAACGCCCACAGCAAAATCATTAGCATCACACATCAACTCAAAAGGCAAAGACCAGTCAGTGGATTGCATGATAAGAGCAGATGTCAGAAGACCAATTAATTTTTCAAAAGATTTTTGACATTCTTGAGTCCAATCAAATGGTGCATCTTTCAATAGAAGATTATATAATGGTCTCGATATGGCACTAAAGTCCTTTATGAAGGTTCTGTAAAATCCTGCATGTCCTAAAATGGAACGAACTTCTCTGACTGTTTTTAGGGAAGGCAAATGGGCAATTAATTCAACTTTGGCCTTATCAACTTCAATTCGTTTAGAAGATATCACATGACCTAACACTATTCCTGAGATAACCATGTAATGACATTTTTCCCAATTTAGCATAAATTATTTTTCTTCGCATCTTTTAAGAATGTTTTCCAAATTATCAAGATAATTTTCAAACAAATTTCCAAAAACTATCAGATCATCCATGAAAACCTCTAAATAATGCTCAATCATGTCACTAAAATACTTAGCATGCATCTTTAGAATGTTGCTGGAGCATTACAAAGGCCAAAAGGCATCCTTCTATACACAAAAGTACCAAAGGGGCATGTAAAAGTGGTTTTTTCTTAATCCTCCAATGCAATTGGCATTTGATTATAACATGAATAACCATCAAGAAAACAGTAGTATGGATGTCCTGATACCTTTTCTAGAATTTAATCAAGAAATGGCAAGGGAAAATGATCTTTCCTAGTAGTAGCATTTAATTTTCTAAAATCAATACATATACGCCAACTGGATGAGACTCGCATAGGTATTAATTCACTTTTATCATTTTCAACCACTGTTATTCTAGATTTTTTAGGCACAACTTGTGTAGGGCTTACCCACTGGCTATCAGAGATAAGATAGATAATTCCAACATCAAGCAATTTAAGGACTTCAGCTCTAACTACCTCTTTCATGTATGGATTTAATCTTCTTTGAGGTTGTTGAGATGTTTTAGCATTATCCTCTAAATGTATTCTATGTGTACATATTACTGGATTAATGCCTTTTATGTCCTTTAATGTTCATCCAATTATACTTTTATGCCTTTTAAGTACTTCTGTTAACATATCTTCTTGTTCTTCAATAAGGGACGAGGAAATTACCACTAGAAAACTTTGCTCTTTTTCCAAAAATGTGTACTTCAATCCAGCAGGTAATGACTTTAGTTCCAATGTGGGTACTTCTTCATGGGCATTATCATTCATGGGTTTTAGCTCTTCAAATCTTGACTTTCTTCCCTTGTACTCCATTACATTTGTATAATCAAGCAAAAAGCATATTTCAGATATATCATCATTTAATTGCATGCCTAAATCAAATGAATTGACTAAACAAATTTCTAATGGGTCAAAAGAACTCCTTGTTTGAAGATGATCATCTATAATGGCTTCAATTCCTTCAACTTCCTCCTTTTCATCAAAGACTTCCTGTGGTTGCTTACACATGTTAAAAACATTGAGCTCCAGTGTCATGTTTCCAAATGTTTGCTTCACCACTCCATTTCTGCAATTTATCAAAGTATTAGATGTTGCTAAAAATGGACGGCCTAAAATAACAGGAATTGACTTGCAACTATCAACTATAGGTTCAGTATCCAAGCCAATAAAATCTACAAGATATATGAATTTATCAACTTGCACCAACACATCTTTTACTATTCCTCTTGGAATTTCAATTAATCTATCAGCAAGTAGAAGAGTTACAGAAGTTGGTTTTAACTCACCCAAGTTGAGTTGCTGATAAACTGAATATGCAACCAAATTGACACAAGCACCAAGATCAAGTAAAGCTTTTTCAATTTTATGTTCTCCAATAATGCATGAAACTATAGGACAACCAGGGTCTTTATATTTCAACGCATTATTATTCTGAAGAATGGAGCTTACCTATTCAGCCAAAAAGGCTTTCTTTTTCACATTTAGTTTCCTTTAACAGTGCACAAGTCCTTTAAATATTTGGCATAAGAAGAAATTTGTTTGATAGCATCTAACAGAGGAATATTGACCTTCACTTGTTTCAAAATTTTAAAAATTTCAATGTTATGGTTCAATTTCCTTGAATCATTTAATGCTTGAGGAAATGGGGGTGCAAGCGAGAGTTTGGTCTCCTTTTGATCAACTTCTTCATTTTCTTGGAGAATTGGTTCATCATCTTTCTCATAAGGTTCAGGAATTTGTTTTTCAATAACCTTTCCACTCCTAAGAGTTATCATTGACTTGACTTGATCAATTTGTTAGTTTTTTGAACTCTCCTCATTTAGATTGTACTGACCCTTAGGATTTGGTTGAGGTTGAGAAGGAAATTTTCATTTCTCATGATTGGTGAGTGCAGAAGAAAGTTTAGCAAGAGTTTCTTTTATGTCAATCATGGTTTGATTGTTTTGTTTATTAATGGCCTCTTGCTTTTCTATGAATGCATGCGGTGTTTTTTCAAGGTTTTTCCTATATGGTGGGACATAAGGTACATGTCCTTGAGAATTTTGAGAGTCCTGTTGTACCTGAGGAGGTGGTGGTTGCACGAATTATGAGTGATTATTATTCCACCAGCTGAAGTTCGGGTGATTTCTCCATCCCGAATTGTATGAATCTGAAAAAAAAAGTAAATGACTTTTTAAAATTATTCATTGCATTTACTTGCTCATATACAACTTCTTTAAAAATAAGAATCTTAGGACATTCATGTGTTGAGTGTCCTAAGTCATCACAAATGCCACAAATTTCTTCATTTTGCACAGATTTGATTTCTTTTGCTTTTCCTAATTCCATTGCTTCAATTTTTCTAGCCAAACAAGCAAACTTAGCATTTAGATCTTCCTCTTGACTAAGGTGATATTTTCCTTTATTAGCATTTACAAGGTTAGATCTAATTGAATTTTTAGAAATATTAGTACCATGCCAAGATTGAGAATTTTCAGCCAACTAGTTTAAATAGTTTAAAGCTTCATCAGGTTCTTTATCAAGAAACTCACCATTGCACATTGTTTCCACAAATTGTTTGGTTTCAGGTGTTAAACCTTCATAAAAAAGCTTATAGTGCCCCATTTTTCAAAATCATGATGTGGGCAAGAATTTAACAAATCTTTAAATCGTTCCCAATATTGAAAATATGCTTTATTTGAATTTTTGGAAAAATTTTGTATTTGTCTTTTCATAGCATTGGTTTTATGTGTTGGAAAAAATTTCTTTAAGAACTCACCTTGCATTTCTTGCCATGTGCCATTTGATCCTAGTTTCAAAGTGTTAAGCCAAGATGTAACGCCCCAATTTTTAGAAAATATTCTGAATGTGCTGTTTTCTGTTTTTCATGCTTTTGTATGAATGACCGCTGTATCCCTATTTTTCTGTTCTTGAATTTTGTATGAAAACAACTACGATAATACAGGTTCAAATTTTATTTGATTGTTTTACGTAGTTTGCTTCGAGACGGTAAAATAAAAATTTTTCTGAGCTACTGTATTAATTTTTCCGAAAGATATACAGCTAAATAATACTGCTGGATATTTTATTTGAACGTTTTGGACGATTACCTACGTTGTGGGAAAAAATGAGAAAATGACCGTTACGTCCCGAAGGTACTGTTTTCGTTGTTTTTGTCTGTTTTTAATTGTTTTCTTCTTGATTTAATGCCGTAAAATACCGTCTGTGATTTTATATGAACTTTTTGTGTGATTTGCTCCGAGAAGGGAAAATAATATTTTTCCGGGCCGGGAAAATCTTATTTGATTATTTAGAATTGGGGGATCTTACTTAACCCGATTCTGAATGAGACTAAAAATAATCTTTTAATTTTTAGGATTTAATCACAAATAAAATAATTTTATATTATTATAATATTATTTTATTAGTCGAAGATGTTTTAGTGACAAGGGACCCTAAATATTTTGCGGGACCCACAATTAGCGAACGGTTAGATCGGTAGCTTAAATAATCACCGTAAGTCGTAGAACTTTCCGAGCAAGTGACTCGGCTAGTGACTCAATGAGAGCATTTATTACGCAGCGTGTGACTAAGCCATGTGAGTCACCGGAACCAACCAATGAGAATTAGGCTTGCTCACCAAGGCTTGATCTTAGCCTTTGATTCATCCAATGGCTTGGATGAAGCCAAGCAAGGTGCCCACCTTGCACCCCACATCATGTTCACGGCCAAGAGGCCTTAGGAGACAAGAATCACTTTCATCTTCATCACTTTTCTCTCTTCTCTCTCATCAAGAACCCTAGCCACCATTCTTGTCCATTTTCTTCACCATATTCGCCAAGCTCATTTCCTAACCATCCAACCATCCAAAAATTTTTCTAACCAAGTTTCCTTAATCTAAACACCATTCTAAGAACCTTTGTAGTTGGAAGTTTCTTCAAATTCTTCCATCTAAGGCTTGGAAACCAACCTTGAAAGTTTTACCTAGAAGGTGAAATTTCATGCTTTTCTTTTCTCTCTTCTTTTTCAAAGTTCTAAGCCATGATTTTTCCATGGTTTAGCTTCTTTTTCATGGTTAGTAACATGTAGGTTTTGTTTGAAATTTTTAGGTGTTTGGTGGAGTGAAAACCGTGACCTAGGAGGTGAGAAAGCAAGCTTTTTGTCTTCATTTAAGGTAAGAGGAAGACAATTCTTATCATCCCTTGATGGTGGTAAGAAGATGGGTTGTTTGTAGAATCCATAAGGATTCGGTTGTGGTGTGTTTATTGATGTGTATTTGTTAATTTTTGTGGTTGCTAGTAGCTTAAGTGTTATGTGTTAGTAGCTTTCTTATTTGGTAATTGTAATAATTTTGCATGTCTAATAGCTTTTGATTGTATGTCTATAAGCTTTAAATTAGGTTTATGTGTTAGAAATATTTTGCATGTGTTAGAAATATTTTGCATGTGTTAGAGATATAAATGCATGTGTTAGAATTGTATGATAAGGTTTAGGATGTGAATAACATGTGTAAATTTGCATGAGTGTTCCAAAGAACACATCCAATAGCTCACGGCAATGCCAAAATGTGAGGACCAAAATGTTCTCTTCATTTTTCCTAAAGTGCAACTTAATTGATTAGGAGAAATAAGAAGGTTTTAAATGGTTTTGATCAAAGAAAAGGAATTTATAAATCAAATGGTAAAAATTTAGTACATTTTGGGCCAACATGCCTAAAAGATTTATTTGATTCATAATCATTACTTTATAACATGATTTAATGAATTTAGATAAGATAATACCTTTGACATGATTTAGAAATCAAATGAAAAAGTTTTAACAAAATTCGGCCAACATGCCACTATAGGTAATTATGATTTCTAAAAACTTGATTCCAAACCTTTTTCAATCAAAAAGAAACAATACAAGTTAAGAAGAAATTTTCTATAATGATTTTTGAAAGAACCAATTGATTAGAAGTAAGTTTAAAGGGTTAAAATTCATAAGTTTATCATTAGGAAGGAAATACAGTAATGTTAAGAAATTTTCTAACATATAGCTCACTTTAGGTTTTGAAGCATGTTAGAGATTTCAAAAAGAATTTAATGGTTAAATAATTAGGTAAATAGAAATTTTATGGAAAATTTAGAAAACCATTATTATAAGTTTATAAACAAAATACTGTCAATTTTTAGTAAAAATGAACCTATAAGATAGTAACAATATCCTAATGACAGTATGCGGTATGAAAAATTATTCAACGTAGTTTAAATGTACTAAGTACTATTTCTATCTGTTTAAACAGTAATTTTAAAGGCATTCGAATAAGAAAATGATTTAAAAATCCTACGCGATTGAGAAAACGTATTAAAAATGCTACGCGAGTTTAAAAAACAGAAAAATATCCTTACCCGATTTTTAAACGTTTGTAAAAACGACGAGATTTCAAAAACGCGATAAAATTTCTACGCGATTGACCGTTACTATATTTAATTTTCGCTGTCGGGAAAATGTGAACCCGCACATGCTTTTGAGGTTATTTATTTGTCGGAAAATGTGAACCCGCATGTGCTTTATGCTATTGAGGGTATATTTTTATCTTAAGGGCATTTTCGTAATTTCATATATTTGGAATTATGTTTTGTCTTTATACCAATTTTTGGTGTTTTGGGTTGACGAGACGAATCACATCGTGTTGTCGATGCGATAAGTGTAGTGTAGTTTATTGTTCTAATAAACTTGGAGACTTTAGTGTACGGGATCCCACGTGTGGCAAGTTGGTAGCTCCGCTGGGCCGTGGTAAACCGATAGCACACTAACGTACTCGACATTCACTATATTTAATCGAGGTTTGTAAAGTCTAGTAGTACATTGCCTATAGTGCCACAACGGAGATCAGAACTATACTACGCCTGGATGGTGGATTCCCGGTGTCGTAGGCTATTGACGCAACGTGTGATCGCGTAATAGTTGGTTGGGCAGCCGTGGTACTAATAGATTTTGCAAGTCATTCTCTCGATATCTGTTTGGGTTTAGCTCCATGGAGTAGGGTTGTGTTTTGGTGTATTTGAGTATATCTTGGATAATATTCCATTTTTCTCTATTTATCTTTATCTGGTAACATCTTGGATGTTTTTACATTTTCTCTATTTGTATTTATCGATAATTTTTATGTTAGTTGTCTATTTCTTATCTTATTTTATCTCGTGAGATTGATTTATCTCGTGTGAATTTCTTTATTTGTGTTATATCCGTGATGTTCGAAACACTAGGATATTTAATATGTATTACTGTTATAGCTTATTCGTATTGTATGAACTGTGTAGTAGTTATTTGTCGTCTTCTTATTTGCCATGTTGTGATGATTTTATGTTGTCTTACCTCTTTATTGTATGTGTCTATTGTCTATTTATTTTATGCGGTAAAGAGTTTGAAGAGGAAGAAGAGGAACAACCTCTTGAGATCGTGTACCATGAGGAAGAGGAAGGTCGGCAAGCAAGCCGACGATCGCTTTACGAGCAAGAACCATCCGATCATCCATACCCTCTGGATTGATTGTGTGGGGGATGGCGACGCCTGCATTTTTGGGATTCATAGAGCTGATATTCCATGGAGGTGATCTGGCTTGGCATTTACGAGGAGATCGTGCTTCTGTTACCTATGCTGGACGTATGACTGTGATTCTACGTCATCAGTTTGATGGAGATCCGATTGCGACGACGACATTATTTCTGCACTTAGAGTTACCCTTATCCATTAGGCGTTATTGGGGTGCTGAAAACCCTGAGCCTAGTGAGATAAGCATCGTATCGACTGCGCGATCCCGTTATCGCCGTGTGTCGAGACATCCGGGATATCTATCTCCCGATGATCATTTTCAGACTGAGAGTGATCCATCTGAGGATTAGATAACCATGATGTTTTTTTTTGGGCGCGTCAGCGTATGTCCTGTATATTAACTCTTTTATTGCTTTCTTTACTGTTTTTATTTAAATAGTTGTAGACTTAGTTGTAAATTATTTGTACAGTGTATAACTTAATCATATGTATATTATCAGTAATGAAGTTTTTTTTTTATTTCGTATTTTCCGCATTATCTTTTTATTACATATTTCTGTCTATCAGGAATTATTTTTACAACCCGTAATAATTTTAACAAATATTCCGCAACTTGGGTAGATTTTATTTCTATTTATTTTATTTTCTTTTATGTGTGACATCCTCAAAAGGGGTGTTACACAAGACTTTGTTTTATCTTTTAAAGAAAAAAGAAACAATTTAAGCTTAACAATCTCTTCAGTGTAATTTTAATCATTGAAAGCAATACATACTTCCTCAAATTCTTTTAGATGTAAATATGGGCTTTCAGATTCGAAACCATGAAAATTAGGAAGTAAAGAAATCATACCTGTTTTAAATCTAAAATTATTGGCATTGAGTGGAAAGATAAAACATGATGGACAACAATTTTGAGGTGGTTCCAAATATTCACGCATGGTTTGCAATGGTTGATTTTCATGTTCATTATGTACACTTTTATTTTCAGCTATTGTGTCAATTGTGTGTGACTATGATTCAAACAAATCAATATATAAAGTACCAAGATTAATTTTAACTAAATAACCAAAATTTAAATCACGATACTAATTAAGCATAAATAAATGACTTAAAATAGAAAAAATAATATACAAGTCGGCGGTTTACACCAGCCATTAAATATTAAGCATAAATAAATGACTTAAAAATAAAAAAAAAATAAAAAATAATGTACAAGTTAGTAAGTTAGATAGAAAATTAAATGACATAAATTAAAAAGTTAGATAGCAAAATTAAATGACATAAATATAAAAGTTAGAAAGTTAGTAAGCATAAATAAATGACAAAAATATAAAAGTTAGAAGGTTAGTAAGTCGAAAAGCGTAAATAAATAAGACAAAAAACATAAATAAATAAGATAATAAGTTAGTAAGTCAGAAAGCGTAAATAAAAAGCATAAATAAATGACATAAAAAATAGTTAATAAGTTAGAAAGTTAGTAGGTTAGTAAGTTAGAAAGTTAGAGAATTAGTAAAGAAACTGAAGGATCGGCAAGCCAATCTTTTGCTCCAGTGAGGGAGAAGAGAGAATATATTTTATTAAAGGAAAATAACCTCAATAAATTAAAACTTCAAATCAAGTCTCCGGCAACGGCGCCAAAAACTTGATGCAGATTAAAGGATGCAAACTCAAGTGTAGGTTGTCTCAAGTAATAAATTTTTCGGGAGTCCGAGGTCAATCCACAGGGAATTGATGAAGAAAAATTCTTTGAGGTAAGGGAAGGCTTTGTCACAACAATAAAGATAATAAAACTTGTTTACAATAAAATTAAAGAACTTGCTTGGGCTAGGAGATCCACTTTTTGTAATAAATTAAGGACAAAATTAATTGTTTTTATAACTCAATTGAAATCCACGCACAACGGAGGTTCCAATCGGAGAATAAAACATTCAAAGTCCATTTAGAATTATATATGTAGTTATATTATGGTTCCTTTAATTATTTACTAACACCTACACTTGTAAATGGGTTCAAGCATTCATTGTGCCAAACCACTTGTCTACAATGAATCAAGAACTTCACTTTACAAGGAGGGTTTCTAAATTGATTGGAAACAAAATACAATACATATAATGATCACTTGATAATATATAATTTAAGCACAAGAAAGAAATTAATATAACCTTCTTTTATTACCAAAAGCTTTACTCCTTCACCCAAACAAGATGAAAATTAGTTACTCGTGAGCAAGAAGAAAGAAAGAGAGAAGAAGAAGATGATGATTATAACTTCTATTTACAACAAAAGAAAATTGCTACAATAACATAATAACATGAACTTAATCTAAAACCAAGATTCCCCAAATGATTTGCCTATGGTCCCTTTTATAGAGGATTAGGCATACAAAATGACAAGGGAATTGATTAATAAGTGAGTGGATGAGTGGAAAATGATAACAAACTTTTGTGAGTGGAAAATTATTGAAATTTCTTGTCTCCAAAATCATTCAATGATGAACTCATCGATAACGTCAGAACAAAGCAAAGTGGTCTTCATGAAAGTTCTAGGAAATTGTCTCAGCTTTCCAATGCCACCAAAATGATCTAAAAATTCGTCTTACGGCCCAAGATATGACTCAATTACTGCAGACTGCTCAAGCCCAATTTCAGCACCTTTGTTTTGACTTCCAGACCCAATATGACCTCCAAGCTATCCGAATGAGCTCTTGTGTTCATCATGAAAGTTGTAGATATGAGTATTAACTTTGAGATGCTAAATTTTCAGCCCATTTTAGTTCCTTCAACTTGAATTATACAATGATTACTGTAACATCCCGAAAATTGATAATTTTAGGATAAATAATCATTTAACAATATTTGGGATTTTTGAGAATTTTTCTGATTTTTTCTGAGAACGCGAAATATTTTAATATTATTTCTCGTTTTACGTGCACATTGGGCAGAGTCGGGAAAATGACTGTAACGTTTCGAAAGTTGGAAAATTTTGTGACGAATAGTTGTTTTATAATATTTTTGATTTTTGAGAATTTTCTGGAATTTTTTCGGAAACGTTGAATATTTTAATATATTTCTCATTTTGCGTGCACGCTGAGCAGAGCCGGGAAAATGAAATATTTTTTCTGATAATCTTGATCTGTGGAAACGTCGATGAGGGATCTTACTAAACCCGAGGTTGGATACGATTTACGAGGTTTCACGTTTTTCGAAAAAATTAACAGACGAAATAATAAAACACTGTGTAAATTTCATCTGTCAGATAAATTAATACTGACTTATGTTGACAGTAACTATTATCCATTGGATAATAGCATGCATTAAAAATTCTATCACCTTATCCTAATGTAATCCACTTTATGTCAAATCAATCTCACTTTAATTCAAATTTGTGTACTTTTTCAAAGCTTCTTTGAGAAGCTTTGACCACCAAATGACCCAATTGCCCTTGGTTTGTTGGAGAAGTCTCTCCAACCCTCTCCTCCCCCTCTTGGCCATGCACTCTTGGGCTTGGTGGGGAACCAATTTTGCTTCTCACACTTAACTTAATACACACACAAAATTAACTCACTTTCACTTACCCTTTTCTCTCTCTAACTTCATCATCTTCTTCATTTTCTCCTCCTTCTCTCTACCTCCACCATAGCCACGAAAATTGCAGCCCTTCCTCCACCATTTTTGTTCAACTTTTCTCCTCTCCAAGCTCATTTCTACACTTACCTTCACTTCCTCTACCATTTTTGTTTAGAAAGTTTCTTCATTTTCCATTTCTACCTCCATTTTCTCTTCACCTCTTCTCTTCTTCTTCCTCTTGGCTACGAAAATGGCAGCCCACTCTTGACCATGATTCTTCATCTTTTTGCTTCACCAAGATCATTTCTAGACTTCTCTCAACCTCCTCTACACTTTCTCTTTTGAAAATTTCTTCAAAAATCCAACCTTTCTACCTCTTCTTCTCCAAATATGAAAATCCATCCTCCATGGGTGACCGATCTTTTTGATTTTTCTCTTCACTAAACACTTTTCTACACTCACCTTCATCTTCTCTACAAGTTTCATTGAGAAAGTTTTCCCAAAATCCAACCTTTTCTCCATTGTCTTCCAAGGTAAAGTTTCAAGCTTTAAGGTCAAGCTTCAACCTTTCTTCCCTTTTCTCTTTATTTTCGTGCTCCATGGTCTCTTTGATGACCATGGATCCATTCTTTTCCATGTCTAATATTGATTCTTGATGGTTGAAAATTCTAGGGTTTTTGGAGCCTTGAAACCGAAATTACAAGAGGCTTAAAGGAGATCATTTTCGTGATTTCTACTTAGGTAAGAAAGAGATAATCCTCTTCAACCTATTATGGTAGTGAGGGAACTCTTGTATGTTCATGCGTTTTGTGATCTTTGCTCGTGTATGTGTTCTTGGATTTTAACTAGTGCTTCATTTGTATTCTTTAGTAGATTGGATGTGTTGAAATTGCTTGATCATGTTAGGGTTGCTAAATGGAAAATGTGGAGTTTCCTACCCTAACATGATGGTCACGGTTTTGAGGAGATTCTTAGATTGAAAATTTGTTTTGTATACAAATACATAACACTTAAGAAATTGAATGTTGAATGATGACAATAGAAATTGTGAATAGAAAATTTTAAGGGTTTATTAACCCAAATGATGACCACAGTTTTGACCCATGATAATAAGAGTTCGGATTGAGTTAGTAAGTAATAAAACTTGTGTGATTGAACACTAAAGGATTTATAATCATAATGGAGTTGATTATGAAAAGCTTAAGGTTTAAATGATGCCTTGGTGCATCTTTGGAGATTAGAAATTTAGAGACATGCATAATCCATAATGTGGATATGGTGATAATTAATAAACTATGGATACCTAGATGATTGGGAAATTTTAGATCCCTTAGGGACTTATAAAATGGAAAGGATAAAGAACAAGACTTTATTTTGTGGATTAGAATGACTTTGAACATAAAGGAAGAACAAGAGAGTTTGTGAGACTTGGAAAATCCTTAGAGAAATTGTATGTGAGCAACAATCAATTTGATTAAGGAACTTGATCAATGTAAAAGCAATGAAGGTTGAATAAGGACTTCAAGAGAAATCTCTCTAGAAAATGAATTTATAAGAGATGACAATTTAAGTGGAACTTTATAATAATCTCATAATACTTATTAATATTTGAATTGGCCTAATTATGGCATGTTATGGAAAATTGTATATCGTGAACTATTTGTGAACATGATTGTGCACGGAGTCAACATGCATTAGACATTTGCTCAGTCAATGACTGTTAAAGGGCTAGATGAGCCTAGGATCATGCATTGAGTCAGCATGTATTTTATAAACTGCTCAGTCTCTGACTGTTAAAAAGCTGGATGAGCCTCTGATTGTGAATTAAGTTAACGTATTGAACAATTTGCTCAGTACATGACTGTTAAAAGGCTAGATGAGCCTATGATTATGCATTTAACCAGTATGCATTAAACAAATTGCTCAGTCGATGACTGTTAAAAGGCTGTATGGGCCTATGAATGCAAACTAAATAATGTGGTCGATGATGGATCTATGGGGGACGTAAGGCGCTGTGTATACCGATTACACGCATTACGGGCTTGACAAATCATTATTCTTTACGCAGTGAATTAATGAAAATTGAATGGTAAGGTCTGTGATGGATCTGCAAAGGGGCATAAGGCACGGTGTATGCCAATTGTACGTATTACGAGCATGATAAATCACTATTCTTTTTATGGTAAATGAGCGAGAATTGGATAGTGTGATCCTGTGGTAGGGTCTGATCGAGGACTGTGAGGTATGATGGTTCATTTCGTGATTATGTTATCACATTGTTAAGCCCCTGGCCATGATAAGCCGTTGCAACGTATCACACGCCTGACAAGCACTATTCACTTCGTGGTCCCGTAGACTGTCTTTGAGGGGGGGCAAATCTACCAGAACGTTCATCTTTGAAATGAAATGGAAAATCTTGGTACCAAGTGCATATGCATTGTGAGTTGGCATTGAGAGTCGGCATCGTGAGTCTGCATATCATATGGCACTCTTTTACATGATGATTTTACTATTATGATCTTGATGCCATGGTTATTTGAAATGCTTTAATCATTCATTACCTGAGACTTCTATTGACTTCTTGGGATATTATTGATGTTTACTTATCATTGTTGATTCTTACTACTATGTGTTGTCGTCTTGCTTTTACTGTTAATTTTATTGCTACTGTTGATGAATATATGTGTTGTAATTCTATATAGGCGCTTTGCGCCGTGTTATTTCTTTACAGCCATAATTGATAATGTAAGTAGGATGTCTCACCTCTTTCTTGTATTCTTGTACTTTATATATATATATATATATATATATATATATATATAATATATATATATATATATATTTTGATAGATCGCGAGGAAGACGATGATGGGCCACACCTTTGCTAATTGGATTAGGACGAATCATTATTCTCGATCTGGCGTTTGGACAAGATTTCTTCGGTTACGTGCGATTGCAACTTCGTGGGGGCATTGATGCCTGTTGTGTTGACTGAGACACCGTGCGTCATGTACTTATGGGGTGTGGTTTAGTTCGCTAGTAGTGCCTATCCTAAGGATCACTACTCTTCCCTTTTGTGTTTTAAATTCCTGCTATATTTTATTTTACTCTGTATGTATTCTAATTTGTGTTATCAACGATTTGTATTAAGGATGACTATAATGTATATGGAATATGGTTTTATTTCAATGGTTGCATATAAAATGATTGAGTACTAATTATGTGTCATTCGAGGCTCCTATTTTCTATTCATGTATCTTTGGAAATAAATAATATAAAAAAATTGTGCATGCATTAGACATTTGCTCGTTAATTGAAACTATAACACATCTAGATTACGTAATTAAGTTAACGTGGTGTAATGAAAAGGCTAGATGAGCCTATGATTATGCATTTAACCAAGTATGCATTAAACAAATTGCTCGTTGCTACATCTAGGTGTGTTACAATTTACACGCATTACGGGCTTGACAAATCTTATTCTTTACGCAGTGAATTAATGAAAATTCCTGTGATGGATCACAAAACTTGTGTTCTAATTTCCAAGCCCAATTAGTCACTATTCGCTAGTAGTGCCTATCCTAATTATGGCATGTTATGGAAAATTGTATATCGTGAACTATTTGTGAACATGATTGTGCACGGAGTCAACATGCATTAGACATTTGCTCGATCAATGATTCTTATTAAAGAATATTGGATGAGCCTAGGGTCATGCATTGAGTCGGTGTATTTTATAAACCGCAAGATACTCGTATTTTATAAGCCGCATTTTCTCGTGAAATGCGTCACATCATTTTTTACATTAAAAGGATCTTGATGAGCCTCGATTGTGAATTAAGTTAACGTATTGAACAATTTGCTAAGTACATGATTTTATTGCTACATTGTTAAAAGGCTAGATTTCTTTACAACCATAATTGATAATGTAAGTAGGATGTCTCACCTCTTTCTTGTATGATTATGCATTTAACCGCGAGGAGTGATGCATTAAACAAATTGCTCGGTTCGATGCAACCGTTTGATGCCTGTTGTGTTGACCGAAACCGTGCGTCATGTACTTATGGGCCTCCTATGAATGCAATTTTATTTTACCGAATAATGTGGTCGATGATGGATCTATAAAATGGGGAGACGTAAGGCGCCGTGTATAACACATCTAGATTACGTATTACACGCATTACATCTAGGGCTTGACAAATCATTATTCTTTACGCTAGTAGTATCCTAATTAATGAAAATTGAATGGTAAGATCTGTCAATGGATTTGCTCGCAGCATAAAGGGATGAGCATAAGGCACGGTGTATGCCAATTGTACGTATTACGAGCATGATAAATCACTATTCTTTTTATGGTAAATGAGCGAGAATTGGATAGTGTGATCCGAGCATGATAAATGTGGTAAATGAGCGAGAATTGGATGGTCGATCGAGGACTGTGAGGTATGATGGTTCATTTTGTGATTATGTTATCACATTGTTAAGCCCCTGGCCATGATAAGCCGTTGCAACGTATCACACGCCTGACAAGCACTATTCACTTCGTGGTCCCGTAGACTGTCTTTGAGGGGGGGCAAATCTACCAGAACGTTCATCTTTGAAATGAAATGGAAAATCTTGGTACCAAGTGCATATGCATTGTGAGTTGGCATTGAGAGTCGGCATCGTGAGTCTGCATATCATATGGCACTCTTTTACATGATGATTTTACTATTGTGATCTTGATGCCATGGTTATTTGAAATGCTTTAATCATTCATTACCTGAGACTTCTATTGACTTCTTGGGATATTATTGATGTTTACTTATCATTGTTGATTCTTACTACTATGTGTTGTCGTCTTGCTTTTACTGTTCATTTTATTGCTACTGTTGATGAATATATGTGTTGTAATTCTATATAGGCGCTTTGCGCCGTGTTATTTCTTTACAGCCATAATTGATAATGTAAGTAGGATGTCTCACCTCTTTCTTGTATTCTTGTACTTTATATATATATATATTTGATAAAAGATCGCGAGGAAGACGATGATGGGCCACACCTTTGCTAATTGGATTAGGACGAATCATTATTCTCGATCTGGCGTTTGGACAAGATTTCTTCGGTTACGTGCGATTGCAACTTCGTGGGGGCATTGATGCCTGTTGTGTTGACTGAGACACCGTGCGTCATGTACTTATGGGGTTGTGGTTTAGTTCGCTAGTAGTGCCTATCCTAAGGATCACTACTCTTCCCTTTTGTGTTTTAAATTCCTGCTATATTTTATTTTACTCTGTATGTATTCTAATTTGTGTTATCAATGATTTATATTAAGGATGACTATAATGTATATGGAATATGGTTTTATTTCAATGGTTGCATATAAAATGATTGAGTACTAATTATGTGTCATTCGAGGCTCCTATTTTCTATTCATGTATACTGGAAATAAATAATATAAAAAAAATACTGTTAATTGAAACTGTAACACGTCTAGATTACGTAACTGTGGTGTAATGACGATTGCGCTGCGGTTGCTACATCTAGGTGTGTTACAATTACTGTACACTATTCGGGTTCCAGTCACAAAACTTGTGTTCTAATTTCCAAGCCCAATTAGCTCCACTAGATGTCCAATTTTTCCCTGGAGCTCTCATGAAAATTGTAGAGCTCTCTCTTATCTTTCCTACAAGGTAAGATACATAATTATAAGACATCTAGAACTCAAGATATGACCAAAATACAGAAACAGTGTAAGACCAGAATAATTCTAGAAAAAATCAACTAAGTCCAATTTGAGTCCAAACTTACAAAACATAACCAAGCTAAATCAATTAAGTACATGGGTAGTATAAATGACTAATAATGAAGGTTTATTAATATATAAAATATGTGATTATCAACCACTTTATAAGGAATCAATAGAAAGCCTAGTCAAATAAAAAGGCTATGACACCTTTTAGAGTAAACCAATAGGAATGGAAGCTAAGCCTTGAAATGGTCAAGCTTAGTGGCCTTCTCCAAAGCATTCCCACGGCCATGCAAATTTTTGGAGGCTAAAAGGAGGCAAATTCATTCAATTAATTCATCTTTCATTATTTATATCAAGCAACCAAGAAATAGTCAACAATAGTGGCCTTGCTTCTATGCACTCACGGCAATGGCTCCTTAAGGTGGTCAATTTTGGTGGCTTTTTCCTTTTTCCATTCCTACGGTCATGCACCATTTTGAAAAGGCCAAAATATATATACCCTTAATTCACTTAGCCATTTTTTGTAACACCCCAACTTTTGGATAAATGACAGTATTATCCTAAATGTACTGTTTTATGTTTTTTTGTAAGTTATAAAATTTATTTGACTATTTCGTGATTGTATTTGAGTGTTTTGTGTGATTTACTCTGAGTCAAGAAAATAATAATTTTCGGGTCAGAAAAAATCTTATTTTAATTATTCGGAGTTGGAGGATCTTACTAAACCCAATTCCGAGTGATATGTATATTAATCTTTTAATTTTTAGGATTTAACTGTGCAATAAAATAATTTTATATTATTATAATATTATTTTATTTGACAGTACCTACTGTCTCAAAAACAGTAGAAATCTGCTCCAAAATAACCATGGACCCAGAAAAGCCTATGGGACCCGCATTTAGTGAACCATTCAACGTTTCTGGCTAGATTAAATCCTAAACCAATGAAACGTAGTCAACAAAAGTGGCTTGAACATTCTAGACCAATAGAAATCAAGTCCACAAAAATGGTTAGACTTGTTAAGATTAAACTAGAAAGCTTAACCAAGTTAGCTTAAAACCTAACTAAGTTACTATAGAAAGCTTATAAAGTAACTAAGTGAAGTAAACCTAGTTAGCTATCTATTTAAGTCCTAGTTAGAAAAGGTTCTAAAAATATCAAGACAAACCTAGTTAACCTAAGTAACTATATAGTTAGGCAAGTAACTAAACAAACTAATCAAATGCACCTAAGTGTAACTAGATTTCATAAATGAACACAAACTTAGTTACTCACCCTTGGAGCAATTCGGTGAGAGCACTTCAAGAAGCATCAAGAAGGCTTAGTCATTAGATGACTAGCGTTTTCCTACACCAATTAGAGACAAGCTTGGAGCCAAAGCCTTTGTTCTCCACCCTTGATCAAATCTAGGGCTATTAGGTGATAGGAGGAGTCAACAAAGGAGGCCACCTCCTTTGATGAAGCTCACGACCAAGTAGAGCTAGGAGAAGCTTTTCATTTCATTCTTCATCTTTGCTATCACTTAAACTTACTCTTTTCTCTCTTCAAGAACAAAAATCGCCATTGTTGTTCCTTTGAGTGCCATTCGGCCAACACCAAGAAAACACACTTCCAACCTTCAAAATTTTCATCTAACCCAACTTCTCAAATCCAAACAACATTCTAAGAACATCTCTAGTTGAGAGTTCTTCCAAAAAAATTCATCTTGAGCTTGGAAAATCACTTTGGAGATTTTTCCTACAAGGTGAAACTTCTTGTTTTTTACTTCTAACATGATTTCTAAGGTTCTAAGCCATGATTGATCCATGGTTTATGTTTTTCTCCTATAGTTATGACTCTTTGAATTTTTGTTTAAGATCTTTAGGTTTCTCTTGGAAGGTCACGAAAACCATAGGAGGAGAGTTAGAAGGTGTTGTCTTCCTTTGAGGTAAGAGGGAGATTTAATCTCATCAACCTTGTGTGGTGATGAGAAAATGGATTGTATGTGTGTGAAGAATCCCTAAGGATTCATTTATGTGGTTGTTTAAATGCTTTCGTTATTTGCGATATATTATGTTTGCATGTATGTTTATAGCCTTAAAATATATTGCATGTGTATATAAACACATGATTATTAACACAGGATGTGAATAACATATAAGGATTGCATGAGTATTCCAAAGAACACAACATGGAGCTCACGGCTTCACCAAGAAAAGAGAACCAAAATGTTCTCAACCATTTTCTAAAGGAAGGATTTAAGGGGATTAGGTAAATTAATGAATTCCAAAATGATTTAGAAGATGGAAAATGATTTAAAGATCAAATGCAAAGATTTTGTTAAATTCGGCCAACATGCCATTTTAATAGGTAATCAATCCAAAATTTGTTTTCTAAGTGTAGACTAGTTGTTTAACCTAAAACGAATTCAATTGCAATGAATTTTCAAGAACTAAGTAAGCAAACGAATTTTTATCAGAAATATAGTATAGAAGAGAAATAAAAAAAACTCTTGAAAAATACTTACTTTTGAACTTTAAAGTAAAATAGCAATTTTCAAAGTGTATTTTGTAGTTATAAACTAAACAAAGGAATTTTCAAAGGAAAAACATAGAAAATACCTTTTTAATAGATTTTATAGACAAAATCCTGTCAAAATTTAATAGAAATAGACAAATAAAAGAGCAAGTATCGTAATATAATTATAACGTAAGGGAAATATTCTATGTAGTTTAAAAATATTAGAAATAGCTTACGCATAATTAAAATAATGATTTTTAAGCTATACGGTTAAGAAAACGATTTAAAAATCTTACGCGATTGAGAAAACGATTTAAAAACACTACGTGATTTTAAAAATGGCAAAATATATTTACGTGATTTAAAAACGTTTGTTAAAGTGACGCGATTGTGAAAACGCGATAAAATTTCTACGCGATTAATTGGAATGGTGAGTTTTGCTGTCAGGCCAAAGTGGTGGATCTGGACATGTTGAGATATGGTACTGTCAAGTGGAGACGTACTATATTTGAGAATTTTGAGATTGAGAGCATTTTTGTAAATATGGTAATATTTTGAGACCAAGGGTATTTTTGTAATTATATTTCATGCATTGAGAGTTGTGCCAATTTGGTTGATATTGGCGATTGATTGACAAGACGAATTACACCATGTTGTCAGTGTGATAAGCGTAGTGTGGTTCATTGAGTGGACTTGGAGGCATTAGTGTGCGGAGTATTCCACATATGGACAGTTGGTCACTCCTCTAGGTCATGGTAACTAGCAACACACTAATAATCTCGACACACACTATCCTTAATCTAGATCTTGTGGAGACTGTTTAGTACAATGCCTGTAGTGCACGATGTGTTTGGACTGTGTACTACTACACTATGTTGGACTGTGGGCTATAGACACAATGTTGGACAGTGTAATAGTTTGGTTGGGCAGCCTGATGTACTAATAGTTTTTTTCGAATCATTCTCTCTGATGTCTGTGTCTAGCTCCATAGAGTAGGAATGAGTCATATGCATTTGCATTTGTGGCATGCATCATAACATTATTATTTGTGCTATTATATGATGTGTTAAATTGTGTTATTGTTTATGATACTGTGGTATGCATTATTGTGTTAAATTGTGTTATTATTTATGATGATATGATATGCTTTATTGTATTAAACTGTGATATCTGTTGTATTGTCATTTTCTTATTTGTCATGCTGGTATTGATGTAGATTGTCTCACCTCTTTATTTGTATGTGTTTCCATATTATTACTTTATTTCTGTAAAGAGTTTGAGAAAAAGGAAGAGGAACAGCCTCTAGAGATTCTGTACCCCGAGGATCAGCAGACAGGCGATCAGTTTGACGAGTGCGAGGCGTCCGATCATCCATACCATCTAGATTAATCTTATGGTTATGGCATTGCTTGGATTCTTAGGTTTTGTGAGACTAGAGTTTCACGGAGACTCGGAGGCCTGGCGACTGCGGGAGGATAAAGGATCGGTTGTCTACATGGGGGCGTCTGACTGTGTCCCTGCGTGGAGAGTTTGATGGGGAGCCTATTTTTACGACTACTTTGTATTTATATCTTGAGTTGCCTTTAGCGTTGAGATGTCACTGGGGAGGACTGTTTCATACACCCAGTGATCAGTATTGTATCGACAACATGGACTCCTGTCCATAGAGCTTCGAGACATCCTAGATTTCTATCATCCGATGATCAATCTGAGAGTGATCCTTCGGAGGGTTAGGGATCTTTGATGTGCACTTGGGCACTTTATGTTTCTAGTACTGTTATGCTAACTCTTTACTGTTTTACTTAAATATTTGTAGTTATAAATTATTTGCTCAACTTACGACAAAATCATATGTATATTATGGAGTGTGATAATAGTTTGTTTTATTTTATGTTCTGTGTTATTTTACTTAATGATATCCTATATAAAAGGAAAAATTTTATAACTCATATTAATTATGTATCAAATGTTTTATAACTTGGGTATGGTTTTATTTTATTGCATCATAAATATAACATCCCCACAAGGGTGTTACATTAGTTGGTATCAAAGCCCAAGTTAGAGTCTTTTGGGGTTATGGTTGGGTCTGTTTTTGCTTGTGTTGTGTGATTCTCTGAGATTTATTTCCAAAAGGATACATCTAACTTTGTTTTGTTATGATTGAAGAAAGAGATGTCTGGCGGAAGGGGAACACATGCGAACATGAATCGTAATGTGGACCCAATGATTGCAGCTGCTGAGGCCATGCAGCGAATGGCGGAAGTGATTACTCAGCAAAATCAAAGAGCAGCTTAACAGCAAGATGCAACTGCTGATGCTCTGAATTTATCTGAGTTTAGGTACAATAACCCGCCGCAGTTTAGAGGCGAGTTTAACCCTGAGAAGGCGAGTCTGTGGATATAAGACTTGGAAAGAGTATTTGAAGGAATGGGATGCGCAGACAATAGAAAGGTGACATATGCTACCTTTATGTTGAGAGGAGATGGCAAGAATTGGTGGAGAGGAACCCGCCAATTATTGCAAGCTAAAGGAAATGATATTACGTGGGAAGTGTTTAGTGAGGTATTTCTGGAGAAGTACTTTCCTGCAAGTGCTCGACATGCCAAGGAGATAGAATTTCTTGGTTTGCGTCAAGGTAACATGACGTTGGAGAGTATGCTGCTAAGTTTGAGAGCTTATCACAATTCTCAAGGTATTTCCATATTCAACCTGATGAGGCATGGAAGTGCCGTAAATTTGAGGAAGGACTAAGGGTAGAACTGAAGCGAGAAGTGCTACCTATGAGAATGAATGAGTTTCCTGCCTTAATGGATACTTGTCGATGACTCAAGGAGTTGGAGCTGTCAAGGGATCCCAGAAATCGTAACTTTGGACTAATTAGGTTCCAAAGAAGAGGCAACAACAACAGCCGATTTCAGCACAAGCCTTATGTGAGACCACCAAGGAGTCAGCCTCAACGTCCACCTGTTGGGGGAAGCTCTAGTAGTAATAGAGATGGACAAAATGTGGCGTTTACGCCAAGGTGTTTCAAGTGTGGAAAGAGTAGCCACATATCTAAGGATTGTTCAATCAGAGGAACAATATGTTTTAAGTGCAGATAACCTGGACATGTTTCTAGGGATTGCACTCAGCCGGAAAGGAAACCTACTGTGAGCAATGTTCGTGCTACTCAGCCGCGATCTGGAGGGCAAGTATATACGATGACTGGAACTGAAGCTTCTCAGTCTAAGGATCTTATTCAGGGGGAAAATGCCATTGAAGGTAATCTTCTGACTATGTTATATGATTCGGGTGCAACACATTCATTTATTGCATATGATTATGTGGAACGATTGAAACTGCCTATGTCTTCTCTGAGTTTTCAATTGATTGTTTGTACACCTACTGCTAAGCCTATTGTTACATCTAAGATATGTTTGAATTGTCCTATTATTATAAAGGATCGTGTATTTTCGGTCAATTTGATTTGTGTACCTCTTGTCGAGATAGATGTAATATTATGGATTGGTTATTTTCTAACCATATCCTTATAGATTGTGCAAACAAAGCCATAGTTTTTCCTAAGGAAGAGAGTTCTAGATTTTTGACTACTGTTAAAGTCAAATCGTTGTTGAGAGACGGAGCTCAGTGATATATGTTACTATCTTCTCTAGAAGTCAAGAGTGAGAAAGATGTGAATGCCATTCTTGTCGTTAATGAGTTTCCAGAGATTTTTCCTGATGATGTACCCAGTTTGCCACAGGAAAGGGAGATCTAGTTCTCTATCGATTTGGTACCAGGAGCAGGTCCTATTTCGATTGCACCATATCGGATGTCGCCAGCGGAATTGGTAGAGTTGAAGAAGCAATTGGAGGAACTGTTGGAGAAATAGTTTGTGCGACCTAGTGTTTCACCGTGGGGAGCACCAGTGCTTCTAGTCAAGAAGAAGGATGGAACTTCTCGTCTTTGTGTAGATTATCGTCAGTTGAACAAGGTTACTATAAAGAATAAGTATCCACTCCCGAGAATTGACAATTTGATGGATCAGTTGAAGGGAGCAGCTATTTTCTCTAAAATAGATTTGCGATCAGGTTATCATTAGATTCGTGTCAAGGTAGATGATGTACCTAAGACAGTTTTCCGAACTCATTATGGGCATTATGAATATCAAGTGATGTCGTTCAGAGTGACGAATGCTCCTGCAATATTCATGGACTATATGAATAGGATTTTTCGTCCGTATCTAGACAGATTTATCGTTATCTTTATCGATGACATTCTGATTTACTCTCAAAGTTAAGAAGAGCATGCTGAACATCTCAGTATAGTTCTCCAGATTTTGAAAGAAAAGAAGTTGCATGCAAAGTTGGCAAAGTGTGAGTTTTGGCTGGAAGAGGTTCAATTTCTAGGTCACGTGATTTCCAAGGAAGGTATTGAGGTAGATCCATCGAAGGTGGAGACTATTTTGCAATGGGAAAGGCCTAAGACAGTGACGAAAGTCTGAAGTTTTGTTGGATTGGTCGGATATTATCGAAGGTTTATTGAAGGTTTTTCCAAGATAGCTGAACCGCTTATGCAGCTCACAAGAAAGAGTCAAGCTTTTGATTGGACGAAGGAACGTGAAGCAAGTTTCCAAGAATTGATGAAAAGATTGACGACTACACCTGTGCTAATTCTACTGGATCCCAACAAATCTTTTAAGGTGTATTGTGACGCTTCTTACTAGGGGTTAGGATGTGTGTTGATGCAGAACAGGAATATGGTGGCTTATGCTTCAAGACAGTTGAAGGTTCATAAGAGGAACTACCCAACGCACGATTTGGAACTAGCAGCAGTGGTTTTTGCATTGAAAGTGTGGAGGCATTTTCTGTATAGAGCTATGTTCAAAGTCTTTAGCGATCATAAGAGTTTGAAATACTTGTTTGATCAAAAGGAATTGAACATGAGCCAGAGGCGATGGTTGGAATTCTTGAAGGACTATGATTTTCAACTTCAATATCACCCAGGAAAGGCGAACGTGGTGGCAGATGCCTTGACTAGAAAGGTAATTAGTGTTTCTACTATGATGATAAAGGAGGAGGAATTGATCAACCAATTCAGAGATCTATGGTTGTCAGTGGAATTGGTACCAGGAAAGATTCGTCTAGGTAAGGTTTTGATTTTGAATGACTTGCTAGATGTGATTCAAGAAAAATAAGACGAGGATTCGTTTTTACAAAATGAAAAGGAATTTTTGAAGCAAGGTCATAAGGCGGCGGTAGAGGAATGATCTGATGGAATCTTAAGATTTGAGGGAAGAGTTTGTATACCTGATGATCCTGACCTTAAGAAAGTAATTTTGGATGAAGCTCATAATAGTGATTTGAGTATGCATCTGGGAATGACTAAGATGTATCAAGACTTAAAACGGATGCTTTGGTGGCCAAGGATAAAAAGAGATGCAGCTGAGCGTGTGGCATCTTGTCTCGTTTGTCAAAAGGCAAAAGTGAAACATCAAAGACCTGTCGGTATATTACAACCATTAGCTATTCCAGAATGGAAATGGGATAATATCTTAATGGATTTTGTTACCGGATTGCCAAGGACGAGGAAGGGTCATGATTCTATATGTGTTATAGTTGAGAGGCTTATGAAGTCAGCACACTTCTTGCTGATCAATATTAAGTATTCGTTGGAGAGATTAACCCAGATGTACATCAGCGAAATTGTTAGACTTCATGGTGTACCTACGTGTATAGTTTCTAACAGAGATCCAAGGTTTACGTCGATATTTTGGCGAAGTTTGCAAGAGGCAATGGGAACTAAACTGCAATTGAGTTCTGCTGATCACCCACAGACTGATGGTCAGACAGAGAGAACGATATAGTCATTGGAAGATTTGTTGCGTGCTTGTGTGTTGGAAAAACAAGGGAGTTGGGATGAATTTTTATCTTTGATAGAATTCACCTACAACAATAGTTTTCACTCAAGTATAGGGATGGCACCCTATGAAGTGCTATATGGACGACGATGCTGAACAACTTTGTGTTGGTATCAAGATGGAGAAAGTATGACCATTGGGCCTGATCTTGTGCAATAGACAATAGAAAAAGTGAAGATGATACAAAAGAAGATGAGGATGACTCAAAGTAGACAGAAGAGCTATGCGGATAAGCAAAGGCGACCTTTTGAATTTGAGGAAGGTGAGTATGTGTTCTTAAGAGTAACACCTACGACTAGTGTTGGAAGGGTTATTAAATCCAAGAAGCTCATTCCTAAGTTCATTGGACCTTATCAGTTATTCGTCAGATAGGTCTCGTAGCCTACCAGATAGTTTTACCACCTTTTCTATCTAATTTACATAATGTATTCCATGTGTCTCAATTGAGGAAATAAATTCCCGATCCGAAGCATGTTATACAGGTCGATGAAGTGCAGCTAAAGGATAATTTGACGTATGAAACACTTCCTATTAAGATTGAGGACAGGAGAGTGAAGTAGCTTCGAGGGAAGATGATCAAATTGGTAAAGGTAATGTGGAATGATGTGACGAGAGATGCTACTTGGGAACTGGAGGATAAGATGAGGGAGCAATACCCTCACCTGTTTTGAGGTACGATAAATTTCGGGGATGGAATTTTTATTAGTGGGGGAGAGTTGTAACACCCCAACTTTTGGATAAATGATAGTATTATCCTAAATGTACTGTTTTATGTTTTTCTGTAAGTTATAAAATTTATTTGACTGTTTCGTGATTGTATTTGAGTGTTTTGTGTGATTTACTCCGAGTCAAGAAAATAATAATTTTCGGACTGGGGAAAATCTTATTTTAATTATTCAGAGCTGGGGGATCTTACTAAACCCAATTCCGAGTGATATGTATATTAATCTTTTAATTTTTAGAATTTAACTGTGCAGTAAAATAATTTTATATTATTATAATATTATTTTATTTGACAATACCTACTGTCTCAAAAATAGTAGAAATCTGCTCCAAAATAACCATGGACCAAGAAAAGTTTGTGGGACCCGCGTTTAGTGAACCAGTCAACATTTTTGGCTAGATTAAATCCTAACCAATGAAACGTAGTCAACAAAAGTGGCTTGAACATTCTAGACCAATAGAAATCAAGTCCACAAAAATGGTTAGACTTGTTAAGATTAAACTAGAAAGCTTAACCAAGTTAGCTTAAAACCTAACTAAGTTAGTATAGAAAGCTTATGAAGTAACTAAGTGAAGTAAACCTAGTTAGCTATCTATTTAAGTCCTAGTTAGAGAAGATTCTAAAAATATCAAGACAAACCTAGTTAACCTAAGTAACTATATAGTTAGGCAAGTAACTAAACAAACTAATCAAATGCACCTAAGTGTAACTAGATTTCATAAATGAACACAAACTTAGTTACTCACCCTTGGAGCAATTCGGTTAGAGCACTTCAAGAAGCATTAAGAAGGCTTAGTCCTTAGATGACTAGGTTTTTCCTACACCAATTAGAGACAAGCTTGGAGCCAAAGCCTTTGTTCTCCACCCTTGATCAAATCTAGGGCTATTAGGTGATAGGAGGAGTCAACAAAGGAGGCCACCTCCTTTGATGAAGCTCACGGCCAAGTAGAGCTAGGAGAAGCTTTTCATTTCATTCTTCATCTTTGCTATCACTTAAACTTACTCTTTTCTCTCTTCAAGAACAAAAATCGCCATTGTTGTTCCTTTGAGAGCCATTTGGCCAACACCAAGAAAACACACTTCCAACCTTCAAAATTTTCATCTAACCCAACTTCTCAAATCCAAACAACATTCTAAGAACATCTCTAGTTGAGAGTTCTTCCAAAAAAACTCATCTTAAGCTTGGAAAATCACTTTGGAGATTTTTTCTACAAGGTGTAACTTCTTGTTTCTTACTTCTAACATGATTTCTAAGGTTCTAAGCCATGATTGATCCAAGGTTTATGTTTTTCTCCTATAGTTATGGCTCTTTGAATTTTTGTTTAAGATCTTTGGGTTTCTCTTGGAAGGTCACGAAAACCATAGGAGGAGAGTTAGAAGGTGTTGTCTTCCTTTAAGGTAAGAGGGAGATTTAATCTCATCAACCTTGTGTGGTGATGAGAAAATGGATTGTATGTGTGTGAAGAATCCATAAGGATTCATTTATGTGGTAGTTTAAATGCTTTCATTATTTGTGATTGATTATGTTTGCATGTATGTTTATAGCCTTAAAATATATTGCATGCAACCTTCAAAATTTTCATCTAACCCAACTTCTCAAATCCAAACAACATTCTAAGAACATCTGTAGTTGAGAGTTCTTCCAAAAAAAATCATCTTGAGCTTGGAAAATCACTTTGGAGATTTTTCCTGCAAGGTGAAACTTCTTGTTTCATACTTCTAACATGATTTCTATGGTTCTAAGCCATGATTGATCCATGGTTTATGTTTTTCTCCTATAGTTATGACTCTTTGAATTTTTGTTTAAGATCTTTAGGTTTCTCTTGGAAGGTCACGAAAACCATAGGAGGAGAGTTAGAAGGTGTTGTCTTCCTTTAAGGTAAGAGGGAGATTTAATCTCATCAACCTTGTGTGGTGATGAGAAAATGGATTGCATGTGTGTGAAGAATCCATAAGGATTCATTTATGTGGTAGTTTAAATGCTTTCATTATTTGTGATTGATTATGTTTGCATGTATGTTTATAGCCTTAAAATATATTGCATGCAACCTTCAAAATTTTCATCTAACCCAACTTCTCAAATCCAAACAACATTCTAAGAACATCTGTAGTTGAGAGTTCTTCCAAAAAAAATCATCTTGAGCTTGGAAAATCACTTTGGAGATTTTTCCTACAAGGTGAAATTTCTTGTTTCTTACTTCTAACATGATTTCTATGGTTCTAAGCCATGATTGATCCATGGTTTATGTTTTTCTCCTATAATTATGACTCTTTGAATTTTTGTTTAAGATCTTTAGGTTTCTCTTGGAAGGTCACGAAAACCATAGGAGGAGAGTTAGAAGGTGTTGTCTTCCTTTAAGGTAAGAGGAAGATTTAATCTCATCAACCTTGTGTGGTGATGAGAAAATGGATTGTATGTATGTGAAGAATCCATAAGGATTCATTTATGTGGTTGTTTAAATGCTTTCATTATTTGTGATTGATTATGTTTGCATGTATGTTTATAACCTTAAAATATATTGCATGTGTATATAAATGCATGATTATTAACACATGATGTGAATAACATGTAAGGATTGCATGAGTGTTCCAAAGAACACAACATGGAGCTCACGGCTTCACCAAGAAAAGAGAACTAAAATGTTCTTAACCATTTTCTAAAGAAAGGATTTAAGGGGATTAGGTAAATTAATAAATTCCAAAATGATTTAGAAGATGGAAAATGATTTAAAGATCAAATGCAAAGATTTTGTTAAATTCGGCCAACATACCATTTTAATAGGTAATAAATCCAAAATTTGTTTTCTAAGTGTAGACTAGTTGTTTAACCTAAAAAGAATTCAATTGCAATGAATTTTCAAGAACTAAGTAAGCAAACGAATTTTTATTAGAAATATAGTGTAGAAGAGAAATAAACAAAACTCTTGAAAAATACTTACTTTTGAACTTTAAAGTAAAATAGCAATTTTCAAAGTGTATTTTGTAGTTATAAACTAAACAAAGGAATTTTCAAAGGAAAAACATAGAAAATACCTTTTTAATAGATTTTATAGACAAAATGCTATCAAAATTTATTAGAAACAGACAAATAAAAGAGAAAGTTTCATAATATGATTATAACATAAGGGAAATATTTTACGTAGTTTAAAAATACTAGAAATAGCTTACACATAATTAAAATAATGATTTTTAAGCTATAAGGTTAAGAAAACGAATTAAAAATCTTACGCGATTGAGAAAACGATTTAAAAACACTACGCGATTTTAAAAACAGTAAAATATATTTATGCAATTTAAAAACATTTGTTAAAGTGACGCGATTGTGAAAACGAGATAAAATTTCTACGCGATTAATTGGAATGGTGAGTTTTGCTATTGAGCCGAATTGGTGGACCCGGACATGTTGAGATATGGTACTGTCAAGTGGAGACGTACTATATTTGAGAATTTTGATATTGAGGGCATTTTTGTAAATATGATAATATTTTGAGACTAAGGGTATTTTTGTAATTATATTCATGCATTGAGAGTTGTGCCAATTTGGTTGATATTGGCGATTGATTGACGAGACGAATTACACCGTATTGTCAATGTGATAAGCATAGTGTGGTTCATTGAGTGGACTTCGAGGCATTAGTGTGCGGAGTATTCCACATGTGGACAGTTGGTCGCTCCTCTGGGTCATGGTAACTGGCAACACACTAATGATCTCGACACGCACTATCCTTAATCAAGATCTTGTGGAGACTGTTTAGTACAATGCCTGTAGTGCACGACGTGTTTGGACTGTGTACTACTACACTATGTTGGACTATGGGCTATAAACACGACATTGGACAGTGTAATAGTTTGGTTGGGCAGCCTGAGGTACTGATAGTTCTTTTCAGATCATTCTCTCTGATGTCTGTGTCTAGCTCCATGGAGTAGGAATGAGTCATATGCAATTGCATTTGTGGCATGCATCATAACATTATTATTTGTGTTGTTATATGACGTGTTAAATTGTGTTGTTGTTTATGATACTGTGGTATGCATTATTGTGTTATTATTTATGATGCTATGATATGCTTTATTGTATTAAACTGTGATATCTGTTGTATTGTCGTTTTCTTATTTGCCATGCGGGTATTGATGTAGATTGTCTCACCTCTTTATTTGTATGTGTTTCTGTATTATTACTTTATTTCTGTAAAGAGTTTGAGGAAGAAGAAGAGGAACAACCTCTAGAGATTCTGTACCTCGAGGATCAGGAGACGGGGGATCAGTTTGACGAGTGCGAGCCGTCTGATCATCCATACCATCTACATTGATCTTGTGGTTATGGTGTTGCCTGGATTTTTAGGTTTTGTGAGACTGGAGTTTCACCGAGGCTCGGAGGCTTGGCGACTATGGGAGGATAGAGGATCAGTTGTCTATGTGGGGCGTCTAACAGTGTCCCTGCGTGGAGAGTTTGATGGGAGCCTATTTTTATGACTACTTTGTATTTACATCTTAAGTTGCCTTTAGCACTGAGACGTCACTAGGGAGGACTGTTTCATACATCCAGTGAGATCAGTATTATATCGACAACACAGACTCCTATCCGTAGAGCTTCGAGACATCCTGGATTTCTATCATCCGATGATCAATCTGAGAGTGATCTGTTGGAGGGTTAGGGATCTCTGATGTGCACTTGGGCACTTTATGTTTCTAGTACTGTTATGCTAACTCTTTATGGTTTTACTTAAATATTTGTAGTTGTAAATTATTTGCTCAACTTACGACAAAATCATATGTATATTATGGAGTGTGATAATAGTTTGTTTTATTTTATGTTTTGTGTTATTTTATTTAATGATATCCTGTATAAAAGGAAAAAATTTGCAACTCATATTAATTATATATCAAATGTTTTATAACTTGGGTAAGGTTTTATTTTATTGCATCATAAATGCGACATCCCCACAAAGGTGTTACATTTTTCTATTATACATTCAAGAAAATACACAAAAGTTGGTCAATATTGGTGGCTTTCTCCATTTGAAGCTTACGGCCATGCACTTGAAGGAGGCTAATTCTTTTACTTATTTCACTTGGTCAATCTTTGTGGTTTTCCCTCCATCACACTTCACAGCCATGCAAAGATTGGAGGACAAGAAATCTACTCTAAATGCATTTGGTCATCTTTTCATTCAACATTCAAGAAAACAAAGCAAAAGACCTCACCTTTCTCTCTCCAAGAAGCACCTACGGCCAAGGCTTCCCAAAAAACTAAAGGAGATTTGTTTCATTTGTTCAAAGTCTTTATCTTTTCCCTAAAGCTATCAAGCAAAAGCTCTCAAAAATTTCCTTCTCACTTTCTTCTCAAACTCCACAGCCAAGCTACATAAAATCATCCTCCACTCTTCAATAATTTCTATCAACCTTACTTCTTAAATTCTCTCATCATTCTAAGACTCTTTGTAGTTGGAGCCTTAGCCTAAATCATTCATTTTCATCTACTATCTTCAAGATCAACAGCCTTTAGGTGAAGATTTGTGTTCTTCATCTTTCTTTTCTTTGTGCTACTTGGTGGAGTAGATCTATTTCAAGAGGACAAGCAAGGAGCTTGGATCATCAATCCAAGGTAAGAGGTAGATTAACCTCATCAACCATGTGTTAGTGGTGAGGAATGGATGTGTGTGTGTGGTGAAAAATCCATAAGGATTTATTCACTTGTTTGTTTAAGAGCTTTCCATTTTTATGATTTGTTTGATGATTAATATGTTTATCGCTTTGATAATATGTTTTAGTATGTGTTTATGATGCATGAATTTTTATAGTATGCTTATTAAATTGAAGTATGTGATATGATGTGTATCTTATGTGGAAAAGGAAAGATTTTGGGTTCCAAAGAACCATAGAGACATCACGGCCTTAAACCAATTTTTGGGAGTAAAAGATTTTGAATTATTTCATTAATCATGGATTTAATGATTTAGAAATCAAGGAATTAGATTTTAAAGGTTTTTATAAATAAAAATGAGATGGGAAATAATTAAGTAGTTGATTTTAAAGAATAAAGTAATTTATGGCCAATATGCCAAGGATTGGTAAATTGAGTCAAAAATGATTTTAAGAGTAATCTTAGATGATTTATTATTAAGAAAGGATTTAAATTAATGGATTTTGGGATTTTTAAAGTAAGTGAGAATTATTTTTAGAATTTATTAAATTAGTGGAATCAGTTTATAAAGCGAAATAAATTGGTGACTTGAAGTTTACTGATGTGTAGCTCACCTGTTGGGTTTTGAGGCGCGTTAGGAAATTTCAAGTTAGAACAATTGATTTAAAACAATGAGAAAGCAATTTTGTGGGAAATAGTAGAAAATTTACAGAAAGGATTTCTTATGTGAAAAAATATGAAAAATGAAGTTAGAAATTGTATTATTTTTTGGAAAGTCCAAAATGATGTTTGAAATAACGAGAAATATTTTATGTAGTTAAAAAATGATGAAAAATAATTTACGCGACTTAAAAATATGATTTTTAAGCTACGCAATTTCAAAAACGTTGAAAAATCGCTACATGATTTAGAAAATATTTAAATATTTTTACGCGATTGAAAAAACATCAAAAATGGTTACGCGATTTGAAAACGTAACAAAAGTGTTATACGATTGTGAAAATATGATAAAAGTATTGCGTAAATGAGAAATACAATAAAGTTGCTGTAAGGCTGATGTATTAGACCCGGATGTATCAGTGATATTATGTAATTATATAGGTGGTTATATAATATTATTGATCTTATGATATTAGACAATTGTATGAGCAGTTGTTCTAATCTCATTTGGGAACAATCTAGAGATGAAATTAAGATATGCATGAGATGAAATTGAGATATGCATTAAGGTATCATGCATTGAACAGAATATAGCTGGTGGCTATTGTGACTTTTGTTGCCTAGGAGTGAATGAGAATCGAATAGTGAGACTTATGATGGATCGTAGGGGATCATAAGGCGCGGTGATTCATCTAGTGATTATGTTATCACATTATACACCTCTGGCCACGATGAACCGTTGCAACGCATTATGCACCCAACAACATTATCTCTTTTCGAGTCTGGCAGAGACTGTCATTGAGGCTGGCAGATCTTCTGAGTCATTCATCTCTGAAATTGTGATTAGCTCCATGGAGTAGCAATTGGTTTAGTATGCATACACATGGTCAGTACACATATTGTTGTGGCATGGTCAATGTTTATATAGTGTGATATAATCATTTCATATATATTGATGATATATGTTATGATAAAACTGTTATTGTTTATTTTACTGTGATATATGTTTACTGGAATTGTTTATGAATTGATAACATGAATATAATTGTGATATCTATATGTATGGAATGACTTTGTCATTCGCATCATTCTTTGCTACCATACTGGTATTGATGAAAGGGGATCTCACCTCTTTGCTGTATTGTTTTATTATGTTTGTATTGTTAAAATTCGTATAGTAAACGAAGCGAGCTTTCTATACTTGACTGGAGGCAATATTCTGAGTTTGGTGACGGCATCAAGGAGTGATTTTCCCAGTTTTCAACAGTGTGCAGTTTTGCAGAGGAACATATATCTGGCGCGTCGAGATGGATGTGGAACAGAATAAGTATGTTGAGTTTCCTCATTAGTGTTATTATCGTGCTATTAAGTAGGACCTGTCATGGGGTTTACTACTATTTCTTTTGTGTTTGTAAGTTTTATGCTTACTGAAGATTTGTTAAATATTATTTGTTATATGAGTCTTAACTAATTCAATATATTTTTAAATATTACTTACAACTTTGGTAAATTTATATTTTCAGCAAGAAAGAAGTTTTAACATGTATTTTAAATAATCAAATATTTTATAATTTAATTCAGTCTTCTAGTGTTGAATCGAAAAATGTGGCACTCGAAGGAGGGTGTTACATGAACCTGCAGGGTCGCACACATAGAGCAGACTAAATTGGAGTAATTAGAATCCAAGTTGGACTGGGATTTAATCATGGGTTGGACTCATAACAGATGAGTCTAGGGTTGCACAACTTACCTTACTACTGCTCACACTCACTTAAGGCAGTCACTATTATAAATAGTACTGCTAAGCGGGTTGCGAGGTATGCATTATAGAACCCTAGACGCACCTACAAAAAGTGAGTAAGAGAGTGACATGTTTCTTCTCTTCTCTTCTCTTCGCAACTAGCACTGTGTGAGAGAGGCGTAACTCCTATTTGCAGACGTTGGATGTTTGTGAGTCTGTTCGTGTGGATACCGCAGAGACATCATCGTTGTTATGGTGTTGGTGATTCACGCTACTTGTTTTGATCACGCTTCAAGAGGTAAACAATTTTAAATACTCAGATTATGGCTTTTTTTTTGCATGGATGCTTGGGGGGAATTATGTTTTCCGCTGTGTGATATATTCGCGATTCCCAATAGACTCTCCCTCCTGCTTGAGGTCTTGAAGCATGTACATTACTAACTGAAGGCTCTGTCTTTGGTTAAGTACAGTCCCTAGAAAAGTATACAGGCTTCCCACACCTAAAACAAATGATTCCCTTGAACGTACACTTCTTTGTTAAGTGATCTTTTCCATGCCTCATACATTTTGGTATAGACGTCACGGTCTAACTGAACCTACTACCACTAGTACTTCCTCCATATGATTGTTGTTGCTGTTGATTCCTCGGTGGTCGTGAATATGGATCCTACTAGAATTGGTTGATATTATTATTACTCCCTCTTTGGAACTGAGATGGTCCAAAGTTACGGCTTCTCGTATCGCAAGATTGATCCAACTCTTCAATCTGGCGACACTATCCAACAAAGCTGGGAACTACTTGATTCCCAAAGGTAGCACCACTTGCTTCATATCATGCCTCAAACCTTCTTCAAATTTCAGGCACTTCCATTCCTCATCAGGCTGTAGTTGAAAATACCTTGAGATTTTTGATCGATTTTCAAACCTAGTAGCATATTCACTAACTAACAATCCCCCTTGTTTTAGACCAAGGAACTCCATCTCCTTCGCATGCCTCATACTGGCTGGAAAATACTTCTCCAGAAATTTGCATTGAAAGACTTTCCATATGATCATCCTTCCTTCAGCTTCTAACAATTGTTGAGTTCCTACCCACTAGTCTTCACCGTCACCAATAAGCTTGAAAGTAGCATAGGTTACCTTCCTTTCATTTATGCATCCCATTCCTCTAAAGATTTTCTCCAACTCCTTGATCCAAAGGTTTGCTTTCTCTGGATCAAACTCTCCTTTAAACTGTGGCGGATTGTTGCGATGAAACTCTGACAAATTCTGAGCCTCGACTGATGCTTCTTATTATTGAGCAACCCTCTGATTTTGTTGTACTATTACATCAGCCATCCTTTGCATTGCTTTTGCAGTTGTAGCCATACTTTCATTGCCATGTCCCGTGTCCACATGCGCACCTCTACCACGAGCCATTGCTTTTCTTTGAAGTCAGATTAATCCAGATACAATGAAAACCAAATGTAACCCTTTCAAACAATATTGTCTCCTTTTGGAAACTAAACGCAGAGAACACACAGCACAAACAAGACAGACCTAGCCACAAACCCAAAAGACTCAAACTTGGGCTTTGATACCAACTAATGTAACACCCTCCACTGAGAGTTACATTTCAAAATAAACTTCAAAACTGAAAACAAGTTATAAAAGATTTAATCTTGTAATTTACTGGTTTTCAAAATTTCTTTTCATTGATAACACAACTTAGCAAAAATAAAAAGAACATAAAACATAGCAAACTGAATAAAACATATAATACATATATACATAATATAGAGTGCGGACAACATAAAACATAAGACTTACAAACCCAAAAACATATGTACAACTACCATATAAAAACTTGACCTGGCCTAAGTTCAAACACCTCAAGAGAAGGGTCCTGCACCTAATCCTCCTCCGGATCCCTAATAGTCATATTCCCCAATTGGGACATATCACTACGGATGGGAGTCTGAGCAGACGACACTACAGAGTCTTCTCTAGGAATGTGATGACGATCACCCCAAAACTCTCTAATAGGCATATAGAACTCCAAATGTGCATAAGCATTAAAAGAAAAGGTAGTTACCCCATGATAGGTCATACTCAAAGATAGGGTCACATCCCCAACATAAACAATATGCTCCGTATCCAAGTGAATGCGCCAAGTATCAGTACCTTCATGAAACTACACCCTTATGAAACCGAGAAGATCCCGTCTCGATGCCATCACAAGACTCAGAAGATCACTCCAAACAAAACCCAGGCAATCCCGCCTCGTCTTCTTCATAGTCTTTATCAAATATAAACATATAACAGACAAGACAATATAACAAAGAGGTGAGATCCCCTACATCACATACCAACATGGCAGCAAAGAAATAATAATAACACATAGTGCCATTCAAGTACGGAATTATCACAGAAATAACAAGTATAATCATGATATCAATTAATAGATAATTTCAACGAACATATATCATAATAACATGTGTACTGACTGTACCACAACAATATATTACTAACTATGCATATGCACAATGGACCAAACCCTTACTCCATGGAGCTAAAACCAACCTCGGAGAGAATGATCTAGAAGACATGTCTGTATATCATCAGCCTCAAATCAAGTGCTATAATTTTCTCAAGTGTGCATCATGGCTTATACAAGACATTCTACACCAAATCAAGAATAGGAATAATGTCTCGTCAAGATCAACGGTGCATTTGCATCAGATACCACGGCACAGTAGCGCTATTCAACTAGCCACTTGTGGAATTACCACACCCTAACACCCCCAAGATCATTAATAGATCCTCACTACGCAATTCGCACCAGCACTGAGGTGTAATTCAATCTCCTAGGAAAACAGCCTCAACAAACACAGTCTACATGACTTTCAATGCATGATCAATGACTCAATGCATAGATAATTATCAATGACATGGTTTTCCACAAAAACAAGTCACCACTGGGCTAAACCATTTCCTAACAGGTCCAGGTCCAGTACATTGGCCCGACAACAACTGTTGTTTTTCTTAATCGTGAAGTACTTTTATCGCGTTTTCACAATCGCGTAACACTTGTGTTACATTTTCAAATTGCATAAACATTTTCTCAATCGCGTAACAATGTTTAAATGTTTTCTCGACTATTTAATTCAAAATTCAACATTTTTGAAATATGAAAGGTTTTATCACTATTTTTCAATCGCGTAAAACATTTATTGACTTTCTAAACTTAATTTTGAAACTTTCAAGGTTTAACATAAAATTTGAACCTTAATTCCAATTTTTCTTACTAAAACTTCTCTAAGTAATATTTTCTAACCTTCTTCACAAAATCTATGTTATTTGAATTTAATCAAACATTTTAGAACAAAATCTCTTTATTTTTCCATTGCCTTTACTAAAACATCTCTTAAATAAAATACTTTAAATTTTAAATCATCTTTTAAACTTATTTCAATCTCTTTTACTAAAAACTCTTTTAAATAAAATACTTTAAAATTCCACACTATCTTTTAAACACATTCTCTTTGATTATGGCCATGAGCTTCAAAGAGAGAAAAGATGAGAGCTTTTGTGTTTTGTTGCTTCATGAAATAGAAGATGAGAATGAACAAATGAAAACTAATTCTTGAACCCTCCAAACATATGCTTGGTCGTGAGTCACCAAAGATTGCAAGGTGTCCAAGCTTCTCCATTAAGTTTCCTTCCCATTGGTTCACAAAGATGTGTCACAAAGTGTGAGTCTTAGCCATTTTATTTGGCTTTGTCTTCTAAGCTTGAGTAACCATTTTGAACTTCTCCTTCTACAAGCTTGTCCACAAAGCTTTCCTCCCATTGGTTCATCTTTTTGAGTCATAGCCACTAAGATGGACTTACATCAAACTTAGCTTGTAAGCTTTCTTTCCATTGGCTCAAGGGTGTGAGTCATGGCAACTAATCATGACTAGCTCCTAATTAGTTCAACCAAGGTGAGTCACAAAGAGAAGCATCTAGAGGAGATGTGTAACACCCCAAAATTTACTTTTCTACTATCAGAATTCATTCTAAAAATATTTATGATTTTCTGGAATTTTCTTGAAATTTTTCTAATAACGCAGAATATTTTAATATATTTCTCATTTTACGTGTGTACTGAGCGGAACCGGAGAAATGAGACATTTTCTCCGAGAACCTTGAACTATGAAAACGTCGACGGAGGATCTTACTAAACCCGAGGCCGGACACAGTTTACAAGGTTTCACATTTTTTGAGAAATCTTAACAGATGAGATAATAAAACACTGTGAGAAATTTATCTGTCAGATTTGTAATGCTGACTCCTACCAACTATAACTATTGTCCAATAAATAATAACATATATCAGAAATATTATCACATTATTCAAAATCTAATTTTTGTATCACATCTATTAGCTTTAATTTCAAAAAAAAGATTAAATTTAATCCAAGCTTGTTATGGGAAGCTTCCTAGCAATTTCCCTTGCAACACATTTTTCTCTCTCCCTTTTTCCACTCTTCTACGGCAGAAGCCACAAGGGGGAAGCCCAAATATTTCCCCTCCCTTGTCTTCATATTTCACTCTCATTCCTCTAAACCCAAATACCCATTTCTCTTTTTTCTCTCTTCTTCTTCCTCTCCACCGTACACATACACACACCCTCACATTGGAGACCAACTTCCTTATTTGCCAAACAAATCACATTTTCTTGTTCCTTCCACCATTCCAAGACTACTCTCCTTGGTGGTTATCTTTTGGTTCCTCTTCTTCTTTTTCTTCCATTTCTCTTCCACCATTAAAGCAAAAGCTTGGAGCTTTAAGGTAAAGTCTTCAACTTTCTTCCATTTCCTTGCTATTTTCATTTTCTCTTAGCCACCTTGGTGACCAAGAACCTATTTTTCATGGTTTGAGTGAACATTGTGGTGATCACTCACATTGCAGTTTTCTTGAAGGGGGGAAAATGAAAATCTAGGACAAGAAGGAGTGACACATTGTGTTATTTTCCAAATAGGTAAGAGGGAGATGATCCTCTTCAACCAATCTTGGTAGTAAGGGAATGTCTTGTATGTGTGTGTTGTTGATTTTTGAATCCATGTATAAAGTTCTCTCATTTTTATATTGTTCTTGATGATAATGTATTTTGTTGGGTTTGTATGATTTATTGATGTCTTTTGCATGATTTGAAGGTGTATTTGAGTGTCTTGTTCATTAAATATGATGTGAAATGGTTTGGTTTGAGTTAGAGGACCTGAGAACTCTGTTTTTCGGCAAGTTTATGCGTGGTAATCGATTACACGGGGCTTGTAATCGATTACCAAGCTCAAAAAGATACAAAATCGTGATTACGAAATCTGTAATCGATTACATCTGGTGTGTAATCGATTACAGAGATTCTGTTTAGCTTGTAATCGATTACAAGAGGAGTGTAATCGATTACCAAGCCTCTGATGTCACGAAATGGTGCTGTTGGGAATCATGTAATCGATTACAACTTGTGGGTAATCAATTACGGAGGTTCTATCCAATTGGTAATCGATTACCATGGTTGTGTAATCGATTACCAGTGCCCTGAAGTTACGAAACGTGATTCTGGGAATCACGTAATCGATTACAATGAGATTGTAATCGATTACAGAGGTTATGTTTCTCAGGTAATCGATTACAGGGGTGCTATAATCGATTGCCAAGACCAAAAATGAGATTTTTGAGCAGAAAATGATTGAGATTATGGTTCTTTATCCTTTGTAACTCAAACATAACCTAAAAACCCTGGACTGAAGGATTTTACTTTACTAAATTGTGATAGAAATGTGCATTCACCCCAATAGGGAAGAAATGATTTTGAATATGGAATCCTTGGATCCATGATATGGAAATTGTGGTATGTGTGTAATGAGGAATGCATGTTGATGCTAAGAATTATTGATGTAGCACTCAATGAGATAAGGATGATGATGTGCCATTGAGGCAATGTTTTAAATAAATGTATTGTTGATATGTCATGTTGGACATTGAATATTGCTTATGTGCCATTGAGGAAAGGCTTATGCTGAATGCATCATTGATGAACATACATGATTGGACATTGTGTCATCATGCATGTGTATTGTCCGTGGGACATTGTTGAGAAGGCTATGTTGCCTAGGAGTTTGAATAACACCTATGTGCGGTGCGAATAGACTAAGCGTAGGTGTCATATGTTGTTGACCACAGGGGCGTCGGGGTGTGGGTGTCTCACAATAGGCAGTGGTAGCTCTCTTGGGGCCGTGGGATAGACGAATGCAACACACCGACGATCCCGCCCGAGATCTTTGTCCTATGTCGCGATCAACTGTTGAGGTGCCATGTGTGAGCCATTTTGCGCAAATGTTTTTATGTGATGAGCACACTATATTTTTAAGGCTAACGATACACTGGCATTACTCCTTGATCATTCACTCCGAAAATATTTATGTCTAGCTCCATGGAGTAGGAACTTTGGTACCCTTGTTGCATTGTGAGTTATCAGTCACATGGTCCATTGAGCATTCATGATTGGATAATGTGTTTACCATTATGATTGTGATATTTATTTGATTCTTGGTAATGTTAAGGTTGCTAGTTGGCTATGGATGATGTTAATTACTGCTCCTTGTTGTTTTACTCTTATTAATTACTTTCGTGTGTTACTATACCTGTATGTGTTAACTGTGTCTTATGTGGGCGTATGACGCCGTTTATTCTCTTGTTGCCTTGTTGGTACTGAAAGCTGGGAATCTCACCTCTTTCGGTACTTTCCTTTATTTTGCATTTTGGTTGAATCGTATGCTCTCTAGAAGACACTCGTGAGGAGAACAAGGAAGCTACTGGGTTTCAAGGTTTCTGGCCTTATCTCGATTAAGACCGAAGTTGCTGAGAATGTCTTTTCGCCCCCGTGGATTTTTTGGTTACGTGAGGATCAACTTTCATGGTGGTCCGGATTGCTGGCACATCAACGTGCAGACTGACCGATGTGTGTACCATGGCGAATTGACGGTGTCTTTAGATTGGGGACGCTACACTGCTTCTATTTTTGACTTTCATGCTTTTGTGTGGTTGGAATTTTATATGCCTGTAAGAGATATGTGGGCGGATATATACTATACCCCACGTGGCGACTCTTTCTTGTCTACTGCCCGGGCTCCTGCTCGCTGTTCTGTCATCCCGATGGATGTCTCGTCGGACGACGAGGACCCTGAGGAGGATCCATCTACGGTTCCTTCTCATTCCAGGCAGTCTTAGGGTTGGTTGTAAATTGATGGCTACTGATGGCTGTCCATTTATTTTTGAGGGAGCCTGACGTACTACTGGATTAGTGGGTAGATATATTTGTATCTCTTGGGGTAGGTACACATTTTGCTTTTTGTATATCTTTTTTTGGAAATGTAAATTAAACAGGTTCGTGCTTATGATATAAAACATGTAATTATCTATATTGTGTATGGCTGTATGTTTCATTCCCTGTTGATTTCTCTTTAACGTTTTTGATAAGAAGTTTTATATGAAGGAGGAACTTTTAATTTTAAATCAATCACGCAATATATTTACAAACAGGTGTATATGTATATTCAATGGAAGTTTTAACCGGAACTATGTTAATAAAAAAAATGCTCAAATTTTTCGTAGTGATTTTTGTGTTGTTTCACTATAGTGCGACGTTCCTTCTTCTCACCCGTTATGATACAAGGGAGAAAAAGGGGCGTTACACTGTCTTGGTATCAGAGCTCCCGGTTATGTTTCTTTGGGTCGTGTGGTTTTGGACTGTCTTGTTTGTGCTGTGTCATTCTCTGTGATTTTGCTGTTTGGTATTCAAATTAATGCACCTGACTTTCTCTGTGTTTTGCGTAGTCTAATCTGAGAAGGGACAATGGCTCGTCGGGGTGATATGGCTGCTGCCATAGAGGCAATACAGAAGAAGGCCAAGGCAATATTGCAACAGAACCAACAGACAGCTCAACAACAGGCTAGGGCTGCACAACAGCTAGAGGCTACAGCGGATGTTCAGAACTTGGAAGGATTTCGTCGCGCTAATCCTCCACAGTTTAAAGGGGAGTTTGACCCGGAAAAAGCTACATTGTGGATTCAAGAATTGGAGAAAATATTTACGGGGATGAATTGTGCTGATGATAGGAAGGTGACCTATGCCGCATACATGCTGATGGGAGATGCTGAACATTGGTGGACGGGAGAACAAAGGCTGCTGCAAGCTGCGAACAGAGTGATAACCTGGGAAGTGTTCAAAGAAAGGTTCTTGAACAAATATTTTCCTGAAAGTGCCAGACACACGAAAGAAATGGAATTTCTGAGATTGCGACAGGGAGGCATGACTATGAGTGAATACGCCGCCAAGTTTGAGAACTTGTCCAGATTTTCAGCCTATTTTCAACTTCAACCCAATGAAACTTGGAAGTGTCGGAAGTTTGAGGAAGGTTTGAGGCATGATGTGAATAAAATCGTGATAGCTTTGAAGATCACTCAGTTTTCTGAGTTACTCGACACTTGCTGCCGATTAGAAAGTGTGGAACAAGAACGCGAGGCAAGAAACAGAAACTTTGGTCCCGTTCGATCCCAACGAGGAGGTGGTGGTAACGCAAGTCGTTATCAAAAGAAGCCTTATTCCAGACCCTCTGGAAGCCAACAACCATAAAAATTTCAAGGAGGAAGTCCAACTGAAAGCCCTGTAAGGATGGGTCAGAATGCTACAACTACTCTAAGATGCATGAAGTGTGGGAAGGAGTATTTCACAAGGGATTGCACAATCAAAGGAATTATTTGCTTTCGGTGCGGGAAACTTGGTCACGTTTCTCGAGACTGTAACCAGACCAAGGCGGAACCATCCGTCAATGCTGCTAAGACTTCTAAACCGCACGTTGGAGGCAGAGTCTACACCCTGAGTAGTGTTGAGGCCTCTGAATCCGAGGATCTGATACAAGGAGAAGGTATCATTGAAGGTAATCCTTTAATTGTACCGTATGACTCTGGTGCTACTCATTCTTTCATTTCACATGATTGTGTGAAAAGACATGGATTGCTTGTGTCTTCTTTACCTTTCGATTTGACTGTTTCGACTCCTACTGCAAAACCTGTAGTCACTACTAAGGTGTGTCTAGGGTGTCCTTTAATAGTGGAAGGTCGAGTCTTTTCTGTCGATTTGATCTGTTTGCCATTATCCCAACTAGACGTGATATTAGGAATGGACTGGCTATCTGCCAACCATGTTTTGTTGGACTATTCCCGAAAAACAATAGTTTTCCCTTTGGGTGAGGATTCTAGATTTTTGACCACCAACCAAGTGAAAGCTTTTCTGAAAGAAGGAGCTCGAGGATACATGCTGTTATCTTCTTTGAAAGTTGAGAGTGAAGTTGATGTGGACGCAATCTCTGTTGTTTGAGATTTTCCTGAGGTTTTCCCAGACGATGTACCTGGTTTGCCACCGGAACGTGAGGTCGAGTTTGCTATCGACTTGGTACTTGGAGCTGGCCCTATTTCTATGGCACCTTATTGTATGGCACCAGCAGAACTCATGGAACTTAAGAAGCAGTTGGAAGAACTCCTAGAGAAGCAATTCGTGAGACCCAGTGTGTCACCTTAGAGAGCCCCTGTATTGTTAGTCAAGAAGAAAGATGGGACTTCAAGATTATGTGTGGACTACCGTCAGTTAAACAAGATTACGATCAAGAACAAGTATCCGTTGCCGAGGATAGATGACTTGATGGACTAATTGAAGGGAGCAGCTGTGTTTTCCAAGATCGATCTACGATCGGGATATCACCAAATCAGAGTGAAAGTGGAAGATATTCCCAAAACGGCTTTTCGTACTCGTTATGGTCATTACGAGTACCTGGTGATGCCTTTTGGTGTGACAAATGCACCTGCGATATTTATGGACTATATGAATAGGATCTTTCGTCCTTACTTAGACAAATTCGTTGTTGTTTTCATCGACGATATTTTGATCTATTCACAAAGTCGCGAGGACCATGCTGAGCACCTCAGCATAATTCTCTAGATCTTGAAGCAAAAAGAGCTATATGCGAAACTATCCAAGTGCGAGTTTTGGCTAGATGAAGTGAAGTTCTTAGGTCATGTAATCAAAAAGGAAGGAATCGCAGTGGATCCTTCAAAGGTAGAAGTTGTACTACAGTGGGAAAGACCAACTACAGTGACGAAAATCCGAAGCTTCATTGGTTTAGCCGGATACTACCGGAGGTTTATTGAGGGATTTTCCAAAATCGCTGGACCGCTCACTCAACTCACCAAGAAAGACCAAGCTTTTGAATGGACAGATTCCTGTGAAGGAAGTTATCAAGAGTTAAAAAGGAAGCTGACTACGTCACCAGTGCTAGTCTTACCAAATCCTAGTGAACCATTTGAAGTGTACTGTGACGTTTCGTATCAAGGTTTGGGGTGCGTTCTCATGCAAAACGGAGGAGTGGTGGCTTACGCCTCAAGACAATTGCGAGTGCACGAGAAGAACTACCCAACACACGATCTTGAGTTAGCTGCAGTGGTGTTTGCATTGAAGATATGGAGACATTACTTGTATGGAGCCATATTCAACGTCTTCAGTGACCACAAAAGTCTGAAGTACCTGTACGATCAGAAAGAGCTGAACATGAGGCAGCGAAGATGGCTAGAATTTTTGAAAGATTACGATTTCCAACTTCAGTATCATCCTGGAAAGGCGAACGTGGTGGCCGATGCTTTGAGTAGAAAGACGATTAGTGTTGCTACTATGATGATTAGAGAAAAGGACTTGATAGAGCAATTCAGAGATGTATGGTCATTTGTAAAGTTAACACCGGGTAAAATCTGCATGAATAGGATCACTATCTCGAATGACCTGATGGATGATATTCGAGAGAAACAAAAGGTCGATAAATTCCTGCAAGAAGAAAGAGAATTGATAAAGCAAGGTGGTGTGTCAACATTGAAGGAAGGAAGTGATGGGATTTTGAGATTCCAAGGAAGGGTCTGTGTGCCTAAAGATGAAGAACTCAGAAAGTACATACTTGAACATGCTCATTCTAGTCAGTTGAGTATGCATCCTGGAATGACCAAGATGTATCAAGACTTGAGGAAGTTATTTTGGTAGCATGGGATGAAAAGAGATATCGCTAGATGCGTGTCATCTTGTTTGGTTTGCCAGAAAACGAAGATTGAGCACCATAGACCAGCTGGATTACTACAACCCTTGGCTATTCCTGAATGGAAATAGGATAGCATCGCCATGGACTTTGTTGTCGGGTTACCAAGAACTAGGAAAGGATATGACTCAATATGGGTAATAGTGGATCGACTTACGAAATCAGCTCACTTTCTGCTAATCAACATAAGATATCCGTTGGAGAAGTTGACTCAGATTTACATTGGTGAAATTGTTAGACTTCACGGGATGCCCACGAGTATTGTTTTCGATAGAGACCTGCGGTTTACCTCGAAGTTTTGGCAAAGTCTTCAAGAGGCTATGGGAACAAAGTTGTGGTTAAGTTCTGCCTACCATCTACAAACTGATGGTCAATCAGAAAGAACAATTCAGTCGTTAGAAGATCTGTTGAGAGCTTGTGCGATAGAGCAAACTGGAGGTTGGGATGAAATCTTGCCATTGGTGGAATTCACCTACAACAACAGTTACCATTCAAGTATTGGGATGGCACCCTATGAGGCTTTATATGGGCGGAGGTGTCGAACGCCTCTGTGCTGGTATCAAGATGGGGAACGGCTTACCGTTGGACCTGAACTCATTCAGCAGACAACTGAGAAGGTTAAAATGATTCAGGAGAAAATGAAAACGCTCAGAGTCAGCAGAAGAGTTATGCGGACAAAAGAAGGAAACCTCTTGAGTTCGAAGAAGGAGAGCATGTCTTCTTGAAAGTCACACCTATGACTGGGGTCGGTCGTGTCCTCAAATCTAGAAAACTCACTCCAAAATTCCTTGGACCCTACCAAACTCTTCGTCGGATAAGTCCTGTTGCTTACCAAATAGCTTTACCTTCTTTTCTTTCAAATCTTCATAATGTCTTTCATGTGTCACAACTCAGAAAGTATATCCCTAATCCTAATCATGTCATAGCACCTGACTCTGTACAATTGAAGGAAAACTTGACATATGAGACAACTCCTGTAAGGATTGAGGATAGGAGAACAAAGCAACTCAGAGGAAAAGACATTGCACTAGTGAAGGTAATCTGGAACGAAGCAACTGGAGATGTGACGTGGGAGCTGGAGGACAAGATGAAGGAGCAATATCCCGAATTATTTTAAGGTATGGAAAATTTCAAGGACGAAATTCCTATTTGTTGGGGGGAGTTGTAACACCCCAAAATTTACTTTTCTACTATAAGAATTCATTCTAAAAATATTTATGATTTTCTGGAATTTTCTTGGAATTTTTCCAAGAATGCGGAATATTTTAATATATTTCTCGTTTTACGTGTGTACTGAGCGGAACCGGAGAAATGAGACATTTTCTCCGAGAACCTTGAACTATGAAAACGTCGATGGGGGATCTTACTAAACCCGAGGCCGGACACAATTTACAAGGTTTCATATTTTTCAAGAAATCTTAATAGATGAGATAATAAAACACTGTGAGAAATTTATCTGTCAGATTTGTAATGCTGATTCCTACCAACTATAACTATTGTCCAATAAATAATAACATATATCAAAAATATTATCACATTATTCAAAATCTAATTTTTGTATCACATCTATTAGCTTTAATTTCAAAAGAAAGATTAAATTTAATCCAAGCTTGTTATGGGAAGCTTCCTAGCAATTTCCCTTGCAACACATTTTTCTCTCTCCCTTTTTCCACTCTTCTATGGCAGAAGCCACAAGGGGGAAGCCCAAATATTTCCCCTCCCTTGTCTTCATATTTCACTCTCATTTCTCTAAACCCAAATACCCATTCTTCCTTTTTCTCTCTTCTTCTTCCTCTCCACCGTACACACACACACACCCTCACATTGGAGACCAACTTCCTTATTTGCCAAACAAATCACATTTTCTTGTTCCTTCCACCATTCCAAGACTACTCTCCTTGGTGGTTATCTTTTGGTTCCTCTTCTTCTTCTTCTTCCATTTCTCTTCCACCATTAAAGCAAAACCTTGGAGCTTTAAGGTAAAGTCTTCAACTTTCTTCCATTTCCTTGCTATTTTTGTTTTCTCTTGGCCACCTTGGTGACCAAGAACCTATTTTTCATGGTTTGAGTGAACATTGTGGTGATCACTCACATTGGAGTTTTCTTGAAGGGGGAAAACGAAAATCTAGGACAAGGAGTGACACATTGTGTTGTTTTCCAAATAGGTAAGAGGGAGATGATCCTCTTCAACCAATCTTGGTAGTAAGGGAATGTCTTGTATGTGTGTGTTGTTGATTTTTGAATCCATGTATAAAGTTCTCTTATTTTTATGTTGTTCTTAATGATAATGTATTTTGTTGGGTTTGTATGATTTATTGATGTCTCTTGCATGATTTGAAGGTGTATTTGAGTGTCTGTGAATGCATGTGTCTTGAAGCATGTCAATTAGTTTTTGATGATAACAAAGACAAAGATGAAGATCAAAGAGCGAAAGAGAAAACCAAGATCAAAGGAAAAAATCAAGAGGTTTAGATATAGGCATTATAGTACATCAATGTTAAATGTTTCCAAGATATCTCAAATGGTTTTTCAGAAATGATTTGAATCAATAATGGTTTTCAAAGATCAATTCCTAAAAGAGAACTTCTTTTACCTTGGATCATGCCAAACAATGTTCTATATTGTTTAATCCATGTTTTCTAAAGTTAGGAATGATATAAATCTGTTTTAAGGCTTGAAAAATGAGTTTAAAGTATAGTGTAATCGATTACCAAGGTTTAGTAATCGATTACAAGCCAAACAGAAGCCTTGTAATTGATTACACCATCCCTGTAATCGATTATCAGAAAGTCAGAGAACGTGTAATCGATTACACAAAGTCATGTAATCGATTACCATGTTCCCAAAAAGCCAAGAACACGACCAAAAGGGCCATGTAATCGATTAAATTAATATTGTAATCGATTACCATAAAGTCAGAGGGCGTGTAATCGATTACACAAGCCATGTAATCGATTACCACAAGCCTAGGAAGCCAAGAACACGTTCTATTTTCCATGTAATCGATTGCCAAAACCTTGTAATCGATTACCAAGGTTCTGACAAGCCCAACGGCTATATTGAATGCATTAAATGCTTGGCTTTAACCACCCCCAACGGCTCTTTTAATGAATGGGCTTTAAATACATTAGTTGAGACTTCATTAAGGGTTGTTCTTGAACCTAAAAACATCATAGCAACACATCATACGAGAATCAAACTCTGAAATCATTCTTTGCTCTGTTTTTGTCCAATCTTTGAGATATCTTTGTGAGCATTATTAGAGCTTCAATTTGTATCATCTACTCTAGTGAGAGCTTCTCAAATTCAATCTTAATTGCTGTATAAGATAGAGGGTGAGGCATCCCTCAATTTGTAAAGGGTGAGGCATCCCTTTGTTTGAAGAGACTCAAGCTCAAGGGTGAGGCATCCCAAGGAGTTGAGGGCTCAAGTTTGTAAAGGTATTCAAGCACCTATTGAAGCTTGAAGATATAGTGGAAAATCTCAAGTTGTTGCTTGGGGACTGGACGTAGATCACAAGTGGATTGGTGATCGAACCAGGATAAACGATTGAGTTTGTTTTCTCTAAACCCTTCTCTTTATTTAGTTTACTGTTTTATTGAATTGATTGGATATTGTCTCCTTTGGCTATCACATTTATAAGTAAAAGTGTTTATCTCATTCATCCAATTATCTCTAATCGTTCAATAGCTTCAAAGAAAATTGTTTATCAAGCGATTTGCGAAGATTTGCGAACTTGTTTTATAAACTCAATTCACCCCCCCTCTTGAGTATTGAAGCCACTTGGTAACAAGTGGTATCAGAGCTAGACTCTTGTATAAAGAGCTTAGCAGCTTCAAGAGAAGTGATGGCTTCAAATGGTTTTTCAAATGAAAGTTCTTCTATAAATAGACCTCCTTATTTTAATGGGGATGGTTATGCCTATTGGAAAGAAAGGATGAAAATTTTCATTGAAGCTATTGACTTAGATGTGTGGGACGCCGTTGAAAATGGTGCTTTTGTCCCAACACAAACTAAAGATGATGTGAAAATTAATACACCTAGAAATGAATGGACCGATGATGATAAAAAGAAGGTTCAATACAACTTGAGAGCCAAGAACATCATTACCACATCCTTGGGGTATGATGAATTCTTTAGGGTGTCAAATTGTACGACCACAAAAGAAATGTGGGATACCCTACAAGTAACTCATGAAGGTACTAGTGAGGTAAAACGATCTCGAATAAACACTCTTACTCATGAATATGAATTGTTTAGAATGAATCAAGGTGAGAGTATTCAAGATATGCAAAAGAGATTTACTCACATTGTTAATCATCTCATCTCATTGGAAAAGACATTCCCTAATGAGGATCTTATTAACAAAGTCTTAAGATGTCTAAGCAGGAATTGGCAACCCAAAGTTACGGCTATTGCGGAATCAAGAGACTTATCAACAATGTCTCTAGCCACCCTATTCGGAAAGCTTCAAGAACATGAGCTGGAACTAAATAGGCTCAATCAAAGTGAAGAGCATGATAAAAAGAAGAAGGGAATTGCACTTAAAGCCACCTCTTCCATACTTGAAGATGATGATGAAGATGGTGAAGAGGATGCTGAAAATATTGAACTAAGTGAGGAGAATCTTAGTCTCCTTGTGAGAAAATTCGGAAGATTCCTAAAGAAAAAGGGATTTCAAAGAAGACCACCCTTTCCTCAAAAGAAGGCATATCACAAAGGAGAAGGATCCTTTACTCCTCCAAAATGCTACGAATGCGGAAAACCGGGGCATATGAAAATGGAGTGTCCTATATATCTCAAGAAGACGGAGAAGTTTGAGAAAAGACCCTCCAAGGAAAAGAAAGGAAGAAGAGCATACATAGCTTGGGAGGACAATGACTTAAGTTCTTCCGACGACTCGGAAAATGAAGAAGCCCATCTTTGCCTCATGGCTCAAGGAGAAGAAAGTGGAGAAAGTGACACCGAGGTAACCTCTTCTAACCGAGAACCTCCACCTACTTATGATGAATTGCAAGATGCCTTTCAAGAATTGCATGATGAATCTTTGAGACTCACTAAAATGATTTTGTCTTCAAATAAAACAATCTCCCTATTGACAAACAAGGTTTCTACTTTAACTAAGGAGATAAATGAACTTAAAATTGAAAATGAGACCTTAGGACTCATAGATGCTAATTCATCATGCATGACTTGTTCCTCACATGATAATGCATCCATATCATTACCTTGTTTATCATGTAAAGCTTTTGAAAAAGAAATTGAAGACTTGAACAACACTCTTGCGAAATTCACCTTTGGAAGAGACAACTTGAATGTGTTGTTAGGGAGACAAAAATGTGTTTTTCAAAAAGCCGGTTTAGGATTTAATCCAAACAACCATCAAAAATCTTATAAGAACTTCTTTGTTTCCTCAAAAACTTCAAGTAGCCCCTTTATCAAATGTTTTCATTGTGGTAGGAAAGGGCATAATGCATCCACTTGCAATGTTAGAAAGAATATAAACACTAAAGTTGGAATAAAAAGGGTTTGGGTTCCTAAAGGCACTATGCCTAACTCTAACACACAAGGACCCAAGACAATTTGGGTACCAAAAGTTAAAACTTGAATGTGTGTTGTAGGTGTGCTTGAAGACCAAGAGCTCAAATTGGTATCTTGATAGTGGTTGCTCCAAGCACATGACCGGTGATGGGTCCAAGTTATCCTCCCTTACTCTCAAGAAACATGGTCATGTCACATATGGTGATAACAACAAAGGGAAGATTCTTGGAATTGGCAAAGTTGGTAAGATTCCTTCATCATCTATTGATAATGTTTTGCTTGTTGAAGGACTTAAACATAATTTGCTTAGTATTAGTCAATTATGTGATAAAGGCAATAGAGTTATATTTGATTCAAATTGTTGCATAATTGAGAGTAAGGATGATAAACATGTTAGGTTTGTTGGTCATAGGGTCAATAACATATATATGATTAGCCTTGATGACATTTCCTCAAATGATGCTAATTGCTTTATGACTAGAGAAAATGATTCATGGTTATGGCATAGAAGAATTGCTCACATTCACATGGATCACTTAAACAAATTAGTTTCTAAAGAACTAGTAATTAGTCTTCCAAAGCTCAAATTTGAAAAAGACAAACTTTGTGATGCATGTCAAAAGGGAAAACAAGTAAAGGTCTCTTTTAAAACTAAAAATATGGTTTCAACTTCTAGACCTCTACAACTTTTGCACATGGATCTTTTTGGTCCCTCTAGAACTATGAGCTTTGGTGGGAATTACTATGCCTTAGTGATTGTGGACGATTTTTCTAGGTTTACATGGACATTGTTTTTATCTCACAAAAATCATGCTTTTCAATCATTCAAAAAGCTTGCTAAAGTTATCTAAAACGAAAAAGGTTTTTGTATTGCATCCATAAGAAGTGATCATGGTGGTGAATTTGAAAATCATGAATTTGAAACGTTTTGTGATGAACATGGCATTGAGCATAATTTTTCAGCCCTTAGAACACCACAACAAAATGGTGTTGTAGAAAGAAAAAATCGATCTTTAGAAGAAATGGCAAGAACTATGCTCAATGAGGCCAACCTTCCTAAGTATTTTTGGGCGGATGCAGTTAACACCGCTTGTTATGTTATGAATAGGGCTCTAATAAAGCCAATTTTAAAGAAAACCCCCTATGAATTATACAAAGGAAGGAAACCAAATGTCTCACATTTTCATGTTTTTGGATGTAAATGTTTTGTTCTAAATAATGGAAAGGATAACTTGGGGAAGTTTGATGCAAAATTTGATGAGGGAATCTTTCTTGGTTATTCTATACATAGTAAGGCCTTTAGGGTTTATAACAAATGATCTATGACCATAGAAGAGTTCATACATGTTGCATTTGATGAGACTAACCCAAACGAGCCAAGAAAGGAGCTTGTTGATGATGTTGCAGAAATCCTTGCAAGAACTCACCTTGGTAATCAAGAAGAAGAAGTCAAGAAGCAAGAAGAAAGCCCATATGATTCCCCAAGACAAGAGAACTCTCAAATCATGGATCTTCCCAAGGAATGGAAAACATCAAGATATCATCCTCTTGACAAAGTGATAGGTGATGTATCAAAAGGGGTAATCACTCGTAACTCTCTTAGAGATGCATGTAATCATATGGCTTTTGTTTCTCAAGTTGAACCTAAAAACATAAATGAGGCCATTAATGATGAACATTGGATCTTGGCCATGCAAGATGAATTAAATCAATTTGAGAGGAATCAAGTTTGGGAATTAGTCCCAAGGCCCAATGATCATCAAATAATTGGCACCAAATGGGTTTTTAGGAACAAACTTGATGAAACGGGCTTAATAATAAGAAACAAGGCTAGGCTTGTAGCTAAGGGTTATAATCAAGAAGAAGGTATAGATTATGAAGAAACGTATGCTCCCGTAGCTAGACTAGAAGCCATTAGAATATTACTTGCATATGCTTGCATCATGGATTTCAAACTCTTTCAAATGGATGTCAAAAGTGCCTTTTTAAATGGTTTCATACAAGAGGAAGTATATGTTGATCAACCTCCCGATTTTGAAAGTTTTGAGTTGCCCAACCATGTTTTTAAACTTAAAAAGGCCTTGTATGGCTTAAAACAAGCTCCTAGAGCTTGGTATGAAAGGTTGAGCAAGTTCCTTTTGGAAAATGGTTTCTCTAGAGGAAAGGTTGACATAACTCTTTTCATCAAACATAAAAAACATGACATTTTACTTGTTCAAATATATGTTGATGATATTATATTTGGTGCTACTAATGACTCTCTTTGTAAAGAATTTGCTAATATCATGCAAAGTGAGTTTGAGATGGCCATGATGGGTGAGCTCAACTTCTTCCTTGGGCTTCAAATCAAGCAAACAAGAAATGGGACTTCCATAAGTCAATCAAAATATTGCAAGGAGTTGCTCAAGAAGTTTGGAATGGAAGGAGCAAAGCAAATGGCTACACCAATGGGAACTTCCTGTTACTTGGACAAGGATGAAGGAGGTAAATCGGTAGAAATCACTAAGTATAGAGGTATAATTGGCTCACTCCTTTATCTTACCGCAAGTAGACCAGATATCATGTTTAGTGTATGCATGTGTGCTAGATTTCAAGTAAATCCTAAAGAATCACACCTAAGTGCTGTAAAATGTATTATGAAATATCTAATAGGCACTTCACAAATGGGATTGTGGTACCCTAAGGGTGCTTCATGTTGTTTGGTTGGTTATTCCGATTCTGATTTTGCTGGGTGCAAAATGGATAGGAAGAGTACTAGTGGGACATGCCACTTGCTTGGAAGCTCATTAGTTTCTTGGCATAGCAAGAAGCAAAATAGTGTGGCATTGTCAACAGCTGAAGCTGAATATGTTGTAGCTGGGAGTTGTTGTGCTCAAATCTTTTGGATGAAGCAACAACTTCTAGACTATGGTCTTGAGTTGGATCGCATCCCCATAAGATGTGATAACACTAGTGCAATCAATCTATCTAAGAATCCTGTTTTACACTCAAGAACAAAGCACATTGAAATAAGGCATCATTTCATAAGAGATCATGTTCAAAAGGGTGATTGCATGCTTGAATTTGTGGAAACCACTAAGCAACTAGCAGACATTTTCACTAAACCTTTAGCAAAAGAAGCCTTCTATTATATAAGAAATGAACTTGGCATATTGGATCAATCATGCATAAGCTAATTGCTACATAAATACATTGCTTTGCTGCATAAAAAGTAAATTGCTGCATAAACATACTTTTCCTGCATAATCATGTCCCTTTGCTGCATAATTTTTGATTTTTTCAATCTCATACTGACTTGAGCGTCGAAGATTTCCCCAAAGTTGTTTTGCAGGTGCTCCTTCATGTCAAAAATCTCTAAGAAACTCAAAAGCATCACAAATCTATCCAAATGGGCTAATTCTTGGTAAAAGTAGCAATCTTGTATGATTAAGTGTTTTGGATCAAAATCTGTGTGAATTACATGCCTAAATGATGTTTGAAATTGATTTAAGATGCTTTGTAATCAACTTGAATGTTTTAAAAATGATCCTTAACTGTTTAAATTGCAAAAACTGAGTTTTAGTTGTTTGGTAATCGATTACAAAGGTTCTGTCAAGCCAGTAATCGATTACACAAAACTGGTAATCGATTACATTGAATCCAGAACTCAGGTAATCGATTACACATATACTGTAATCGATTACAAGGTTTCCAGAAAGATGGTAATCGATTACATTGAAGTTGTAATCGATTACAAGGGAAAACAGAAGGCAGGTAATCAATTACACAACCCATGTAATCGATTACAAAGGGGTTTAAAAGGCTTCTGACGCACGAAAGGTCACTCATTCTAAACTTTCCACCTTTTCCTCTCCTCTGCTCTCACGAAGCTCTCCTCTCTCAACTCTCTCCTTTTCACTCAATCCTCCACCAAATCCTCCAAAATCACCTTCCTCTCACTCGAAATCCCTCTCCTCACACATCCCCATCATCAAATCCCATCACAATCCACTCCTTTCTCTCACCCACCACCTTCGTTCTTCTCCTCTTCATCCCCCACGAACTACACACCTCCAAATACACCCAAACACTCATCCATGGCTGACCCATCCCAACGTGCCAAACGTGCAAGGACAGGGACCACTATTGGTGAGTCCTCCAGTGCTCCTCCACAGAACATTTCTGGCTTGGACCTCACGAGGCACTTCTCCACCACCAAGAAGGCTGAACTCTTCAGGAAGAACTTCCAGCTGAGGAAGCTCATCTCCCCGAGGTATCTCACACAATCCTTCTGCACCAGTGAACCCCTGGAGTGTTTCCAACTAATTGAGAGGCTGGGCTTGCTTGGGTTCTTCAGCATTCAGAAAGCCATTTATCCCAACCTGGTTAGTGTGTTCTATGCCAACCTGAGGTATGAAGATCACTGCTTGATCTCTGAAGTGAAGAAAACTCAGATTAAGATCACTCGGGAAGAATGGTGTAGGTTGACCAAGCTAACCTGTGCTGGGACCAACTTCTATGGAAATGAAAATGCTTGGGGTGATGAGTTTCAGTATAAGAGTGCTCTGATGTCCCTGATTCGCTCCAGCTACGTGCTTCCCAGGAACAACAAAAGAGTTATGGCGATTGGCCTAACAATGGAGAACAGGGTACTCCACTATTTGGTGGTTAGAGGCTTGATTCCCAGAGGCGGAAATTATTCTCAGGTTTTACGGGATGATGTTGTGGTCTTGTGGGCCATGACCACTGGTAGGCCAATCAACTGGGCCAATTACATCATTCAGCACATGCTGGATGTGAAGAAGAAGAAAAACTCTGCCCTGCCCTATGCCATGTTGGTAACTGCTATCCTGGAGCACTGTCGCATCTCCTTGGCTGAAGAATCCAAGGATACCAGCTCCAAGGGACCCCAATCCATTGGCCTGCACACCTTGAAGAAGCTTCAGCTGAGCAAGGTCGATGGACGCTAGTACTATTTGGCCCATGGTAGCTATGGGCACATTCCTCATGGTCCGGAGAGTGATGATGAGGATGAGGACGTGCAGCCTGCACCAGCTCCACCAGCTTCAGCCACATTGTAGCTTCTACTGCAAGAGATACGGAGTTTGGCTACCACGGTGGATACCAGGATGGACCGCATCGAGCAGAAGGTGGATCACCTCGAGCTTAGGATGGACTACTCCGATCAGGAGCTTGCGGCCATTCGTTCGCATCTAGAAGGCCCCAGACACGCTGCACCATCCACCTCCTCTGCTCCTCCTGCTGCTCCACTATCGTTTGCTGATCCCTCTGCCACTCCAGCTGGAGTTCCCGCTGAGAATGAGGAGCTCTTTGGTTCTGAAGACGACCTTGATATTGGAGACGATGATGTGGACCTTGGAGATGTTGCTGCTGATGTAGAGAGCGATAGCGAGGCCACTGATAGTGATCATGGACCTCTGCCATGATAGTTTCTTTGTTTTCTGATATTTGATTGTATATGGAATTTGGAAATACATTTATATATAAAAATCAGTTGGTTCTTTTGATGTTTATTGCTTTTCTGAATCATCTTGATATATTGTTGTTTATATACATATGAATGATTGATTATGATCTGCTTGTCTGAGCCACATTGTTCTCTGTCAACTGTTGTTGTTGGGAAATCATGAGAAACAGAGGAAATGTTGTCCAAATTTTCGCTTAATGATAATGTGTTTTTGATAATGCCAACGGGGGAGAGATTAGTGACTTGCATTAGTACGGGGAAGTTTGATTTAATGCTCTTACATAAATATTTCACTAACCCTATTTGTGCATACATTACGGGGGAGAGTTGCGTTTAAATCTCTGATATACATATATATATGCAATTGTTTCTCTTCCTTTCAATGTTCAGATTGTCATCATCAAAAAGGGGGAGAATGTGAATGCATGTGTCTTGAAGCATGTCAATTAGTTTTTGATGATAACAAAGACAAAGATGAAGATCAAAGAGCGAAAGAGAAAACCAAGATCAAAGGAAGAAATCAAGAGGTTTAGATATAGGCATTATAGTACATCAATGTTAAATGCTCCCAAGATATCTCAAATGGTTTTTCAAAAATGATTTGAATCAATAATGGTTTTCAAAGATCAATTCCTAAAAGAGAACTTCTTTTACCTTGGATCATGCCAAACAATGTTCTATATTATTTAATCCATGTTTTCTAAAGTTAGGAATGATATAAATCTGTTTTAAGGCTTGAAAAATGAGTTTAAAGTATAGTATAATCGATTACCAAGGTTTAGTAATCGATTACAAGCCAAACAGAAGCCTTGTAATCGATTACACCATCCCTGTAATCGATTACCAGAAAGTCAGAGAACGTGTAATCGATTACACAAAGTCATGTAATCGATTACCATGTTCACAGAAAGCCAAGAATGTAACATCCCGAAAAATACATATTTGATCATAAATCATCATTTTATAATATTCTCGATTTTTAGGAATTTTTCTGGAATTTTTCGGAAACAACGAATATTTTAATATATTCCTCGTTTTGCGTGCACACTGGGCTGAGAATTGCTGAGACCAGTGTAACGCTCCAGAAGTTAATTATTTCACTACCAATAGTCATTTTCTAATATTTGTGATTTATGTGAATTCTTTCGAAATTTTTCGGAAACAATGAATATTTTAATATATTCCTTGTTTTGCGTGTGCGCTGTGCAGATCCGGGAAGATGCGATGTCTTCTCTGTGGCTGGTAAACTCTAAATTATGGACTTGTCGACGGGGGATCTTACTAAACCCGAGACTGGGAACAATTTACGAAGTTTACATTTTACAAGGTTTTACCCGATGAATGAAATCGTGGTATTGTAAAATCATCTGATGAATAATAAAATAGTATTTTCATCATCAGTAACTCTTCTACACTGGAGGAAAAGTAATACTGACAGTGTAAATATTCATCTGTGTTAGTGTGCCCGATTAGGAAATAACTTTACTTCTATTTTATCGAGAAACGTGCGAAACTTCTCATGGAAGCTTGGAGGAAGCTTCTTGGAAATTTCCTCTTCCTCCTTCCCCATGCAAAACAGCCCATTTCTCTCTCTCCCCTTCATGCACGGTTGCATGGCAGCCCAAAGCAAGGAAATATTGCATTTCCTTATTTCATTTTTATCACACAAATTCATTAACTATCAAAACACTTTCTCTTACTACCATTTCTTTTTCTCCTCCATTTTCGTTTTCTCTTCTCCTCTCTACATGCTACGGCCACCTCCTTCTTCTCCCTCAACCATCACAAAAATTCAAACTAATTACATTTCCTAACTCCTCTCACCATTCTAAGCACCTTTTCTTCTTGGAGTAACTTGAGATTCCACCATTCTCACCATTTCTTCAAGCTCCAAGCTTTGAGCTTTTTGGGTAAGATTCAAGACTTCTCTTCTTTCTCCTCCATTTTCGTGGTCATGGACTTCATGTTGGCCATCCATGGCTTATTTTCCAAGCCATTATGCTATTCTAACAAAGTCACCATTTTTAGGATTCTTGGAGCTCAAATCCGAAAATTCAAAGGAAGTTCTTGGTGTTCTTCTTTTGTTTTCTTCACTTAAGTAAGAGGAAGATACTCCTCCTCAACCTCTCTTAGCACCTAGGAACCTTGTATGTGTATTGTTGTTGATTTTGTTTAAGTCTATGTATAAAGTTATCTCATTTTATGTTGTTCTGGATGATGATGTATTTTGTTGGGTTTGTATGATTTATTGATGTTTCTTGTACGATTTGAAGCTGTATCTGAGTATCTTGTTGATTAAATATGACAATGATTGGTTTGATTTGAGTTAAAGGACCTGAGAACTCTGTTTTCTGCAAGATTACGCGTGGTAATCGATTACACGAGCTTGTAATCGATTACCAAGCTCTTAAAGGTACTAAATCGTGATTATGGAAATCTTAATCGATTACATCTCGTGTGTAATCGATTACAAAGATTCTGACTAGCTTGTAATCGATTACAAGAATGGTGTAATCGATTACCAAGCCCCTGATGTCACGGAATGATGCCTCTGGGAATCACGTAATCGATTACAACTAGAGGGTAATCGATTACGGAGGTTCTGTTCAATTGGTAATCGATTACCACGATTGTGTAATCGATTACCAGTGCCTTGAAGTTACGAAACGTGATTCTGGGAATCACGTAATCGATTACAATGAAATTGTAATCGATTACAATGGTGCTGTAATCGATTACCAAGATCCAAAAATGATATTTTGAGCTGGAAATGATTGAAATTATGGTTCTTTGTCCCTTGTAACTCAAACGTAACCTCAAAACTCTAGATTCAAGGAATTTACCTCACTTAAACATGATAGGAATATGTATTCATACCGATAGAAAAGAAATGACTTTGAAAACGGAATTCTTGGATCTATGATATGGAAATTGTGATATGTGTGTGATGAGGAATATATATGTTGATGCTTATATTGGCCTATGGTGGCATGTTATGTAATGGTATGAAATTGTGAATCATACATATCCATGCATAGTGTTATATGCATTGTGAATGCCCTTGTGGACTGTTGTAAGGCCAAGTTGCTTAGGAGATTGAACACACCTTAGTGCGGGTGCGAGTAGACAAGTGTGGGTCTTATTATGACCTTGGGGGCGTCGGGGTGCGGGTCCTTCACAATGGGCAGTTGGTAGCTCCTCTGTCTGTGGGGCAAACCGATGCAAAAGCACCGACGATCCGGACTTGACACTGTCCTATATCGTGATCTAGTGTAGAATGTCTGTGCAATGCCATGATTATGCACGAGAAAATTTGTTGATAGCACTGGCCTCGGCAGCCGAGTCAGAGACATGTCTCCTGATCTTTCTCTCCGACTGTTTGAGTCTAGCTCCATGGAGTAGGAATTTGGGAAAGCATGCATACGAGTCATGATATACACTGTCATCATTAATTCTTATTTTCTGAAGCTATACTTGATCTAACTGTTATTATAATAATTATATGCCTGTGACATTAAATTAAATTACTTACTTGTTGAGATTACTTGCTCATTAATTGAATATGATGTGTTGGATTGCTATTTGGGCGCGTGGCGCCGTTTGTTTCTAGTTGCTATAACTGGTAATGATGTAGGATATCTTACCTCTTTCCCTGTGCTTCTATTATTTGCTGTTTATGTGTACCCCGTACTGATCGAAGACGACGGTGAAGAGACAGAAGATCCTGCCTTCCCCGGAAGCCGCTGCACAAGATTGACCTCTACTGCGACGATGTCTGCACGTATGCGTGGGTTCCTGGGAGATGTGCGTCTGACCTTCCTTGGGGGGCCAGAGTGCTGGCACATCAACCTGAACTCCGACCGCTGCGTGTATTTGGGAGACGTGTCGATAACGCTTGCTGGAGACGTCATGAGGCACTGTCCTCACTGCTACCTCACCTTGCGCCTGGAGTTTTACCCGCCCATTAGGGAGATGTGGGGTGCCCGTTATTACACCCCGCGGAGGATTCTTTTGATTCCACCGCTCGGGCCCGTCCCGTGCTTCGTGGTTCCTATGGATGAGTCCTCGGATGAGGAAGATCCCGATGAGGGTCCTCCTAAAGATCCTGAATCGGTCCCTTTTTATCCGAGGGTCGATGATCGTTGGTGGCTACCGATGGCCGCGTGTTTTATTTTTGGGGACCCGATGTATTTTTCTTTTTGGTTGGGCTTTGTACATTTTGTATATGCATGAGGGTATATATGCATGTTTCCCTTGGGGTGGGTATAGTTTTGCTTTTTGATGATGGCCATGCTTGTAATTACAAAACAGTTGTATCAAATTTTATATATCTATGTATGCTATTCAAATTATAAATTACGTGTATTGTTTTACTCGTCATTTTTATCCACATTCCGTATTATCAACATTATTATATTATTATTAAAAAAAATATTGCCAATTTTGCCCACATGGTTAACATCAATTAAATAAAATGAACCGGGTCTTAATCGCTTGTTTATTTAATTTCCGCATTTTATCTTGTTTGACAATGTGACGTTCCCTCCCAAAAAGGGGCGTTACATTAAGTTGGTATCAGAGCCCCGGTTTATGTTTTCTTTGGGTCTTGAGTGTGAGTCTGTCTTGTTTGTGCTGTGTGAATCTCTGTGATGGGTGTCTTGAGTGGATTCCTCTGACTTTTCTTATGTTTTCAGTAATCTAATTTGAGAGAAAAGCAAGATGGCAAGAGGTGGAGAAATGGCAGCTGCTATTGAAGCGATGCAGAGAATGGCTGAAGTCATCGCCCAACAAAATGAACGCGCTGCTCAACAACAGGAAAGAGCTGCTCAACAGCTTGAGGCGACTGCCGATGCGCAAAACTTAGCAGAGTTTCGTCGTCATAACCCTCCGCAGTTCAAGGGGGAATTTGATCCTGACAAGGCTAATCTATGGATCAAGGAGCTGGAGAAAGTCTTTCGTGGCATGAATTGTGCGGAAGACAAGAAGGTGAATTATGAGACTTTTATGCTTGTCGGAAATGCCGAAGACTGGTGGAATGGAGCTCAAAGAGCATTAGAAGCCGAAGGAGCAGAGGTCACTTGGGAATTGTTCAAGGAGAAATTCTTGGGCAAATACTTTCCTGCTAATGCAAGGCATGCGAAGGAAATGGAGTTCCTCAACCTGAGACAGGGGAACATGATGGTCAGCGAATACGCAGCCAAGTTTGAAAACTTGGAGAAATTTTTGACACATTACCAGCATCAAACTGATGAAGCCTGGAAATGCTGGAAATTCACCGAAGGACTGAGGTACGAGGTAAAGAAAGCTGTGATTACCTTGAAAATGAAGGTATTCTCGGAACTGTTAGACACTTGCTGTGAAGTTGAAGCCTTAGAGCGAGGCTAGAGACGCGAGAAACAGAACTTTGGGCCCGTACGGTCCCAAAGAGGTGGAGGCAGTGGTTCAAATCGCTTTCGGAAGAAACCCTATTCCCGACCAACGGGGAGTCAACAACAAATTGGTGGAAGTTCAGGTGGAGGTTCTTCTGGGAACCGAACTGGTCAGAATACGACCTACCCGTCCAAATACCTGAAGTGTGGGAAGGATCATCTCACAAGAGACTGCACGATAAAAGGAATCATTTGCTTCAGATATGAAAAACCGGGCCATATGTCCAGAGACGCAACCAAGCAAAGGCCGAACCTTCACCAATGCAACCCGAGCCAAGAAACCGCAAGCCGGAGGTCGAGTTTATACTATGAGTGGAGCCGAAGCTTCGAATCCGAAGACTTGATTCAAGGAGAAGGCGCCATAGAGGTAATCTTTTAAAAGTACTTGTATGACTCGGGGCAACCCATTCCTTCATATCATATGACTGTGTGCTACGACTTGGTTTACCTGTGTCTGAACTACCTTTTGAATTGATTGTTTCAACCCCCACTGATAAACCGGTAGTTACTACCAAAGTCTGTTTGGAGTGTCCTTTGATTGTTGAAGGTCGAATCTTTTCTGTTGATTTGATCTGTCTACCTCTTTCACAATTAGATATAATCCTAGGGATGGACTGGTTATCTTCCAACCATGTTACGTTAAATTGTTCTAGTAAGACCATAGTCTTTCCTGTGGATGAGAACTCTAGATACTTGACGGCCAACCAAGCACGAGCTTTCTTGAAAGAAGGAGCTCGGGGTACATGCTATTGTCTTCTTTGAAAGTTGAGAGTGAGGCCGATTTGAGTACTATTCGGTAGTGAAGGAATTTCCCGAGATCTTCCCGAAGAAGTACACCGGTTTACCACCGCACGTGAGATCGAGTTTGCTATTGATCTAGTACGGGAGCTGGTCCCGTGTCTATAGCACCTTACCGAATGTCACCGACGAGAATTAGCCGAACTTAAGAAGCAGCTAGAAGAGCTTTTGGAGAAGCAGTTCGTTAGACCGAGTGTGTCCCCGTGGGGAGCACCTGTGTTACTAGTTCGAAAGAAGGACGGTACCTCGAGATTGTGTGTGGACTACAGGCAATTGAACAAGTTGACAATCAAGAACAAGTATCCTCTCCCGAGAATTGACGACTTGATGGACCAACTGAAGGGGGCAACGGTATTTTTGAAGATTGACTTGAGATCTGGGTATCATCAGATAAGAGTGAAGACGAAGGATATACCCAAGACTGCTTTTCGTACGTGATACGGACATTACGAGTATCTTGTGATGTCGTTTGGTGTGACGAATGCGCCTGCTATTTTCATGGACTATATGAACCGCATCTTTCATCCGTACTTGGATAAGTTCGTTGTCGTCTTTATTGATGACATCCTAATATATTCCCAGAATCAGGAGGATCATGCTGAGCACCTCAGCATAGTTCTTCAGATTTTGAAGGAAAAGGAACTGTATGCCAAGCTGTCGAAGTGCGAGTTTTGGCTAGATGAGGTGAAGTTTTTGGGTCATGTGATCTCAAAAGAAGGAATTGCAGTGGATCCATCCAAAGTAGAAGCAGTACTGCAGTGGGAACAGCCGAAGTCAGTGATGGAAGTCCGTAGTTTTGTGGGTTTAGCCGGATATTACCGGAGGTTCATAGAAGGGTTTTCCAAGATTGCCGGACCGCTCACCCAATTAACGAGGAAGAATCAGACTTTTGAGTGGACTGATAGCTGCGAGCAGAGTTTCCAAGAATTGAAGAGGCGACTGACTACCTCACCTATATTGGTGTTACCCGATCCGAATGAACCGTTCGAGGTGTACTGTGACACTTCGTATCAAGGTTTGGGATCTGTTCTTATGCAACACCGAAAGGTGGTGGCCTATGCTTCGCAACAGTTGCGAGTACATGAAAAGAATTACCCGACTCATGATTTGGAGTTGGCAGCTGTGGTTTTTGCTCTGAAGATATGGAGACATTTCCTTTATGGAGCGACATTCAACATCTTCAGTGACCACAAGAGCTTGAAGTACTTGTACGATCAGAAAGAGCTGAATATGAGACAACGGAGGTGGCTGGAGTTTTTAAAGGATTATGATTTCCAGTTGTTGTACCACCCTGGCAAGGCGAACGTTGTGGCTGACGCCTTAAGTAGAAAAACTATCAGTGTTTCTGCCTTGATGATTAAGGAAAGAGATCTCATCGAACAATTTAGAGATGTATGGTCATTTGTTAAGTTGGAACCCGGAAGAATTTGCATGAATATGGTTACCATCTCAAGCGAGTTGATGGAAGACATACGGGAAAAACAGAAGACCGATGAATTCTTGCAAGGAATAAGAGAACAAATGAAACAAGGTGAGAAAATAGAGTTCGAAGAAGGAACAGACGGAATTCTGAGATTCCGAGGTAGAGTTTGTATTCCTCGTGACCAAGAGCTTAGACGATATATTGTGGATCATGCCCACACTAGCAAGCTAATTATACACCCTGGTATAACAAAGATGTACCAAGACTTGAAGAAGTTGTTCTGGTGGCATGGACTAAAGAGTGATGTCACTAGATGTGTATCGACTTGTCTAGTCTGTCAAAAAGTCAAAGTGGAACATCAGCGACCTGCAGGGTTGCTGCAACCATTGTCTATTCCTGAATGGAAGTGGGACAGCGTCGCAATGGACTTTGTTGTGGGATTGCCAAGGACAAGGATGGGACATGAGTCGATTTGGGTAATAGTTGATCGACTTACAAAATCGGCTCATTTCCTCCCGATTAACATAAGGTACAGTTTGGAAAAGCTGACCCGACTGTATATTGGGGAAATTGTCAGATTACATGGTGTGCCTACGAGTATAGTCTCGGATAGAGATCCGAGGTTTACCTCAAAGTTTTGGCAAAGTTTACAAGCTTCGTTGGGAACAAAGTTACGTCTGAGTTCAGCGTATCATCCGCAAACCGATGGTCAATCGGAAAGGATGATCCAATCTCTAGAGGACCTACTTAGAGCTTGTTCTATGGAACAGACTGGAAGTTGGGATAAAGTTCTACCATTGGTGGAGTTCACCTACAATAACAGTTATCATTCGAGTATAGGGATGGCACCCTATGAAGCTCTATATGGAAGACGGTGTCGAACACCATTATGTTGGTACCAAGACGGCGAGCGTCTTACGATTGGACCAGAGACATTATCCAAGAGACGACCGAGAAGGTTAAGATGATTCAAGAGAAGATGAGAACTGCTCAGAGTCGACAGAAGAGCTATGCGGATAAGAGAAGAAAGCCTCTTGAGTTTGAAGAAGGTGAGCATGTGTTCCTGAAAGTCACACCCACGACTGGGGTCGGCCGGGCCTTGAAATCTAGAAAACTCACTCCAAAATTTCTTGGACCTTACCAAATTCTTCGCCGGGTAGGTCCAGTAGCTTACCAGATAGCCTTACCCCCTATTCTTTCAAACATACATAATGTATTCCATGTGTCGCAACTTCGTAAATATTTACCTGATCCAAGTCATGTTATAGCATCGGACACAGTACAGTTAAAAGAGAACCTGACCTATGAAACGTCTCTTGCGAGAATCGAGGACCGACGGCTAAAGCAACTTAGAGGAAAGGAGATCTCATTGGTAAAAGTGATCTGGAATGAAACAACTGGTGATACAACCTTGGAACCGGAAGACAAGATGAGAGAGCAACATCCGGAACTATTTTGAGGTATGTAAATTTCGGGGACGAAATTCTTTTTAGTAGGGGAGTGTTGTAACATCCCGAAAAATACATATTTGATCATAAATCATCATTTTATAATATTCTCGATTTTTAGGAATTTTTCGGAAACGACGAATATTTTAATATATTCTTCGTTTTATGTGCACACTGGGCTGAGAATTGCTGAGACCAGTGTAACGCTCCGGAAGTTAATTATTTCACTACCAATAGTCGTTTTCTAATATTTGTGATTTATGTGAATTCTTTCGAATTTTTCTAAACGATGAATATTTTAATATATTCCTTGTTTACGTGTGCTTGTTGTGCGAGACCCAAGAAGATGCGATGTCTTCTCGTGGGTCAGTAAACTCTAAATTATGGACTTGTCGACGGGGGATCTTACTAAACCCGAGACTGGGAACAATTTATGAAGTTTACATTTTACGAGGTTTTACCCGATGAATGAAATCGTGGTATTGTAAAATCATCTGATGAATAATAAAACAGTATTTTCATCATCAGTAACTCTTCTACACTGGAGGAAAAGTAATACTGACAGTGTAAATATTCATCTGTGTTAGTGTGCCCGATTAGGAAATAACTTTACTTCCATTTTATCGAGAAACGTGCGAAACTTCTCATGGAAGCTTGGAGGAAGCTTCTTGAAAATTTCCTCTTCCTCCTTCCCCATACAAAGCAGCCCATTTCTCTCTCTATCCTTCATGCACGGTTGCATGGCAACCCAAAGCAAGGAAATATTGCATTTCCTTATTTCATTTTTATCACACAAATTCATTAACTATCAAAACACTTTCTCTTACTACCATTTCTTTTTCTCCTCCATTTTCGTTTTCTCTTCTCCTCTCTACATGCTACTACCCTCCTTCTTCTCCCTCAACCATCACAAAAATTCAAACTAATTACATTTCCTAACTCCTCTCACCATTCTAAGTACCTTTTCTTCTTGGAGTAACTTGAGATTCCACCATTCTCACCATTTCTTCAAGCTCCAAGCTTTGAGCTTTTTGGGTAAGATTCAAGACTTCTCTTCTTTCTCCTCCATTTTCGTGGTCATGGACTTCATGTTGGCCATCCATGGCTTATTTTCCAAGCCATTATGCTATTCTAACAAAGTCACCATTTTTAGGATTCTTGGAGCTCAAATCCGAAAATTCAAAGGAAGTTCTTGGTGTTCTTCTTTTGTTTTCTTCACTTAGGTAAGAAAAAGATACTCCTCCTCAACCTCTCTTAGCACCTAGGAACCTTGTATGTGTATTGTTGTTGATTTTGTTTAAGTCTATGTATAAAGTTATCTCATTTTATGTTGTTCTGGATGATGATGTATTTTGTTGGGTTTGTATGATTTATTGATGTTTCTTGTACGATTTGAAGCTGTATCTGAGTATCTTGTTGATTAAATATGACAATGATTGGTTTGATTTGAGTTAAAGGACCTGAGAACTCTGTTTTCTGCAAGATTACGCGTGGTAATCGATTACACGAGGCTTGTAATCGATTACCAAGCTCTTAAAGGTACTAAATCGTGATTCTGGAAATCTGGTAATCGATTACATCTCGTGTGTAATCGATTACAAAGATTCTGACTAGCTTGTAATCGATTACAAGAATGGTGTAATCGATTACCAAGCCTCTGATGTCACGGAATGATGCCTCTGGGAATCACGTAATCGATTACAACTAGAGGGTAATCGATTACGGAGGTTCTGTTCAATTGGTAATCGATTACCACGATTGTGTAATCGATTACCAGTGCCTTGAAGTTACGAAACGTGATTCTGGGAATCACGTAATCGATTACAATGAAATTGTAATCGATTACAGAGGTTTTGTTTCTCAGGTAATCGATTACAATGGTGCTGTAATCGATTACCAAGATCCAAAAATGATATTTTGAGCTGGAAATGATTGAAATTATGGTTCTTTGTCCCTTGTAACTCAAACGTAACCTCAAAACTCTAGATTCAAGGAATTTACCTCACTTAAACATGATAGGAATATGTATTCATACCGATAGAAAAGAAATGACTTTGAAAACGGAATTCTTGGATCTATGATATGGAAATTGTGATATGTGTGTGATGAGGAATATATATGTTGATGCTTATATTGGCCTATGGTGGCATGTTATGTAATGGTATGAAATTGTGAATCATACATATCCATGCATAGTGTTATATGCATTGTGAATGCCCTTGTGGACTGTTGTAAGGCCAAGTTGCCTAGGAGATTGAACACACCTTAGTGCGGGTGCGAGTAGACAAGTGTGGGTCTTATTATGACCTTGGGGGCGTCGGGGTGTGGGTCCTTCACAATGGGCAGTTGGTAGCTCCTCTGTCTGTGGGGCAAACCGATGCAAAAGCACCGACGATCCGGACTTGACACTTTCCTATATCGTGATCTAGTGTAGAATGTCTGTGCAATGCCATGATTATGCACGAGAAAATTTGTTGATAGCACTGGCCTCGGCGAGTCACATACATGTCTCCTGATCTTTCTCTCCGACTGTTTGAGTCTAGCTCCATGGAGTAGGAATTTGGGAAAGCATGCATACGAGTCATGATATACACTGTCATCATTAATTCTTATTTTCTGAAGCTATACTTGCTCTAACTGTTATTATAATAATTATATGCCTGTGACTGTTAAATTACTTACTGTTGAGATTACTGCTCATTAATTGAATATGATGTGTTGGATTGCTATTTGGGCGCGTGGCGCCGTTTAGTTTCTAGTTGCTATAACTGGTAATGATGTAGGATATCTTACCTCTTTCCCTGTGCTTCTATTATTTGCTGTTTATGTGTACCCCGTACTGATCGAAGACGACGGTGAAGAGACGAGAAGATCCTGCCTTCCCGGCTTCGGCCTGCACAAGATTGACCTCTACTGCGACGATGTCTGCACGTATGCGTGGGTTCCTGGGAGATGTGCGTCTGACCTTCCTTGGGGGGCCAGAGTGCTGGCACATCAACCTGAACTCCGACCGCTACGTGTATTTGGGAGACGTGTCGATAACGCTTGCCTGGAGATGTCATGAGGCACCTGTCCTCACCTGCTACCTCAGCTTGCGCCTGGAGTTTTACCTGCCCATTAGGGAGATGTGGGGTGCCCGTTATTACACCCCGCAGGAGGATTCTTTTTATTCCACCGCTCGGGCCCCGTCCCGTGCTTCTGTGGTTCCTATGGATGAGTCCTCAGATGAGGAAGATCCTGATGAGGGTCCTCCTGAAGATCCCGAATCGGTCCCTTTTTATCCGAGGGGTCGATGATCGTTGGTGGCTACCGATGGTACATCGGTGTTTTATTTTTGGGGCCCGATGTATTTTTCTTTTTGGTTGGGCTGTACATTTTGTATATGCATGAGGGTATATATGCATGTTTCCCTTGGGGTGGGTATAGTTTTGCTTTTTGATGATGGCCAGGCTTGTAATTACAAAACAGTTGTATCAAATTTTATATATCTATGTATGCTATTCAGCTGCAAATTCTGTGTATTGTTTTACTCGTCATTTTTATCCACATTCCGTATTATCAACATTATTATATTATTATTAAAAAAAAATATTGCCAATTTTTCCCACATGGTTAACATCAATTAAATAAAATGAACCGGGTCTTAATCGCTTGTTTATTTAATTTCAGCATTTTATCTTGTTTGACAATGTGACGTTCCCTCCCAAAAAGGGGCGTTACAAAGAACACGACCAAAAGGGCCATGTAATCGATTACATTAATATTGTAATCGATTACCATAAAGTCAGAGGGCATGTAATCGATTACACAAGCCATGTAATCGATTACCACAAGCCTAGGAAGCCAAGAACACGTTCTATTTTCCATGTAATCGATTACCAAAACCTTGTAATCGATTACCAAGGTTCTGACATGCCCAACGACTATATTGAATGCATTAAATGCTTGGCTTTAACCACCCCCAACGGCTCTTTTAATGAATGAGCTTTAAATACATTAGTTGGGACTTCATTAAGGGTTGTTCTTGAACCTAAAAACATCATAGCAACACATCATACGAGAATCAAACTCTGAAATCATTCTTTGCTCTGTTTTTGTCCAATCTTTGAGATATCTTTGTGAGCATTATTAGAGCTTCAATTTGTATCATCTACTCTAGTGAGAGCTTCTCAAATTCAATCTTAATTGCTGTATAAGATAGAGGGTGAGGTATCCCTCCAATTTGTAAAGGGTGAGGCATCCCTTTGTTTGAAGAGACTCAAGCTCAAGGGTGAGGCATCCCAAGGAGTTGAGGGCTCAAGTTTGTAAAGATATTCAAGCACCTATTGAAGCTTGAAGATATAGTGGAAAATCTCAAGTTGTTGCTTGGGGACTGGACGTAGATCACAAGTGGATTGGTGATCGAACCAGGATAAACGATTGAGTTTGTTTTCTCTAAACCCTTCTCTTTATTTAGTTTACTGTTTTATTGAATTGATTGGATATTGTCTCCTTTGGCTATCACATTTATAAGTAAAAGTGTTTATCTCATTCATCCAAATATCTCTAATCGTTCAATAGCTTCAAAGAAAATTATTTATCAAGCGATTTGCGAAAGATTTGTGAACTTGTTTTATAAACTCAATTCACCCCCCGCTTGAGTATTGAAGCCACTTGGTAATAGTGTCTTGTTGATTAAATATGATGTGAAATGGTTTGGTTTGAGTTAGAGGACCTGAGAACTCTGTTTTTCTGCAAGTTTATGCATGGTAATCGATTACACGGGGCTTGTAATCGATTACCAAGCTCATAAAGATACAAAATCGTGATTCTGGAAATCTGGTAATCAATTACATCTCGTGTGTAATTGATTACAGAGATTTTGTTTAGCTTGTAATCGATTACAAGAGGAGTGTAATCGATTACCAAGCCTTTGATGTCACGAAATGGTGCTGCTGGGAATCACGTAATCGATTACAACTTGTGGGTAATTGATTACGGATGTTCTGTCCAATTGGTAATCGATTACCACGGTTGTGTAATCGATTACCAGTGCCCTGAAGTTACGAAACATGATTAGGAATCACGTAATCGATTACAATGAGATTGTAATCGATTACAGAGGATCTGTTTCTCAGGTAATCGATTACAGGGGTGCTGTAATCGATTACCAAGACCAAAAATGAGATTTTTGAGCTGAAAATGATTGAGATTATGGTTCTTTATCCTTTGTAACTCAAACATAACCTAAAAACCCTGGACTCAAGGATTTTACTTTACTAAATTGTGATAGAAATGTGCATTCACCCCAATAGGGAAGAAATGATTTTGAATATGGAATCCTTGGATCCATGATATGGAAATTGTGGTATGTGTGTAATGAGGAATGCATGTTGATGCTAAGAATTATTGATGTAGCACTCAATGAGATAAGGGTGATGATGTGCCATTGAGGCAATGTTTTAAATAAATGTATTGTTGATATGTCATGTTGGACATTGAATATTGCTTATGTGCCATTGAGGAAAGGCTTATGTTGAATGCATCATTGATGAACATACATGATTGGACATTGTGTCATCATGCATGTGTATTGTCCGTGGGACATTGTTGAGAAGGCTATGTTGCCTAGGAGTTTGAATAACACCTATGTGCAGGTGCGAATAGACTAAGCGTAGGTCATATGTTGTTGACCCTGGAGGCGTCGGGGTGTGGGTGTCTCACAGTAGACAATGGTAGCTCCACTGGGGCCGTGGGATAGACCAATGCAACACACCGACGATCCTGCCTGAGATGTTGTCCTATGTCGCGATCAACTGTTGAGGTGCCATGTGTGAGCCATTTTGCGCAAATGTTTTTATGTGATAAGCACACTATATTTTTAAGGCTAATGATACACTGGCATTACTCCTTGATCATTCACTCCGAAAATGTTTATGTCTAGCTCCATGGAGTAGGAACTTTGGTACCCTTGTTGCATTGTGAGTTGTCAGTCACATGGTCCATTGAGCATTCATGATTGGATAATGTGTTTACCATTATGACTATGATATTTATTTGATTCTTGGTAATGTTAAGGTTGCTAGTTGGCTATGGATGATGTTAATTACTGCTCCTTGCTGTTTTACTCTTATTAATTACTTTCATGTGTTACTATACCTGTATGTGTTAACTGTGTGTTATGTGGGAATATGACGCCGTTTATTCTCTTGTTGCCTTGTTGGTACTGAAAGCTGGGAATCTCACCTCTTTCGGTACTTTCCTTTATTTTGCATTTTGGTTGAATCGTATGCTCTCTAGAAGACACTCGTGAGGAGAACAAGGAAGCTACTGGATTTCAAGGTTTCTAGCCTTATCTCGATTAAGACCGAAGTTGCTGAGAATGTCTTTTCGCCCCTGTGGATTTTTTGGTTACGTGAGGATCAACTTTCATGGTGGTCCGGATTGCTGGCACATCAACGTGCAGACTGACCGATGTGTGTACCACGGCAAATTGACGGTGTCTTTAGCATAGGGACGCTACACTGCTTCTATTTTTGACTTTCATGATTTTGTGTGGTTGGAATTTTATATGCCTATAAGAGATATGTGGGCCGATATGTACTATACCCCACGTGACGACTCTTTCTTGTCTACTGCTCGGGCTCCTGCCCGCTGTTCTGTCGTCCCGATGGATGTCTCGTCGGACGACGAGGACCCTGAGGAGGATCCATCTACGGTTCCTTCTCATTTCAGGCAGTCTTAGGGTTGGTTGTAAATTGATGGCTACTGATGGCTGTCCGTTTATTTTTGAGGGAGCCTGACATACTACTGGATTAGTGGGTAGATATATTTGTATCTCTTGGGGTAGGTACACATTTTGCTTTTTGTATATCTTTTTTTGGAAATATAAATTAAACAGGCTCGTGCTTCTGATATAAAACATGTAATTATCCATATTGTGTATGGTTGTATGTTTCATTCCCTGTTGATTTCTCTTTAACGTTTTTGATAAGAAGTTTTATATGAAGGAGGAACTTTTAATTTTAAATCAATCACACAATATATTTACAAACAGGTGTATATGTATATTCAATGGAAGTTTTAACCGGAACTATGTTAATAAAAAAAAAATGCTCAAATTTTCCGTAGTGATTTTTGTGTTGTTTCACTATAGTGCAACGTTCCTTCTTCTCACCCGTAATGATACAAGGGAGAAAAAGGGGCGTTACAAGATGACTAAGCTTGTGTCTAGAATCATCCATCTAGATCTTTACCAGAAGCTATTATCCAATGGACAAAGGTTTCTGCTAACAAAACCAGAGGTTATTGTCCAATAGATAATAAAACATACCTAGATTTCATTTTCAAATCAAATCTCAGATAAAGAAAAATTTTGAAAACTGTTTCTGATTTTGGGTTTAGTAAGCTCCCCTGTCCCCGCATTAACAGTCCAAAATTTTTTTGCCCCGCTTTAAACACACATAAAGTCCAAAAATAATAATAAAATAATTAAAATAAATCAAACAATTCATAAAAATCACAAAAATCATAAAAACCGTATATAATTGAAAAATAAGAAATTTCGGGGTGTTACAGGTGCTCCCCAAGGAGAGACACTAGGCCTCATGAATCGCTTGTCCAACAACTCCTCTATTTGTTTCTTGTGTTTTGCTAACTCCAAAGGTGCCATCCTATAGGGTGCTATAGATATAGGTCCTGTACCCAACACTAAATCTATAGAAAACTCTATTTCTCTCTCCGGTGGCAACTCAGCTACTTCACTCGGAAATACCTCTAGGTATTCCCTCACCACAGAAATACTGTCTAGGTTTTTCTCAATCTCTGCATCTAAAGAGAAAAGAAGAACATATCCTAGAGTTCCTTCTACCAAACAATGTTTAACCTGATTAGCATTAAGGTAGATATACTCTAAAGAAAAAATTTTGGTAAGCACATCAGATAGAAACACAAAAGACTTATCTAAATAGTTCAAAACCACATGATTAGATGACAAACAATCTATACCAAGAATGACATCTATGTCCACAAAGGGTAAACATATAAGATTTACAAAGAAAACTCTATCTTCTACTTTGATACAATAATCAAGACATACTTCTAAAGTTATGACTGGTTTACCAGTTGATGTGGAAATAAATAAGTCATATGGTAGTTCTGACATAGGCAATTCCAACATCGTTACGCATTCATAAGAAATAAAGGAATGAGATGCTCCTGAATCATACATGACATTTAAAAGATGATTACGAATTATGCCTTTACCTTGAACAAGGTCGAAAGACAGGGCCACCTCTTTACCGCCTAGAGTGTAAACTCTTCCTTTAGCTTGCAGTTTTGGGGTAGGTACATCTTCTTTCCTTTGAGGACATTCTCAAGAAAAGTGTCCTGGTTGCTCATATGTATAGTATACTGATTAGGCTGCCAGACACGACCTATCTTCATGCACTTTTTCACATTTAGGACACTTTGGTGCCTTAGAGTTTGCTTTACCTTTTCCTTGAGAGTGGCTAGACTTAGAAGCACTCTTGTTATTCTTGTCATCACCTATCTTTCTTTTTTGGAAGTCTTGTGTCTTTTCCTCTGGTTGCTACTTAAGAACACTTGACTCCACTAATCTGTTTTTGTTGACTAGAGTGGGAAAATCCCTAATCTCCATAGGTCTAATCACACTCTTTACCTCATCCTTCAAATCGGATTCAAACTTTAAACATCGTCAGCTTTCGTCTGGGTTGTATAAAAAATGTGAAGAAAACTTTGACAACTCTTCAAACTTAGTCACATATTGACCAACAGACATATTTCCCTGTTCTAGTCTTATGAACTCTACTTCCTTATCATCATGCTAGGTCTAAGGAAAATACTTTTCTAAGAACGTTGTTTTGAAAGCCTCCTAAGACATCTGGGTTCCAACAACTTCCATTATTCTCTTTATGCTTCTCCACCAATGCTCATCCGAGTAAATCATCACATCAAAAATCTTTTCTAGCTCTGTTAGCCATTCCTCAGCTTTAGATGGATTGTGCTCGCCTTTGAAAGGTAGAAGGTTTGTTTGTCTAAATGTTGTCTAGTCCTGGAAGTTCTAGTTTCATCTAGCTTGTACCACCTGAATTGGTTGAGGTTGTGCAACTAGTGTAGGTTGTTGAGGTGGATTGTTTCCCAACCTCTCAAGCACCCTAAAAAAATGGTTTCCTATTCCTTCATGGAGTTAGCGGTAGCGGCGACGATAGTGACTATCTGCTCCCTCATGGCATTAGCCATTGCCATCACTGCTTCGGCCATATCAGGGCCCTCTCTAGATAATAAGTTCCTGGTCTCCCTTGCTTGCCTAGGAGGTGCCATAGTTTCTTGTACACATAGAACAATACATATTGAGTTGACTAGTTCCAATATCATGTAACCGTGCAATAGTAGCTAATAACATTCCAACCTAAGGCCAATCATACAATTCCATCAAGGTATCTTACATAAGAGACAAGAAAAACATAATTCCTAGTAGGAACTCTTAAACATGGCTAAGCATAGTCAGTCCATACCCCAGCTCAACAGGATGATCTTCTCTGATACCATAATATAACATCCTAATACTAATATCTCGATATACCTAACATACATAAAGAGAAACAGTACTAGTAATGTCACTTCATACTTAATACCATAATCAAATATCCATAATCACCATTGTAGTCATTATAGAGAGCCTAATGAAATGCGAAAACATGTATACATATATATACATCACTAGCCTTAAAAAGGCATAATGTAATACGTAAGTGTTTTTACATTACAAAGCAAATATAACTGAATACAAGTTTTGCACAAGAAGCAATAAATTAAACTATTCTAATCTATTAGCTTTTTATTCTTCTTACTCTTAACAAGGCATTGACCTGGATTTGTCATGGAATAGCAAACGGGGTGAGAATCAATAATTCTCAGTACGAATATCCCATAACTAACCATACATAATATTATAAACATATTCTTAACAATTAAATAGAAAGATATGTCTAAAACTCTAGCAAGAATTATCTTTGTTAACTAAAGAAACAAAGCTAGCACACATATATTCATACATACCTAGCTCATTTAAGAACTAAGTTAACTTATCTAGGAACTTTGATTTATCATATTTCCTATAGTAGGGGGTGTGCGGATCACCTCTTGTACCTACTTGTAACCCTGGCACGATGGGATATATTTAGGAATATTTAATTCCCATCCTCTGGGCAAATGATTGTGCACATCATATAAGGTCATTTATATAGGAAAAATCCATACCAAATTGTCCTAGTATACATGCATCTAATACCCTATTTCAACATTATGTTGCTTAAGGTGCTAGACATTTACCTAGGTGATCCATTAATCTTGGTTGCTTTTAGATTCATACACTTTCTTTACTTACTACATGGTAATTCCTTCCTTGAATTACTCCTAGTAGTATCTTAACATACACTAAAATGTATGTACAAAGGTTCCCACAAGAAGAGTACTTCATTTCCTTCAAAATACAAAACTTGACCATTTTTTGGCCATTGGGCTCCTTGTTCCCACTACTTAGGCGCTGGGTGCTCATAAGCACGAATGAAATTTCTGGGTGTTAGGCGCCCAACTTCTAGCACCTAGGCGCCCATGCACTAGAATCTCATTTTCATGTTCTATTGCTTTCCAAACTTGTTTCAAGTCATCAATCCTAGGTTCTAAGTTATTTTTAACCTCAAATATGGTTCCTAAGCATGTTAAAAACATCATGCTCAACTTCAACTTGTAACACCCTGGAAAAATATAATAGACTTGAATATGGTTACAGAGGTAGCCTAATACCTGTTTATCTTTTTTTATATATATATTTTGTGACTTTCTGAGCACGTTTAGGTGTAATACCCTTAAACACATGTTAGACTAGTAAATGGTTACCGAAGGTAGCATTTGAATTGTTTAACATGTCAATCAAGTTTTGTGACAAACTGAGTTCATTTAGGCACTTAGTTGCAACACAGAAGTTGTAAAGTGGCTTAAAATGACTCAGATAATAGTATAAGTTGCTAAGCTGAAGGAAATAAACATAGAGAGTTTCTTTCTAGGTCACAAATAAGCCAAGTAAGATGTGGTAAAAGTTTCAAGAGAATCAGAGTCAGTTTGGTACTTTTAGGCATATTGGTTGTGCGTTTTAATGCCGAATGACTAGCAGCAGATATAGAAAATGATGAAAATGGTGAAACAACAATTTAGATGAATCCTATGATTTATTCTAAAGTTGTTGGAAGCTGGGAAACTTGAATTAGCATAATTCGGGCGTCCTTAGCAGATATAAGTTTCGGTGTAGAAACTTAAGTTAATTTTTTTCCTTAATTTCCTCAGCATCCCACCCTCTATTTCTCTCTTCTCCCTCGGCAGAGAACCGAAAAAATAGAGAAAGAAAAGAAAGAAAAGGGAGAAAGGGGAGAAAAAGAAGGAGAAAGGGGAAGAAGGGAAGAAAGAGAGGAAGAAGATCAAGGATCAAGCTTCAAGTCTTCAAGAGGTAAGGGGTTTCTATTCATCATTCTTCTCTTTGATTTTTCATTGAGGGAGGTTAGGAATTTTGAATGGAAATAGGGGTTTGGAGAGCCAAATCCATGTTCTTATCTTGATTCTTGTTTCCAAGAATTAAGTTAGGATAGTTTAAGCTTGATGAATGTTAGATGACCATTATTAGCTTAATCCAACCATTTTGGTTCATGATGGAGGGATGGAAATGGTTTGGAAAGATGAGAATTTGATTGTGATTAATAGATTTTTGATCATAATCTAAGTTTATTGAGTTGAGTTTAGTGTTTGATGATCTTTATATGATTAGAAACCAAGCTAGGAGTGAAAAACCCTTTGAGTGGGTGGATTTTGGTGGCTCTCGGATTGGTTTCTGCATAATTATGCAGAAAACATGTTTGTCCCAGGAAGCCGCAGCCTCCAAGCCTCAGAAGACCAAAAAACGCACTCCAAGCCTCTGGAAGCCGCAGCATCATTTATGGAAGCCGCGGCACACCTTGAAAACTAGAACAGGAAAATTCTGAACAGCCTGCAGTGTTTGTTGCATAACTTGGGTTGTAGATATCGGAATGACCTTATTCCAAAGCCATTTGAAAGCTAAGACATAAGGCTTCATGTGGTAAAAATTTCATAATTATTGAGCAAGCCAATCAATACCAGTTTCTGTTTGAATCCAAGGCAGATTCTGTAGAAAAGGCATTCTGGCAGCCAGTAAACCAGATTCTGCTCCGATGTCGTATCGACATGGGACTAGTGGCATTTTGAAGCTAAGATGTAAGGCTTCTTGCCTGTAAAGTTTCAGAATTATCTCACTTGTGGATTGTTCCCAGTTACAATTTAAAGTCAGATCAAAATCAGGTGAATCAGAGAATAACCTATTTTGGCCTCTGCAAAATGTCGCATAACTTTGGGTACACTTAGCCAAAAGAAGCAAGGTTTGCAGCATTGGAAAGATATGAGAAAGACCTATGTACTCATAAAATTTCAGAATTTTAGACGTTATGATGCATGTTTGGTGCAATCTTGAAAATAAGCCTTTTTAGCCATGATTTGAGGTGTTTCTTGAGAAAGTTGGACACTAGAATCTTTAGTAACACCTTAGGCAACTTAGTGTTGCATTAGATATCACTTAATATGTGATGAGATGGTGCAATGAAGACAAGTATGCTAGTATGCATAATAGTATTCACACTAGTAGAGAATGAGAAAGGTATGAACCTTAGGATATCCAAGAGTAGTGGATTATTTTAGGAAGATACCTAAGACCTTGAACAACAAAGAGTTGCAAGTAAGAATCACACTTGAGTTAGATTGCTTGAGTGGAGATAAGATGAGATGGTGTATCTGTTCCAAAGATGGAATGTTTATGTACTAAGTCTCTAGTTAAGTGAGACCTTGTGCATTGTAGAATACACAATAGAATGAATGTCGACTTGTAAGCTTGTTACATTCATTAAGTATGCAAAGTTCTATAGAAATGTTCACTCATTTCTTTAAGTAAGGTTGAATGAGGCATTAGCTAAAATAGACTCTTTCACAAGGATGAGTTGAGTCTATAGGGAAGTTAAGATGGTGTTTATGTAAGAGTTAAACATAACACTAAGCTTTTTGCATACTAGTTAATTAATCTAGTATGTATGTGAAGAGAAAGAACCTTAGTGCAACCAAGATTAGTGGCTTGCCATAGGTAAGTATCTAACACCTCAGCAACATAGTGTTGCATTAGAAATCACTTAAGAGATATGAGTGATGAGGTGGAGTTCAGGTACAAGTATGAGAAAAGGTCTAGTAATGTTTACCTGAGAATGTAATGTTATATGACGCGAGATCATTTAGCTAAGAAGGTAAGAAATCAAAGAAGTTCCTAAGGGGACAAGTATTTCTAACCAAATGCTAAGGTTACATGTAGTATAAGGTTACAGATTCTCCTCATTACAAAGGGTAAACATAAGTAGTCAAAGTTCTTAGGAGAATATGCTTAGATCGTAAATGAACTAAGTATATAAGTACGTATGTAAGTCTATGAATTAGTCAAGTAGTATCAATCATGGTAAGTATCCTTTGATGTTCATTCATGGAGGCAAAAGGAGATAGATGGGTGTCCGAAGGACTTTTGAGAAGGACATAACCCTGATGTCTCAATAGTGCCAAGGCCCAAGGAGATAAGTGGGAAATCCAAAGACACTCTTTGAGCAAGGATGAAGCCTGAATTTCTCAGCGTGCCAAGATATGTGTAATGTGAGGATGAGTTTTTTCTCTAATTACCACTGGATGATATACTGACTAGTTCCTAGCAAACTTCTTTGTTTTTAACATAAACTTCTGCATGTATTTCAAAACAAAACCCAACATATACATTTCATTCACATACTCTTAGGATTTCCTTAGGCATATTCATACTTCATATCATTCTCATTGCATTCACGGACAGTTGTATGGGCATTATCCGTCACTGTTAGTATTTACAGCTGTATGGGCGTTGTATATATTAACAGTGTGTAGGCTATCGGTTGATATCACACTATAAGAAAGTGTGTAGATATGAGAAAAGAGGAGGAAGCTCTTAAGTTAGAATTATAGCATTTGTTATATAATTGTTATATACAATGTTATAGAGAACTGGTATTGGAATTACTTTTACTAAGAATTTATAATTCTCACCCCAGTTGTTATTCCATGTAAATCTAGATGTAAGCACAGATGCAGCCTCAGATGTAGGCAAAGGCACAGGTACGATGGTACAGACCCTGCTAAGGGTAAGAAGATAAAGCATGAAGACTAGAGTAGTTTTAATGCTTTAAGTAGGCAGAACTTATGTAATCAATTTATATTTGTTCTGTAAGTTTTATGTTGTATGTATTACATTAAGCCCTCATGTGGCTAAGTTTGTATATATATGTATGAGTTTAAGTTTTTCCGTAATCTCTCAAGGCTTTCTATAATTACTCAGTTGTGATTATAGATATATATTAGTATGTAGTATAGAAGTGACATCTCTAGTACTGGTTATCTTTATATATCTCTGTCTATCTAGGATATATCTAGATATCTATATTAGGGTGTTACATTAGGCACTTTGTTGTAACGCTATATGTGGAAAATAACTGTTTTTAGCTACAGAAATGGCTTAAATTGCTTAGTTAGTGGAAATAAATGTGGGAAGTTTATTTCTAGGTCACAAATGTGTAAACTGTGCTGCAGTTAAAGTTTGAGATTAATTAGATTTAGTTTAGCATTTTTAAGCATACTAGTTGTATGTTTCAATACCGGATTAACAACCAGCAGATATGGAAAACATGGAAATTGTGAAAATATATTTTTAATGAATCATAAGATTTATTTTAAGTTTGTTGGAGGTTAGAGAATTGGATTTGGTGAAATCTGAGTGTTTTTAGCTTATCGAGATTTTTGGTACAAGGTAGTACCCATCTTATAAGTAGCAAAATTGGACTTTGCTACCCAAAGAAGTCCCATGGCAGAGAAGGAGAAAACAGAAAGAAAAGAAAGAAAAGAGAAAAGAGAAAAATGAGAGGAAGAAGGAGGAGGAATCAAGTGGAGAGCTTGGAACTCCATAGCCAATCCTTGATCATCTTCATCATCTTGGTACCAAGAGGTAGAGGGAAGCTTGTTTCACTTCTTGACTTTATCTTCTTTATTTAGTTCATGAGGGATTTAATAAAGGGGATGGGGTTTTGAAGTGCGATGTTTGTGTTTATGATGTTAAATGCTTGAATCTTGTTAGAGAACTTGAGAATGGCATGATTGTGAGTTGTTGGATGCATAAGGATGAGTTTGTCATCTCTTTGAAGCCTTAATTCCCATTTAAGTTAGATTTAGGGGTTTAGGTCTAATGTGATTTTTGATGCACAAAGTGGTTTGATGGAGTGAAATTGAAGTTGTTTAAGAGTTGTAGTAAGTTTATAGATCCTACTTGAGGTGGAATATCATGTGGTTATGATGTTTGAAGGTGTGGAACACCATTGTTCCTTAATGGAATAGTAAACTTTCTGTAGAAAGCTCCCAGTCGCAGAGTCACGGCTAGGCATAACTGAACCACGCCTAGGCGTGGATTGGTCTGTTTTCAATTTGTGTGAGGCAAAGAGCATCACGCCTAGGCATGCCAGAGCTGAGCCTAGGCGTGGATGTCTGGCAGAAACAAGGTATTTCATTTGAAGCAATGGAGCCTTCTAACGGTGTAGTTTCTTCTTTTACGCTTCTTAATGAGTGTTGAGGCTCTAATAGGAGTACTCTATGAAGTGACAATGTGATAAATCAAGAATGATTTGTAATGCTAATTATGTGAGGTAATTAGGCATGGATATGTATACATACATACATGGTGATATTGAGAACATGAGTCTTCCTAGGAGTAGGAATCACTCATGTGTACTCTTTTAAAAGTGTTGATGTACTTCTAAAAGTATTGAATGAAGTGTTTGTAAAAATGAACTTAATATGCATATAAATCACTTGTGGGACTAATTATGGGAAGTAATTAGTAATTGTATTGCATGATATGAATGTGAGACATAGTTGAAGTGAGTGGTATACTCTATATGTTTGTTATGATATTAAGGATGGATTTCCTTATGTTTTCAAGGATGGATTTCCTTGTTAATTGATGAAGACTGTGTAGTTGATGGACTTCACTACCCAGAGTATTATTTCTAGATGGATTTCTAGTGATTGCTTGTGACTTGGGATGGACTTCCTTCGTTTTGTTCAGGAGTCATGTATTCATGACATTACCATGGACTTGGTATCATGCATTATTTATTTGATACTTAAGTTATTACATAGGCATACACATTAGACATAACTTGGCATAGCATGGCAATTATATGGATGATTGCTATCATGACATAAACTCATAACATTGTAATTGTATGAGCGATTACGTGTCTTTGAGATGGAGATGTTGTTGCTATGTGGTTCTGTGATAGAAGTGTTAATTTAGTAATTGTGTAGTATTTATGAATGTATAAACTGCTGGTTTTGGAATACTTTTGCTGAGATGTAATTTCTTACCCCGATTGTGTTGCCATATAAATCCAGGTATGAGTTCTCCAAAAAGAAAAGCAGGAGCTTGGAGTGCTTAGCTTAGTGTAGTTAGGAAGTTTCTTTAGAAATAATGTACATATTGTATTTATGAAAAATAAAGATGTGGTGTAATATTTATATATATTCATTCATGACTCATATTTTCTATATAACGTTGTTATGTTATAATGAAAATCCCATAGTTGTGAAGTAGCAGGTCCGAATCTAATGACTATGGTAATATACTATGGTTATTAAATTCAGGATGTTACACAACTCGTCTATCATGGAGTTATGAATAAGAAAATCAAGGAATTACATATCCATTTTTCAACTTGTAATCTAAGCATTCAAATGAGTTTTTCCAAGATTCCAATCAACAACCAAGCACAGATTAAGCTAAAGCAAACCATAATCAACCATTGAAGACAACAAGCAATCAAGAAAACATCATAAACTTCTCAAAAACCCACTTTTCAATCCAGCATGCATACTTTAAAAGCAAAGATGGAGAAGGGAAAAAGAGATACACATGAACACAAACACCCCTACCTTAGACCTTGAAGATGGTGCTAAGCTATGGATGAACTCGCCTTTCCTTTTTCCTTCCTTTTCCTCTCTTTTTCTTCCACCTTTCCCTCTTTTCCTTGGTGTTTTCCTTCCCTTATGGTGGCTACCGTGAGAGAGTGTGAAGAATGAGTGAAATTGGAGTGTGTAACTAACCAACAAAGTCAAGGTTGATGGCTCAAAGAAGCAACGAATCACTTTGGCCAAATTAGATATTTGTGGGAACTTTATATCTACTAAGAACACTTAGATTTTACTAAATCAAGTTTCTTAACTTCCATAGGTATTAGTGTAACACCCCAATTTTTAGAAAATGTACCGAATGTACTGTTTGCTGTTTTTCAAGCTTTCATGTGAATGACCGTTGTGTCCCTATTTTACTGTTTCTCGATTTTTGCATGAAATACAAATACGTTTATACAGGCTCAAATTTTATTTAGTCTTTTTACGTAATTTGTTTCGAGACGGTAAAATAAAAGTTTTTTCGAGCTACTGTTTTAATTTTTCTGGAAGATATACAGACAATTAATACTGTCTGTAATTTTATTTGAACTTTTTGGATGATTAGCTACGTTGTGGGAAAAAAATGGAAAAATGACCATTACGTCCCGAACGTGCTGTTTGTACTATTTTTGTTGTTTTTAATTGTTTTCTACTTGATTTAGTGTCCAATATTACTGTCTGTGATTTTATATGGACTTTTTGTGTGATTTGTTACGGGGCAAGAAAATAATATTTTTTCGGACCGGTAAAATCTGTTTTTAATTATTCAGAGGCGGGGGATTTTACTAAACCCAATTCTGAATGAGCCTAAAATTAATCTTTTAATTTTTAGGATTTAACTATCAAATAAAATAATTTTGTATTATTATAATATTATTTTATTAGTCGAAGATAATTTAGTGACAAAGGGACAGGAAATGTTTTGTGGGACCTACGTTTAGCTAAACCAATTAACTTAGTAGCTTAATTAAACATGATTAGTGGAGGAACATTCTTGAACATGATGATAAGGCTTGATGACTAGGTTATTAGTGACTAAGCATGGTGACTAAGGGTAATGACTAGGTTAGGAGCAACCAATAGGAAACAAGCTTGCTAATCAAGGCTTAATCTTGACCTTTGATGCATCCAAGGGCTTGGATGAAGCCAAGCAAATGTCCACCTTGCATGCAATGAAGGCTACGGCCAAGTGAGGTTTGGAAGACCAAAAATCACTTTGCTTGCATGCATTTTCTCTCTTCTCTCTCATCCAAGAACCCTAAACACCATTGTTGCTTCCTTTCTCAACCATTCGGCCAAACCTAGTTCTACACCATCCAACCACCTAAAATTCTATCCAACCAAGTTTTCTAAACCTAAACACAATCCTAAGAACATCTCTAGTTGAGAGTTCTTGCAAATTCCTTCATTTGAAACTTGAAAACCTACTTGGAAGATTTGACCAAGGAGGTGAAATCTCTTGTTTTTCTTTTCTAAACTCTTTTTCAAAGTTCTAAGCCATGATTTATCCATGGTTTAAGCTCTCTTTTAATGTTTAGTAATTTGTAGTTTTTGTTTAAGCTTGCTAGGTTTTTGGAGGAGGAAAATCGAAGCTCTAGGAGGAGTGAAAGAAACCTTTTGTCTTCATTTAAGGTAAGAGGAAGACAAATCTTATCACCTATGGATGGTGGTAAGAAGATGGAGTTGATTTTGTGATTGTAGAATCCATAAGGATTCATGTGTGTGCTTGTTAGTAGCTTATTTGATGTGGTTGTGTATTTGTTAGTAGCTTTCCTATTTGTTGTTTGTAATAAATTGCATGTCTACAAGCTTTAAGTTGCATGTCTATAAGCTTTGATAATATTGCATGTGTTAGAATTGCATGATAAAGTATAGAATGGCATGATAATGTATAGGATGTGAATAACATGTCAAGGAAATGCATGTGTGTTCCAAAGAACACCACACCAAGGCTCACAGCCACTAACCAAATAGAGAACCAAAATGTTCTCTTAATTTTCTTAAAAGGTAATTTAATTAACCTAGGAGAATTAAGAAGGTTTCAAGTTAATTAGATCAAAGAAAATAAATTTAGAAATCAAATGGTAAGACTTAGTATTTTCGGCCAACATGCCTAAAATGAATGTGTTGATTTCAAAAACCATTTTCTAAAATAATGGTTAAATGAATTTAGACAATACAATAAGTTTGACATATATTTAGAAGATGAGAAATAATTTAGAAATCAATTTCAAAAGATTTAGGAAATTCGGCCAACATGCCAAACTAGATATTCTTGATTTCTAAAATCAATTCCAAACCATTTTCAAGTATAAAGAAGGCATTATATGTTAACAAGAATTTTTTTTCTAAAAAGAGTTTTTAAGAAATCAATAGATTAGAATTAATTTGAGGAATTAAAATTAATGATTTTATTATTATAAAGGAAATACAAGAATCTTTAAGAATTTCTAACATATGGCTCATACTATATTTTGAAGCATGTTAGGAGTTTTTAAAAGATTAAATTATCCGGTTTATTTAAATAAACAGAGTTTTTACGAAAAAAATTAGGAAACCATTATTATTAATTTTCTAAACAAAATACTGTCAATTTTTAGTAAAAACGGTCAAATAAGATAGAAAAGATGTCCAAAAGACAAGATATACGATATGAAAAATATTACACGTAGTTTAAACGTACTAATTATTATTTATGTGTATTTAAACAGTGATTTTTAAGGGATTTGGACAAGAAAATGATTTAAAAATCCTACTCGATTGAGAAAACGTATTAAAAATTCTACGCGATTTTAAAAACAGAAAAATATATTTACGCGATTTATAAACGTTTGTAAAAACGACGGAATTGTGAAAACGCGATAGAATTTTTATGCGATTGACCGTTGCTGTATTTATTTTATGCTGTCGGGAAAATGTGAACCCGTCTGAGGCTTTTGAGGATTTTTCATTTGTCGGGAAAATGTGAACCCGTACAGGCTTTCTATTTTTCTGCCATTGAGGGCATATTATTATCTTGAGGGCATTTTTGTAATTTCATATTTTTGGAATTATGTATTGAGTTTATGCCAAATTGTTGGTGGATTGGTTGACGAGACGAATCACATCGTGTTGTCGATGCGATAAACGTAGTGTGGTCATTGTTCTAATAGACTTGGAGACGTTAGTGTACGGTATCCCATATGTGGACAGTTGGTAGCTCCGCTGGGCCGTGGTAAACCGATAGCACACTAATGGACTCGACACGCACTATATTTAATCGAGATTTGTAAAGTCTAGTAGTACATTTGCCTGTAGTGCCACAACGTGAGACCGTGAACTACACCACGCCTGGATGATGGATTCCTGTGTCGTGGGGCTATAGAGGCAACGTGTGACCGCGCAATAGTTGGTTGGGCAGCCGTGGTACTAATAGATTTTTGCAAGTTATTCTCTCTGATATCTTTGTGTGTTTTTTATTAGCTCCATGGAGTAGGGTGTGTCTTATATTTATTTATTGGGATCTATTTATTTATTTTGTCTTATCTATTTATTTTTGTCTTATCTGTTTATTATATTGATATTGATTTATTTGTTTACTTGTATTTGTTTTATCTATTGTTGTATTGTATCATTTGTTTCTTGTTTTATTTTATCTGTGATGGTATATTGTTGGGATATTTAAATCTTTTTGAATCTTTACACTACTCTCTGTTACTTATTAATGTTATAGCTTTTCATATTGCATGAACTGTATATCTGTTGTTTGTCGTCTTCTTATTGGCCATGTTTGTGGTGATTTTAGATTGTCTTACCTCTTTATTGTATGTGTTTTCTGTGTATACCTGTTTATATGGTAAAGAGTTTGAGGAAGAGGAACAGCCTCTAGAGATTATGTATCTGGGAAGAAGAGGAACAACAAGAGGAAGATCAGTTCGACGACCAAGAACCATCCGATCATCCATATCTTTTGGATTGATTGTGGGAGATGGCAGTGCCAGGATTTTTGGGGTTTGTACAGCTAGAGTTTCATGGAGGTTCATTGGCTTGGCATCTGCAAAGAGATCGAGATTCTGTGACATATGTAGGACGGCTGACTGTGACTCTACGTCATCGGTTTGATGGAGAGCCAATCATGACTACGACAGTATTTCTACACTTAGAGTTACCCTTATCCATTAGGCGTCATTGGGGTGGGATATCCACTGAGCCTAGTGAGATGACACTCGTATCGACTGCGCGGTCTCATGTCCGTCGAGAGTCGAGACATCCGGGATATTTGTCTCCTGATGATCATTTTCATGTTGAGGATTAAATATGCATGATATTTTTTTTTGGGCGCGTCTGCGTATGTCTGTATATATTGACTCTTTTATTGCTTTATTTACTATTTCTTTTAAATATTTGTAGTTTTAGTTGTAAATTATTTGTACAACTTATAACTTAAATCATCTGTATATTATAAGTAATGTTGTTTTGTTTATTTGTTATTTCCGCATATTTTATTTAACAATATTCTGTTTATTAGGAATTATCTTACAATATGTAATATTATTTAACAAATGTTTTACAACTTGGGTAAATTTTATTTATTTATTTTATTTTTCTTTATATGTGTGGCATCCCCAAAGGGGTGTTACAATTAGAATAAATCCTAAGATTCGTTTTAATACTAACTTCATCATTTTCATAAGTTTCCATATCTACGACTTATCAATCCGGTATTAAAACACTCAACCGATGTCCTTAAAAATATCAAACTGACTCTGTTTATCCTTAAACTTTAACTACATCATATTGCATACATTTGTGACTAAGAAACAAATTCTCCATATTTATTTCCCTTAATTAAGCAAGTTATGCCATTATTAGAGACATTTTAAGCTACTTTTCACATTTATTATTGTAACAAAATGCCTAAACTAACTCAGTTCGTCATAAATTAAGCAAACATGTCAAGCAAGTTTTATTATACCTCTATAATTATATACAAGTCTAACATGCTAAAAATAGGATGTTACATATGTAACCAAGTTTGAAGAGTTATCAAAGTTTCTTCACATTTCTGATACAACCCGAACCAAAGCTGATGATGTTTGAAGGTCGAATTCGGTTTGAAGGATAAAGTAAAGAGTGTGATCAGACCTATGAAGATTAGAGATTTTTTCCACTCTAGTAAAAAAAAAGCAGAATAGTGGAGTCAGGTGTTCTTAAGTAGCAACTAGAGGATAGGGCACAAGACTTCCAAAAAAGAAAGATAGGTGATGACAAGAATAACAAGGGAGCTTCTGAGTCTAGCCACTCTCACAGAAAAGGTAAAGCAGACTCCAAGGCACTAAAGTGTCCTAAATGTGGAAAGGTGCATGGAGGTAGGTCGTGTTTGACAGGCCAATTAGTATGCTATACATGTGAGCAACCATGACACTTTTCTAGATAATGTCCTTAGAGGAAAGAAGATGTACCTACCCCAAAATTGTAAGATAATGGAAGAGTTTACACTCTAGGCAGAAAAAAGGTGGCCCAGTCTTCCGACCTTATTGAAGGTAAAGACATAATTCATAATTATCTTTTAAATGTCATGTATGATTCAAGAGCATCTCAGTCCATTGTTTTTTATGATTATGTAAGGATGTTGGAATTGCCTATATCAGAACTGCTATATGACTTATCTGTTTCCATAACATCCAGTAAACTAGTCATAACTTTTGAAGTATGTCATGATTATTGTATAAGAGTAGAAGATAGAGTTTTCTTTGTGGATTGGTTGTTATCCAATCATATGGCTTTAAACTTTTCAGATAAAACTTTAGTGTTTCTGTCTGATGTGCCTACTAGAATTATTTTTTTTCTGTTTGTCTATGTCAATGCTTATTAGGTTAATCATTAGAGGTAGAGATTGAGCAGAACCTAGACAATATACTTGTGGTGATGGAATACCCAGAGATATTTTCGGGTAAAGTAGCTGAGTTGCCATCAGAGAGAGAAATATAGTTTTTTATAGATTTAGTGTCGGGTATAGGACCTATATCTATAGCACCCTATATAATGACACCTCTGGAGTTAGCAGAACTCAAGAAACAAATAGAGGAGTTGTTGGACAAGCAGTTCATTAGGCCTAGTGTTTCTTCTTAGGGAGCACTTGTGCTTTAAGTGAAGAAGAAAGATTTTACCACGAGGTTATGTGTTGACTATAGATAGTTGAACAAGGTAAGCATCAAGAATAAGTATTTGATGCCTAGGATAAATGATCTGATGGATCAATTACAAGGAGCTTCAGGGTTCTCCAAGATTGACCTAAGATCCGGATATCATGAAATCAGGGTTAGGGAAATGGATATCCCTAAAATTGCTTTTAGAACTAGGTATAGACATTATGAATACCTTGTGTTGTCCTTTGGGTTGACATTTGAACCACCAGTATTCATGGGTTACATGAATAGGATTTTTAGACCCTACCTAAATAAGTTTGTGGTAATGTTTATTAGTGACATCCTTATCTATGCCAAAACAATGGAGGAACATGAGCAGCATGTCAGGATAGTTTTAGAAATCCTTCAAGAGAAGAAACTTTTTGCCAAGTTGTAAAAGTATGAGTTTTGGCTAATAGAAGTATAGTTTTTGGGCCATGTAATTTCTAAAAGAGGAATTTCAGTGGACTTTAATAAAGTTGAGGCAATAGTACAGAGGGAGAGATCCACCATTATGACTGAAATTAGGAGCTTTATAGGCCTGACTGGGTATTATAAAAGGTTTATCAAGGGATTTTCTCAATTAGCATTACCATTGACTAGGTTGACTAGGAAAGGTAGAATGTTTGAGTGGACTCAGGATTGTGAGAATAGTTTCCAAGAGCTAAAAAAGAGATTGACCATTACACCGGTATTGGTAATTCCAGATCCCTATGAGAACTTTGAGGTACACTGTGATGCTTTGAAGATGGGTTTAGGGTGTGTTTTGTTGCAAAGTAGGAGAGTAGTTTCCTATGTATCGAGGCAGTTAAGGCCACATGAAGAATGTAACACCCTAAAACTACTATTGTGCATATAATCAATATACTCAAGAAGTAGCAATAGGTTAGTCACTTCTAAATGTAAACATGAATATAGAACTTGTATAAAACCAAATAACACATTGAGAGAGAGAAAGAGAGAGCCTTTAACAAAAAGTAAAGAGACGAGATAATTTTACATAGCTGAAAACTTGCTCTTTACCACGAGATTAAATCATAGGTCTGAGATGTACAAAATAAAAATAAAAAATAAGCGACAAAGGCATAATACAAAGCTAATAACCTCAATACATCAGTTATATATCTACACAGATACAAAACATCGAAGTCAAGTCTTCAAAATCTTCCTCTTCTCTTGCTTTGATCACTGACTGGATTTACCATGGAAATAACAATTTGGGGTGAGAATTTGAAATTCTCAGTAATAGATTTACAAAACATGACATCATGATAAATCTAGCTACTTCGGGTAAAAACAAGTTACATAAATAAATACATAGAAAAGTGGCACAAACCTAAAACTTAGTCTTTTCCTTTCCCGAAGTAGACATTTCATTTTAATTAAGTACTTTAAGTAGTATGTAGCTTTTTAACTTAAATCAACATATTTATTTATTATTACTTGAAACAACAAACAAACATAAGTAAGTTTTTCCTCGTATATATTCCATCCATCCATTAACCTTTCATTAATATAAATCAGACAATTGTTATTTTATGTAATGCATGATAATGTATGAGTATGCCTATAAAATGTCCTAATGTATGCTTGTGTAATGTTTTTAAAAATATTTTTAGTTTAGAAAACACATGATATTTGTATATTTCCAGGAAACCTTTGTTCCGTGTATTTCCTATGTTAGGCTTGTATATAGATACACAGGTAGCCTAATACTTGCTTAACATATTTGTTAAGTTTTATGATGTTCTGAGTATGTTTAGGTACTTTGTTGCAACACTATGTGTGAAAAATAATTGTTTTTAGCTCCGAAAATGACTTAAACTGCTTAGTTAGTGGAAATAAATGTGGATAGTTTATTTCTAGGTCACAAATATATGAACTGTGCTACAATTAAAGTTTGAGGTTATTCGGAGTTAGTTTGATATTTTTAAGCATATTGATTGTGTTTTAATGCCGAATTGACTGCCAATAGATATGAAAAAATGTGAAAGTGATGAAAATAGATTTTTAATGAATCATATGATTTATTTTTAGTCTGTTGGAGTTTAGAGAACTAGATTTGGTGAAATCTGAGTGTTATTAGTAGATCGAGATTTTTGGTATAAGTTAGTACCCATCTTATAAGTAGCAAAATTGGATTTTGCTACTCATAAGTCCCATGACAGAAAGGAAGAGAAGGCAGAAAATAGAAGAAAGAAAAGAGAAAAGAGAAAGGAAAAGGGAAGAATAAAAGAAGGAGAAAGAAGAAGAGGAGCTGAAATGTGATGCAATGGAGCCTAGTAAAGGTGTGGTTTCTTCTTTTATGCTTCTTAATGAGTATTGAGACTCTAAAAAAAGCATTTTGAGGATGGATTTCCTTATTAGTTGATTAAGATCGAGTAGTTTATGGATTTCACTACTTGAAGTGCTACTTTTCTAAATGGACTTTGTAATACCTTTTAGTAACATGTTAGACTTTTATATGGTTACAAAAGGTAGAATATTACTTGTTTAACATGCCTTAGAAGTTTTGTAACAAATTGAGTTCATTTAGGCACTTAGTTGTAATATAGAAGTTGAAAAGTAGCTTAAAATGACTCAGATAATGACATAAGTTGCTAAGTTGAGGGAAATAAACATAGAGAGTTTGTTTCTTGGTCACAAATGAGCTAAGTAAGAGGTGGTAAAAGTTTCAAGAGAATCAGAGTCAATTTAGTATTTTTAGGCATACTAGTTGTGCGTTTTAATACCAAATGACTTGCAGCGAATATAGAAAATAATGAAAATGGTGAAACAATAATTTAGGTGAATCCTATGATTTATTTTAAAGTTGTTGAAAGTTAAAAAACTTGAATTAGCATAATTCGGGTGTTCTTAGCAGATATGGAAGTTCTTGTAAAATATCCTGAAGGATATGATGGTCATTCTTTCATTTCTCTCTCTCACGGTTAAAAAGGCAGCAGAAGCTGCAAAGGAAGAAAAAGAAAGAAAACAAAGGGAGAAAGGGAGAGAAAGGAATAAAAAGAAAGGAAGAAGGAAGATCAAGAGTAAGAGGATCAAGATCAAAGCATAGAGCTTGAAGATCTTCATCTCAGCCATCAAAAGGTAGGGGTTTTTGAACTCAAACTCTCATTCTTACTCATTTCTCATGTAAGGCTATTTTCAGGTTTAATATGCCAAATTGAGTTCTTGTGGTGTTTGAAGTGATTTTCTTGCTTGGATAAGTTTTAAAGAGTGTTTATGACTTATTCATGCTAATAGTTTGGATTAGAAACTAGAAATTCTCCATTTGGACCTAAAATGTTTCTAAGTGTTGATTTTAGGGGTTTGGATGAGTGATTTGGTTTTTTCATCCACTTTTGATGAAATCAATTAGTGTTTTAGGTCTCCATCATGTTAGTAAACTTGTTTGGGACTTAAAATCACCAAGAAACTAATTTAGAGTGGCCAAAATCCAAAATCGGAACTAATGGAACAGTAAACTCGCAGTTGTAGAATTCTGCAGAATCTGAGTTCTGTGAGGCACACGGCGGCGTGGCCCAAGGCCTGAGCATGCCACGGCATGGAGAATAGCATGCCGCAAGTGTCGAGCAGTTTTCTGTCCAGTAGTTGCACCCGAGAGCAGGGTGTCATGGCGTGCCCAGTTTTGTGCTGCGGCGTGAGCTCCAGAATCTTCAAAAATGTGTTTTTGATATCCTTAGAAGTTCCTAAGTTTTAGGATCACTCTTTTATACTTTTCAAAGTGTGCTGAGGCACAAATAGAAGTATTTTTCAATAGGGAAATCATAACCTAGAGTTATGAAAAGAAATCTAAGTTTTGAACATCCAAGATTCACAGATGGACTTAATATATGCCCAGAATGATACTAGAGTTAATCCAACAAGAAGATAACTATAACACCCACCGTAAGGTGCCACATTTAAGACTAATACTAATATAATTTACCCAAGTTGTAAAAGAATTAATTTTGTAAAAACATTGGTTCCAAAATTTCATTTGCAGATAACTGAAAATAATAAAAAAATCATAAATACAATATGTAACTGAAATAAACTCACCATAACATACATAAATATTGAAACCTCATTCACAAATAATTTACATAAATACATTGTACTCCAAAAGATAAATATGTACAACATATACATCAAAGCATAAACTGCTTGACTAGAACTTCTAAAGACTAAGGATTTGGGCCCTCAGAAGGATCCTCCTCCTCCTCAGTATCATCATCAAAGAACCCCGGCGGATACATCTGTCGCTGGGCTAGCATCCTAGCAGATGACACCATTGAATCCTCTTGTGGAGTATCGACATTACCACCCCAAAGATCTTGAATAGGCATCGAGAACTCCAAACGAATAGATACATTCATTGACATAACTGGAACCCCATCACAAGTTCCACTAAGATTCAGAGTCAAAATCCCCGGTATACACAAAACATTCATTGCCCATATTAAAACTCCATGCATCAGTTCCCCCATGGAATTGTACTCTAACAAAACCAAGCACCTGACGCCTTGCTGTCATAAAAGCAAATAAAAGGAAAACTATCACGTATGGAAAACAGAATTTCCTGCCTCTTTGTCTCCACGATCTTCATTAAACATGCACAATAAAGCATAATAACATAACAAAGAGGTGAGATGTAACAACCCGAAATTGTTTATTTTATGATAAATGTCATTTTATAATATTTGTGATTTTTTTGAATTTTTGTGGATTTTTTCAGAATCGTTGAATATTTTAATATATTCCTCATTTTATGTGCACGTTGAGCGGAGCCAGAAAAATGAAATATTTTCCCCGAGGCTAGTAAACCTTGAACTGTGGAAACGTTGACGGGAGATCTTACTAAACTCGAGGTCGGGCACAGTTTATAAGGTTTGTGTTTTTTGAGATTTTTATTTGATAAATAAAAATCACTGTACAAATTTATTATCCGCTAGACAATAAATACTAATTTTTATTAACTGTAACTTTTGTCCATTGGATAATAGCTTGTAGTAAAATATAAGTGTTCTAGAATATTCACTTTAGTGACATTACCATGACATCACCATTGACTTTTCAAAAATATGAATTTTTGGCTTCTTAACGAAGCTTTGAAGGAAGCCTCCTAACAATTTCCCAAGCAATGCATGAAGCCATTTCTTTCTCTTCCCTCCCTACACTCTCCACGGTAATGGCCAAAAAGTGGAGCCAAAATATGCTTTTCCCTTACCACTTTTCATTTTGATTTCAAAAACCACAAAAGCTATCATCAATTTACTATTACTTTCTCTTTCCTTTTTCACTTCTCTCATTTTCTCTCAAGTTCTTCTCTTCCTCTTCTCTTCTTCTTCTTCCATGGCACCCACACCATGGAAGGACCATCTTCACTAGCTTGCTAAACTACTTCCATTTCTTGCTTCTTCTCATCTTCCTAAGACATTTTTCCTTGGTGACCATCCTCTAGTTTTTCCTTTTTCACTTTCTACCATTGAAGCCCAAGCTTGAAGCTTTCGAGGTAAAGTTCTTGACTTTCTTCTCTTTTCTTCTCTTTTTCATTTTTCTTGGTCACCTACGTGACCAAGGACTCCTCTTTTCATGGTTTGAGTGAAGATTTTGAAAGTTGGTCACCTTAGGATTTTCTTGAAGTTGTAGGACGAAAATTGCAACAAGGGATCAAGAAGCTTGCTTTCTTGTGTTGTCTTCTTAGGTAAGAGGGAGATTAACCTCATTGGCCAAGTTTGGCAGTGGGAAATGAGATTCGTATGTAGCAAGTGAAGAATCCACATGAGAACTTATTCACTTGGTTGTATGAATTTGTTATCTATGCCTATTTGCTTCATGTGTTGTTCTTACTTGTTTTATGTGATCTTATGACTAGAATATTATGTACGAATATGCTATAATGTAAATTGATGATGGAAGTGTAATATGTGCTTGCAAATCTTAATAGAGGTCATGACCAAGAAGGAGAAAAAAAATGGAAATGTTGGATAAATTTTAAGGTAGCTTGGAATTCAGAAAATTTAGGTTAAAAATGAGTTAATTAAAGAATTGATGTAAGTAAGCAAGAAGAAGAATTTTTGGAACCTAAGAATGTTAGGGGTTTCAGCCATTTAGGGAAACCATGAAACCATTTGGTATCAAAGGTGGGATTTTAAAGATTTAATGACTAGAAGATTAATTAGGAATTCATAAGATGGAAAAATTAAAAGAAAAGAGAACTTTAACCTAAAACCATGACAACTTATGACTTTTGAAGGAAAATGAGTGTAAGTGAGGCTTTGAGATTCATAAGACTTTATGTAAGTAAACTTTATTAATAATAAAGAGAAGTGTTAGTTGGAATAGAGAAACAAGAATTGAAATGATAGTGGTTCTTACATGGGGTCAGAATAACAAGTAGAATTGAGATTTGAGGGTGTGGAGTATTTTTACTCCTTGATGGAACCATAGCTCCATTTGCAAAATTATTCAGAAAAACTAATTTTTGGAGATAGCACCTATGCCTGTAATTGGAGCGCCTGAGCGCCCACTGCCCAAAGAGAGTGTTGCGTGTTGCTATACACCCAGTGCCTAGACAGTTCATTGTGAGCGCCTAAGCGCTATGCGAGCGCCTGAGTGTCCAGAAGTGAGCGCCTGAGCGCTGAACACTAGGAAGAACAGAGTTTTAGTTAGTGGAAAGGAAAGAAATTCACTTGTATAATACCTTCTTTTATGCTTCTTAATAAGCATTGAAACTCTAATAAAAATACTTGATGAGATGTTGGTTTATGTTTGAGAATTTCATGATATTGATGATTCTTGACTCATGCTATAATGATGCATTGTGCATGGAAATGACAGTATGATGTTGATGATTGTTTTGGTTAATGATGACTTATGAATCATGTGGTTAATCTGTTTCACATTTGGTAAAACCTTGGTTTGCAGTTGGACTAGACCCGGGTGGATCAATGTTATTATGTAATTGTATGGGCGGTTACATAATAGCATTGATACTAATGATATTCGACAATTGCATGGGCGGTTGTTTAATACCATTGGGAACAGTACAATGATGGCTAGAGTTATGCATTGAGTTATTATGCGTTGAACATCATACAGTCAGTGTCTATATGGCTTTTGTTGCCTAGGAGTGAATGAGAATTGAGTAGTATGATCTAATGGAAGGATCTTGGGGGAACGTGAGGTGCGGTGGTTCATTTAGTGATCAAGTTATCACATTATTACACCCTTGGCCATGATAAATTGTTACAACGCATTACGAGCCTGACAAGCACTATTCTATTCGTGGTCCAGTGTAGACTGTCATTGAGGGGGGCAGATCTTCTGGAACGTTCATCTCTGAAATTGAGTATTAGCTCCATGGAGTAGGAATTGGTTCATTATGCATACACATGGTTAGTGAACATTGTTGTCTCACGATCAACACACACATTGTGGTGGCATATTCATTTCATATATATATACGTTCTGTTGATATATGTCGTCATAATGTTGTTAATGCTTATATTATTGTGAGATATGCTTTATGATGATATTTATGAATTAATATCTTGAATATACTTGTAATATCTGTATGTATGGAATGACCTTATCATTCGTACCTTTTCTTCCTACCATCTTGGTATGCGATGTAGGGGTTCTTACCTCTTTGTTGTATTGTCCTCCTTTATGTTTGTGTTGATGAAGACTGTGAAAGGGGACGAGGTTGAATTGTTTGGCTTTCGTTGTGTTGATTTACTGACTCTTATGATGGTGTCTGGACGAGATTTCATTGGCTACGTGCGGGTATGGCTTCATAAAGGCATCAATGTCTGGTATGTTGACCGAGACACTAAGTGTTTTATATATATAAGGGTTGCGGCTTTGTCTGCTAGTGGTACCTATCCCAGGGTTACTACTTTTCCCTTTGGTGATTTTGTACCCTTCACCTTTTATTTGGTTATGTAAGTATTATGTTTTGTGTTACCAATGTTTTATGTTAAGGATAGATATATTTATATATGGAATATATTTCCCTTTGGTGATTGTATTTTAAGAGCTGTGTACTAAATATATTTCATTTGTGGCTCATTTTTTCTATATATGCACAATGTTTAAATTTAGAAACTTGTTGTTGAGTTGTAGCACGCCTAAATTTAGGGACTATGGTGTAATAACGATTATACTACGGTTGTTAAATTTCGGGACGCTACATGAGATCCCCTACATCAATACCGGTATGGCATTATAGGAAATAATAGTAAATGTACGGATACAATATTAACACATCAAATCATGTTATCACATCACAGATAATATATCAAATAACCTAATTGTCACATTAATATACAGACCAACTATGCATATGTACACAGACCAATTCCTACTCCATGGAGCTAATCATAATTTCGAAGAGAAGGATCGGGAGTACATGTCTGTATATCGTCAGCCCCAAATCATGTGCAAAGATATCATATTAAAATGCACAAAATGGCTTATACAAGACACTCTCAACCAATCACGAAAAGAGTAGCAATTCTGTCGAGATCGTCGATGCGTTTGCATCAGATACCACGGTGCAGAGGTGCTACCATTTGGTCACAAATGACATCCCACGTCCTATTGCCTCCAAGATCAATAATTGATCATAACTATGCAATTTTCACCTGCACAAAGGTGTAAATTCAACTCCTAGGCAACTTGTTTTTACCAATAAAGCTTACACGTTTTTCAATGCATGATATATGATCCACAATACAAATACAAACATCATTATCACTGTTTTTCACAAACACATGCCATCACTAGGTGGTATCACTTTTCAACACAACCGAGCCCACCACAGCAGCCCGACAGCAAACTGCTATTATTTCTAATCGTGTAAATATTTTATTGCATTTTTACAATCGCATAACATTTTTCTTACTTTTTCAAATCGTGCAAGTATTTTCTAACATTTTTGCAATTGCAGAAATATTTTCAAACATTTTCTAAATCGTGTAGAGATTTTTAAACATTTTTCTTAGTCGCGTAGCAATTTTAAAGCATTTTCTAAATCGCGTAGCTTAGAAATCACTATTTTGGAATCGCGTAATATTTTTCAATTGCGTAAAATATTTCTTAGCTTTCTAAACTTATTTTTGAAACTTTTTACAAAATGTAGGTATTTTGGCCTTATTTACAATATTTTCTCACTAAAAATCCTTTAAGTAGTATTTTCTACTATTTCCCACAAAATTACACTTCTTTGATTTAATTAGATATTACAACTCAAAATTTTTCTAACGCGCTTCAAAACCTATAGGGTGAGCTATACGTCAATAAATTTCAAGTTTTAATTTTATTTCTCATCATAACCTAATTACGCTAAATTAATTCTAAAAATTAGTTCACTTTCTTTTTACCTCTAAAATCCCAATAATTGTGTTTTTTTGTTAATCAATAAATAATTTTGGATCTAGGATATCAAATCTTGGCATGTTAGCCAAAAATCCATTTGTACTTCATAAATGGTATTTATTTATTTTCTATCTCATTGTTCTTTGTAAAAACCTTTAATCCAATTTTTGGTCATTAAATCACTTAATCAATAATTAGTAAAATAATTTAGAACATTTTGCTCCAAAATTTGATGTTAAGGCCATGAGCCCCTAGGGTTCTTTGGAACCTTCATACACTTCCTCATCATGTGAATCACATCCTACTTTATACAATAATCAACATGCTTTCATAATCACATATTCAAGTATATTATCAAAGCTATAAAGCATACCAATCAAAACCATCACAAATAATAAAAACTTAAATAATCAAGTGAATTATGGATTTTTCACTACAAACAATTTCATTTCCTCACCACTAACACATGGTTGATGAGGTTAATCTCCCTCTTACCTCAAGGAAGATAAAAACCCTTCTTGTTTGGCCTCCTATGGATTTCGTGAATCACCCCAAGGAAACCCTAACAACTTAAACCAAACCAAAGTCACAAACAAAGCTTGAAAATAAGAAACCATGGATCAATCATGGTTTAGAAATTCAAGAATCAAACTTAGGAACAAGGAACAAGAACTTTACCTTGTAGAGTAGAAAATCCTAGCTTGACTTCAAGGTTATAAATGGAAGAACTAGATTAAGTTCACAATATAAAAAGTTCTTAGGATAGTGTTTAGGTTTAGGAAATGAGATTGGATGAAATTTTAGAAGCTTGGATGGTGTTCTTTGGGTGGCAGACCGAGAGCTTCTCCAAGGGAAAGAATGTAGTATTTTGTTGAGTTAGGAAGATAGAGAATGGAGAGAAAGGCTTAAGTCACAAAATATGATAGAAATGAACTGAAAATATCGTATTTCTCTAGTGCTTGCCATGGAATGGTTCACAAAGGGAGTAAGAAACTTAGCTACCAAGTTTATGAGTAGCACATGGCTTAAGTCATTAGTTGATCACATTTTGGTCACTCTAATTTCTATTGGTTAAACCTTAAGAGTCATGCAAGTGAATTATGCACTCTAGAAGGCTCAAGAACACTCCTTGGCCGTGTAGCTCAATGGAGTAAGCTAACCAAGTTTGGATTCAATTTGTTTCCAAATATACTTAGTTTAGCTAGTTAGTTCATCTAGTTTCCTCCGAATAAATCATCGAAGATTTTCCTTGGCTCAAAAATTTTTATTTTCCTGGCTTGAAGTAAATCACACACAAAGATCAAAAACAGTCACAAAACACTCAAAATAAATTTACAGTGCATAGAAACCACAAATAGTAAAATCATGCATTATTGGAGAATAACAAATTTCGAGGTGTTACAACTCTCCCCCACTAAAAAAATTTCATCCTCGAAATTTATCGTACCTTAAAACAATTGTAAATATTACTCATTCATTTTATCTTCCAATTTCCATGTAGCATCTCCTGTCGTTTCGTTCCATGTCAATTTTACCAATGGAATCTCCTTCCCTCTGAGTTATTTCACTCTCATGTCCTCAATCTTAATAGGAAGTGTCTCATAAGTCAAATTTTCTTTCAAATGTACCTCATCGGGCTGAACGACATGAGTTGGATCAGGAATATACTTGCTTAACTTGGATACATGGAAAACATTATGAAGATTGGAGAGAAAGGGTGGTAAAGCTATCTGGTAAGCTACTCGACCTATCCAACGAAGAATTTGATAGGGTCCAATGAATTTAGGAGTGAGTTATCTGGATTTTATAACTCTTCCGACTCCCATCGTGGGGGTGACTCGCAAGAACACATGCTCACCTTCTTCAAATTCAAGAGGTCTCCTTCTCTTATCTGCATAGCTTTTCTGTCGACTCTGAGTTGTCCGCATTTTCTCCTGAATCATCTTTACCTTCTTCGTTGTTTATTGCACCATCTCAGGTCCTATTATCATACTTTCTCCATCTTGATACCAACACAAAGGTGTTCGGCATCGTCGTCCATACAGTGCTTCATAGGGTCCATCCCTATACTTGAGTGAAAACTATTGTTGTAGGTGAATTCTATCAAAGGCAAGAATTCATCCTAACTCTCTATTTATTCTAACACACAACCTCTTAGCAGATCTTCTAACGACTAGATTGTCCTCTCAGTTTGACCATCAGTCTATAGATGGTAAGCAAAACTCAAATGAAGTTTAATCCCCATTGCTTCTTGTAAACTTTGCCAAAATCTTGATGTAAACCTTGGATCTCTATCGAAAATGATACTAGAGGGTACACCGTGAAGTCTAACGATTTCACCAATGTACATTTGGGTCAACCGTTCCATTGAATACTTGATATTGGTTGGCAAGAAGTGTGCAAACTTCGTAACCTGATCAACAATGACCCATATCAAATCATACCCTTTCCTAGTCTTTGGCAATCCAGTAACAAAATCCATGGCAATACTATCCCATTTCCATTCTAGAATAGTTAGGGGTTGTAGCATACCTGCTGGTCTTTGATGTTCAACCTTCGCCTTTTGACAAACAAGGCAGGACGACACATGCTCGGCAACATCTCTTTTCATTCCAGGCCACCAAAACAATCGCTTCAGATCTTGATACATTTTGGTCATTCCGGGATGTATACTCAACCTACTGGTGTAAGCTTCATCAAGAATCGTCTTCCTAAGCTTGGGATCATTAGGTATGCAAATCCTACCTTTGAACTTTAGGACCCCGTCAGGTCCTTCCTCGACCATTGACACACGACCTTGCTTCATTAGCTCTCTCTCATTTTGTAAAAATTGGTCATCTTCCTGCTTTTCTCGAATCTCTTCCAGCAAATCATTTAAAATAGTAACTATATTCAAACGAATTCTTCCTGGTGCTAATTTTATTGATAACCACATATCTCTAAACTGCTCTATTAATTCTTCCTCTTTGATCATCATGGCAGAGACACTAAGCATCTTCTTACTCAAAGCATCTGCCACGACATTCGCCTTTCTAGGATAATATTGAAGTTGAAAATCATAATCCTTCAAAAATTCCAACCATCTACTCTATCTCATGTTCAACTCCTTTTGATCAAACAAACATTGAATGTAGCCCCATACAGAAAATGCCTCTAAATCTTCAATGCAAAAACAACTGCGACTAATTCTAAATCATGCGTTGGGTAATTCTTTTCATGTATCTTCAGTTGTCTCGAAGCATATGCCACCACTTTTCTATTATGCATTAGTACACATCCTAATCTTTGATAAGAAGCATCATAGTATACCTCAAAAGACTCGTTTAGATTTGGTAGAATCAACACTGGTGCAGTATTCAACCTTTTCTTTAATTCTTGGAAACTCTTTTCGCACGCATCTGTCCAGGTAAACGCTTGATTCTTCCTCGTGAGCTGTGTAAGAAGTCTGACTATCTTGGAAAAACTTTCAATAAATCTCTGATAATACCCTGCTAATCCAATAAAACTTAATATCTCAGTCATTGTCTTTAGCCTTTCCCACTGAAGAACTATCTCCACATTTGCTGGATTCACCGCAATTCCTTCCTTGGAAATCACGTGACCCAAAAACTAAACTTCTTCTAACCAGAATTCACACTTTGATAACTTTGCATACAATTTCTTCTCCTTCAAAATCTGGAGAACTATACTGAGATGTTCAGCATGCTCTTCTTGACTTTGAGAATAGATCAGAATGTCATCTATAAAAACAACAACAAATCTGTCTAGGTATGGACGAAAGATCTTATTCATGTAATCCATGAATATCGCAGGAGCATTTGTCACTCCAAATAGCATCACAAGATACTCACAGTGCCCGTAGTGCATTCGAAAAGCAGTCTTGGGCATATCCTCTACCTTGACATGAATTTGATGATAACTAGATCTCATATCAATCTTGGAGAAAATAGCTACTCCTTTCAATTGGTCCATCAAATCATCAATCCTTGAAAGTGGATACTTATTCTTTATCGTAACTTTATTCAACTGGCGGTAATCCATACATAAATGTGAAGTTTCATCGTTCTTCTTGAGTAACAATACTGGAGCTCCCCACAGTGAAACACTAGGTCTCACAAACTGTTTTTCCAATAGTTCCACCAATTGCTTCTTTAACTCTGCTAATTCTGATGGAGACATCCGATACAGTACAATCGAAATAAGATCAGCTCCTGGCACAAGATCGATAGAAAACTTTATCTCTCTTTTCGGTGGTAATCTGGGCACATCATCAGGAAAAACTTCGGGAAACTCATTAACAACATAAATAGCACTCACGTCCTTCTCACTCTTGACTTCTAAAGAAGACAACAACATGTATCCTTGGGTAACATCCCTCAATAAAGTCTTGACTTGATTGGCAATCAAAATCTAGAAATCTCGTTCGCAGGATATACTAAGGTCTTTTTAGAATCGTCTAATAGGATATGGTTAGAAGACAATTAATCCATTCCTAAGATTATATCTATTTCGGTAAGAGGCAAACAAATTAAATTAATAGAGAAGACTCGATTATTAATAGTAACAGGGCAATTTAGGCATATTTTAGAAGTACTAATAGGCTTGGTAGTTAGTGTAGAAATAGTCAATTGAAAGTTCAAAGAAGATACAGGCAATCTCAAGCGATCCGCACAGTCATATGCAATAAATGATTGTGTTGCACCCGAATCGTATAGTATAGTTAAAAGATTACATGATATGACACCTTCTCCCTTGATAAGATCTTCAGACTGGGAAGCTTTAGCTTCACTCATCATATATACTCACTCACCCACCAACTTGCGGCTTAGCAACACGAATGTTACTTACTAAAGGCTTCACCTTCGCTTGATCACAATCCCTCGAGATATGACCAGACTTTCTATATTTAAAGCAGATTATCCCTCTGATTGTACAGTCCTTTGTCATATGACCCTTTCCACAGTTTAAACACTTCGTTAGAGATGCCACAGTCTGACCAAAACAATTGCTACTAAAACCTCCTCCACGTGACCACAACAACATGTATCCTTGGGTAACATCCCTCAATAAAGTCTCGACTTGATTGGCAGTCAAAAATCTAGAAATCTCATTCTCAGGAAATACAAAGGTCTTTTTAGAATCGTCTAATAGGATATGGTTAGAAGACAATCAATCCATTCCTAATATTATATCTATTTCGGTAAGAGGCAAACAAATTAAATTAATAGAGAAGACTCGATTATTAATAGTAAGAGGGCAATTTAGGCATATTTTAGAAGTACTAATAGGCTTGGCAGTTAGTGTACAAATAGTCAATTGAAAGTCCAAAGAAGATACAGGCAATCTCAAGCGATCCGCACAGTTATATGCAATAAATGATTGTGTTGCACCTGAATCATATAGTACAGTTAAAAGATTACCTGATATGAGACCTTCTCCCTTGATAAGATCTTCAGACTGGGAAGCTTCAGCTCCACTCATCATATATACTCACTCGCCCACCAACTTGCGGCTTAGCAACACGAATGTTACTTACTAAAGGCTTCACCTTTGCTTGATCACAATCCCTCGAGATATGACCAAACTTTCCATATTTAAAGCAGATTATCCCTCTAATTGTACAGTCCTTTGTCATATGACCCTTTCCACAGTTTAAACACTTCGTTAGAGGTGCCACAGTTTGACCAAAACAATTGCTACTAGAACCTCCTCCATGTGACCACAACAACATGTATCCGTGGGTAATATCCCTCAATAAAGTCTCGACTTGATTGGCAGTCAAAAATCTAGAAATGTCATTCTCAGGAAATACTAAGATCTTTTTAGAATCGTCTAACAGGATATGGTTAGAAGACAATCAATCCATTCCTAAGATTATATCTATTTCAGTAAGAGCCAAACAAATTAAATTAATAGAGAAGACTCGATTATTAATAGTAAGAGGGCAATTTAGGCATATTTTAGAAGTACTAACAGGCTTGGCAGTTAGTGTAGAAATAGTCAATTGAAAGTTCAAAGAAGATACAGGCAATCTCAAGCGATCCGCACAGTCATATGCAATAAATGATTGTGTTGCACCCGAATCGTATAGTATAGTTAAAAGATTACCTGATATGACACCTTCTCCCTTGATAAGATCTTCAGACTGGGAAGCTTTAGCTCCACTCATCATATATACTCACTCACCCACCAACTTGCGGCTTAGCAACACGAATGTTACTTACTAAAGGCTTCACCTTCGCTTGATCACAATCCCTCGAGATATGATCAGACTTTCCATATTTAAAGCAGATTATCCCTCTAATTGTACAGTCCTTTGTCATATGACCCTTTCCACAGTTTAAACACTTCGTTAGAGGTGCCACAATCTGACCAAAACAATTGCTACTAGAAACTCCTCCACGTGGCTGTTGTTGTTGATGCTGTAACGTCTTGGAATACCTGCAGGATTAATGAGTGTCCCCACAAATCAACACGGGTCTTTTCAGCGTGCTTTGTCCTCACTCACATGCATCCTAGGAAACTTCCCAAGAGGTCACCATCCCACATGTGCTCCAAGTCATGCAAGCTTAACCATGGAGTACTTATGTTCTTGGCTTCCGAAAAGAAGATGCATCTTGTTGATATGGGTGATGATAATCAATTCCTTTAAGTCGTCCTCAACTATGCAGTCCCATACCTGCATAGTCTCTGAATCCCTCTCATTCCGGTGTGTATTCAGTTCATTCATGTGCCCCTTTGCCTAGAAGCCTGCCAGGATCCACTTCTTTTTCATGCCTCATTGTTTTTGCATCAGCGACCACTCCCCACCCTTGTCGGTCCTGGGTGTCATATGCCCACCAGCTTCCACATGGTTCGTCCCTGAACCACACCATACTGGGAGAGGTCCCAGCTCTGATACCATTTTGTAATGTCCCGGGACTGTCTACAGGATTGATGAGTGTCCCCAAAAATCAACAAAGGTCTTTTCAGCATGCTTTGTCCTTACTCACACGCATCCTAGGAAACTTCCCAGAAGGTCACCAATCCCACAAGTGCTCTAAGTCAAGCATGCTTAACCATGGAGTACTTATGTTCTTGGCTCCCAAAAAAAAGATGCATCTTGTTGATATGGGTGGTGCTAATCAATTCCTTTAAGCCATCCTTAACTATGAAGTCTCATACCTACATAGTCTCTAAATCCCTCTCATTCCGGTGTGTATTCAATTCATTCATGTGTCCCTTCATCTAGAAGCTTGCCAGGATTTGCTCCTTGTTCGTGCCTCTTCGTTTTTGCACCGGTGACCACTTCCCGCCCTTGTCGGCCTTGGGTGTCATAGCTGCTGGCTTCCCAATGGTTAGAAATATGGTTTTTGTTGAAACTGATTGTTATTGTTGTTTCCTCCCCTTTGGAACCTAGATAGTCCAAAGTTATGATTCCTTGTATCTCGAGGTGGTTCTAATTCTTCAAGTCTGCGACATATGTCCATCAAGGCTAAGAACTAATTCATTCTCATCTGTAGTACCCCTCGTTTCAACTCAACTCTTAGACCTTCTTCAAACTTATGGCATTTCCACACCTCATCTGGATGGATTTGAAAATACCATGAGAACTTTGACAAGCTCTCAAACTTTGCAGCATACTCGTTAACCATCATTCCACCTTGTCATAGCATAAGAAATTCTATCTCCTTGGCATGCCTTGCACTATCCGAAAAATATTTTTCCATAAATACTTCATAGAATATCTCCCACGTAATTTCTCTTCCAGCTCTTGGATCCACAAACTTGCCTTCTCTGGATCAAACTCGCCTCTAAAATATGGCGGATTGTTTCGACGGAATTCAGATAAATTCTATGCATCAGCATTTGCTTCTTGTTGTTGTGCAGCTCATTGATTCTGTTGCCCAATTACGTCTGCCATTCGTTGCATTGCTTCGGCAGCAGTTGTCATCGCATCATTGTCATATCCCACGTTCATACGCGTACCTCTACCACGAGACATAGCTATCTTCACTAGCAACCGAACAAAACACAATAAGGGTTAGTTGTAACCTTTTGGAAATCAAACACAGAGAATCACACAACACAAGCAAAACAGACCTAACCATAAAAACCCAAAAGACTCTAATCGGGGCTCTGAACTAACTAATGTAACACCCACCGTATAGTGTCACATTTAAGACTAATACTAATATAACTTACCCAAGTTGTAAAAGAATTAATCTTGTAAAAACACTAGTTCCAAAATTTTATTTGCAGATAACTAAAAATGATAAAAAAAACCATAAGTACAATATGTAACTGAGATAAATTCACCATAATATACATAAATACTGAAACCTCATTCACAAATAATTTATATAAATACATTATACTCCAAAAGATAAATATGTACGACATATACATCAAAACATAAACTACTTGACTAGAACTTCTAAGGACTAAAGATTTGGGCCCTCGGAAGGATCCTCCTCCTCCTTAGTATCATCATCAAAGAACCCCAGCGGATACATTCGTCGTTGGGCTGGCATCCTAGCAGATGACACCATTGAATCCTCTTGTGGAGTATAGACACTACCACTACAAAGCTCTCGAATAGGCATCAAGAACTCCAAATGAAAAGATACATTCATTGACATAACTGGAACCCCATCACGAGTTTCTCTAAGATTCAGTGTCAAATCCCCGGTATACACAAAATGTTCATTGCCCATATTAAACCTCCATGCATTAGTTCCTCCATGGAACTGTACTCTAACAAAATCAAGCACCTGACACCTTGTCGCCATAAAAGCAAACAAGAGGAAAACTATCACATATGGAAAACATAATTTCCTGCCTCTTTGTCTCCATGATCTTCATTAAGCATACACAATAAAGCATAATAACATAACAAAGAGGTGAGATTCGCTACATCAATACTAGTATGACAGTATAGGAAATGACAGTAAATATACAGATACAATATTAACACATCGAATCATGTTATCACATCACAGATAACATATCAGATAACCTAATAGTCACATCAATATGCAGACCAACTATACATATGTACACATACCAATTCCTACTCCATAGAGCTAATCACAATTTCAAAGAGAAGGATTGAGAGTACATATCTGTATATCATCAACCCCAAATCATGTGTCCATAAATCATATCAAAATGCACAAACTGGCTTATACAAGACACTCTCAACCAATCACGAAAAGAGTAGCAACTTTGTCGAGATTGTTGGTGTGTTTGCATCGGATACCATGGCGCAGAGGTGCTACCATTTGGCCACAAATGACATTCTGTGCCCTGATGCCTCCAAGATCAATAATTGATTGTAACTACGCAATTCTCACCTGCACAAAGGTATAAATTCAACTCCTAGGCAACTTGCCTTTACCAATAAAGGTTACATATTTTTCAATGCATAGTATATGATCCACAATACACATACAAACATCATTATCACTGTTTTTCACAAACACAAGCCATCACTTGGCGGTATCACTTTTCAACACAACTGGACCCACCACAGCAGCCTGATAGCAAACTCTTGTTATTTCTAATCGTGTAAACAGTTTATCTCATTTTTACAATTGTGTAACATTTTTCTTACTTTTTCAAATCGCACAAGTATTTTCCAACATTTTTACAATCGTAGAAATATTTTTAAACCTTTTCTAAATTGTGTAGAGAATTTTAAACATTTTTCTCAGTCTTGTAGCGATTTTAAAACATTTTCTAAATCGCGTAGCTTAGAAATCACTATTTTGGAATTGCGTAAAATATTTCAATGGCGTAAAATATTTCTTAGCTTTCTAAACTTATTTTTGAAACCTTTTACATAATGTAGGTATTTTGGCCTTATTTACAATATTTTCTCACTAAAAATCCTTTAAGTAGTATTATCTACTATTTCCCACAAAATTATACTTCTTTGATTTAATTAGATATTACAACTTGAAATTTTTCAAACGCGCTTCAAAACCAATAGGGTGAGCTATACATCAGTAAATTTCAAGTTTTAATTTTATTTCTCATCATAACCTAATTACACTAAATTAATTCTAAAAATTAGTTCACTTTCTTTTTACCTCTAAAAACCCATTAAATTGAGTTCTTGTTAATTAATTACCTAAGTCTACACTTAGGAAAATAATTTTGGATCTAGAATGTCAAATATTGGCATATTGGCCAAAAATCCATTTATGCTTCATAAATGGCATTTATTTATTTTCTATCTCATTGTTCTTTGTAAAAACCTTTAATCCAATTTCTTGTCATTAAATCACTTAATCCATAATTAGTAAAATAATTTACAACATCTTGCTTCAAAATTTGATGTTGAGACCGTGAGCCCCTGTGGTTCTTTGGAACCTTCATACACTTCCTCATCATATAAATCATATCCTACTTTATACAATAATCAACATGCTTTCATAATCACATATTCAAGCATATTATCAAAGTTATAAAGCATACCAATCAAAAGCATCACAAATAATGAAAACTTAAACAATCAAGTGAATAAATCCTTATGGATTTTTCACCATAAACAATTCCATTTTCTCACCACTAACACATGGTTGATGAGGTTAATCTCCCTCTTACCTCAAGGAAGACAAAAGCCCTTCTTGTTTGGCCTCCTATAGATTTCGTGAATCACCCCAAGAAAACCCTAACAACTTAAACCAAACCAAAGTCACAAACAAAGCTTGAAAATAAGAAACCATGGATCAATCATGGTTTAGAAACTCAAGAATTAAGCTTAGGAACAAGGAACAAGAACTTTACCTTGTAGAGTAGTAAATGGAAGAACTAGATTAAGTTCACAACATAAAAAGTTCTTAGGATAATGTTTAGGTTTAGGAAATGAGATTGGATGAAATTTTAGAAGCTTGGCTGGTGTTCTTTGGGTGGCTGGCTGAGAGCCTCTCCAAGGGAAAGAATGGAGTTTTTGGTTAAGTTAGGAACAGAAAGAATGGAGAGAAAGGATTAAGTCACAAAGTGTGATAGAAATGAAATGAAAATATCCTATTTCTCTAGTGCTTTCCATGGAATGCTTCACAAAGGGATAAGAAACTTAGCTACCAAGTTTATGAGTAGCACATGGCTTAAGTCATTAGTTGTTCACACTTTGGTCACTCTAATTTCTATTGGTGAAACCTTAAGAGTCATGCAAGTGAATCATGCACTTTAGAAGGCTCAAGAACACTCATTAGCCGTGTAGCTCAATGGAGTAAGCTAACTAAGTTTTGATTCAATTTGTTTCCAAATATACTTAGTTTAGCTAGTTAGTTCATCTAGTTTCATGACTAGTTTTCAAGCCATTTTTTATGACCAATTTCCATTGGTTTTCATTAAGATTCATGTAACGCCCCTTTCTAGGAGGGAACGTCACATTGTCAAATAAAAGAAAATGCGAAAAAGTAAAGTTTTAACAATTCAAGACCCAGTTCATTAGTTTAAGTTTAACTTGTTCGATGCTTAAGTACATGAGCAAAAATAGCAGTATATTTTTTTTTTATAATCATTTTAACAATGCTGAATATAAATGACGGTAAAGAATAAAATAGTAGACAAAATTCACATCTGAATAACATGCATATAGATATATATATATAATGTGCTGACATCAATTATACTCATATACAAGCCTGAAATATCCAAAAAGCAAAACTATACCTGCCCCAAAGGATTATACAAATATACCCCAGAGATATCAAAATATACAGCCCACCAAAAATAATACATCAGGCCCCCAAAATAAAACACTAGTAGCCATCAGTAGCTACCAGTAAAATCAGTCTCTCAGATGAGGGGGGACCGTGTCCTGGTCCTCAGCAGGATCCTCCTCTTCAGAGGAAACCTCCATGGGAACCGCGGAACCGCGGGCAGGAGCCCGAGCAGTAGAATCAAAAGAATCCTCCCAAGGGGTGTAATAACGATCACCCCACATCTCTCGGATGGGTAGGTAGAACTCCAGCCATAGGCTGACGTGGCAGGTGAGGACAGGCGCCTCATGACGTCTCCAGGCCAGGGAAATGGATACATCTCCCATATAAACACAGCGATCCAAACTCAGGTTGATATGCCAGCACTCTGGCCCTCCGAGGAAGGTCAGATGCACGTTGCCCAGAAATCCGCGCATACGTGCCTCCATCGTCTCAGTAGAAGCTAATCTTGGTCAGGCCAGAAGCTGGGAAACTCGGGATCTTCCGTCTCCTTGCCGTCGTCTTCGATCAATACAGTATATGCACATACAACAAGTAATAGAGATACAAGAAAGAGGTAAGACATCCTACCATCATTACCAATTATAGCAGCCAGAAACAAAACAGCACAACGCGCCCAAATAGCAATCTCAGACAGCATTTCTGATTAATAAACAGTAGATCCAACAGTAAAACAAAATGGTGCAACGCGCTCAGATAGCAATTCAGAACATCTTTTCCAAATAATAAGCAGTAATTCCAACAGTAAGCAATTAAACAGTTCTAGGCAGACATTCATTACAGTAGTGATCAGACAATTCACAGTTACAGAAAAATAATGATTTACAATGACAGATTATTTCATGATACACATGCATGCTTTCCCAAATTCCTACTCCATGGAGCTAGACACAAACAGTTGGAGAGAAAGATCAGGAGACATGTCTGTAACTCGGCTGTCGCGGCCAAAGTGCTATACATCAATAATTTTCATGTGCACATCAGGTATTGTACAGACAGTCCGCGCTAGATCACGATATAGGACAGTGTCAAGTCCGGATCGTCGGTGCGTTTGCATCGATTTGTCCCACGGGCAGAGGAGCTACCAACTGCCCATTGTGAAGGACCCGCACCCCGACGCCCCTAAGGTCATAACAAGACCCACACTAGTCTACTCGCAACCGCACAAAGGTGTGTTCAATCTCCTAGGCAACTTGGCCTTACAACAGTCCACAGGACATTCACAATGCATAAGACTCTATGCATGAACATGTATGATTCACAATTTCATACAATCCATAATATGTCACAATTGGCCAAGATAAGCATCAATATACAAACAGTCACTCACATGGACCCATAACATTATAATATAGAGATCAAATCAAATGGTACGTTCTTAGGTCCATTATGAATCCTAACTTAGAATGGTTTCCCTTTTTCAAGGTTCATGTCTAATCCAATTCTTACAATTAGTTTAATCTTCCAAGGCAATTTAATTTCTCATAACTTATAAATTATTTTAAGCTCTTAGGCCTCACACTCTCTTGTTCTTCACTCACTTGAAATTTCCTAAGTCTTATGACAATTTCATTCTTAGTCCTTTAAAATTTATGAAATCTTGATTATATTAAATTCTTCTAATTTCTCAATTATCTATCTCATTACATAGGTTTTTAATCACATAATTGCTTATGCTTCCAAGTTACTAAATTTACATATTTACACCTAACAAGGTCCTAGAGGTCGTGGCCTCACTAGGAATTTAATTCCTAATCCTTTCCAATTCATCACATTATAGATCACCTTCTAAATTCACTTAATTCTTACTTGTCACATTGGCTCACCCATAACCCCAACATTGGGCTCAAAACCATGGCCATCCCATGAGTTTCAATCTCAAGTTTTTCCTTCCATTAAATTCCATTTTATCACTTGATTAATTCTAGTCTTATGCTTATTACAACTTAATCATAACTTACCCAATTTCAACCCTAAAAATTGTAGCCCTCCAAGAGAGGTTCTCAAATGTTTTTCTTCCATTTCCAATCACACAATCCAATCCAATATACCATTATATACAACAAATCAATCCAAGGTCACAATTATCACAATTTCAACATTTAAACATAGTAATCATCAAATTAAAGAATAACCCTCATTAGGGTTTTTCCACAACCAACACAATCAAAGTTCCTAGATGCTAAGAGAGGTTGAGGAGGAGTGTCTTCCTCTTACCTGAGTGAAGAGAACAAAAGAAACACCAAGAAATCTTCTTTGTAATTTCGGATTGCATCCTCCAAAAACCCTAGAAATTTTAACTTTGTTAAATCAATACCAATGCTTGAAAAATAAAGCATGGATGGTCACCAAGGAGACCATAACCATGAAAATGAAGAGAAGGGAAGAAGGGTCTTGAAACTTACCCAAAAAGCTCAAAGCTTGAAGCTTGGAGAAAGTGTTGAAGGTGATGGATTTTCAAGAAACTCTAAGAAGAAGAAGTGTTTAGAATGATGAGAGGATTAAGGAAATGTGATTGGTTTAATTTTTTTTGATGGATGAGGTGATGGAGAAGGGGCTGGCCGTAGCTTAGGGTAGAGAGAAGGAGGAGAAAAAGAAAAATGGAGAAGAAGAAGAAAGGATGAGAGAGAAAGTGTTTTGAGAAATTATGAATTAAAGTGTAGTAAATTGATTAAATGAAATGCAATTTTCCCCCTTGCATGGGCTGCTCCAGCCGTGCATTAGAGAGAGAAGAGAGGGAGAGTGTTGGCTTCTCTTGGAAGCCAAGGGCCATTTGGTCATTGTTTGGTCAAAGCTTCTCAAAGAAGCTTTGATTATTTAACATTAAATTTGAATTAAAGTGAATGGATTAGACATAAAGTAGATTGCATTGGGATAATGTGATAGGATTTTTATTACACACTATTATCCAATGGATAATAGTTATAGTTGACAGAAGTCAGTATTTAATTAATTTGACAGATAAGTTTTTCGCAGTATTAGTTTATTTTATCTGTTAAGATTTCTCGAAAATTGTGAAACCTCGTAAATTATGTCAAGCCTCGGGTTTAGTAAGATCTCCCACTGACATGTCCATAGTTCAAGGTTCACAGAGAAAATGTCGCGTTTCTTCAGTTCCGCTTAGTGCGCACACAAAACGAGGAATATAATAAAATATTTGACGTTTTCGGAAAATTCCCAGAAAATTTTTAAAAATTGTAAATATTATAAAATGACTATTCATTATATAATTTTCCAGTTTTCGAAGCATTACAGTCGTTTTCTGACTCTGCTCGATATTCGTGCAAAACGAGAAATATATTAAAATATTCGCCGTTTCCGAAAAATTTCAAAATAATTCACATAAATCACAAATATTATAAAATGACTATTTGTGGTAAAATAATTAATTTTCGGAGCGTTACACTGACCTCAGCAATTCTCAGCTCAGTGTGTATGCAAAACGAAGAATATATTAAAATATTCAACATTTCCGAAAAATTCTAAAAAAATTGTTAAAAATCAAGAATAATATAAAATGATCATTTATACTTAAACAGATATTTTTTAGGATGTTACAATTCAAGCCTTCTAATTGGTTTACAAGAATATGAGCCAACAAAGTCTTTTCTAAGTCTATTATCCAATGGACAAAAGTTACAAAATCTATTACCCAATGGGTAGAAGCTACTGCTTACAAGTTAGTAGGTATCGTCCAATGGATAATAAAATACAAACAATTTTTATTAGACAGATAAATTCTAAAAATCAAAAGATTGAGAACCGTGTCTCTCGAATTTGGGTTTAGTAAGTCCCCCGGTTCCAAATAAATCATCGAAGAATTTTCCCAGCCCGAAAATTTTTATTTTCTTGACTCGGAGTAAATCACACACAAAGATAAAAAATAATCATAGAACAGTCAAAACAAATTTACAATGCACAGAAACCACAAAACAGTAAAATCAGGCATTATTGAGGAATAACAAATTTCAGGGTGTTACAATAATCCTTTTGGTATGCATTTGTTATGAATGAACTTTAAAACAACCAATAGTAAGAGTTTGCAATAGAAAAGTGTCTTTCACCTATGGTGATTTGTTGTTACTTAGCTTCACTAAAGATGTGATAATAAGATGGTGCATTGGACATAAGTATACTAGGATGGATTGTGGTATTCACTATAGTAAGTATGAGAAAGGTATGAACCTTAGAATATCCAAGAGTAGTGGATTACTTTAGGAAGGTACCTAGAGCCTTAAGCAACAAAGAGTTGCAAGTAAGAACCACTCTTGCATTAGATTCACTTGAGTGGAGATAAGGTTGTGTATTAGTTCCAAAGAGGGAATGTTTTGTACTAAGTCTCTAGTTAAGGGGGACCTTGTGCATTGTAGAAAACACAAAAGGATGAATGTTGACTTGGAAGCTTGTTACATTCATTAAGTATGCAAAGTTCTAGAGAAATGCTCACTTATTTCCTTAAGGAAGGTTGAATGAGGCATTAGTTAAGATAGACTCTTTCATTAGATTAAGTTGAGTCTATGGGGAAGCTATGAGAACCTTTGAGCATTCTAGAGTAATAGTTTGGCTTAGGTAGGTATCTAGCACCTTAGGCCACTTTATATGGTGTTTATATCACTTAAGATGTAACTAATGATGATGGGGTGTATTAGATGCAATGAACTAGGATAGATTGGTAGTGTTTGCTAAAGAATGTGACTTTATATGACAAAAGGTCATTTAGCCAGAAGGAAAGGAATCCAAAGTTCCTAAGGGAACAAGTTATTCCTGACCAAGTGCTAGGGTTGCATGTAGTATAAGGTTACAAATTCTCATCTCTACAAAGGGTAAACATAAGAAGCCAAAGTTCCTAGTAGAATATGCTTGGGTCTGAAATGAACTAAGTATATAAGTATGTATATATGTTTATGGAAATGGTCCAGTAGTATTGTTCTCTGTGAGTATCCTCTGATGTTGTACACCATCATTAGGGCCAAAAGAGATAAGTAGGGAATCCTTAAGGCTCTTTTAAATAGAGATTCAGCCCGAACTTCTCAGCGTGCCAAGATACGTGTGATGTGAGGATGAACTTTCCCTCTACTTACCATAGGATAATATACTGAACTAGTTCCTAATGAACTTCTTAGTTTTCCAAATAAAACTCTAAATGTATTTCAAAACAAAACATTGCACCAACATATATTTAGGACCTTTCTTAGGCATAATCATATTGTAGATCATCTGCATTGCATTTACAGGTAGTTGTATGTTTATTATCTATTGTTGTTGGTATTTATAATTGTATGGGCAGTTGTTTATATTTAACGGTATGTAGGCTATCAGTTTAGATCACACTACTTGGTAGTGTGCAGTTATGAGAATTAGGGAGGAAACTCCTATATTGGTAGTTATAGCAATTGTTATATTTGTTATACAATGTTATAGCTAGCTGGTATTGGAATTGTTTTTATTGAGAATTGTAATTCTTACCCCGTTTGTTCTTCCTTGTAAATCTAGGTATAGACCCTGTTAAGGGAATGAAGGTGAAGCATGTAGACTAGCATAGTTTTATATGCTTTAGTAGATAAAGCTTATGTATATGTTTATACTTGGTTTGTATGTTCTAAGTAATATATATTACAATATATCCTTTTGTGGTTGTGTTGTATATATATATATATATATATATATATATATATATATATATATACATTTGAGTTTAAGTTTTTCCACAATCTCTCAAGGCTTTCTATAATTACTCAGTTGTGATTATGGATATATGTTAGTATGTAGTATGTAGAAGTGACATCTCTAGTACTGGTTATCTTTATATATCCCTATATATCTAAGATATATCTAGATATCTGTATTTGGATGTTACATTATGGTATCAAAGTTGTTCATCCTGTTGAGCCGGAATATGGACTAATTGTGCTTAAACATAAGTAGTAGTGTGGTAAAATGTTATGCATTCTATTATCTCTTTTAAAGATATGCAGATGGAATTGTTTGTAGTTATGTATGAGTTTAAGTTTTTCCGTAATCTCTCAAGGCTTTCTATAATTACTCAGTTGTGATTATGGATATATGTTAGTATGTAGTATGTAGATGTGACGTCTCTAGTACTAGTTATCTTTATATATCCCTATATATCTAAGATATATCTAGATATTTGTATTAGAATGTTACATTATGGTATCAAAGTAGTTTATCCTGTTGAGCCGGAGTATGGACTGATTGTGCTTAGACATAGGTAGTAATGTGGTAGAATGTTATGCATTCTATTATCTCTTTTTGAGATATGCAGATGGAATTGCATGATTAGCCTTAGGTATGTGTGCTATTAGCTACTGCTCCACAGTTACATGATATTGAGCCTAGCTAACTCAATAAGTAATATTCTATTTGTCCAGGAAACTATAGCAACTACTGGGTAAACCTATGAGACTAGGAGTCTGGTAAAGAGGAGATAACCAGAGCTCTTAGAGAAATGGTTGTTGTATTAAGAGGGCATGCTGCTAATAGTAGAAGTTTATTAGAACTGATAGAATAAAACTCACTTAGTTAGTAGCGGGGATGAGAAAGAACTTTTGAGGAATCAATATTTCTTAAAGTTTAGGAAAGTTACTCCTTTATTTTCAAGGGAGAGTTTAGTTTAGTCAGAGCTAGAAGATGACTTCATGTGATGGAAGAGATTTTTGAGGTCATGGCATGTGCTGATGAACAAATGGTGACCTTGCTTCGTAAGGGTTAGTAGGGAAAATCGAAAGCTATTTAGATGAAGTAGATAGGTTACTAGAGATGCTTAGCACTTGAATCGCCTAGGAGGTATTTAGAGTTACTATCCTAGGCAAGTATTATTTCCCTTGAGTTACGAAAGGCAAGAGAAATTTGGAAATTTCTAAGGTCTGAGCAAGAGGATATTACCGAGGACCAATATGCAGAGCAATTCAAGGAATTTCAGTATGCAGAGCAATTCAAGGAATGTCAGTGGCAAAAATTTAAAGTAGAACTCGGAGAAGACATTTGAAGAGTTGTGAAGCAAAAGATAGGTTAAGGACTTCTTCGCTCAAGTCAGTGAGTGCAGAGTGGTAGAAGTAGAAAATCTCAGGGCCACGATGGAACAAGAGTTAGAAGGTTCCCCAAAAAGGAAAAGATCAGATGTTGAGATGAATGAGGGTGCCTCTTGGTCTCAATTTTTATTTGGAAAAGGAACATAGGTTCAAGTGGTAGCTTTAGGGATGATAAGTATGAGTAAGGTGCTTTCAAGACGAGCAACCTTAAAGGAAAGAGGTAAATCAAACTCCAAGGTACCAAGATGCGCAAGCAGAATATAGATCAGAGTGCGCAGTGGAGGCAACAAAATCTTCTAACTTGGTATAAGGTAAGAGCACATGTAAAAAGAAATTTTTTTAAGATGTGTATAAGGAGAGTATAGATTTACCTTGTAAATCATGTTGGTTTACTTTGTGAATCTACTTTGTTTACCTTGTTGGTATGGTTTAGTTGCTAAGAGAGACAAGTGATGTTATGTTCTTGTTTAGTTTAAAGGTGAGACTGTGTTCATGTTAGGCAGTCGAACGAAGGAACTATCAAGACTAAATGTCTTTGTCTAGAAAGAAAAATCAAGAAAATCAGTTGAGAGAAGCTTTGGATTTTCTCAAGAGATGATCTAAGATCTGGTTGTCAGAGAAGCAAAGTTAAGATGAGCAGATCTTTCAGAGTTTTCTAGGATTTCAAAAAGACATGAAAAGTATGTTAAAGGTAGTTTTGGAAACTTTTGAAAGAGAAAGTGGTTATGTGCCAAGCTAGCCAAGAGTCAGCTTTGGGTTACAAGTGATGCAGTTTAAGGGCTATGTAATTCCTCAAGAGGTGAAAATTGCAGAGGACCCTACCAAAGTTTAAGTTGAGGTATAATGGGAAGAACAACCATTGTAACCGAGGGCAGAAAGTTTATCAGTAGACTCTCTCAATTAGTGCTAACTGGATTAGGTTAGCTATAAAGGTAGTGCTTAGCAGTGAACTCTAGATTGTGAGTATGGTTTCCAAGAGTTAGAGAGAAGGTTGATTACTATGTCAGTGTTAATAATTCTAGATTTCCATGAGAACATTGAGGTAGTTAGTGATACTTCAAAGATGAGACTAGGGTGTGTTCTGATTCATCAGAGGTAAGTACATGCCTAACCATTAAGGTAGTTAAACCTGCACAAAAAGGGACTACCCAAGGTATGATTTGGAATTAGCCATAGTGGTGATTACCTTACTATAACACCTCGAATTTTATTTTTTCTGAATAAATATAAGTTTTATAATTTTTGAGAATTTTTCTGAATTTGTGATTATTTTAATATTATTTCGAGTTGTATGTGGGCCCGGGACGGGGCCGAAAAAATAAAAAAAAAATCAGAACTGAAAAATTTTGGACTGTTGATTCAGGGTCGGGGAAGCTTACTAAACCCGAAATCAGAAATAGTTTTCAAGATTTTCTTTTACAGTAATTTTGTTCTATTTTATTAACCATTGGGTAATAACTACTAGAAAAATATCTCTATGGCTAGCCAAACTTGATGGTTATGACATCTTTATGATGAACCAATTAGAAACTAGTCTCCTTAAAATAAACTAATGAGAACTAGTCTTATATAATGGCTTTGACTCCTTAGCAATCAATAGGAAGCAAGATGTTAGCCACCCAACCTATAGGAAACAAGCTTGTTTAGCAAGCTTGGTAAAAGTCTACAAAGATAGCTTTGACTATATGTAAAGAACCAATGGAAAGCTAGCTTCATGGTTAAGTTTTGAAGCTTGAACTTGGACACCTTTGGGAGCTAGGGGACTCCACGGCCAAGGCTTCTAGGAGAGGCCAAAGGTGACTCTAGATCATTCAATATTTTTCTATCATCTTCCTAAAGCTAAGCTAAGCTAAGCCAAAACTCTCGCATTTTCTCTCCACCATAGCCCACGACCAAGAGGACAAAAACACACTTCCAAACCTCAATAATTCCAACCAACCTCACTTCTTGAATCTTTACACCATAGTAAGTCACTTTGTAGTTGTAATCAACAACTAGTTCTATCATCTTCTATCTTTTCTTCAAGCTTAAAGTTTGAAGGTTTTTGAGGTGAAGCCTTTGATCTTCATTTTTAATCTTGTTTCAAAGTTCTAAACCATGATTTGAGCCATGGTTATCTTAGTTTAAAGCCTTGGATGTTAATAATGGTTGTTTTCTTTGTTTTCAAGTTCAAGTTGGTGGTGAAAGCTTGAAGCAAGAAGCCAAACAAGGAGCCTTAGACATCATCCAAGGTTAGAGGGAGATTTAACCTCACCAACCATTCATGGTGGTGAGGGATGAAATTTGTGATTTATTGGTGGGAAATGTAACACCCCAAAATTTCCCATCTCTTAAACAATAATTTTGACAGTTAATAGAATTTCACTGTTTAGTGATTTTTGTGTGCTGTAAAATTATTTTGAATATTCCATCAGTATATTTGATCGTTTTGAGTGATTTACTCCGTGTCAGGAAAATAAAATTTTCGGGCCGGGGAAAACTTTACGTAATTTAATTTTTACCGTTAGGTCTTAATTATTTTATGTAATCTGATTTGATATTTGTGAATTTTTTAATTTTTATAATTTTGTGGATGATTATGAAATTTTTTTTCTGTTTATGGGCCCAGGGGGTGCATGTGGCCCCCGGTGGCCATATGTGGGCCCAGGTGGGTCCCGCAAAGTGAAAAAATTTTCTACGCATAGAAAAATTTATACTGTTTAGACGGAGACAGGGGATCTTACTAAACCCGAATCCGGAAACAGTTTTAGAAAATTTCTTGTACTGTGTTTGGTTCTGTATTTAATTATCGGGCGATAAAAATACAGTAAATATAATTTTTGTGGGGTTTTAGCATATAAAAATAAATATTATACTGCTTAAGTCAACATTGGTGGTTTGGATATCCACCATTAATTTAATCAATGGTAAAGATTTAATCTAAACAAGCTTAATAAGGAAGGCTTTGACATCAACCGTCGCTTTAATCAACAGTATAGAATTGGTCATATAAAGTGGCTATGACCATTTGTAACCATTGGATATGGATTTAATCAATGGTAGAGATTTGGTCTCAAAAAGTGACAAAGACCATTTATGACCATTGGATGAAGAATTAATCAAGGGTGGAGATTTGGTCTTGTAAAGTAACAAGGACCATTTATGACCATTGGATGTAAATTTAATCAATGGTGGAGATTTGGTCTTAAAAAGTAGCAAAGACTAATTATGACCCTTGGATTAAAAGTAAGAAGGAGTAATCTTGACCCTTCATTTTGGAGATGCATCTAATGGCTTAGATTTCAAGAAGGAAAAATCTAATGGCCTAGATTAAGTCTTCTAAATCAAAAGTCTACCTAAATCCTAACCATTTAATTAATCAATGGTCTAAAATGCTCTAAATGGTGGCTTGAAAGAGATGACAACATTATTGCATGCAAAATGGAGGGGGGGGACGGTTTTGTGATGAATTTTGGAGCTAAAGAAAAAACTTTATGACCATTATTACTTGTCATGGTCAATATTACATCATTCTTGACCATTATTGCTTTGTTTGCTTCCTTAGGAGATTTCTTGGAGGGGGGGATGGTTTTGTGAAGCTTAAGAGCTTGGCAAAGTTGAAGACCATATTATTGCTATCATAATTCACCTTTGTCTCCTCCAAAAAGCCAAGACTTCATCAAATTTTTCTCTCCTTCTTTTCTCCAAGCAAGTTTCGGCCATGACCCATAGAATCATCTTCCATCACTCTTTAATTTCAACTAACCATATTTCTCGAATCCTTACCTTATTCTAAATAACTTTCATGTTGGAGATTTCCTCTAAATCATTCATGTTCAAGGACTTTCTTCAAGATCAAAGTTATAGGGTATTTGCGGTGAAGTGTAAGAAAACTTCATTTCTTCTCTTCTTTTTCATGATCTAAACCATGTTTGATCCATGGTTCCTCTTAATCAAGCTTAGTATACTAATTTCTATGTATTTTGTTTTGTATTTAAGAAGCCCTTGGTGGTGAAGGACTTGGAAAGAGAAGCAAAACAAGGAGCTTTTAAGGATCTTCAAGAGGTAAGAGGGAGATCCATCTCACCAACCAAGTATGGTGGTGAGAGATGGTCTTATATTTGATGGATGGTGAATCCGTGTGAGGATTCATATCCATGGTCTTGTAATGTATTTGTAGGTGTTTATGTGCTTTAATTATTTGCGTATGCTTGATATGTTATGCATGATTTTATGGCTTTGATGGTATGCTCATATTATGCATGATGAGTATATGGCATGCTTATAGTATTTATGATGAAATATGTATGTGTATGCCATGATGTGTTGATGGAAAGGAAATCAATTTTTGGCTCCAATAGCCAAGGAAGGGCTACGGTTTTGATGCCCATAATTAGAGTTTCATGTTGAAATTTTTCAAGAACAAGGAAATTGATTTGTTTAATGAAAATTATGAAGTGGAGAAAAATAAATTTTCTTGGTTCTAAAGGCTATGGAATTTTCGGCCAAGACACCTCAACATAGGTGTTTATAACTTAATATTTTCATGGAAGAATAAAATTGGATTGATTTGAAAAGCATGGAAAATGAACAAAGGGTTTGTTTTTCAAGAGAACAAGAACACAGTTTTTGAGGAATTTTTATTGATTTATTTTGTGTACAAAGATCCTAAGTATTTTTCTAAACATGAGTTTTAAATGAAACGGGCAATGTTGATTTTAAGGATTTGCAAAGAAAGTGAAAAAGGATTTGTAAAGAATGTGAAAATGGATTTGCAAAGAAAGTGAAAAATAAAAATGAACAAATGACTTGATTTCAAAGACCAAGTGTTCACGGTTTTTGTAAAGGATTTTTAATTATTTTTAATTATTTCAAAGACAAAATGATTTTCAAAGTGGAAACGTAACTTGATTTAATACAAGGAATTTGGAAAGGAAATCAAAGCGTTTTAATCACTTGAGAAATTGAGTTTTGTAAACGAAAGACAAAGAAAGGTTAAAAATGTTTTCGAACTTCAATTTATGTAATTGTCTAGCTGCCATTAAATATAGTTTGGATGATAACAGACATAATGAAGATGATGGCAAGACCAAGTCCAAGACTTTCAAGAATAACTTTAGGACTTAGGATCTTATGTACGGAGCCTTTCTGGATATCTCATTGATTTTGTATAAAAAGATAAAAATAGTTTTAAATTAAATATCCCAAACTCAAATCATGGTTTTGAAAGCCTTTAAAAGTATTGAAAGTTGTTTTTTTAACAGAGGTATTCGAATACCATTTGGAGGTATTCGAATAACATCCTTCTAAACCGTTTTTACAAAGCTTTTAAAACAGAGGTATTCGAATACCTCTTATGGTATTCGAATAAGGTATTCGAATACCCCCTGATGGGTATTCGAATACCACAGGAATCCTGGTTTAGAAACTACCGGACATATTTCAAATTTAATATGTATTTGATGATCCCAAACGGCTCTTTTCTTCAAATGCTCTATAAATAGAGACCTTGGGTCACTTCTGAACAATGCCCAATGATCTGAATCATTCTTTACTTGTGCTAAAACGTGGCTTTCAATTTTACATATTTTCTGCGCTCTTTTTTCCAAAAACCTTGAGATATCCTTAGAGAGCTCCATAGTGCTTCAAATTGTAACATCTGCTCTAAGTGAGAGTTTCTATTCATCTATTTTTTGCTTATGTAAAAAAGGTGAGGTATCCCTTAGTGAAATTGTGAGGGTGAGGTATCCCTCCAGTAAAAAGGTGAGGTATCCCTTGTTGTAAAGAAGGTGAGGTATCCTTCAAAGGGGATGAGGTATCCCTCTAGTAAATAGGGTGAGGTATCCCTGTTGTGTAAAGGTTGCAAGCACCTGTTTTATGCTTGTATTGAATAGTGAAAAGTCTCGAACTGTGTTTCGGGGACTGGACGTAGGCCACAAGTGGTTGGTGGTCGAACCAGGATAAATATCGTGCCTGCTCTTCTCTCCTTTATCTTTTTATTTATTACAATTTATTTATCATTGTTTAATTGTTTATTTTCTATTCTTAAAGCATTTTATCATCTTTATATATTCATTATATTGCTTCAAGAAATTCGTGTTAAAAAGGGTTTGCGAAAAAGTTTTTTAAATACTCAATTCACCCCCCCTCTTGAGTACTGAAGCCACTTGGGTAACAAGTGGTATCAGAGCTAGACTCTTGTATAAAGAGCTTAGTCCGCTTTCAAGAGTACATGGCTTCATCAAATGGTTTTTCAGAAGCAACTTCCATAAATCGACCACCCTTTTTCAATGGGGATGGTTATGCATATTGGAAGGAAAGAATGAAAATCTTTATCGAGGCTATTGATCTAGATGTGTGGGATGCTGTCGAAAATGGCGCATTTATACCTACACGAGTTGGTGATGGTGTAAAAACTGAGACACCTAGAAATGATTGGTCTAAAGATGATAAAAGAAAAGTTCAATATAACTTGATAGCCAAAAACATCATTACCACTGCTTTGGGGTATGATGGATTTTTCAGAATTTCAAATTGTAAAACTACTAAAGAAATGTGGGACACTTTACAAGTTACCCATGAGGGTACTAGTGAAGTAAAGAGATCGAGAATAAATTCTCTTACTCGAGAATATGAATTATTTAGAATGAACCATGCTGAAGCATTCAAGAAATGCAAAAGAGCTTCACCCACATAATAAATCATCTTGCATCATTAGGAAAGAATTTTTCTAATGAAGATTTAATTAACAAAATGTTGAGATGTTTAAGCAGGATTTGGCAACCAAAGGTAACAGCAATTTCAGAATCAAGGGACTTGACAACCATGTCCTTAGCTACCCTATTTGGCAAACTTCAAGAGCACGAATTAGAACTCAACAGGCTTGACCAAAGTGAGGAACACGATAAGAAAAATAAAGGGATTGCACTTAAAGCCACCACCTCCACTATCAATAATGAAGAAGAAGACGATGGAGATGACATAGACAACATTGAGTTAAATGAAGAAAACCTTAGTCTTTAGTGAAGAAATTCGGAAGGTTTCTCAAAAAGAAAGGAACTCAAAGAAGACCGCCTCTTTCCCTAAAGAAATTTGAAAAGAAGCCCTCAAAGGAAAGAAAAGGAAGAAGAGTCTACATAGCTTGGGATGACAACGACATGGACTCATCTGACAGCTCAGATAGTGAGGAAGCCCATCTATGCTTTATGGCCAAAGGAGAAGAAGAAGAAGAAAGCGACACTGAGGTAATTTCTAACTTTGACTTATCTCCTTCTTATGATGAACTTCAAGAAGCTTTCGAAGAATTGCATGACGAATCGATAAGGCTCACAAAATTAATTTCTTCATCTAAGAAAACTATTTCTTCTTTGGAAAATTAAATTCTAATTTTGAATAAAAAAATTGAAGAATTAAAAGTTGAAAACGAGACATTAGGATTAATTGATGCATGCTCATTTCATTCCTCACATGCTTCTACTTCTTCGTCTTGTTCTTCATGTCATTTGCTTGAAAAAGAAATTGAAAATTTAAATAATATTCTTGCTAAATTCACTTTCGGAAGAGATAATTTAAATATCATATTAGGAAAACAAAGGGTTGTTTTTGAAAAAGCTGGAATTGGTTATAACCCGAAAAATCAGCACAAACTGTATAAAAATTTCTTTATTTATTCAAGTACTTCTAGTAGCCCATTTACTAAATGTTTTTATTGTGGGAAAAAGGGTCATAGTGCATCAACATGCAATGCAAGGAAAAATATTAATACAAAAATTAGAACTAAAATGGTATGGGTTCCTAAGGGTACTATACCCAAAACTGACATTCAAGGACCCAAAAAAATTTGGGTACCAAAAGCCACAAATTGAAATGTGTTGTAGGTGTGCTTGAAGGCCAAGAGTTGACTTTGGCATTTTGAAAGTGGTTGCAACAAGTACAAGACTAGAAATAATTCCAAGCACTCCTTCTTGTCTCTATCAGGCTTGGACTTGCATTTGTTTTATATATGAGTGTTTCCATCAAAAGGTAAGTTTCCATATCTCAAATATACCTTTCTGGACGTAAAATATGTATTTTTATGTTTAAGTTATTCGAATACCTTCCTATGTTATTCGAATACTATTGCATCTGTACGTGAAATTCTATGCTTTTCTGATAGGTCCATTCGAATACCATTATAAGGTATTCGAATACCATACATCAGTACAACAATATTATGTCTCTATAAAGCTAGAGTATTCGAATAACTAATATAGCTATTCAAATGCCCAGAGACTTATCATATCAGTGTTTCTCACATGCCTCCGGAGCATTCGAATACCTTCAAAGGCATTCGAATACTTGCACCTACCTTGTCTTCTTTTCTGTGGTGGGTATTCGAATGCAGCAAGAGGTATTCGAATACCACATGACTGAAAATCAAATTTACGTTGTGATCTTTGTTCTGTTTCTTTTTTTTATGCAAATGCAATATAAATATACTTGATTTTATGAATATCATGCTTTTGATGAAATATATCTTATTTCTTTTGAGCCTAAATGAAAATTACATGATGCTCTTAAATGCATGTTTCTTTGCTTACTCTTGCACCTTCTTTTTCATGCTGCATATTTAAATTCTTTGTAATACAAATGCTTAATGTAATTAGGTACTGTTTTAATAAATATATGAACAAGTGCAACAAGTGGTATCAAACAAAGTGGTATGAACGTTAAACAAGTAGTAACAAGTGGTAACAAACAAGTGGTTAATTGGCCAAATTAATCAATGAAATATCTTTTGCCCTTGTGAACTCATTTGTTATTTTGCCTTATTATTTTGAATGATTATTTGCTTATGAGTTTGGCTAACCTCTATGGATCCAAAAATTAATGGATACCAAAGAAAATGCTTTGAATTGTTTTGTAAGGTTATAACTACCTCAAGTACACATTTCAATTGAAAAAGTTTATTCAACTTGAGGGAAATGAATGAAGAGGACATGAGGGGACTTTCTTCAAGTACATTGAAATGGAATAGTCAATGGAAGAAAAGCTCAAGACTATCTTAAATGCCTAAATATTCTTTTTTACATGAGTAGCATGCTTAGTATTGACAAAAGTGCCAAATTGGATATTATCTTGCTAATGTTGTCATTGCATATAGGGTAAATAATGTTAATTCTATACAATGCTCTGATCCCTATAACATATTTCGTCAAGGTAAAATATTTAATATCTATGATTCTCTTGATATATGGCAGATTCATAAGAAATTAACAAGTGGTTATATTTGATAACAAGTGGTAAATGTTTTACATTTTGATAACAAGTGGTATCAAATATAAGTAATTCTCTTAGTAAATGTAATGACTGTTTTGATGATAATACAATGCAATTAGCTGTTCTATGAATGAATATATCTTTGCTCATGTGTTGTATATTGTGCTTATATTACTAAATTGATAAAATTAAACTCTGTTGCTATTTTTGTATGCTATGAATGAACATATCTTGTTGGATTGGAATATACTCTGTTTAGCCTTATGCTTTATCTTGCCCCATCTTTTTGATCATGACAAAAGGGGGAGAAAAAGCTTGAATTATTTGTTTGAGAAAAGTCAGGGGGAGAAAAAGTAAAAGTTTGGTAAGACAAAAATGGAAATTGGATTCCAAAAGTAAGGGGGAGTTGTTGTGCATGTCTCTGATATAAATCACCTCTTATGAAAAAGAGGGGGAATAAGTATCTCTAAACAACTTTGTGAATTCTAATTTATATGAACTGATGCTTTTCTCAATGATAGTTTGTCATCATCAAAAAGGGGGAGAATGTAATTGGCTAGCTGCCATTAAATATAGTTTTGATGATAACAAACATAATGAAGATGATGGCAAGACCAAGTCCAAGACTTTCAAGAATAGCTTTAGGACTTAGGATCTTATGTACGGAGCCTTTCTGGATATCTCATTGATTTTGCATAAAAAGATAAAAATAGTTTTAAATTAAATATCCCAAACTCAAATCATGGTTTTGAAAGCCTTTAAAAGTATTGAAAGTTGTTTTTTTAACAGAGGTATTCGAATACCATTTGGAGGTATTCGAATAACATCCTTCTAAACCATTTTTACAAAGCTTTTAAAACAGAGGTATTCGAATACCTCTGATGGTATTCGAATACGGTATTCGAATACCCCCTGATGGTATTCGAATACCACAGGAATCCTGGTTTAGAAACTAACGGACATATTTCAAATTTAATATGTATTTGATGATCCCAAATGGCTCTTTTCTTCAAATGCTCTATAAATAGAGACCTTGGGTCACTTCTGAACAATGCCCAATGATCTGAATCATTCTTTACTTGTGCTAAAACGTGGCTTTCAATTTTATATATTTTTTGCGCTCTTTTTGCTAAAAACCTTGAGATATCCTTAGAGAGCTCCATAGTGCTTCAAATTGTAACATCTGCTCTAAGTGAGAGTTTCTATTCATCTATTTTCTGCTTATGTAAAAAGGGTGAGATATCCCTTAGTAAAATTGTGAGGGTGACGTATCCCTCTGGTAAAAGGGTGAGGTATCCCTTGTTGTAAAGAAGGTGAGGTATCCTTCAAAGGGGGTGAGGTATCCCTCTAGTAAATAGGGTGAGGTATCCCTATTGTGTAAAGGTTGCAAGCACCTGTTTTAAGCTTGTATTGAATAGTGAACAATCTCGAACTATGTTTCGGGGACTGGACGTAGGCCACAAGTGATTGGTGGTCGAACCAGGATAAATATCGTGCTTGCTCTTCTCTCCTTTATCTCTTTATTTATTGCAATTTATTTATCATTTTTTAACTGTTTATTTTCTGTTCTTAAAGCATTTTATCATCTTTATATATTCATTATATTGCTTTAAGAAATTCGTGTTAAAAAGGGTTTGCGAAAAAGTTTTTTAAATACTCAATTCACCTCCCTTCTTGAGTACTGAAGCCACTTGGGTAACAATTTATTTTGAAGAAGGTTGTGTTTGAAAAATGATTTGGGAAAAATGAAGAATATAGTGGTGTTTTGAAAATTTACTAACGTATAACTTATTTTTGAGTTTTGAAATACATTAGAAAAGGTTAAGTTTTGAAACGTTGATTTATATCAATGAAAAAGTGGTTTTTGTGGATCATATTTTGGAAAAGGATTTCTTGAGTAAAGAAATGTAGAAAAAGATTTTCTTGAGTAAGAAAATGTGAAAAATGAAATAAAAAGTCATATTATTTTAAGAAAGGTTGCAAAGGAATTTTTGAAGGTAAAGAAATATTTTCTATGATGAAATGGTGATGAAAAATGTTTTACGTATCTTAAAAACGTGATTTTTAAGTTACGCAATTTGAAAAATGTGTTAAAAAAGATATTGATTTATTTAAGTCCAAAATAATGTTTGAAATATTGAGGAATATTTTACATAATTGTAAAATGTTGAAAAATATTTTACGTATCTTAAAAACAATTTGAAATACAGTAAAATATTTCTACGCGATTTGAAAAATGTTTAAATATTTATATGCGATTTGGAAAGCGATTAAATATTTTACGCGACTGAAATATTGTTGAAAAATAACTATGTGATTTGAATAATGAGAGAATATTTTTACGTGATTTCGAAAATGGCGGAAAACTACTATGAAATTCAGAAAGTGTTTTAAATATTTTGAGAATGATGGAAAATGATTTACGCGACTTAAAAGAATGATTTTTAAGTTACGCAATTTTGAAAACGGTGAAAAATCGTTACGCGATTTGAGAAACGTATATTTTTATTCGATTGAGAAAAATGTTAAAAAATTAAATACATGATTTAAAAGTGCAACAGAAGAGTTGCAGCATTTTGAAAACATAACAGAAATGTTACAAAATTTTGTAAACGTAACAGTAGTGTTACGGTATTGTGAAAACGTAATAAAAATGTTTTGGAATTTTAAAAACGTAACAAAAGTGTTACGGTATTGTGAAAATGTAAAAGAAGTGTTATGGTATTGTGAAAATATAACAGAAATGTTTTTGAATTGTGAAAATGTAACAGAAATGTTACACAATTGTGAAAATATGGCAAAAGTGTTTTATGACTATAAAAACATGATAATATGATGATTACTACCAAAACAGTGTTTGAACACTGTGTGAGAAAATGACGAGTTTTGCCTACAATTGGCTTTTACTGTATTTTATATGCATTGGAAAGAGATGCCTGTATTTGGTATTTGGGGCACTTTACGTATTGGAAAAATATGCATTGAAGCATATGATTTAAATTGAACAAATGAAATTGAAAAGTATGGCCCTTGTGGTTGGACTTGCATTGAGATATTAGTACATTGTATAAAATATATTTTGAAAAATTATGAGTTAAACCTGTGATTGGTATCCTATCTATGATTTGGTATTTGGTGCATTATACATGCATTGGAATGGTCCGATGGACTGGATAAGAATAATTGCCTAGGAGAAACGTACACCTCTTGAGTGGGTGCGATATATGTAGTGTAGGTCACTCGTTGACCTTGGGGGCATCGGGGTGCGGGTTGCCTATAGTGGGCAGTGAGTCGCTCTACTGTAACTGTGGGTTAGACCAACACGACACACTGATGATCCTGATCGAGACACTATTCTTATTCAAGATCTGATAAAGACTATCGTGTATATGCTAGATGTGCAAAATCAAAATGACGATTATAGCATGTGGTCTGAGGCATGTGGTACCGACAGATCTTTTCGATCATTTCTCCAACCTGAGTTTAGCTCCATGAAGTAGGAAATCGAGTCTTGTGCACATGCATAATCTGAACATTTATATCTGTGTGATATATTAATTGAGGAATATTGGCTATGACAATTGTTTTGAATACTTGGATGATGATGATGATAATGTTGAGGGCATTATCGTAATTATTATTTATGATAATTGAACTGATAAATGATTGGATGATGATAGTTGATTAATGTTGATGGCATGATCATAATTGTGGTATGATCTATTTGTATGATATGCTGCTTGTGTTATCTCTATGTTGCCATGTTGGTATTGGTGTAGGTGATCTCATCTCTTTGTTATGTTGTTTTTCCATGTCTGTATTGTTACAATTATACAATAGAAGGAATGAGTTGTCTTAAACATAACGGGTGGTAGATACTCAAAGATTGATGAAAATATTGAAAAGTGGTTGTCTCCAGTTCGAAGATGTGCTGGGTAGACAAGGAGTAGAGTTCTGATGCATCAAGTTGATACAAGAGAAGGAACGAGTATGTTAAGATTTAACGTTAGTGTTATACCATGCTATTAAGTAGAACCTATCATGGGGTTACTACTGTTAAAAAAAAAAAGAGTTGGTAAATTTTATATTTCTCTTTAAATTGTTAAATGGAGCAATTGGGTCAATGTTGTATATGAATCTGTTTCAATATATTTTTTCCGTATTACTTATAAATTTCAGTAAGTTTACGTTTCAACAAGAAAGAAATTTTAAAACCCATCTTTTATAACTCAAACTTTGTGCGAACTTCTTTCAGATTTTGAGTCGGGAGTCAGACATGTGATGCCTTAGGAAGGGTGTTACATTAGTTGGTATCAAAGTACGATTTGAGTCTTTTGGGGTTTATGGTTAGGTCTGTTTTGCTTGTGTTGTGTTCTCTGTGTGTTTGATTTTCAAAAGGAAACAAACGTTTATTTGAAATGGTTACATCTGGTTTTCATTTTATTTTGATTCGTCCATCTTTGAAGAAAAGAAACAACTCATGGTAGTTGTACGTACGTGGAAGTGGAACATGTCACCAGTAATGCAGTTGCAACTATGGGAGCAATGCGAAAGATAACTGACGTGATAGTACAACAGGAACGGAGAATTGCTGAACAACAAGAACTGAAAATTGAGGTTCAGGATCTAATGAAAGAGAATCAGTCTTGGAATATAAGATTTCGTAATTTTTGGAACCTGGTATTTCTTCTTAGGGATGTTAGGAAAGTGATTGATTTCGACGGAAGCTATATTTACAACCATTAAGGAAACCAAAAGCAGTAAGTGATGTGAAAGAAGGTACTTAATGAAGGAATGTACGTCAAGAAAACAATTTGTGGAAAAGTTGGACACATTTTCCCAGATATTATGCTATTTGAAAACAGAGTTTTCTGTTAGTAAAATTTTAGATAGTAAGGGAAGTTGTTACTCTGAATGGAATGGGAGTGTTCTGAGCGGAAGATTTAAACAATGGAGATTGTGTCATTGGAGCTAATCCTATAAACCATACTGAATATTTCTGTGAGTGACCTATTCTTTATGACATATGATTGAGTAGATCAATTATATGTTAGAGTTATTCGTTATCCTCTAATTTGTTTACTTCTGTTTCTATTCTTAGCTGATCGAGCTATTCAAGTTATTCAAATTGTTGTTGCGATCAAATTTTTGTGTTAGTTTGATCTGTTTATCTCTTTCATAAATAGACGTGATCTTTGAAAATGGATTGGTTATTTTCCAACCATATCCAATGAGATTATTTCAACAGAGTGTGAGTAATCCAGAGAAAATTCATTTTTGAAAATTGGGTTACATCCAATTCTTTACTGGATATGTTTGATAATAGGTTCGATTCGTTTTGTTATCTTCCATGATGTTTTCTTTCATCTCCTGCGATTGAAGGAATATCTTGCAAGAAAGGATATTTCTATATTTGTATCTGTGTTAATGTATCTGAGTGACGCAGCGGAAACGTAGTGGATTCTTTCAAAAGTTGAAATCAATGGGGAAAAATCAAGATGGTAACGGAAATCCATAGAAAATTTACTGAGATATCTACTTGATCAAGAGAAGTTGAACATGGGACAAAGAACTTTCATTGGTTAAAATCGGTTGGAAAGATGTAACATGAGGATTGAAAGATTGGAAGAAAAGATAAAAGAATAATGTTCATATTTATTCTGAGGGTGTGAAATCATGTTTATCAAATTTCGAGGACGAAATTTCTTTTTAGAGGGGGAGTATTGTAACACCCCAAAATTTCCTATCTCTTAAACAGTAATTTTGACAGTTAACAGAATTTCACTGTTTAGTGATTTCTGTGTGCTGTAAAACTATTTTGAATATTTCGTCAGTATATTTGATCGTTTTGAGTGATTTACTCCGCGTCAGGAAAATAAAAATTTTCGGGTCGAGGAAAACTTTACGTAATTTAATTTTTACCGTTAGGTCTTAATTATTTTACGTAATTTGATTCGATATTTGTGAATTTTCTAATTTTTATAATTTTGTGGATGATTATGAAAATTTTTTTGTTTGTGGGCCCAGGGGGTGTATGTGGGCCTAGGTGGCCATATGTGGGCCCAGGTGGGTCCCGCAAAGTGAAAATTTTTTCTACGCATAGAAAAATTTGTACTGCTTAGACGGAGACAGGGGATCTTACTAAACCTGAATTCGGAAATAGTTTTAAAAAATTTCTTGTACTGTGTTTTGTACTGTATTTAAGTATTGGGTGATAAAAATATATTAAATATAATTTTTGTGGGGTTTTAGCATATAAAAATAAATATTATACTGCTTAAGTCAACATTGGTGGTTTGGATATCCACCATTAATTTAATCAATGACAGAGATTTAATCTAAACAAGCTTAATAAGGAAGGCTTTGACATCAACCGTCGATTTAATCAACAGTATAAAATTGGTCATATAAAGTGGCTATGACCATTTGTAACCATTAGATATGGATTTAATCAATGGTAGAGATTTGGTCTCAAAAAGTAACAAAGACCATTTATGACCATTGGATGAAGAATTAATCAAAGGTGGAGATTTGGTCTTGTAAAGTAACAAGGACCATTTATGACTATTGGATGTAAATTTAATCAATGGTAGAGATTTGGTCTTAAAAAGTAGCAAAGACTAATTATGACCCTTGGATTAAAAGTAAGAAGGAGTAATCTTGACCCTTCATTTTGGAGATGCATCTAATGGCTTAGATTTCAAGAAGAAAAAATCTAATGGCCTAGATTAAGTCTTCTAAATCAAAAGTCTACCTAAATCCTAACCATTGAATTAATCAATGGTCTAAAATGCTCAAAATGGTGGCTTGAAAGAGATGACAACATTATTGCATGCAAAATGGAGGGGGGGATGGTTTTGTGATGAATTTTGGAGCTAAAGAAAAACTTTATGACCATTATTACTTGTCATGGTCAATATTACATCATTCTTGACCATTATTACTTTGTTTGCTTCCTTAGGAGATTTCTTGGAGGGGGGGATGATTTTGTGAAGCTTAAGAGCTTGGCAAAGTTGAAGACCATATTATTGCTATCATAATTCACCTTTGTCTCCTCTAAAAAGCCAAGACTTCATCAAATTTTTCTCTCCTTCTTTTCTCCAAGCAAGTTTCGGCCATGACCGATAGAATCATCTTCCATCACTCTTTAATTTCAACCAACCATATTTCTTGAATCCTTACCTTATTCTAAACAACTTTCATGTTGGAGATTTCCTCTAAATCATTCATCTTCAAGGACTTTCTTCAAGATCAAAGTTATAGGGTATTTGTGGTGAAGTGTAAGAAGACTTCATTTCTTCTCTTCTTTTTCATGATCTAATTCATGTTTGATCCATGGTTCCTCTTAATCAAGCTTAGTATACTAATTTCTATATATTTTGTTTTGTATTTGAGAAGCCCTTGCTGGTGAAGGACTTGGAAAGAGAAGCAAAACAAGGAGCTTTTGAGGATCTTCAAGAGGTAAGAGGGAGATCCATCTCACCAACCAAGTATGGTGGTGAGAGATGGTCTTATATTTGATGGATGGTGAATCCATGTGAGGATTCATATCCATGGTCTTGTAATTTATTTGTGGGTGTTTATGTGTTTTAATTATTTGCATATGCTTCATATGTTATGCATGATTTTATGGCTTTGATGGTATGCTTATATTATGCATGATGAGTATATGGCATGCTTATAGTATTTATGATAAAATATGTATGTGTATGCCATGATGTGTTGATGGAAAGGAAATCAATTTTTGGCTCCAATAGCCAATGAAGGGCTACGGTTTTGATGCCCATAATTAGAGTTTCATGTTGAAATTTTTCAAGAACAAGGAAATTGATTTGTTTAATGAAAATTATGAAGTGGAGAAAAATAAATTTTCTTGGTTCTAAAGGCTATGGAATTTTCGGCCAAGACACCTCAACATAGGTGTTTATAACTTAATATTTTCATGGAAGAATAAAATTGGATTGATTTGAAAAGCATGAAAAATGAACAAAGGGTTTGTTTTTTAAGAGAACAAGAACACGATTTTTGAGGAATTTTTATTGATTTATTTTGTGTACAAAGATCCTAAGTATTTTTCTAAACATGAGTTTTAAATGAAACGGGCAATGTTGATTTTAAGGATTTGCAAAGAAAGTGAAAAAGGATTTGTAAAGAACGTGAAAATGGATTTGCAAAGAAAGTGAAAAATGAAAATGAACAAATGACTTGATTTCAAAGACCAAGTGTTCACGGTTTTTGTAAAGGATTTTTAATGGTTTTGTTTGTGTAAAACCATATCAATTTAGAAGGAAAAATATTTGATGGTTTCAATAGTCATGTCCACGTTTTTGAAGGCTTTTAATGCCTTGATTTTTATGAACAAAGTGATTTTCAAAGTGGAAACGTAACTTGATTTAATACAAGGAATTTGGAAAGGAAATCAGAGCATTTTAATCACTTGAGAAATTGAATTTTGTAAACGAAAGACAAAGAAAGGTTAAAAATGTTTTCGAACTTCAATTTATTTTGAAGAAGGTTGTGTTTGAAAAATGATTTGAGAAAAATGAACAATATAATGGTATTTTGAAAATTTACTAATGTATAACTTATTTTCGAGTTTTGAAATACGTTAGAAAATGTTAAGTTTTGAAATATTGATTTATATCAATGGAAAAGTGATTTTTGTGGATTATATTTTGGAAAAGGATTTCTTGAGTAAAGAAATGTGGAAAAAGATTTTCTTGAGTAAGAAAATGTGAAAAATGAAATACAAAGTCATATTATTTTGAGAAAGGTTGAAAAGGAATTTTTGAAGGTTAAGAAATATTTTCTGTAATGAAATGGTGATGAAAAATGTTTTACATATCTTAAAAATGTGATTTTTAAGCTACGCAATTTGAAAAATGTGTTGAAAATGATATTGATTTATTTAAGTCCAAAATAATGTTTGGAATATTGAGGAACATTTTACATGATTGTAAAATGTCGAAAAAATTTTACGTATCTTAAAAATGATTTGAAATACAGTAAAATATTTCTACGCGATTTGAAAAATGTTTAAATATTTCTATGCGATTTGGAAAGCGTTTAAATATTTTACGCGACTGAAATATTGTTGAAAAATCACTACGTGATTTGAATAATGAGAGAATATTTTTACGTGATTTCGAAAATGGTGGAAAACTACTATGAGATTTAGAAAGTGTTTTAAATATTTTGAGAATGATGGAAAATGATTTACGCGACTTAAAAGAATGATTTTTAAGTTACGCGATTTTGAAAACGGTGGAAAATCGTTACGCGATTTGAGAAACGTATATTTTTATGCGATTGAGAAAAATGTTGAAAAATTAAATACGTGATTTAAAAGTGCAACAGAAGAGTTGCAGCATTTTGAAAACATAACAGAAATGTTACAAAATTTTGTAAACGTAACAGTAGTGTTACGGTATTGTGAAAACGTAATAAAAACGTTTTGGAATTTTAAAAACGTAACAAAAGTGTTACGATATTGTGAAAATATAAAAGAAGTGTTATGGTATTGTGAAAATATAACAGAAACGTTTTTGAATTGTGAAAATGTAACAAAAATGTTACACGATTTTGAAAATATGGCAAAAGTGTTTTATGACTATAAAAACATGATAATATGATGATTACTACCAAAACAGTGTATGAACACTATGTGAGAAAATGACGAGTTTTGCCTACGATTGGCTTTTGCTGCATTTTATATGCATTGGAAAGAGATGCCTGTATTTGGTATTTGGGGCACTTTACGTATTGGAAAAATATGCGTTGAAGCATATAATTTAAATTGAACAAATGAAATTGAAAAGTATGGCCCTTGTGGTTGGACTTGCATTGAGATATTAGTGCATTGTATAAAATATATTTTGAAAAATTATGAGTTAAACCTGTGATTGGTATCCTATCTATGATTTGGTATTTGGTGCATTATACATGCATTGGAATGGTCCGATGGACTGGATAAGAATAATTGCCTAGGAGAAACGTACACCTCTTGAGTGGGTGCGATATGCGTAGTGCAGGTGATGTGTGTGAAACAACATCATGTTTTCTTCTTGTTTTGCATGCATTCTTATGCATTTTAGGCATTTTAGTTTCCTTTTTTATTTGTTTTTCCCTTTAGTTCGGATAACTGCAGTGTTTTTGGTGTTGTTGTGCAGGATTGATGCTTAATTGGCCTTGAAATGGATGGAAAGCTTGCACAATTGAAGTTGGAGCTTAAAGGGTAGCAATTTGGGACAAAAAGCTCACTCTAGAGGGTACCACGGCCTGCCCATGGACTAAAACATGACCATGGATCGAGCAGCTGCATGAAAAAGCAAAAGGGAAAGTCCAGAGAAGACCACGGCATGGCCGTGGACTGAACCGCAGCTGTGGTTGTCAAACAGAGACAACCACAGCCTGGCCGTGGAATGAACCACAGCCGTGGTTCGGGGTGCGTGTTAGCTATTTAAGTCCGTTTTCCTCTTTTCTGATGAGCTGAGACTAGTTTTAACCCATGGGGTATATATAGATGTTATGAAGACAACATTAGGATTCCAATTTGGTTTTGGAGAAGGCACATAGGAGGCTCTTGATCTTCATCTTCCTCTCTTCTCTCTTGGATTACGGGTTTGGATGTTCTTGAAGTTGAATTTCTGGTTTCTTCTTCTCCATGTCTGAGTAGTTCCTTTTGTTTATAGGATTGGGCAATGCCCTTTGATACATTGATGATGATTAATTGATATTGTTTACCCCTTTTATTAATCTTGAATGTTGTTGATTCGATCCTTATTGTGATTATTCATGTGAATTTGCTGGCCACTTATTTGCATCTCATAGATATCTAGGGACGTACTGAAAGGTGAACCTAGGTGTTGGAACCATAAGAATTGAACTTAAGGTCTAAATCACGCGAGTAGGTTTAGCCTTTCAAGGATTAATGAATTACCAAAAAGCGTAATAGGTTCAATTTAGATTCAATTACCACGAGAGTAAGAATTGGTTTAATTGGGTACGGTTCTTGTATCTTGAGAGGGAACATTAACTAATTTAGGGTAATTCACCTTCAATTGAATTTCAAGTGTTAATAAGAGGATTGTCAATTAGGAGTCTTGTGTCATTGTGGTTAACCCCAATCCTGGAAGCTTTCTTGAATTTGAAAACCTTTCCTTAACAATTGTTATTTTTGTTCTCAATTTGCATTTTGATATTCATTTATTTAATTGCTTGGTTACTACGTTCTTGTTAATCAACAATTATATTCCCTTTTGTTTAATTTAATTGAATTAATTAATTAATTGGTATTCATAGACATAGTCCCTGTGGATTCGATCTTTTTATTACTTGACGACGAAACTATACACTTCCGGATTTCATGCATCAAGTTTTTGGCTCTGTTGTTGGGGAATTGTGTTTTTCTTGAATATCAGTTAATTTTTTATTTAATTATTTTAAACCTTTTTACTACGTTCTTGGTTTCTCTTTGACTCTCTGCAGGTAATTTCTCTTGTTTATGCGAAGTACTAGATGTTCTGGGACTCTTATTGAAGCAGATCCTGAAATTGAAAGAACTTTTCATAGAAGGAGAAGACAACGAGAGGAAAGAGCAAGAGAAATACTTGAACCAACGCTTGTCATGGCTGCACCTGCTGATAATAGACCTCTCAAAGAGTATGCAGTCCCTAATGCTCAGGGTTTGCATTCTGGAATTGCTCGGCCAGACATTGAAGCTAGACAGTTCACCATACCACCTGCTTTACTCTCTATGATAAGGCAGAACCAGTTTGGAGGATTGCCATCAGAGGACCCAAACGATCATGTGGATATGTTCTTGGAATTCTGTGAGACCCTCAAGATTGAAGGTGCCTCTGTTGATGCTATTCGCCTTCGCCTATTTCCATTATCATTGAGAGATAGAGCTAGGGCTTGGTTGAAGTCAGCTCCCGCTGAGACCATCACTTCTTGGGACCAATTAGAGCAAGCTTTCCTGAACAAATTCTTTCCACCATCCAAGACTGCTCATCTGAGGACCCAAATCACGAGTTTTGTTCAGAAAGATGGTGAATCATTGTCGGAAGCTTGGGATAGATATAAGGCTTTGCTGGAAGCCTGCCCACACCATGGGTTAGAAAAATGGTTGATCGTCCACACCTTCTATAATAGGCTAGAATATTCTTCGAAGGTGTCTCTAGACTTCACAGCTGGTGGAGCTTTGATGAACAGAAGACTGATAGAAGCTTATGAGATCATTGAGAGTGTTGCCACAAATCATCACCAATGGGCAAATAAAAGAGGTAATAACCCAAGAAAACTCTTGGGAGGTAAGTTTGAGGTAGACGGGGTTGATTTAATTATGTCAAAATTTGATTCTTTGAATAAACGTTTTGACATGCTTGAAAAAGCTCATGTTAATGCCATAGGTGCTTCTAACAATTTTTGTGAGATTTGTGGAGCACAGGGACACATAGGTGCTGAATGCCAAGTTGGAATTGGCTCCTCACAAGGTGCTCCAGTGGAGCAAGTGGAATCATGCCACAATTTCCATGACTTCAACCAAAAGGGGAGGAATGATCCATATTCTCAAACTTACAACCCTGGTTGGAAGTCACATCCTAACTTCTCCTACCGGAATAGTTAATACCAAGCAGGGCAAGGTAGTGCTAAACCCTCTTCTAGATTCCAACAGGTACAAAACTCTAAACTTGAGTCTCTTCTTAAGAATTTTGTTGAGAGTCAATCTAAGCAAAATGAGAAGTTTAGGCAACATGGACAAGTTATGACTGAGGCCATTAGAGAGTTGTCATCTAAGGTTGAAAATTTGGCCATTCATAATAAGTTGTTAGAAACTCAGATTACCCAACTTGCAGGCACTTCACACAGGCAACAAGGTAAGTTTCCTGGTCAGCCTGAAATGAATCCAGGTAATGAACACTACATGGTTGTTACTTTGAGAAGTGGTAAGAAATTAGAGGATCCCAAGGATAAGGAGGTGAGTGACAAAGATGAGGGGAATGAGGAAAAAGACACTAAGACACAACCCTTAGAGGAAGAGGAAACTAACGAAAAGGTGTCTAAGTATGTTCGCCCGGAACCATACTAACCCCCTGTGCCATTCCCTCAAAGATTGGCCAAGGCCAAGCTAGATATGCAATTTGGGAAGTTCCTAGAGGTCCTTAAGAAATTGTACATTAATGTACCCTTCACTGAGGCGTTGAAACAAATGCCTACCTATGCTAAATTTCTTAAGGACATTTTGTCTAATAAAAGAAAACTTGAGGAATATGAGACCGTAGCTCTAACTGAGGAGTGTAGTGCTTTAATTCAAAATAAATTGCCTCCTAAGCTAAAAGATCCAGGTAGCTTCTCTATTCCTTGCTTGATTGGTAACACAAATTTTGATAAAGCTTTGTTTGACTTGGGGGCTAGTGTCAGTCTTATACCCCTTTCTGTGTGCAAGAAGTTGGAGGTGGGTGAGCTGAAACCCACAACTATTTCACTTCAGTTGGTGGATCGGTCCGTCAAGTACCCTGTAGGCATCTTGGAGGATGTTCCTATTAGAGTGGGTAAGTTTTTTATACTCGTTGATTTTGTTGTGCTTGACATGGAAGCAGATGCTAAAATGCCGCTCATACTTGGGCGACCATTCCTTACCACTGGAAGGGCAATTATTGATGTCCACGAAGGGAAATTGACTTTGCGATTGAATGATGAAGAAGTAGTTTTTAATGTCTTTAATTTTGAAAAAAATCCTAATTCATGTAATCGCATAGATGCTACTGATCTTGTGGACAGAGTTGTACTTTCAGATATGCAAGAATCTGTGACTCATGCTATGTTAGAGGAGACCTTGCCCAAGGTTGCTTCCAAGTTCAAGAAGGTCAAGCCCTGCAAGAAAGGACCAAAGAAGTGGGATGACAAATATGTCAAGAAGCATGAATTTAAACCAGGGGATAAAGTTCTTGTTGATAACTCGCTTCTACGTTTCTATCTAGGTAAGTTGTGGTCGAAATGGTCTGGACCATATGAGATTGTTCGAGTCTTATCCTATGGTGTGCTTAAGGTGAAAATAGAAGGCTAGAAGACATTTATGATAAACGGCCAGAGAGTGCAACACTAGGAAGAAGGAGTGGGAACTGAGTACCACTCCATTGACATCACCTGAGCATAGAACCAGCTCATAGTCAAGCTAATGACTATAACTTAGCGCTTCTTGGGAGGCAATCCAAAATTTTCTCTCTTTTCTTTATTTTCTTATTTTTATTGACTAACACTTTTCTATTTTTTTTTCGTAGTTAGCTAATGTTGAGTCGGCTTTGGTGCCTCCCTGAGTTCGGAGCCTTTGTAGGGGGATGTATATAGCTGTCGGCCGCAAAAAAAAAAAAGGTTTTAGACCGGATGTTCGAGTTCATGGCTACACGCCTCCCTTTTCCACCACCGCAGTGAGTTCTTTTCATTTTTTCCTTCCATTGTTTTAGATTTTTACATTGGGGACAATGTAAGGTCTAAGCTTGGGGGGGTATTTTTCATTTTTATTTTTATGTTCATTATCATGCATTCCCATGTCTCATTTTGCATTACATCTTCTTATTGCATTTTCACACCATCATTTCTCTCAGCTTTTTGGTTGAACTTTGTGCCCCTCTCTTTTGAGGATTTCGAAATGATATTGATTTGGAACCCAATTTGTTGATTCTTGTGGTAGGCAACAGGCATTGTCTTTAATTGATAGTGGAGGTGATTTCTTGATAGTTGATAATTAGCATATGTTCTCTGAATTTGTGCTTCTCATTGATTTTTGAACCTCTAAAAGTAAGTTTTGAGCCTGTATGGGATTTATGCACTATATGATTTTTCATCCCATTCTTTGTGTTGAGTGGTCATTCCTCATTGATTTTGTGTTCTAGAACTTGATTTGAAACCATTTTGAGGCGAAATCTTGGTTTGCATGCTTGAATGTGATTAAGGCATCTTAGGTATTTTTCTGGCCTTCTAAATTTGTTACACTTACATCCACTAGTTGCCCATTTGAGCCTATTGTATAATTGTTTTCTTGATGCCTATGATGATACATTATCGGTGATCATTTAGAATATTGAATGGAGCAAATTGAGTTTGAATGTTGTATTAGTAATCATGTGTTTTGAAAATGAAGTCTCTCCCTTTAAAAAAAAAAAGGGAAAGAAAATGAAAGAAAAGCATGAGATGAAAGCTTGAAAAGAAAGGAAGAAAATGTGGAATTATACCTTGATTGAAAAATGTCTTTGCTCCATGTTTGTTCTATTGGGTTCTTGTGCTTGTTGAAAACATTGTTAGCCCTTTGTGCATTCCTTCCTTTCTTTATCCTTCCTGACATCATTCCCATGACCCCATTATAACCCTTGAAAGACCTTTTGATTCTTGCATGCATGCTGATTATTAGTGAAAATTTGGTTTCTTATCAAGCTTATGGAAGTGCTTTTTCTAAGAGGAATTTTGAGGGAATTGTCTTCACCCTTAAACACTTTGAGTGTGGTTAGCAGTGTGAACTTAATTCTGTGAGGATGCATGGTTTCTGAGAACTTAGCCTCTAATTGGACTTGATTTTGATTACCTCTCTGCTTCTTAGTTTGCCTTTGCCTATTGCTTGGTCGGATGTTTCCTCGAGTTCCTCATTCATTATTGTCTTTTGATCCCACTCCTTAGTTTGGTCTTAGTTATTGCTTGGGGACAAGCAAAATCTTAAGCTTGGGGGTATTTGATATGTGTGAAATAACATCATGTTTCGTTCTTGTTTTGCATGCATTCTTATGCATTTTAGGCAATTTAGTTTCCTTTTTTATTTATTTTTCCCTTTAGTTCGGATAACTGCAGTGTTTTTGGTGTTGTTGTGCAGGATTGGTGCTTAATTGGCCTTGAAATGGATGGAAAGCTTGCACAATTGAAGTTGGAGCTTAAAGGGTAGCAATTTGGGACAAAAAGCTCACTCCAGAGGGTTCCACGACCATGGATCGAGCAGCTGCGTGAAAAAGCAAAAAGGGAAGTCCAGAGAAGACCATGGCATGGCCGTGGACTGAGCCACGGCCGTGGTTGTAAAACAGAGACAACCACGGCCTGGCCATGGAATGAACCACGGTCGTGGTTCGGGGTGCGTGTCAGCTGTTTAAGTCCGTTTTTCTCTTTTCTGATGGGCTGAGACCAGTTTTAACCCATGAGGTATATATAGATGTTCTGAAGATAACATTAGGGTTCCATTTTGGTTTTGGAGAAGGCACATAGGAGGCTCTTGATCTTCATCTTCCTCTCTTCTCTCTTGGATTACGGGTTTGGATGTTCTTGAAGTTGAATTTCTGGTTTCTTCTTCTCCATGTCTGAGTAGTTCCTTTTGTTTCTAGGATTGGGCAATGCCCTTTGATACATTGATGATGATTAATTGATATTGTTTACTCTTTTTATTAATCTTAAATGTTGTTGATTCGTTCCTTATTGTGATTATTCATGTGAATTTGCTGGCCACTTATTTGCATCTCATAGATATCTAGGGACGTATTGAAAGGTGAACCTAGGTGTTGGAACCATAAGAATTGAACTTAAGGTCTAAATCACGAGAGTAGGTTTAGCCTTTCGAGGATTAATGAATTACCAAAAAGTGTAATGGGTTCAATTTAGATTCAATTACCACACGAGTAGGAATTGGTGTAATTGGGCACGATTCTTGTATCTTGAGAGGGAACATTAACTAATTTAGGGTAATTCACCTTCAATTGAATTTCAAGTGTTAATAAGAGGATTGTCAATTAGGATTCTTGTATCATTGTGGTTAACCCCAATCCTGGAAGCTTTCTTGAATCTGAAAACCTTTCCTTAACAATTGCTATTTTTGTTCTCAATTTGCATTTTGATATTCATTTATTTAATTGTTTGGTTACTACGTTCTTGTTAATCAACAATTATATTCCAATTTGTTTAATTGAATTGAATTAATTAATTAATTGGTATTCATAGACATAGTCCCTATGGATTCGATCTTTTTATTACTTGACGACGAAACCGTACACTTGCGGATTTCTCGCATCAGTAGGTCACTCGTTGACCTTGGGGGCATCGGGGTGCGGGTTGCCTACAGTGGGCAGTGAGTCGCTCTACTGTAACTGTGGGTTAGACTGACGCGATACACTGATGATCCTGACCGAGACACTATTCTTATTCAAGATCTGATAAAGACTGTCGTGTATATGCTAGATGTGCAAAATCAAAATGAGGATTATAGTACGTGGTCTGAGGCATATGGTACCGACAGATCTTTTCGATCATTTCTCCGACCTGAGTTTAGCTCCATGGAGTAGGAAATCGAGTCTTGTACATATGCATAATCTGAACATTTATATCTATGTGATATATTAATTGAGGAATATTGGCTATGACAATTGTTTTGAATACTTGGATGATGATAATGATAATGTTGAGGGCATTATCATAATTATTATTTATGATAATTGAACTGATAAATGACTGGATGATGATAGTTGATTAATGTTGATGGCATGATCATAATTGTGGTATAATCTATCTGTATGATATGCTGCTTGTGTTATCTCTGTGCTGCCATGTTGGTATTGGTGTAGGTGATCTCACCTCTTTGTTATGTTGTTTTGCTGTGTCTGTATTGTTACAATTATACAATAGAAGGAATGAGTTATCTTAGACATAACGGGTGGTAGATACTCAAAGATTGATGAGAACATTGAAAAGTGGCTGTCTCCAGTTCGAATATGTGCCGAGTAGACAAGGAGTAGAGTTCTGATGCATCAAGTTGATACAAGAGAAGGAACGAGTATGTAAAGATTTAATGTTAGTGTTATACCGTACTATTAAGTAGAACCTATCATGGGGTTACTACTGTAAAAAAAAAAAGAGTTGGTAAATTTTATATTTCTCTTTAAATTGTTAAATGGAGCAATTGGGTCAATGTTGTATATGAATCTGTTTCAATATATTTTTTTCGTATTACTTATAAATTTCAGTAAGTTTACGTTTCAACAAGAAAGAAATTTTAAAACCCATCTTTTATAACTCAAACTTTGTGCGAACTTCTTTCAGATTTTGAGTCGGGAGTCAAACATGTGATGCCCTAGGGATAGTGTTATAGGAAATCCATCTGAGGATTTGTTCACCTTGTAGTGTAAATTAATTGTTTGTGTTTGCTTTGGCTATGAGCTTTTATGATTTATGCTTGTTTTGTGGCATGTGATTTTATTGCTTTGGTATATGCTTGAACCTGTTAGAATAGATTATTGATGATTGATGTATGTAGTAGGATGTGATTCATGTTAGAAAGGAAACAATTTTTGGTCTCCAATGGACCATGAGGCTCACGGCCTCCATGCCCCAAAATGGGTATACCAAGTTAAAATTATTTTATGAATAATGAAGGAAGTAAGGAAAAGAAATTAAAAGAAATTTTGGTTCCAAGGATCACTTGACTCACGACCATGAGGCTTAATTTGGATAACCTAGTGCAAAAATGATTTATTCATGGTAAACTTAGTTGATTAAGTGAAACGAAATAAATGAAAGTTTTATACAATTGAAACAGGCAATAAATAAATTTTATTATTTCCCAAATGATGATTTTCGGCAATAATGTTAGAAATTAGGATTTTAAAGTGAAGTAGTAACTTAAGGTATTTTGTTATAAAGGATTGTTAGTGAAATAAATGGAAAAGATTTTATTAAATTAAAGTAATATAGATTTTAAGAAAAATGATAGAAAATATTATTTAGATGTGTTTTATTAAGAAAAATGAGAATTTGAAGTCCAAATTATGTTTTAAACTTAGAAAGTTTCAAAATTAAATTTAGAGCATCAAGAAATATTTTATACTGTGAAAAATAGTAGAAAAACCCTACGCATTTCAAAAATGTGGATTTTTGAACTATATAATTTAGAAAACATCAAAATATTTTTACGCGATTGAGAAAATGTTGAAAAATATTTACACGATTTGAAAACGCGACAGAAATGTTGCGCGATTATGAAAATGCGATAAAATGGCTATGCGATTAAAAATACAGTAGGATTACTGTTAGGCCAACGTACTGCACCCAGATTTATGAGTTGTGACTTTGGCCTGTAATTGGCTTGTATGCATCAATCATGCATTATGATAGTCCGGTGGACTATGTTAAGGCTGGTGGCCTAGGAGTTGAATTACACCTTAGTGCGGGTGCGATAGGTATAATGTAGGTCACTTGTTGACCTTGGGGGCATCGGGGTGCAAGTTTTCCACAATGAGCAGTTGGTAGCCCCACTGTACTGTGGATCAGACCGATACAATGTACTGGCGATCCGACCGAGACATTAATCTTAATCAAGATCTGGCGTAGACTGTCTTGTATAATGCCTGATGTGCACAATTGATGAAAATTATAGCACTTGGTCTGAGGCGGCCGAGATACAGACAAATCTTCTAGATCATTCTCTCCAACTTGTGTTTAGCTGTAACATCCCGAAAATTTATAACTTTAGGATGAATAGTCATTTAATAATATTTACAATTTTTGTGAATTTTTTTGGAATTTTTTCAGAAACGTCGAATATTTTAATATATTCCTCGTTTTACATGTGCACTGAGCGGAGCTGAGAAAATTGAATATTTTCCAGAGAACCTTGATCTGTGGAAACGTCGACGGGAGATCTTACTAAACTCAAGGCCAGACACGGTTTACGAGGTTTTACATTTTTTAAGAAATTTTATCTAATAAAGTAATTAATCGTTGTATAGATCTTATCCGTTGGACAATTAATACTGATTTCTGTCAATTGTAACAATTGTCCATTAGATAATAACATATGTTAAAAATCCTTATCACACTATCCAAAAATCTACCTGTGTCTAATCCATTAGCTTTATTTTCAAAATAAAGATAAAGTTAATTCAAAACTCATTATAGGAAGCTTCCAAGAAGTTTCCTTATTAACATATTTCTCTCTCTCCCCTCTCCACTCTTCTCCACGGTAGAGGCCATTTGGGGGCCTAAATATTCAGATTCCCATTTATCACATTTTCTCTTCTTCATTTCTCTCTTCTTCTTCCTCCTCCACCGTACACCCACTTCCTAGAGACAATCTCCATAGTTTGCTTCACCATCACATTTCTAGCTTTCTTACACTATTCCAAGACCATCCTCCTTGGTGGTCATCCTTTGGTTCTACTTTTTCTTTTTCTTCTTCTTCTTTTTCTTCCATTTTCCACCATTGAAGCTAAATCTTGGAGCTTTAAGGTAAAGCCTTCAACTTTCTTCTAGTTTCTTCTCATTTTCATTTTCCTTGGTCACCTAGCTCACCAAGAACCTTTTTTTCCATGGTTTGAGTGGACATTGTTGAAGTCACTCACATTAGTGTTTTCTTGAAGGAGGAAAACGAAAATCAAGGGCAAAAAGGGGTAGCACCATTGTGTTGTCTTCCAAATAGGTAAGAGGGAGATGATCCTCTTCAACCAATCATGGTAGTAAGGAAATGTCTTGTGTATTGTGTTAATGAGGGAATCCTTGTTGGATTACTCTCTTTGTTATATTATGTTATTTCCATGATTTTGTAGTTGTTTGATTTGTATGAATATATGGATTTGCATTATGTGTTTTGATGATTATGAACCTATTAATTGTTATTTTGTATCTTGATGACATGAATCATATTTTGGATTGTTGGAAAATGACTGAAAAACTTTGATAATGCATAGGTCAAGGTTCTGCCGAAATGAATTCTACAGAACCCTTGCTAATGCACTAGCGCCCAAGTGCTGTGCATAAAGCGCCTAGGCACTCTCTGCCCATAAAATTTTCCCTGTAACACAGCTTGGTGAGCGCTCAGGCGCTTCGTGTATAGCGCCTAGGTGCTCAACCAGCGCTCAAGCGCTTCAGATGTGGCGCCTAGGCGCCCATAGCAGAACTAGCTAGGTATCTGTGAAAGGATGCTAAGAATTCAATATGAAGATATTACAACCAAAAATAAAGTAAAGGACTTGATTTATTAAGAGAATTTCCTCTAGAGAGGGGGATTTTATATGAATGAATAATCTAAAGTGAAATTCCATAATGAACCTTCAGAAGTGCTTTACCACTTGAGAACTTAACGCTATGTTATTTTGAGTCCATGAATGGGACTAGGGAATTATGGATGTCTAAGTTGTATGAATCGTGACATGTACGAATGAGTATATTATTGATAAATACACATGAATATTGTTGGTGTTTCTCATGGACACAATGTGGTATTTTATGGATAAGTACATTATTGATGAATGCATATGATATGCAATGTTTATCAGGAACATATCATTGATAAATATACATGATTGTGCATGGAGTCAACATGCATTAGACATTTTCTCAGTCGATGACTGTTAAAGGGCTGGATGAGCCTATGATTATGAATTGAGTTAACATATTGAATAATTTGCTCAGTCTATGACTGTTAAAAGGCTGGATGAGCCTATGATTATGCATTGAATCAGTATGCATTGAATAAATTGCTCAGTCGATGACTGTTAAAATAATATTTGCTCAATCGATGACTGTTAAAAGGCTATATGAGCCTATGAACGAGAATTGGATAGTGTGGTCTATGATGGATCTCTGGGTGCGTCAGGGTGCGGTGATCCCTCTGGTGATGATGATATCACATTGAAAATTACCTTTGGCCGGAAAGTCGATTGCAACGCACTGACGAGGAACCGACAAGCACTATTCTTTTCGTGGTCCGGCATAAACTATTTAGGGGGACGGAGACTATCAGAACATTCATGTTTGAAATAGAAAATCTTGGTACTAAGTGCACATGCATTGTGAGTTGGCATTATGAGTTGGCATTGTGAGTCTGCATATCATATGGTACTCTTTTATATGATGATTATACTATTGTGATTTTGATGCCATGATTATCTAAAATGTTTTAATTGTTCATCATCCGAGACTCTATGTCTATGGACTGCTTGGGGTATTATTGATGTTTACTTGTTACTGTTGATTCTTACTGCTATGTGTTGTTATCCTGCTCTTACTGTTCATTCTATTGTCACTATTGATGAATATATATGTTGAGATGCTATATCGGTGCTCTGCGCCGTTCTGTTTCTTTACTGCAATAATTGGTAATGAAAGATAGGTGTCTCACCTCTTTCCTGTATTTTTGTATTTTGTTTTATATTCGTATTTGATAAAAGATCGTGAAAAAGATGAAGACACCTTGGTTGATTGGAATGGAAGTCTGGACAAGATTTCTTCGGCTACGTACGAGTGCAGCTGCGTGGAGGCATTGATGCCTGGCTGGTTGACTGGGACTCCGAGCATCGTATATGTGTATGGGGTTGCGGCTTTGTCTGCTAGTAGTAACTACCCCAGGGTCACTATTTTTCCCCTTTAATGTTTCAGTTCCCGCTGTATTTTATTTGACTCTGTAATTATTATATTCTATGTTATCAGTGATTTGTATTAAGGATGACCATAAAATATATATATGAAAAAAAATGATTTTATTTTAGTGGTTGTGTATAACCTGATTGGGTACTAATTATATTTCATTCGAGGCTAGTATTTCTAACTATGCACAATGTTAATAAATAATTTTGAATTCTACTGTGGTTGAGACTGTGACACGCCTGGATTTAGTAACTGTGGTGTAATGACGATTATGCCACGGTTGTTATATTTAGATGCGTTACACATTAGGTGGTATCAGAGTAGTTCATCCTGTTGAGCCGGGGTATGGACTTGCTATGTTTAGGCATGTTAGAATTTTGTATGTTGTGCACTTCTTTGTCTCTTAATTGAGATGATGGGAAAGGAATGCATGGCTTGCCATAGGTTAAATGTTAGTAGCTACTGTTATACAGTTGCATGATATTGAGGACTGGCCTACTCAATATGTAATGTTCTATGTGTACAGGAAACTATGACTTCACCTAGGTGTACTGTATTAGGAGAATAGGAATTCTTTAGTAAGGAGATCAAAAGGTTTTGGAAAACCGATCTTCTGGAGAAAAGGAATGGTGGGTGTAAGTTTGGTTTGAGAAGCTGTTTGGGGGTTAACGACGTGCAAGGGGTTACGCCATCGAAGGCAGAAGGAAGAAGTTCGAGCTGGAGATTGTTAGGATTCGTGAATTGAACTTGTCTTATTTGAATTGTGTGATTTTGTGTGTGTAGTTTCCGAAAGGAGACAATGTTGTTTGAAATAATTATGTTTGTTTTGTTGTGTTATGTTTTGTCCGTCTTCGAAGAAAGTCAATGGCTCGTGGTAGACGTACGCATGTGAGCGCAGGACAAGACAATAGGAGTATGGCTGCGACTGTAGAAGAAAGGCAAATGATAGTTGAGGTGACAACTCACCAAGATCAGAGGGCTACACAACAACGAGAATTGGAAATTTAGGTTCAGAATCTATTGGAGGAAAATCGGATTTGGGGCAACCATGGACTGCCTAGATTCCAAATGAGGAACAATAGAAAGGCTACTCAGTTTAAACGGAAACCATATTCACTGGTATCAAGGAAACAACAATAATACCCAACTCCTGGAGAAAGTGCTAGTGGTGGTAGATCCAGATAGACCCCGACATCTTTGCCAAGATGTATGAAATGCGAAAAGAAACATTTCACGAGGGAATGCAAGATCAAAGGGATAATCTGTTTTAAAGAAAGCCTGGACACGTCTCCCGCAACTGCAACCAAGCAAAGGCAAATTCTTCAGTCAATGCTGTAAGGGCTGTGGAACCACAAGCAGAAGCCAGAACTTATACCCTGGGAGGTGCTGAGACCTCTAAATTTGGAGATTTAAACAATGGAAGTTATGCCTCAAATGATGATCCCGTAATCGTGCTTTATAATTCTGGGGGTAACCCCTCCTTTTACAATTTGTAATTGTATGGATCATTTGGATTCATCTGTATCTTTCTTATCTTTGACTTAAGTTGTTTCCATTTTTGTTACTAAGACTTGTCGTTGGCACCTAAGTTTATGTAATCTATTTTATTTCTACTAAAGATTGAATCTTTCATTGATCTATCTTGCTTACCTAAAATCATATCTATCAGAGTTCATGATTCTAGAAATTGATTGGTCATTTCCTGGTTATTATCTGCTAGAGTGTTCTGATCAACACCTTAGTGATTTTTGAAACTAAGGCTTTTGAATTCGTAACGGCCAATAAGGTTGGAGCTTTGTGAAGGAAAGGAGCCTGAAAATACACGTTAATGTCTTCCGTAGAGGACCAAGAGTAAGGATAATATAAATGTCACCCTTGTAGACAAAGAGTTTCGCACGATGAGCCATAATGTTGGCAGCTAAGGAAAAGACTGGAACTACTCGAGGGGATGAGGACTGTCACAAAATGAACAAGACTACGATCAAGGATGAATGTTCTCGGAGAAAGATGAACAATTCGATGGATCAACAATGAAGGAATCATGGTTTTCTCCAAGATAGATGTATATTTTGGTCATTTCTAAATTCGTGGGGATTTAAGGATGTTCTCCAAAATGGTATTTCGAATGCACTATGGACATTATGGATATCTCGTAATGCCGTTTGGAGTAATAGATGCTCCTATTGTATTCATAGATAACGTGAATTGGATCTTCCATCCTTACCTAGAACAGAATTGTCATTGTCATCAATGATGACATTCTGATCTATTCTCGAACATATGGAGAGACACGTTGGACACCTCGGTATAATTTTCCAGACCTTGAAGGAAAAGAAGTGAATGCCAAGGTATCAGAGTATGAATTCTCGTTTGAGGAGGTTCAGTTTTGGATTATGAGATCCCAAATGGAGGAATTGTTATGGATTCACGAAAGATTGAAGCAATTCTTCAAAAGAAAGACTGGAGACCGTAAAGGAGATTCATAGCTGGTGGGATTAGTTAGTTGTTATTGAAGGAGTATCGGTGGATTCTCCAAGATAGTAGGACATCTTACTCAACTTACAAGAAGAGAATCAAAACTTTTATGGGATAACACACGTGAAGAAAGTTTTCCCAGGATTGAACATTCGAAGACTCGCCAGTTTTGGTCCTACCCGATTCTAATAAGAAAATTGAAGTGCTTTGTGATGCTTCACATCAAAGTCTAGGATGTGTATTCATGCAAAGTTGGGAAGTTGTGACTTATGCCTCGAGGTAGTTGAGGGTGCATTGAGAATTACCCAACACATGACTTGGAGTTAGCCGTAGTTGTATTTGCTCTAAGAATAAAGAGACATTTTCTGTATGGGACAATGTTCGATGCCTATAGCAATTGCAAGAGGCTGAAGTATCTGTTCGACAAAAAGGGAACCGGACATGAGACAGAGGAGGTTACTAGGAATTTTGAAAGAGCATGATTTCTAACTTTAGTGTCATCTCGAAAAAGTAAACGTCATGGCGGACACTTTGAATCAGAAACTACCTAATACCTTCATTATGATGGTTAAGAAGAAGGAATTAATGGAGTAATTCAAGGACGGGTGGTGGTCATCGGAATTGACACTGGATGAGGTATGTCTAGATATAGTCACTATTTTGAATGACCTACTGGGAAAGATCCAAGAGGAGTAGAAAAGTGACCAGTTTATACAAGACATGAAGGGACTATTAAAACAAGGCATGACATCAGGTTGCGGTGAAGGAATTCAATGGAATCCTGATGTTCACGAGTAAGGTTTGGGTGCCAGATGGGTCAGAACTTAAGAAGTTAATCTTTAATGGAGCTCATAGGAGTAAAGTGAGTATACACTCCTAAGCGACCAAGATATCTCAAGATCTAAAACAGAAGTAATGGTAACGAGGGATGAAGAGAGACGTTGCTAAATATATGTCATCTCGTCTAAGCTGCCAGTAAACTCACTCCTAAATTCTCCAGACTATATCAAATTCTTTTACAAATTGGTCCAGTAGCCTATAACTAGTTTTTGTCATCCTTCCTTTCTAAATCTTCATAATGTTTCCCCTGTGTCAAAATAGCGAAAGTATATCCCCGATTCAGTCATGTCATCAAACTAAACACGGTATAGTTTAGAGAAAGCCTGATCTATGAGAAGCTTCTTGTGAAGATGAAGGATACAAGAACAAAGCAACACGGAGATATAGAGATCACATTAGTAAGGGTGATCTGAATTGATGCGACCAGAAGCGCGATGTGAAAGTTGGAAGGCAAGATGAAGAAATTACATCCATGTTATTCTAAGGAATGAACATTTCGAGGATGAAATTTCTATTTAAAGGGGAGTGTTGTAACATTCCAAAAATTTATAACTTTAGGATGAATAGTCATTTAATAATATTTACAATTTTTGTGAATTTTTCTAGAATTTTTCCAGAAACATCGAATATTTTAATATATTCCTCGTTTTGCGTGTGCACTGAGCAAAGCCGAGAAAATTGAATATTTTCCCGAGAACCTTGATTTGTGGAAACGTCGACGGGGGATCTTACTAAACCCGAGACCAGACAAGGTTTACGAGGTTTCACATTTTTCAAGAAATTTTATCTAATAAAATAATTAATTGTTGTATAGATCTTATCCGCTAGACAATTAATACTGATTTTTGTCAATTGTAACAATTGTCCATTAGATAATAACATATGTTAAAAATCCTTATCACACTTTCCAAAAATCTACCTTGTGTCTAATCCATTAGCTTTATTTTCAAAATAAAGATAAAGTTAATTCAAAACTCATTATAGGAAGCTTCCAAGAAGTTTCCTTATTAACACATTTCTCTCTCTCCCCTCTCCACTCTTCTCCATGGCAAAGGCCATTTGGGGGCCTAAATATTCATATTCCCATTTATCACCTTTTCTCTTCTTCATTTCTCTCTTCTTCTTCCTCCTCCATCGTACACCCACTTCCTAGAGACAATCTCCATAGTTTGCTTCACCATCACATTTCTAGCTTTCTTACACTATTCCAAGACCATCCTCCTTGGTGGTCATCCTTTGGTTCTTCTTTTTCTTTTTTTTCTTCTTCTTTTTCTTCCATTTTCCACCATTGAAGCTAAAGCTTGGAGCTTTAAGGTAAAGCCTTCAACTTTCTTCTAGTTTCTTCTCATTTTCATTTTCCTTGGTCACCTAGCTGACCAAGAACCCATTTTTCCATGGTTTGAGTGGACATTGTTGAAGTCACTCACATTAGTGTTTTCTTGAAGGAGGAAAACGAAAATCAAGGGCAAAAAGGGGTAGCACCATTGTGTTGTCTTCCAAATAGGTAAGAGGGAGATAATCCTCTTCAACCAATCTTGGTAGTAAGGAAATGTTTTGTGTATTGTGTTGATGAGGGAATCCATGTTGGATTACTCTCTTTGTTATATTATGTTTATTTCCATGATTTTGTAGTTGTTTGACTTGTATGAATATATGGATTTGCATTGTGTGTTTTGATGATTATGAACCTATTGATTGTTATTTTGTATCTTGATGACATGAATCATATTTTGGATTGTTGGAAAATGACTGAAAAACTTTGATAATGGATGGGTCAAGATTTTACAGAAACGAATTCTACAGAACCCTTGCTAATGCACTAGCGCTCAGACGTTGCGCATAGAGTGCCTAGGCGCTCTCTGCCCATAAAATTTTCCCTGTAACGCGGCTTGGTGAGCGCTTAGGCGCTTCGTGTATAGCGCCTAGGTGCTCAACCAGCGCTCAGGCACTTCAGATGTGGCACCTAGGCACCCATAGCAGAACCAGCTAGGTATCTATGAAATGATGCTAAGATTTCAATATGAAGATATTACAACCAAAAATAAAGTAAAGGACTTGATTTATTAAGAGAATTTCCTCTAGAGAGGGGGATTTTATATGAATGAATAATCTAAAGTGAAATTCCATAATGAACCTTCAGAAGTGCTTTACCACTTGAGAACTTAACGCTATGTTATTTTGAGTCCATGAATGGGACTAGGGAATTATGGATGTCTAAGTTGTATGAATCGTGACATGTACGAATGAGTATATTATTGATAAATACACATGAATATTGTTGGTGTTTCTCATGGACACAATGTGGTATTTTATGGATAAGTACATTATTGATGAATGCATATGATATGCAATGTTTATCAGGAACATATCATTGATAAATATACATGATTGTGCATGGAGTCAACATGCATTAGACATTTTCTCAGTCGATGACTGTTAAAGGGCTGGATGAGCCTATGATTATGAATTGAGTTAACATATTGAATAATTTGCTCAGTCTATGACTGTTAAAAGGCTGGATGAGCCTATGATTATGAATTGAGTTAATGTATTGAACAATTTGCTCAGTCTATTACTGTTAAAAGGCTGGATGAGCCTATGATTATGCATTGAACAAATTGCTCAGTCGATGACTGTTAAAACAATATTTGCTCAGTCGATGACTGTTAAAAGGCTATATGAGCCTATGAATGAGAATTGGATAGTGTGGTCTATGATGGATATTTGGGTGCGTCAGGGTGCGGTGATCCCTCTGGTGATGATGATATCACATTAAAAAATACCTCTAGCCGGAAAGCCGATTGCAACGCACTGACGAGGAACTGATAAGCATTATTCTTTTCGTGGTCCAGCATAGACTGTTTAAGGGGGCAGTGACTATCGGAACATTCATGTTTGAAATAAAAAATCTTGGTACCAAGTGCACATGCATTGTGAGTCGGCATTGTGAGTCGGCATTATTTGTCGACATTGAGAGTCGGCATTGTGAGTCCGCATATCATATGGCACTCTTTTATATGATGATGATACTATTGTGATTTTGATGCCATGATTATCTAAAATGTTTTAATTGTTCATCATCCGAGACTCTATGTCTATGAACTGCTTGGGGTATTATTGATGTTTACTTATTGTTGTTGATTCTTACTACTATGCGTTGTTATCTTGCTCTTACTGTTCATTCTACTGTCACTATTGATCAATATATATGTTGAGATGTTATATGGGTGCTCTGCGCCGTTCTGTTTCCTTACTGCCATAATTGGTAATGAAAGATGGGTATCTCACCTCTTTCCTGTATTTTTGTATTTTGTTTTATATTCGTATTTGATAAAAGATCGTGAAAAAGATAAAGACACCTTGGTTGATTGGAATGGAAGTCTGGACAAGATTTCTTCAGCTACGTACGAGTGCAGTTGCGTGGAGGCATTGATGCCTGACTAGTTGACTGGGACTCCGAGCGTCGTATATGTGCATGGGGTTGCGGCTTTGTCTGCTAGTAGTACCTACCCCAGGGTCACTACTTTTCCCTTTTAGTGTTTCAGTTTCCGCTATATTTTATTTGACTCTGTAATTATTATATTCTATGTTATCAGTGATTTGTATTAAGGATGACCATAAAATATATATATGAAAAAAAATGATTTTATTTTAGTGGTTGTGTATAACATGATTGGGTACTAATTTTATTTCATTCGAGGCTCGTATTTCTAACTATGCACAATGTTAATAAATAATTTTGAAATCTACTGTGGTTGAGACTGTGACACGCCTGGATTTAGTAACTGTGGTGTAATAACGATTGTACCGCAGTTGTTATATTTAGGTGCGTTACATTAGCTCCATGTAGTAGGAAACTAGTTCATTATGCATGTGCATAGTTTGTCTACTTATTATTGTGGTAATTTATATATGTTAAGAATTGATTGATACTTGATGCCATGAGTATATTCATTATTTGCTATATCTGTATGACATTACTGTCATTTCTGTCTCTCTACTACTTTGTTGGTTTTGGTGTAGATGATCTCACCTCTTTGTATGTTATCCTTGTGTTGTATTTATGTTGGTAAAGAAGGTGAGGAAGGTGAGGAAGAACAGTATTCGTATTGTTTGTGTTGAATTCTGAGTTTATATGGCATCGGGACACGACCTGATTGGTTTTATGAGGGTACAATTTAATGATGGCATTAGTGCATGGAACTGTAATTGGGAAGCAGAGCATGTGATATACTGAGGAGATGCATTTGTGTTTATTAGCAGGACCCGACAGGAGGTCGTTGTTTTTACTTTTACTGTTAGGTTATGTTTAGAGTTTAACATGCCTCTTAGAGATCTCTGGGGTGATATCTATTATACCCCGATGGAGGACTCCGAGGTCTCATCCACTCGGACTCCTTTTTGTCCAGTCTTACCCCATCTGAGGTATTTGACTAATGAGGAATCTGAGGAGGAGGAGGATCCATGTAAGGACCTAACTCCTTAGGCATGAACTTGGGCCAGTCTATAGTTGCAGTAGTAGTTGTATATATTTATTTTGAGAACTTCAGTCTTGTGTCAAAGTTTATCACTAACTTATATTATGTACATGATCTATATTATTCAATAATGCTGTTAGACATTTTGATATTCGAGTAAGTTTACATTATAAGTAAAAAAAAATTTTATAACTCGTATTATTATATTAAATAAGAATAAATTATTTACAACTTGGGTATAGTTTAATAATAATTAGTTAGAAAATGTGATACTCTACGGTGGGTGTTGCACTTATAGTGTTGGAGACATTGCTCATAAGGAGTCTAGTTCGAGATGCTCAATGATCATAATAACTCAAGAGTGCTTGTTGATCAAGGGAAGCTGAACATGAAGCAGAATAGATGGATGGAGTTTTCAATGCTTATAACATTAAGTTTTCTTATCATTCAGGTAAGGCCAAAAAGAAAAATGGTCGATGCACTAGGTAGGAAATTCCTACAGGTGTCCTAAATAATAGTCCAAGAAAGTGAATTTCTCGATAGTTTTATGAATTTGAGTCTCACAGTTTCTATGATGCCAGATAGTCTCTTAGTGACTAAGGTGGACATGGTAAAGGCTATAGGACTCAAATTTCTTGAAAACTCAAAGGGAGAATGAAGCTCTAAGGGACAAGAGTGGGCAGATCTTTGAATGAACCCTAGAGGATTTTGTAAGGACTAATGAAGGAATGACGAGTCCAGAGATAGACTTTGTATTCCAAGAGGGTCAAAAATCAAAGAAGGGATCCCAGAGGGAGTTCACAAGAGAAAGTATACGATCTATTTAGAGGTTAATAAAGTTCTTCAAGAGTTAAGGAAGATGTTTTGGTGGCCTAGTATGTTAACGAACATAGCAGAATATGTTAAGTTGCAGGTAAGGGTAGAGAGATTAAGTAATCTGCCTAGATAAGGTAGTTCAACTACTTTTGAAAGAAGTAGTCAGGATGCATGGAGTTCTAGTGAATGTAATTTCTAAATGAAACACTAGATTCACAGTTGGTTTTGAAAAGCCTTACAAGAAGGAGTTCAAAGTTAAGTTATGTTTTAATACAGCTTACCATCCACAAACAGAAGGATCAAGAGCTTAGGAGTAAGTAGTTTTTCTCTAACAGAGGTGAAGTTAGGAAAAGTTGATGCTGAAAAGGACTACGTGGTAGTTGAGAATTCCATGATAAGAGAGTTTATTCAGAGTCATTTGCACAAGATTAGCAATTTTGGGGACAAAATTTTAAAAAGGAGGAGAGAAATGTAATACCCTTAGTAACATGTTAGACTTGTATATGGCTACAAAAGGTAGCATATTACTTACTTAATATGCCTCAGAAGTTTTGTGATAAATGAGTTCATTTAGGCACTTAGTTCCAACCTAAAATTTGAAAAATAGCTTAAAATGAATCATATAATAGCATAAGTTGTTAAGTTGAGGGAAATAAACATAGAAAGATTATTTCTAAGTCACAAATGAGCTAAGTAAGAGGTTGTAAAAGTTTCAAGAGAATCAGAGTCAGTTTGGTATTTTTTTAGGCATACTAGTTGTACGTTTTAATACCGAATGACTTGCAGTAGATATAGAAAATAATGAAAATGGTGAAACAATAATTTAGATGAATCCTATGATTTATTCCAAAGTTGTTGAAAGCTGAAAAACTTGAATTAGCATAATTCAGGTGTTCTTAGCAGATATGAAAGTTCTAGTAAAATATCCTAAAGGATATGATGGTCATTCTCTCATTTCTCTCTCTTAGTTAAAAAGGCAGTAAAAGCTGCAAAGGAAGAAAAAGAAAGAAAACAAAGGGAGAAAGAGAGATAATTTGATAATCACATATTTTATACATTAATAAACCCTCATTTTTAGTCATATACACTCTCTATATACTTAATTGATTAAGTCTAGTTATGTTTTGTAAGTTTGGATTCAAATTGGACTTAATTGATTTTTTTAGCACTATTTTGATCTTACATTATTTTTGTATTTCGGTCATATCTTGAGTTCTAGATGTCTTATAATTATGTATCTTACCTTGTGGGAAAGATAAGAGAGAGCTCTACAACTTTCATGAGAGTTCCAGGGAAAAATCGAACATCTAGTGGAGCTAATTGGGCTTGGAAGTCAGAACACGAGTTTTGTGACTATAACCCGAATAGTGTGCAGTAATCATTGCATAATTTGAGTTTAAGGAACTGAAATGGGCTGAAAATTTGGTATTTGAAATTTAATACCTATATCTACAACTTTTATGAAGAACATAAGAGCTCATTCGGACAGCTTGGAGGTCATATTGGGTCTGGAAGTCAAAACAGAAGTGCTGAAACTGGGCCTAAACAGTCTGCAATAATTTGGTCATATCTTAGGATGTATGATGAATTTTTGGATGATTTTGGTGGCATTGGAAATCTGAGACAATTTCCTAGAACTTTCATGAAGACCACTTTTCTTTATTCTGACGTTATCTATGAGTTCATCACTGAATGATTTCGGAGACAAGAAATTTCAATAATTTTGCACTCACAAAAGTTCTTGGGCATTTTCCACTCATCCACTCACTCATTAATCAATTCCCTTGTCATTTTGTATCCCTAATCCTCTATAAAAAGGACCATAGGTAGATCATTTGGGTAATCTTAGCTTAGCTTAGATTATGCCATTGTGTTATTTGTTGTAATTTTTTTTTGTTCTAAGTTGAAATTATGTTTATCTTTTTCTTCTACTCTCTTGCTTTCTTCTTGTTTATAGGTAACTAATTTTCGTCGTGTTTGGGTGAAGAAGTGAAGCTTTTGGTAATCAAATAAGGCTAGATTAATTTCTTTCTTGTGCTTAAATGATATATTATCAAGTGATCATTATACATGTTGTATTTTGTTTCCAATCAATTTAGAAACCCTCCTTGTAAAGTGGAGTTCTTGATTTATTGTAGACAAGTGATTTGGCACAATGAATGCTTGAACCCATTTACAAGTGTTGGTGTTGGTAAATAATTCCTCCTTGTAAAGTGGAGTTTTTGATTCATTGTAAACAAGTGGTCTGGCACAATGAATGCTTGAATACATTTACAAGTGTAGGTGTTAGTAAATAATTAAAGGAACCATAATATAACTACGTATATAATTCTAAATGGACTTTGTGTAACACCCTCCATAGGGCATTACATTTCTGACTAAAAACTTATAATCTGAAAGTCATTTCATAAAAGGTTTGAGTTCTAATATATGGATTTTAAAATTTCTTTTTTCTTTGCTGACAATATGAACTTACTGAAAGTATAAGTAATACAAAAAATAGACTGAACTGATTAATACACATGTTACTTATACCACATAATATTTAACGACATTTAAAACATAAAACTTATAGACTCAAAGAAACAGTAGCAAACCTCATGATAGGTCCTACTTAATAGCACGGTAACAACACTAACGAGAAAATTCAACATACTTATTCCGTTTCGCATTCATCTCGACGCGTCAATATATGTTCCTCCGCAAAACTACCCATTGTCGAAATTAGGAAGATCACTCCTTGCTGTCGTCCCCAAACTCAAACTGTTGCCTCCAGTTAAGTCTAAGAAGTTCGCTTCGTCTACTATACAAATTTTAACAATACAAACACAGACAAACAGTATAGCAAAGAGGTGAGATCTCATTTCATCAATACCAGTATAGTAGTAAAAAATGATACGAATGACAAAGTCATTCCATACATATAGATATCACAATTATATTCATGTCATCATTTCATAAGTAATTCCAATAACCATATATCACAATAAGATAAACAATAACAGTTTTATCATAACAGATATCATCAATATGTATGAAATGATTATGTCACACTACTTGGACATTGACCATGCCACAACAATATGTGTACTGACCATGTGTATGCATACTGAACCAATTCCTACTCCATGGAGCTAATCATAATTTCAGAGATGAATGGCTCAGAAGATCTGCCAGCCTCAATGATAGTCTTCACCGAGCGCAAAAAGAGATAGTGTTTGTCGATTCCTCATCAGTGCGTTGCAATGGTTCATCATAGCCAGAGGATCATAATGTGATAACATAATCACTAGATGAATCACCGCGCCCTGACGCACCCTGAGATCCATCATAGACCTCACTATTCAATTTTCATTCACTCCTAGGCCCAACTAGCCATAATAGCCACCGGCTATATTCTGTTCAATACATGATACCTTAATGCATATCTCAATTTCATCTTTAGACTATTCCCAAATGAGATTAGAACAACCGCCCATACGATTGTCTAATATCATAAGATCAATGAATATTATATAATTGCCCATACAATTACATAATATCACCGATACATCTGTGTCTAGTGTGTCAGTTCTTATAGTAACTTTACTATATTTTCAATCGCGTATCATTTTTAACGCGTTTTCACAATCGCGTAACACCTTTGTTACATTTACAAATCTCATAACCCTTTTCTAATGTTTTCTCATTCACGTAAAATATTTCAATGTTTTCCAAATCGCGTAGCGATTTTTTAACATTTTTGAAATCGCGTAGCTTAAAAATCATCTTTTTAAGTCGCGTAAACCATTTTTCATCATTTTTCAACTACGTAAAATATTTTTCAATATTCCAAACATTATTTTGGACTTTTCAAAAATTAATTCAATTTCTAACTTCAAATCCCACATTTTCTCACTTAAAAATCCTCTATGTAATATTTTTCATTATTTCTCCAAAATCAATATTTTCTTTAAATCAATTATTCCAACTTAAAATTTCTTAACGCACCTCAAAACCCAACGAATGAGCTATACGTCAGTAAACTTCAAGTCACCAATTTATTTCTCTTTATAAACTGATTCCACCAATTTAATAAATCCCAAAAATGATTCTCACTTACTTTAAAAATCTCAAAATTCCTTAAGTTAAACCCTTTATTAATACATCATCTAAGATTACTCTTAAAATCATTTTTGACTTAATTTACCAATCCTTGGCATATTGGCAATAATTACTTTATTCTTTAAAATCAACTACTTAATTATTTCCCATCTCATTTTTATTTATAAATACCTTTAAAATCCAATTTCTTGATTTCTAAATCATTAAATCCATGATTAATGAAATAACTCAAAATCCTTTACTCCTAAAAATTAATTTGAGGCTGTGATACCTCTATGGTTCTTTGGAACCAAAATAGTTTTCCTTTCTACATAATTCTCATCATATCACATACTTCAATTCAATAAGCATACTATAAAAATTCATGCATCATAAACACATACTAAAACATATTATCAAAGCAATAAACATATTAATCATCAAACAAATCATAAACATGGAAAGCTCTTAAACAAACAAGTGAAATGATCCTTATGGATTTTTCACCACACACACATCCATTCCTCACCACCAACACATGGTTGATGAGGGTAATCTCCCTCTTACCTTGGATAATCCACCAAAGCTCCTTGTATGTCCTTCTTGAATCCATGTTTCTCCACCAAGAGCTTTTTAAAAACTAAAGTAAACACACATAATCAATATCTAAAGCTTGAATAAGAAAACCATGGATCAAAACATGGTTTAAAATTTTGAATATAAGATTAGAAAAGAATATCAAAAACTTCACCCTTTATCCTTCAAACTTAGAATTCCTTAGAATTGCATGGGGATTCAAGATCTAAGGTTGTTTAGAATTATTGAAGCATGGAAGGTATTTTGGAAGGGTGTGGCCGTGAGCTTCCTTTGAAGAACAAGGTGAGAACTTTTTGATTTCCAAGAGAGAGATGAAGATGATCACAACATCAAAGTGTCTTAGTAAGGTATAAGGACTCAAGATATGAGATTAGATGAACTTTAGGAAGTTGGGAGGTGTGTTCATGATGCTTTGGCTATGAGGTGTTCTTGAGAGAATATGAGAGAATTTGTGAAGCTTGGCTTTAGAAAATGATGAAGATGAGTGATAGAAATGAACTAAACTATTCCTATAGCTTCTAAGCCATCAAAACCGTGAGCCCTCCCCCCTTGAACACTAAGAGAATGTCTAAATACATCTAGCCACTTTTTGAGACTTCAATAGCCATTGATTGAATCAATGGTTGATCTTTGGTGTAGGTTTCCAAATGATAAGTTTGAATTTGAACCATTGGATCTCTCCTCCATGAAACCTTAGCCATAAGATGCATCTCCAAAATGGAGGGACAAGAATTTCTCTTCATACTTGCCATCCAAGGGTCATAAAAGGTCCTTGCCACTTTATGAGACCAATCTCCGCCATAGATTAATCAATGATGGATATCCAAAGCCTTCATCACCAAGCTTGCTTCCTATTGGTCCTCTATAAAGTTGTCATAACCACTTAATTTGACTAACCAGTATAATATTTTTCTAGCTGCTATTACCCTACGGATAATATTTATTGTATTTTTATTGCCTGATAAATAAAGTAATACAAAACACAGTAAAAGAAAATCTTGAAAACTATTTTCAGTTTCGAGTTTAGTAAGATCCCCCGACTCTATCTCAACAATACAAAATTTTTTGGCCACAGAAAAATTTTATTTTTCGGACTCGCCCTAGACCTGCATATAGCTCAAGAATAATATTAACCTAATAAAAAAATATAAAATCTCACAATCATCCATAAAAATCATAAAAATTATAAAATTTATGAAAATCAAATCAAATTGATAAAATAGTTAAGAATCAACGAAAATAATTAAAATATGTAAGATTTTCCTCGGCTCAAAAATTATTATTTTCCTGACTCGGAGTAAATCACACAAAACGATCAAATACAATCACGGAATAGTTAAAATAATTTTACAGTATACAAAAATCACAAAACAGTAGAATTCTGTCATTATTGTCAAATAGCTAAAATTTGGGGTGTTACACTTTGAATGTTTTATTCTCCGATTAGAACTTCCGTTGTGCGTGAATTTTAATTAAGTTATAAAAAAAAGAATTAATCTTGTCCTTAATTTATTACCAAAAGTGGATCTCCTAACCCAAGCAAGTTCTTTAATTTAATTGTGAACAAGTTTTATTATATTTATTGTTGTCACAAAGCCTTTCCTTACCTCAAAATTTTTCTTCATCAATTCCCTGTGGATCAACTTCAGACTCCCGAGAAATTATTACTTGAGACAACCTGCACTTGGGTTTGCAACCTTTAATTTGCATCAAGTTTTTAGCGCCGTTGTCGGGGACTTGATTTAAAGTTTTAATTTATTGAAGTTTTTTTTCTTTAATAAAATCTATTCTCTCTTCTCCATCGCCGGAGCAAAAGATCGGCTTGTCGATCCTTCGGTTTCTTTACTAACTCTCTTACTTTCTAACTTACTAACTTGCTAACATACTAACTTTCTAACTTTTTTATTTATGTCATTTATTTATGTTTACTAACTTTTATTTTCTGTTCTCTAAATTTTAATTTACGTCATTTATTTTCTGCTTCTCTAAACTTTTTAATTTTTGTTATTTATTATTACTTTCTAACGTAATGAAATAATCTTTCTTCTTCTATTCTCTTTCGTCGGCTCTAGTTGGGCTCTGCTTTCTCTCTCCGGTTTTTATATTTTAAATTTATTTTCTACAATTTACTTTCTCGTACTTTACTTTCTCTGCACTTTATTTTTTGTATTTTACTTTTTACACTTTCTAACTTACTAATTATTAACTCTCTACTTATCTAACTTTTTAATTTATCAGTTATCTAACTTTTTACTTTATCAGTTATCTAACTTTTTACTTGTTAATATTTGTTGGGTGGTTGGTTTATACCACATCCTTGTTAATATTTAATGGTTGGTGTAAACTGCTGACTTGTACATTATTTTTTCTATTTTAAGTCATTTATTTATGCTTAATTAGTACCGTGATTTAAATTCTGGTCGTTCAGTTAAAATTAATCCTGGTACTTTATATATTGATTTGTTTGAGTCACAATTACACACAATTAACACAATGGCTGAAAATGAAAGTGTATATGATGAACATGAAAATCAATCATTGCAAACCATATGTGAATATTTGCAACCATTTCGAAATTCTAGCCCATCATGTTTTATATTTCCACTCAATGCCAATAATTTTTTATTTAAGCCAGGTGTGATTTCTTTACTTCCTAATTTTCATGGTTTAGAATTTGAAAGCCCATATTTACATCTGAAAGAATTTGAGGAAGTATGTATTACTTTCAATGACTAAAATTGCATTGAAGAGATTGTTAAGCTTAAATTATTTCCTTTTCCTTTAAAAGATAAAGCAAAATCTTGGCTTAACACTTTGAAACCAAGATCAATTGGCACATGGCATGAAATGCACGGTAAGTTCTTAAAGAAATTTTTTCTAACACATAAAATCAATGCTATGAAAAGACAAATCCAATTTTTTTTCCAAAATTCAAATGAAGCATATTTTCAATGTTGAGAACAGTTTAAAGATTTGTTAAATTCTTGCCCACGTCATGGTTTTGAAAAATGACACACTATAAGATTCTTTTATGAAGGTTTAACACTTGAAACTAAACAATTTGTGGAAACAATATGCAATGGTGAGTTTCTTAATAAAGAACCTGATGAAGCTTTAGACTATTTAAACCAGTTGGTTGAAAATTCTCAATCTTGGCATGGTACTAATATTTCTAAAAATTCAATTAGATCTAACCTTGCAAGTGCTAATGAAGGAAAATATCACCTTAGTCAATAGGAAGATCTAAATGCTAGGTTTTCCAGTTTGACTAGAAAGGTTGAAGCCATGGAATTAGAAAAAGTAAAAGAAATCAAATCTATGTAAAATGAAGAAATTTGTGGCATTTGTGATGACTTAGGACACTCAACACAAGAATGTCCTAAGATTCTTGTTTTTAAAGAAGTTGTACATGAGCAAGTAAATGCAATGAATAATTTTGAAAAGTCATTTACTTCTTTTTCAGATACATACAATTCGGGATGGAGAAATTACCCAAACTTCAGCTGGAAGAATAATAATCAGTCACAATTCATGCAACCACCACCTCCTCAGGAACAAAGGACTCTCAAAATTCTCAAGGATATGCACCTTATGTCCCACCATATAGGAAAAATCTTAAAGAAACATTGCATGCATTCATAGATTAATAAACAAAACAATCAAATCATGACTGACATAAAAGAAACTCTTGATAAACTTTCTTCTGCACTCACCATTCACGAGAAAGGAAAATTTCCTTCTCAACCTCAACCAAATCCTAAGGGTCAGTACAGTCTAAGTGAAGGTAGTTCAGAAAACCAACAACTGGATTAAGTCAAGTCAGTGATAACTCTTAGGAGTGGAAAGGTTGTTGAAAAACAAATTCCTGAACCTTGTGAGAAAGAAGATGAACTAATTCCCCAAGAAAATGAAGAAGTTGACTAAAAAGAGACTAAACTCTCGCTTGCACCCCCATTTCCTCAAGCATTAAACAATTCAAGGAAATTGAACCATAACACTAAATTTTTGAAATTTTGAAATAAGTGAAGGTCAATATTCCTCTGTTAGATGTTATCAAACAGATTCCTTCTTATGCCAAATATTTGAAGGACTTATGCACTATTAAAAGGAAACTAAATGTGAAAAAGAAAGAATTTTTGGCTGAACAGGTAAGCTCCATTTTTCAGAATAATAATGCATTGAAATATAAAGACCCTGGTTGTCCTATAGTTTCATGCATTATTGGAGAACATAAAATTAAAAAATCTTTACTTGATCTTGGTGCTAGTGTCAATATGCTTCCATATTCAGTTTATCAGCAACTCAACTTGGGTGAGTTAAAATTAACTTTTGTAACTCTTCTACTTGCCGATAGATCAATTAAAATTCCAAGAGGAATAATGGAAGATGTGTTAGTTCAAGTTGATAAATTCATATATCCTGTGAATTTTATTGTCTTGGATACTGAACCTATGGTTGATAGTTGCAAGTCAATTCCTATTATTTTAGGCCGTCCATTTTTAGCAATATCTAATGCTTTGATAAATTGCAGAAATGGAGTGGTGAAGCTAACATTTGGAAACATCACACTGGAGCTCAATGTTTTTAACATGTGCAAGCAACCACAAGAAGTCCTTGATGAAAAGGAAGAAGTTGAAGGAATTGAAGCCATTATAGATGATCATCTTCAAACAAGGAGTTCTTCCGACTTATTAGAAATTTGTTTATTCAATTTATTTGATTCAGGCATGCAATTAGAAGATGATATCTCTGAAATATGCTCTTTGCTTGATTGTACATAGGTAATGGAGTGCAAGGGATGAAGCCAAGATTTAAAGAGCTAAAACCCATGAATGATAATCCCATGAAGAAGTAACCACACCGAAACTAAAGCCATTACCTGCTGGGTTGAAGTACACATTTTTGGGAGAAGAGCAAAGCTTTCTAGTGGTAATTTCCTCGTCTCTTACTGAAGAACAAGAAGATATGTTAACAAAAGTACTTAAAAGGCATAAAAGTACAATTGGATAGACATTAAAAGACATAAAAGGCATTAATCCATTAATTTGTACACATAGAATACATTTAGAGGATAATGCTAAAACTTCTCAAGAACCTCAAAGAAGATTAAATCCACACATGAAAGAGGTAGTTAGAGCTGAAGTCCTTAAATTGCTTGATGTTGGAATTATCTATCCTATCTCTGATAGCCAGTGGGTAAGCCCTACACAAGTTGTGCCTAAGAAATCTGGAATAACAGTGGCTGAAAATGAAGAAAGAGAATTAATACCAATGCAAGTCTCAACTAGTTGGCATATGTGTATTGATTTTAGAAAATTAAATGTTGCTACTAGAAAAGATCATTTTCCTTTGTCATTTCTTAATCAAATTTTGGAAAAGGTAGTAGGACATCTATACTACTGTTTTCTTGATGGTTATTCAGGTTATAATCAAATACCAATTGCATTAGAAGATCAAAAAAAGACCACTTTTACATGTCCCTTTTGTAACACCCCAAAAATTCGTATTTTATTTATTTCAGGAGATTCTTCATTATTTTGAATAATTCGACTCGACTTCTGTGAATTTATAATTTTTGTGATTTTTAGGAATTTTTGGGAGTTTTTACGTTTTTTTATTATTTTAATATTATTTTGAGGCTGTATACGAGCCTTCGTATTTTATTTCTTTTTGAAAATCCTTAATGATTTTTACTAATCCGACTTGATTTTCGTAAGTTTTATAATTTTTATGATTTTGTGGGTGACTATGAAATTTTTATATTTCTCTTATTGTTTTTGGGTTGTCTGTGGCCCTAGGTGGCCTTATGTAGGCCCAGGGTGGGTCCTGAAAAATAAAAAATTTTCTGCAAATAGAAAGATTTGTACTGTTTAGACGGAGACAGGGGATCTTACTAAAATTGAATCCGGAAATAGTTTTTAAAATTTTCTTTTTACTGTGTTTTATACTGTATTTAATTATCGGGTGATAAAAATATAGTAAAAATATTATTCGTAGGGTTATAGCAGATATAAAAATAAATATTATACTGCTTAGTCAACATTGGTGGTTTGGATATCCACCATTGATTTAATCAACAGTGGAGACTTGATCTTGATTTAATCAAGGGTGGAGATTTAGTCTTGTAAAGTGACTAGGACCATTTATGACCATTGGATGTAAAGTAAGGAGTAATCTTGACCCTTCATTTTGCAGACACATCTAATGGCTAGAATTTCAAGGAGAAAGATCCAATGACCTAGATTAAGTTTTCTAATCTAAAGGCTATACCTAGAATCTACCTTAATCCTAACCATTGAACTAATCAATGGTTAAGAATGCTTTAAATAATGGCTAGTGAGATTGGTCACTCAAGGAGAGTGCAAGAAGGGGGGGACGGTTTTGGTGGCTTAATAGCTTAGCCAAGTTTCGAGACACCAATTATTTCTCATATTGGTCATTATTGATTCATTTTCAAGAAGCTAAGTTATCAAACTTTCTCTCCATTTCTCTTCTCCTCTAAGTTTCGGCCAAGACCTCTATGATTACCTTCCATCACTCTTTAATTTCAACTAACTTTATTTCTTGAATCCTTACCTTATTCTAAGCAACTTTCATGTTGGAGACTTTCTCTAAATCATTCATTTTCAAGGACTTTCTTCAAGAGCAAAGTTATAGTTTTTTTTATGGTGAAGTGCAAGGAAACTTCATTTCTTAATTCTTTTTCATGTTCTAAGCCATGTTTGATCCATGGTTCCCCTAGTTTAAGCTTAATATGCTAATAAACTTGTGTTTTGTTTTGTATTTGAGAAGCTTTTGGTGGTGAAGGACTTGGAAAAAGAAGCAAAACAAGGAGTTTTTGAGGATCTTCAAGAGGTAAGAGGGAGATCCATCTCACCAACCAAGTATGGTGGTGAGAGATGGTTTTGTATTTGATGGATGGTGAATCCATGTGAGGATTCATATCCATGGTCATGTAATTATTTGTGGGTGTTTATTTGTTTATGTGATTTATGTGTTTTGTATAGTTTATTTGTGCTTACATGCTTGATATGATTTGCATGATTTATTGCTTTTGTTTATGGCATGCTTGTGATATATATGAAGATTGTGTATATGTATTCCATGATTTGATAATGGAAAGGAAAATAATTTTTGGTTCCAAGGACCAAGAGGAATTTCGGCTAAGACACCTCAAAAGAGGTGTTCACAAATTAATTTTGAGAGCAAGAAATTCTAAGTATTTTACTAATTATGAGTAATACGCTGATGATTTTAAGGATTTGCAAAAAAAGTGGACATGAAAATGAACAAATGAATTGGTTTTAGAGACCAAGAGTCTCACGGTTTTTGAAGGCAATTTTAATGGTTTTGTTTGTGTAAAAACAAGAATGGTACTTAATTGATTTAGAAGGAAAAATATTTGACGGTTTCAATGGCCATGTACCACGGTTTTGAAGGTTTGTAAATGCTTTGGTTTTTATGAAACAAAGTGATTTTCAAAGTAGAAATATAATTTGATTTAGTACAAGGATTTTGGAAATGGAATTAGAGTGTTTTATCACTTGAGAAATAGAAATTTCGGTTATGAAAGGAAAATAGATGTTGTAAGGGTTTGAACCTCAAATTATTTTGGAAGAGAATTTATTTTGAGAATTTATTTTGATTTATAAAGGAAATGTTGATGATTTAAAATTTACTAATGTAAAACTCATCCTTTGGGTTTTGGAGGGCGTTAAGGAATTTTAAGTGAGAAACATTGATTTAAAATCAATGGAAAGGTGATTTTATGGAATTTATTGTGAAAAGGATTTTCTTGAATAAGAAAATGTGGAAAATAATGTGAGAAGTCATATTATTTTGAGAAAAGTTGAATTGAGATTTTGAAGGTTGAGAAATATTTCACGACATTGAAAAAAGGTGAAAAAAATGCTTTACGTATCTTAAAAATGTGATTTTTAAGCTACACAATTTGAAAAATGTTTAAATATTTCCACGCGATTTGAAAACGTTGAAATATTTCTATGCAATTTGGAAAGCGTTTAAATATTTTTACAAGTTTGAGATATTGTTGAAAAATCGCTACGCGGTTTAAAAGTGGTGAAATATTTTTTCGTAATTGAGAAAACGTTGAAAAATCATTACGTGATTGAAAAATGTTGCAAAATTGTGAAAACGTAATAGAAACATTGCAAAATTGTGAAAAACGTAATAGAAATGTTGCGCGATTGTGAAAATGCGACAAAAGTGTTTTGTGACTATGAAAACACGATAATATGATTTCATTATTGAATATACAGTATGATTATTGTTGAACCAGTGTGTGGACACTGTATGAAAAAATGATGAATTTTGCATGTGATTGGCATTTAGTGCATTATACATGCATTGGAGAAATATGCAGTGAGGCATATGATGAAATTGAAAAATATGCATTGAGACATATGTTGAATTTGAACAAAATTGCATTGAGATATTCGTGCATTGAACAAAAATTAATAGCTGATGCTATTGTGACCCTTGTGGTTGAAGAGGGAATGAGAATTTAAAAGTGAGGTCTATGATGGATCTTGGGGGTGTCAAGGCGCGGTGGTTGACCAGTGGATGATAATTGGCAAAATGACCATATGCCACTTGGCGATGCAGTCCGTTGCAATGCATTGACGATACCCGACAATAACACAATTCTTTTTGAAGACTAGAGATTATCTGTTGGGCTAAGGCTGGGCAATTAACTAGAGCATTCTTCTCGAAATTGTGAAAACCTCCATGGAGTAGGACATTGAGTCTACATGCATAACATATGCATCTTTATTGAATATTGTAATTGGCTAGCTATCATGAACAATAGTTTTGATGATAACAAACGTGAAGACAAACATGAAGATGATGACAAGACCAAGTCCAAGACTTTCAAGAATAGCTTTAGGACTTAGGATCATTGTAAAGAGACTCATTGGATATCTCATTATTTTTGGTTGCAAAAAAATGTTTTCAAAATTATTTTTCCAAACTTAAAGATTCATTTTCTGGACATTTAAAAGCATTTAAAACTGATTTTATATCAGGGGTATTCGAATACCCCATAAGGTATTCGAATAGCTCACTGAGTATTCGAATAACCTGTTTTTGCAGAATGTAACACCCCAACTTTTGGGTAAAAGACCGTTGTGTTCCTGTTTTACTATTTCTTATTTTTCTGTATGAAATATAGAAAAATAATACTGTTTGTTATTTTATTTGGTCATTTTACATAATTTGTTTCAATACAGTAAAATAAAAATTTTATCAAATTACTGTTTTAAATTTTTCTGTGTAATATACAGCTATATAATACTGTTGGATATTTTATTTGAACGTTTTGGATGATTAGCTACATTGTGGAAAAAAATGAGAAAATGACCATTACGTCCCGAATGTGCCGTTTTTGATGTTTTTGCTGTTTTTAATTGTTTTCTACTTGATACAGTGCTCAATATTACTGTCTGTGATTTTATTTAGACTTTTTGTGTGATTTGCTTTGGGGTAGGAAAATAATATTTTTTCGGACTGGGAAAATCTGTTTTTAATTATTCAGAGGCGGGGGATCTTACTAAACCCAATTCTGAATGAGCCTAAAATTAATCTTTTAATTTTTAAGATTTAACTGTCAAATAAAATAATTTTATATTATTATAATATTATTTTATTAGTCAGTACCAATAAGTGACAGCGGACCCGGAAATATTTTGCGGGACCCACGTTTAGTCATCAAGTGCTGTACACGTGGACCAATGAGGAGCTGGTCAAAATTAGTGGCTATGACTCATCGCAACGGGCCAATAGGACGATGACACGTGACGTGACACCTCAGCATCATGACTCAGCAGCTTCTAGAAGGTTTCAGAAGTGGTGACTCAGCTTGTGACTCACCATGATGACTCGCCAGTTCCAGAAACTTCTCCGATGACTCAACATGCTGACTCGCCGTGCTGACACAACCAATGATGCAGTCAGTGACTCAGCTGATGACTCGCCATGCTGACTCATCTGCTCTAGAAAATATCTACGCTGACTCGCCATGTTGACTCATCGTAGTGAGTCACATGTTCTAGAAATTTCTCTTTGATGACTCGCTTTATGACTCATCAAGGGTAATCAGTAGAAAAAAATGATTAATAATAATTGCTACTCTGTTAGTCTAAAATAAAAATCTATGTATATTTTATTACCCATTAGACAATAAACATTGACTTTATAAACAGTAATTATTGTATAATTATTGTTTATTGGTTAAAGTATGTTAGAAAATATACAATGTGCACCAATAGGAATTGGTCAACAAAAATAGCAACCAATAAGAATCAAGTTAGTAAATATTTAACCAATAGAAATTGGTCAAGATTAATGGCTTGAATTTTTAAGAACCAATAGAAAACAAGCTATCAAATAAATTTAGGCTTCTTGAAGTTTGGTGTTCTACGGTGGAGGAAGAGAGCAATTTGCTCTAATAGCCAAATTCACCAAAGTGAATTCACGTAGAAAGCTTTAGGAAATTCATTTAGAAAGCCAAATTAAACAAATGAAGAATAGTCAATATTGATGGCTTCTCTTTGTTGCTTTCTACGGCAAAGCAAAGCTTTTGTAAAGCACATATTACAAATTCAATTCTTACTATCTTTCAATTAATTAACCAAGTAAGACCAAGTCAATTTTAGTGGCTTCTTTCATGTGCTTCTACGGCAAGTGCATGCCTTTAGGAAGGCAATATTCAACAATTCAATTCATTCTTCGTCTCAAATGCATTTACGGCCATGCAATTGAATAAAGGCCAATTTACCTACTTAAATGTATTTGGTCACTTTTCTATTTAGCTATCATTCAAAGAAGCAAAACAAATATTTCTCACTCTCTCTTCATGTGCATTCACGGCCATGCATTCTAAAATAGGAGACTTTGCTTTTATTTAATCAAAGTCTTCAACTTTTCTCCAAAGCTATCAAACAATCAAATCTCTCAAATATTTCTTCTCTTTTCTTCTCTAAACTCACGGCCTCCTCATCCTTTTCCATTATTCATTCTTCTATAATTCTAAACCACCTTATTTCTTGCTTCTTTACTTCATTTCAAGACCCTTTGTAATTGAAACCTAAGCCTAAATCTTCCATTTTCTATCTTGTTCTTCAAAGCTTAAGTTTGAAGCCTTGAAGGTAGGGTTCTTTAATCTTCATGTTTCTATCCATTTCAAAGTTTTAATCATGATTTTAATTCATGATTATTCTAGTTTAGAGCCTTAGGTATTAATATTGTATGTTTTCTTTGTTTTCAAGGAGCTCTTGGTGGAGGAAGCTTGCTTGAAGGAGACATACAATGGACTTGGAGGTTTCTACAAGAGGTAAGAGGGAGATTACCCTCATCAACCATGTGTTGGTGGTGAGGAATGTTTGTGTTTGTGGTGAAGAATCCATAAGGATTCATTCACTTGATTGTTTATAGTTTTTCCTAATTGTGATTGATTATGTGAGTAAGCATGTTTATAGCTTTAATAATTTTTGGTATGTGTTTATGATTGCTTTGATATATTACATGTGTTAATATATTGCATGTGTTTATAGAAGTATGGTAATTATTCTAGAATGTAAATACCATGTGAAAAATTGCATGAGTGTTCCAAAGAACACAACACCAAGGCTTACGGCCTTAATATAAAAGGAGGACCAAAATGTTCTCATCAATTTTCTAAAAGTGTGATTTAATTAACCTAGGAAAATTGACAAGTTACAAATTGATTTAAAGTAAGAAAAATGAATTTATGGATCCAAGAATGAAATTAGGTATTTCGGCCAACATGCCTAAGTTAAATGTTTTGATTTCTAAAACCATTTTCTAAAACAATGATTTAATGAATACAATGAATTTGACATTGATTTAAAAGATGAAAAATAATTTAAAGATCAAATGCAAGGACTTTGTTAAAATTGGCCAACATGCCACATACTTTTAATCCAAATTTATTTTCTAATTATGGACTAGATAATTTAATAAAAATAAATTAGATCAAAAAATTTTATAAGAGATTAAATGTATGGAAATAATTAGGAATGAATTATAAAGCATAGAATGATTTTCGGCCAAAATGCCAAATTTAAATCTTTTTGATTTATAGAATTGTTTTCAACTAAGTTTAAGTAATAAATGCCAAAAGGATTTTATTACAATGAGTTTTGAAGAAATAAATTGATTAGAATTAAGTTTAAGAAGTTTAAACTAATGATTTTTACTGTTAGAAGAAATACAGTAGCTTTGTAAAATTTCTAACGTATAGCTCACCTTGTGTTTTGAAGCATGTTAGTAATTATCAAAAGTGTAATTTATTGGTTGTAATTAAAATAAAAAGGATTTTTGACAATAAACCTAGAAAATCATTATTATAATTTTTCTAAACATAAATACTGTCAATTTATATTAAAAATGGACAAATAAGATAGAAAAGATGTCCAAAAGACAGTATACGATATGAAAAATATTCTACGTAATTTAAATGTATTAAATATTATTTCTGTTTGTTTTAAACAGTGTTTTTAAGGAATTCGGACAAGAAAATAATTTAAAAATCTTACGCGATTGAGAAAACGTATTAAAAACTCTACGCGATTTTAAAAATAGTAAAATAAATTTACGCAATTTAAAAACGTTTATAAAAACGACGAGATTGTGAAAATGCGATAAAATTTCTACGCGATTGACCGTTGTTGTATTTATTTTGTGCTGTCGGGAAAATGTGAACCCGTACAGGCTTTTGAGGATTTTTCGCTGTCGGGAAAATGTGAACCCGTACAGGCTTTCTATTTTTCTGCCATTGAGGGCATATTATTATCTTGAGGGTATCTTCGTAATTTCATATTTTTGGAATTATGTGTTGAGTTTATGCCAAATTTTTGGTGGATTGGTTGACGAGACGAATCACATCGTATTGTCGGTGCGATAAGCGTAGTGTGGTTCGATTTTGAATGGACTTGGAGGCATTAGTGTGCATAAATCCATATGTGGACAGTTGGTTGCTCTTCTGGGCCGTGGTAAATGACAACACACTAGTGGACTCGACACACACTATGTTTAATCGAGATCTTGTAAAGTCTAATAGTACATTGCCTGTAGTGCCACAACGTGAGACCGTGAACTACACCACGCCTTGGACAAGGAGTTCCATGTGACGTGGGGCTATAGACGCAACATGTGACAGCGCAATAGTTTGGTTGGGCAGCCGTGGTACTAATAGATTTTGAGGATCATTCGCTCTCTGATGTCTGTTTGTTTTTAGCTCCATGGAGTAGGATTGTGTCATATTGCATATGTTTATATGCTGTACATTATTATCTTTTATCTGTGATCTTATGATTATATGTTGTTATTATCTTTTTATCTCGGATCTTATATGTGGTTATTTCTTATATGTGGTTATTTCTTATATTTTTATCCATGATATTATATGTCGTTATTTAGTATATATTTATCTGTGATGTTATATGTTGTTATTGTTATTCATTTTATTATGATATATGCTTATTTGATTTTATTTATAAATTGATAACATGATAATATTTGTGATATCTGTGTGTATGGAATGACTTTGTCATTCGTGTAATTCTTTGCTACTGTAACTTGGTATTGGTGAAAGGGGATCTCACCTCTTTACTGTATTGTTTTTGTTGTGTTTGTATTGTTAAATTCGTATAGTAGGTGAAACGAGTTTCTTAGACCTACTGGAGGCTATGTTCTAAAGATGGTGATGGCGTCAAGGTGAAATCTTCCGAGTTTCAACAGGATACAGTTGGTGAAGAAACGGACCATGTAGGTTGGGTTTTTTTTCTCTCGTTAGTGTTGTTACCGTGCTATTAGTAGTAACCTTCATTGGGTTTGCTACTGTTTTTTTGAGTCTGTAAATTACATGTTTTACTTCTATAATGAATATTTGGTGGTATTTAGATTATGTATATTAGTCAATTCAATTTAATTTCGGTTTTTCTTATAATTTTTGGTAAGTTTATATTTCCACAAAAAATGATATTTTAAAATTCATCTTTTAACAATCAAAACTTTTATAAAATGTTTTCAGTTGGTTTTATATTTTATTTAAAATGTGACGCCCTACGGAGGGTGTTACACAGAAAGCCTGTTTTATTATAGGTATTCGAATACACCATATGGTATTCGAATAACCATGTTTTAAAGTTTGTACGTTTTCTGTTTTTCAAAGTGGTATTCGAATAACCACACTTGGTATTCGAATAACCTTTATCTGAATCTGCTTTCTCAAAGTCATTTTAAATCAGTGGTATTCGAATAACCTATTAAGGTATTCGAATAACCTTCTTCAGAACTGGTTTTCACGGAGCTTTTCAAAATGAGGCATTCGAATACCTCATAAGGCATTCGAATACCGTATCCCAGAAATGGCTTTACGAAGCTTTCGAAAATGGAAAGAAACGACGATATTTTTGCTCTTAATTATACCCAACGACTCTTTTCTTCATTGGCCTATAAATAGAGACCTTGGGTCTCTTCTGAAGGCTGGCCAAAAAAACCATTTGAACTATTTGCTCGTGTTAAAAACGTGATTCATTATTTTTCTTACATTTTCTATGCTCCTTTTGCTAAAATCTTGAGATATCCTTAGAGAGCTCCATAGTGCTTTAAGTTGTAATATTTGTTCTGTGTGAGAGATTCTTTTCATCTATTATTCTGATACTTTTGTAAAAGGGTGAGGTATCCCTTAGTGAAATTGTGAGGGTGAGGTATCCCTTGTTGTAAAGAAGGTGAGGTATCCTTCATAGGGGGTGAGGTATCCCTCTAGTAAATAGGGTGAGGTATCCCTGTTATGTAAAGGTTGCAAGCACCTGTTTTAAGCTTGTGTTGAATAGTGAAAAATCTCGAACTGTGTTTCGGGGACTGGACGTAGGCCACAAGTGGTTGGTGCTCGAACCAAGATAAATATTGTGCCTGCTCCTCTATCCTTTATCTCTTTATTTATTGTAATTTATTTATCATTGTATAATTGTTTATTTTCTGCTCTTAAGGCATTTTATCATCTTTACACATATTAATTATATTGCTTCAAGAAATTTGTATTAAAAAGGGTTTACGAAAAAGTTTTTGATTACTCAATTCACCCCCCCTCTTGAGTACTGAAGCCACTTGGGTAACAAATATTGGTTATGATAATTGAACTGTTGAATACTTGGATAATAATTAAGGGCATTATCGTAAATATTGAATATTTATATATGTGTGACATAATAATTGAGGAATGTTGGATGATGATGATGATAAATAATGTTGATGGCATTATTGTAATTATTGTTATTTTATACATTATGATGATGACATAATTGTAATTATGGTATGATATATCTGTATGGTGTGCTGTTTGTATTATCTCTATGCTACCATGTTGGTATTGGCGTTGGTGATCTCACTTCTTTGTTATATTGTTTTGTTGTGTTTGTATTATTAAAAATTATATAGTAGATGGAACGAGTTTCTTAGACGTGACTGGAGGCAAATATTCTGAGTTCGGTGACAACATCAAGGGGTAACCAACCCAGACTGGTTAGTGTGCAGTTTTGAAGAGGAACAGATATATGGTGCATCAAGATGAATACAAGACGGAATAAGTAGGTAGAGTTTTCTCGTTAGTGTTTTACCGTGCTATTGAGTAGGACCCGTCATGGGGTTTGCTACTGTTTAAAATTGAGTCTGTAAGTTTTATATTTTCTTGAATAATTGTCAAATATTAAGTGATGTCTATTATATGAGTTTTAATCAGTTTAAATCTATTTTTCAGTATTACTTATAAATATCAGTAAATTTATATTTTCGCGAAAAGAAATTTTAAAACCCACGTTTATAACTCAAACCTTTTAAAAACTGATTTTCAGATTATAAGTTGGTAGTCGTAAATGTGATGCCCTACGGGGGGTGTTACATTAGTTGGTATCAGAGCATGGTTTGATTCTTTTGGAGTTTGTGGTTAGGTCTATTTTGCTTGTGTTGTGTTATCTGTGTGTTTGATTTCTGAAATTTGAAATGGTTACATCTGGTTTCCATTGTATTTTGATTTGTGTGTCTTTGAAGAGAGGACCATGACTCGTGTTAGACAAAGAAAGACGATGGCTCGTGATTAACGTACGCATGTGGAAGCGAGACGTGATGATGGTGATATGACTGCAAGTATGGAAGTAATACGAACAATGGCTGATGTAGTTATACAGCAAACTCAGAAGATTGTTCAGCAACAAGAATTGATAGCCGAAGCTAAGATTTTGTTAGAGTTGAATCAGTCTCAGGATGTGAGAACCTATAACGTTGGACCATATTAGTTACAAAGAAGGAGAAATCGTAAAGTCAAGCGATTCCAGCAGAAAACGTACTTGAAATCTCTGGGAAGTCAATAACAACAGCAATCTTGTGGAGGAAGTACTAGTAGTAGCAGGTTTGGTCTGACCATGACATCTGCACCGAAATGTCGGAAGTGTAGAAAAGATCATCTAACAAGGGATTGTATGTTCAAGGAAATAATTTGTTTCAAGTACAGAAAGCCTGGACACATTTCCAAAGGTTGTGTTCCATCAAAGACGATGTCATTTGTTAGTAATAAATGTACTTCAACATCTCAAGTAGAATGGAGCGTTGATTCTTCAAGTGGAGCAAAAGTACCCTAGACTGAAGACCTAACCAAAGAAGATTATGTCACAAAAAGTGATCCTTTGACTGTATTGTATAATTCTGGAGGTAATCCATTTCTCTATGTCATATGATTCTGTAGATCCATTAGAGTTATCCATGTTTTTGTTATCTTTTGACTTGTTTACTTCTGTTTCTGTTACTAGCCTATCGTGCTACTCAAGTTATACAAATTATCCTATTATTGTTATGGATCAAATTTTTGTGTTAGTTTGATCTATTTATCTCTTTCATAAATAGACGTGATCTTTGAAACAGATTGATTATCTTCCAACCATATCTTATGAGATTGTCTCAATAAAGTGTTAGTATTCTAGAAAATTCGTTCTTAAAATCGAGTTATATCAAATTCTTTGTTGGATATGTCTGGTAACATATAAGATAGTTTTGCTATCTTTCATAATATTTTTCATATATCGCAAATTGCAAGAAAGGATATTCCTATTCAAATTCATGTCATAGTATCAGATGCAGTGTTGTTGAAAGAGAACGCGATGCATGAGATACTTCTTGTTAAGAGCAAAGGCAGGAGAATGAAGCAATACGAAGTTAAGAAAAATTTCAAGTAACGCTATTCGGAGTGGCGAATGCTTCCGCAATATCCATGGATTAGGTGAATAGAATTTTTTCATCCTTATCTAGACAGAATTGTCATTATCTTTGTTAACGACATTCTGATATATTCTCAAAATCATGAGGAACATGTTGAACATCTCAGTGTGGTTCTTCAAATTCTAAAGGAGAAGCGGTTATATGCTATGTTGTCGAAAAGCAAGTTCTGGTTGGATGAAGTTCAGTCTTTAGGTCCCGTAATTCTAAGGAAAGGATTGCGATTGATTCGTCAAAGGTTGAAATAGTTCTTTAGTATGAAAAGTCACAGATGGTAATAGAAATCCGTAGAAAATTTATTGAGAAATTTTCTAAGATCACAGGACTTCTCCCCTAACTTATCAGAAAGAATTAAATGTTGGTATGGACTGATGCATACAAGGAGAATTTTCAGGAGTTGAAAATTTGTTTGACTACTTCTCTGGTATTAGTTCTGTCTAATCCCAGTGAACAATTGGAGGTGTACTGTGATGCATTATGTAACATCCTAAAAATTCTGTATCTCTTAACCAGTAATTTTGACAGTTAACAGAATTTTACTGTTTAGTAATTTCTGGATACTATAAAATTATTTTGATTATTCCATCAGTGTATTTGATCATTTTGAGTGATTTACTCCATGTTAGGAAAATAAAAATTTTCGGGCCAAGGAAAACTTTACGTAATTTAATTTTTACCGTTAGGTTTTAATTATTTTACGTAATCTGATTTGATATTTGTGTGTTTTCTAATTTTTGTGATTTTATGGGTGATTATGAAATTTTTATGATACTCCGACTGTTTTTGGACTGTTTGTGGGTCCCAATGGTCTTATGTGGGCCCGGGATGAGTCCCAAAACGTGAAAATTTTTCTACGCATAGAAAAATTTATACTGTTTAGACGGAGACAGGGGATCTTACTAAACCTGAATCCGGAAACAATTTTAGAAAATTTCTTGTACTGTGTTTTGTACTGTATTAATTATCGGGTGATAAAAATATAGTAAATATAATCTTTCGTGGGATTTTCACAGATAAAAATAGAAATTATACTGTTAAGCCAACATTAGTAATTATGTTAATTTTTCATGGACCAATAGGAAGCAAGACCAATATTGAAGACTTTGATATCAACCATCGATTTAATCAACAGTATATGATAAGTCTAATATAATGGCTATGACCATTTACAACCATTGAATTTAGAATTGATCAAGGGAGGAGATTTGGTCTTACAAAGTGGCTAGGACCATTTGTGACCATTGGATTTGAATTTAATCAACAGTGGAGATGGATCAATTATGACCATTGGATTTGAATTTAATCAATGGTGGAGATTTAGTCATAAAAAATGGCTTTGACTAATTATAACCCTTGGATTAAAAGTAGAAGGTGTAATCTTGACCCTTCATTTGGAGATGCATCTAATGGCTTAGATTTCAAGAAGGAAAAATCTAATGGCCTAGATTAAGTCTTCTAAATCAAAAGTCTACCTAAATCCTAACCATTGAATTAATCAATGGTCTAAAATGCTCTAAATGGTGGCTTGAAAAAGATGACAACATTTTTGCATGCAAAATGGAAGGGGGGAGGGACGGTTTTGTGTTGTATTTGGAGCTAAAGGAAAAGCTGAAATGCCATTATTAGTTGCTTTAGTCAATTATGCACCATTATTGATTTTTGGCACTCTTAGAAGAACACATGTAGAGGGGGGGACAATTTTTGAGTTGTTTAGGAGCTAAAGAAAAACTTTATGACCATTATTACTTGTCTTGGTCAATGTTACATCATTCTTGATCATTATTGCTTTGTTTGCATCCTTAGGAGATTGCTTGGAGGGGGGGACGGTTTTGGTGTTGCTTGAGGCCATCGGAAAAAGTTTGAAGGCCATTATGAGTTATCTTGATTTGTCTTTATCATTCATTGATTTTCCTAAAGCAAGACTTAGCAAAAATATTCTCTTCTTTCTCTCCAAGTGAAGCTACAGCCATGCACCCTAAAGGAGACCAAAGAATTCATTTCCATACTCCATATTATTACATCTTCATCTTTTCATTCAAGTATCAAGAAGCAAAACCAAAGAAAACTCCATTTCTCTCCCTAAACACACCATTCGACCATATCACTCAAAACCACCATCCAATCTCTTTTAATTTCATCCAACCATAGATCTTGAATCTATATGATATTCTAAATAACTTTCATGTTGAAGATTTCCTCTAAATCATTCATCTTCATGGACTTTCTTCAAGATCCATGTTATGGAGTATTTATGGTGAAGTGTAAGGAAACTTCATTTCTTCTCTCTTTTTCATGATCTAAACCATGTTTGATCCATGGTTCCTCTTAATCAAGCTTAGTATACTAATTTTTATGTATTTTGTTTTGTATTTGAGAAGCCCTTGGTGGTGAAGGACTTGGAAAAAGAAGCAAAACAAAGAGCTTTTGAGGATCTTCAAGAGGTAAGAGGGAGATCCACCTCACCAACCAAGTATGGTGGTGGGAGATGGTTTTATATTTGGTGGATGGTGAATCCATGTGAGGATTCATATCCATGGTCTTGTAATTTATTTGTGGTTGTTTATGTGCTTTAATTATTTGTCTATACTTGGTATGCTTTGCATGATTTTATGGCTTTGATAGTATGCTTAAAATATGTATGATAAGTATATGGCATGCTTGTAGTATTTATGATGAAATATGTATGTGTATGCCATGATGTGTTGATGGAAAGGAAATCAATTTTTGGCTCCAATGGCCAAGGGAGAAGGCTACGGTTTTTGATGCCCTTAATTAGGGTTCATGTTGAAATTTTTCAAGAACAAGGGAATTGATTTTTGGGTCCCTAGAACATAGTGAATTTCGGCCAAGACACCTCTAAATAGGTGTTCACAAATTAATATTTTCATGAATGATGAAAATGGATGATTTGAAGAATATGGAAAATAAACAAAGGGTTTGTTTTTCAAGAAGAACAAGAACACGATTTTGAAGGGATTTTTATTGATTTATTTTGTGTAAAAAGTTTCTAAGTGTTTATTAAAAATGATTTCGAAAAACGAAATGGGCAAACATTGATTTTAAAGATTTGCAAAGAAAGTGAAAAAGGATTTGCAAAGAAAGTGAAAAAGGATTTACAAAGAAAGTAAAAATGAATTTCAACAAATGGGTTTGGTTTTATAACCATATGTCTTGCGATTTTGAAAACAAAGATTTTAATGGTTTTGTTTGTGTAAAAACAGAAATGATAAATAATTGAGTTAGAAGGAAAAATGTTTGATGGCTTCAATGGCCAAATACCCTACGGTTTTGAAAAACTGGTTATGCCTAAATTTTTATGGAACAAAATAATATTTTATAAAACGAAGTGTTTTGTTACTCGAAAGATTTGACAGTTTTCAATGAACACGATCACAGTTTTTGTAAAGGATTTTTAATGGTTTTGTTTGTATAAAACCATATCAATTTAGAAGGAAAAAAAATATTTGATGGTTTCAATAGTCATGTCCACGTTTTTGAAGGCTTGTAATGCCTTGATTTTTATGAACAAAGTGATTTTCAAAGTGGAAACATAACTTGATTTAATACAAGGAATTTGGAAAGGGAATCAGAGTGTTTTATCACTTGAGAGAATTTTGTAAACGAAAGACAAAGAGAGGTTGAACACGTTTGAACTTCAATTTATTTTAAAGAAAATTGATTTTAAAATTGATTTGAGAAAAATGGAGAATATAATAGTGATTTGATATTTTCTAACGTATAACTTATTTCACGTTTTGGAGTACGTTAGGAAATTCTTAAAGTTTGAAACATTGATTTAAATCAATGGAAAAGTGATTTTGTGGGTTATATTTGAAAAAGAATTTCTTGAGTAAAGAACTGTGGAAAAAGATTTTCTTGAGTAAGAAAATATATTAAATAAAGTATAAAGTTATATTATTTTGAGAAAAGTTGAAAAGGAATTTTTGAAGGTTAAGAAATATTTTCTGTAATGAAATTGTGGTGAAAAATTATTTGCGTAGCTTAAAAATGATTTGAAATACGATAGAATATTTCTACGCGATTGGTAATATGTCAAAATATTTCTACGTGTTTTGAATTACGTTTAAATATTTTACGTAATTTGAACTACTGTTGAAAAATCAATATGTGATTTAAAAGTGATAGAATATTTTTACGTGATTGTGAAAATGATGGAAAATCGTTATGTGATTTGGAAAGTGTTTTAAATTTTTTGAGAATGATGAAAAATGATTTACGCGACTTAAAAGAATGATTTTTAAGTTACGCAATTTTGAAACAGTGAAAAAATATTATGCAATTTGAGAAACATATATTTTTATGCGATTGAGAAAAACGTTGAAAAATTAGTACGTGATTTAAAAGTACAACAGAAGAGTTGCGGTATTTTGAAAATGTAAATGTAAATGTTATCTTGTATTGAAAACGTAACGTGTGTTACGGTATTGTGAAAATATAACTAAAACGTTTTGGAATTGTGAAAATGTAACAGAAATGTTACGCGATTATGAAAACACGACAAAAGTGTTTTATGACTATAAAAACATAATAACATGATGATTACTGTTGAACTAGTGTCCATACACTGTATGAGAAAATGACAAGTTTTGCCTGTGATTGGCATTTGGTGCATTTTACTTGCATTGGAAAGATATGCCTGTGATTGGCATTGGTGCATTATACATGCATTGGAAAAATATGCGTTGAGGCATATGATTACATTGAACAAATGAAATTGAAAAGATTTGGCCCTTGTGGTTGGACTTGCACTAATATATTCGTGCATTGTATAAAGTATAGCTAATAAGCTATTTTGGCCCTTGTGGTTGAAAAGGGAATGAGAATTGATAGTGAGATCTATGATGGATCTTGGGGGCGTCAAGGCACGGCGGTCGACCAGTGGATATCTGTCTGTGGGCTAAGGCTGGACCATATGCCACTTGGCGATGCAGTCTGTTGCAACGCATTGACAATACCCGACAAGAACACGATTCTTTTCAACGACTGGAAGATTGTCTTTAGGCTAAGGCTGACAATTAACAGAGCATTCTCCTCGAAATTGTGAAAACCTCCATGGAGTTGTTTTTGAAAAACTGAGTCTATGTGCGCATGCATGAATCTGAGCATTTATATCTGTATGATATATTAATTGAGGAATATTGGCTATGACAATTGTTTTGAATACTTGGATGATAATGATGATAATTAGGACAATGTTGAGGATATTATCGTAATTGTTGTTTATGATAATTGAACTGATGAATGATTGGATGATGATAGTTGATTAATGTTGATGGCATGATCATAATTATGGTATGATCTATCTATATGATATGTTGTTTGTGTTATCTCTGTGCTACCATGTTGGTACTGGTGTAGGTGATCTCACCTCTTTGTTATGTTATCTTGCTGTGTCTATATTGTTAAAATTAAACAGTAGAAGGAATGAGTTGTCTTAGACATACCGGGAGGTGGATATTCTGAGTTCGGAGACAACATCAGAGAATGACTATTCCAGAGTCGATAGCGTGCAGTGTTGACAAGGAACAGATATCTGATACATCAAGAGGGAGACAAAAAGAATTAAGTATGTGAAGTTTTCTCGTTAGTGTTGTATCGTGCTATTAAGTAGGACCCGTCATAGGGTTTGCTATTGTTAAAAAAAAAGAGTCTGTTAGTTTTATATTTCTCTTTAAATTGTTAAATATTAATTGGTGTCAATATTGTATATTAATCAGTTTAAGTAGGACCCATCATAGGGTTTGCTACTGTTAAAAAAAGAGTCTGTTAATTTTATATTTCTCTTTAAATTGTTAAATATTAATTGGTGTCAATATTGTATATTCAGTTTAAATATATTTTCAGTATTACTTATAAATTTCAGTAAGCTTATGTTTTAGTAAGAAAGAAATTTTAAAACCCATCTTTTATAACTCAAACTTTGTGCGAACTTCTTTTCAGATTATGAGTCGGGAGTCGGAAATGTGATGCCCTGAGGAGGGTGTTACACATTACATCAGAGTTTAAGATGTGTGCTTATATAGAATAGAAGAGTTGTAGTGTATGTTTCAAGGAAATTCAAATAACATTCAACATCTTCAGTGATTATAGGAGTCTGAGATATCCGTTTGATCAAGATAAGTTGAACGTGAGGCAAAGAGTTTTCATTGATCGAAGGGAATGACGTAAGCGAAGATGCAACGTGAGGACTGGAAGATAAGATGAAAGAGCGGTATCCATTTTTTGGTTCGAAAGCTACTACGAATTTCGAGGACGAAATTCTTTTTAGAGGAGGAGTATTGTAACACCCCGAAAATTCGTATTTTTTTATTTTGTGCGATTCTTAATTATTTTGAATAATTCGACTCGACTTCTGTGGATTTTATAATTTTTGGGATTTTTAGGAATTTTTGGAAGTTTTTACGTTTTTTATTATTTTAATATTTTTTTGGAGCTGTATACGAGCCTTTGTATTTTATTTCTTTTTGAAAATCCTTAATGATTTTTACTAATCCGACTTGATTTTTGTATGTTTTATAATTTTTATGATTTTGTGGGTGATTATGAAATTTTTATATTTCTCTGATTGTTTTTGGGTTGTCTGTGGGCCCTGGGTGGCCTTATGTAGCCTAGGGTGGGTCCCAAAAAGTGAAAAAAATTTTGCGGATAGAAAAATTTGTACTGTTTAGACAGAGATGGGGGATCTTACTAAACCTGAATCCAAAAATAGTTTTTAAAATTTTCTTTTACTATGTTTTGCACTGTATTTAATTATCGGTCGATAAAAATATAGTAAAAATATTATTCATAGGGTTATAGCAGATATAAAAATAAATTTTATATTGCTTAGTCAACATTGGTGGTTTGGATATCCACCATTGATTTAATCAACGGTGGAGACTTGATCTTGATTTAATCAAGGGTGGAGATTTAGTCTTATAAAGTGGCTAGGACCATTTATGACCATTGGATGTAAAGTAGGAAGGAGTAATCTTGACCCTTCATTTTGGAGACACATCTAATGGCTAGAATTTCAAGGAGAAAGATCCAATGGCCTAGATTAAGTCTTCTAATCTAAAGGCTATACCTAGAATCTACCTTAATCCTAACCATTGAACTAATCAATGGTTAGGAATGCTTCAAATAATGGCTAGTGAGATTGGTCACTCAAGGAGAGTGCAAGAAGGGGGGATGGTTTTGGTGGCTTAATAGCTTAGCCAAGTTTCAAGACACCAATTATTTCTCATATTGGTCATTATTGATTCATTTTCAAGAAGCTAAGTTATCAAACTTTCTCTCCATTTCTCTTCTCCTCTAAGTTTCGGCCAAGACCTCTGTGATTACCTTCCATCACTCTTTAATTTCAACTAACCTTATTTCATGAATCCTTACCTTATTCTAAGCAACTTTCATGTTGGAGACTTTCTCTAAATCATTCATTTTTAAGGACTTTCTTCAAGAGCAAAGTTATAGTTTTTTTATGGTGAAGTGTAAGGAAACTTCATTTCTTAATTCTTTTTCATGTTCTAAGCCATGTTTGATCCATGGTTCTCCTAGTTTAAGCTTAATATGCTAATAAACTTGTGTTTTGTTTTGTATTTGAGAAACTTTTCGTGGTGAAGGACTTGGAAAAAGAAGCAAAACAAGGAGTTTTTTAGGATCTTCAAGAGGTAAGAGGGAGATCCATCTCACCAACCAAGTATAGTGGTGAGAGATGGTTTTGTATTTGATGGATGGTGAATCCATGTGAGGATTCATATCCATGGTCATGTAATTATTTGTGGGTGTTTATGTGTTTATGTGGTTTATGTGTTTTGTATGGTTTATTTGTGCTTACATGCTTGATATGATTTGCATGATTTATTGCTTTTGTTTATGGCATGCTTGTGATATATATGATGATTATGTATATGTATGCCATGATTTGATAATGGAAAGGAAAATAATTTTTGGTTCCAAGGACCAAGAGGAATTTCGGCCAAGACACCTCAAAATAGGTGTTCACAAATTAATTTTGAGAGCAAGAAATTCTAAGTATTTTACTAATTATGAGTAATACGTTGATGATTTTAAGGATTTGCAAAGAAAGTGGACATGAAAATGAACAAATGAATTGGTTTTATAGACCAAGAGTCTCACGATTTTTGAAGGCAATTTTAATGGTTTTGTTTGTGTAAAAACAAGAATGGTACTTAATTGATTTAGAAGGAAAATATTTGATGGTTTCAATGGCCATGTACCACGGTTTTGAAGGTTTGTAAATGCTTTGGTTTTTATGAAACAAAGTGATTTTCAAAGTGGAAATATAATTTGATTTAGTACAAGAATTTTGGAAATAGAATCAGAGTGTTTTATCACTTGAGAAATAGAAATTTCGGTTATGAAAGGAAAATAGACATTGTAAGGGTTTGAACCTCAAATTATTTTGGAAGAGAATTGAATTTGAGAATTTATTTTGATTTATAAAAGAAACGTTGATGATTTAAAATTTACTAACGTAAAACTCATCCTTTGGGTTTTGGAGCGTGTTAAGGAATTTTAAGTGAGAAACATTGATTTAAAATCAATGGAAAGGTGATTTTATGGAATTTATTGTGAAAAATATTTTTTTCAATAAGAAAATGTGAAAAATAATGTGAGAAGTCATATTATTTTGAGAAAAGTTGAATTGAGATTTTGAAGGTTGAGCAATATTTCACGACATTGAAAAATGGTGAAAAAATGCTTTACGTATCTTAAAAATGTGATTTTTAAGCTACACGATTTGAAAAACCTTTAAATATTTCTACGCAATTTGAAAAATGTTGAAATATTTCTACGCAATTTGGAAAGCATTTAAATATTTTTACACGATTGAGATATTGTTGAAAAATCGCTATGCGGTTTAAAAATGGTGAAATAATTTTATGTAATTGAGAAAACGTTGAAAAATCATTACGTGATTGAAAACTATTGCGAAATTGTGAAAACGTAACAGAAACATTGCAAAATTGTGAAATATGTAACAGAAATGTTGCGCGATTGTGAAAATGCGACAAAAGTGTTTTGGGACTATGAAAATGCGATGATATGATTTCGCTATTGAATATACAATATGATTACTGTTGAACCAGTGTGTGGACACTGTATGAGAAAATGATGAATTTTGCATGTGATTGGCATTTGGTGCATTATACATGATGCAGTGAGGCATATGATGAAATTGAAAAATATGCATTAAGGCATATGTTGAATTTGAACAAAATTGCATTGAGATATTTGTGTATTGAACGAAAATTAATAGCTGATGCTATTGTGACCCTTATAGTTGAAGAGGGAATGAGAATTGAAAAGTGAGGTCTATGATGGATCTTGGGGGCATCAAGGCACGACGGTCGACCAGTGGATGATAATTGGTAAAATGACCGTGTGCCACTTGGCGATACAGTCTGTTGCAATGCATTGACGATACCCGACAATAACACGATTCTTTTCGAAGATTGGAGATTGTCTATTGGGCTAAGGCTGGGCAATTAACCATAGCATTCTTCTTGAAATTGTGAAAACCTCCATGGAGTAGGACATTGAGTCTACATGCATAACATATGCATCATTATTGAATATTAGTTATGATAATTGAACTATTGAATACTTGGATAATAATTGAGGGCATTATCGTAAATATTGAATATTTATATCTGTGTGACATAATAATTGAGGAATGTTGGATGATGATGATGATAAATAATGTTGATGGCATTATTGTAATTATTGTTATTTTATACATTATGATGATGACATAATTGTAATTATGGTATGATATATCTGTATAGTGTGTTGTTTGTGTTATCTTTATGCTACCATGGTTGTATTAGCATAGGTGATCTCACCTCTTTATTATATTGTTTTGCTGTGTTTGTATTATTAAAAATTATATAGTAGATGAAACGAGTTTCTTAGACGTGACTGGAGGCAAATATTCTGAGTTCGGTGACAACATCAAGGAGTAACCATCCCGAACTGGTTAGTGTGCAGTTTTGAGGAGGAACAAATATATGGCGCATCAAGATGAATACAAGACGGAATAAGTAGGTTGAGTTTTCTCGTTAGTGTTTTACCGTGCTATTGAGTAGGACTCGTCATAGGATTTACTATTGTTTAAAATTGAGTCTGTAAGTTTTATATTTTCTTGAATAATTGTTAAATATTAAGTGATGTCTATTATATGAGTTTTAATCAGTTTAAATCCATTTTTCAGTATTACTTATAAATATCAGTAAATTTATATTTCCGCGAAAAGAAATTTTAAAACCCACGTTCATAACTCAAACCTTTTATGAACTGATTTTCAGATTATAAGTTGGTAGTCGTAAATGTGATGCCCTACGGGGGTGTTACACCTTTGGTACTTTTGCATATAGAAGAATGCCTTTTGGCCTTTGTAATGCTCCGGCAACATTCCAAAGATGCATGTTAAGCATTTTTAGTGACATGATTGAACATTATTTAGAGATTTTCATGGATGACCTGACAGTTTTTGAAAATTCTTTAGAAAATTGTCTTGATAATTTGGAAAAAGTTCTTAAAAGATGCGAAGAAAAAGGACTTGTGTTAAATTGGAAAAAATGTCATTACATGGTTGCCTCAGGAATAGTGTTAGGTCATGTGATATCTTCTAAAGGAATTGAAGTTGATAAAACCAAAGTTGAATTAATTACCCATTTGCCTTCCCCAAAAACAGTCAGAGAAGTTCATTCCTTTTTAGGACATGCAGGATTTTATAGAAAATTCATTAAGGACTTTAATGTCATATCTAGACCATTATGTAATCTTTTGTTGAAAGATGCACCATTTGATTGGACTCAAGAATGTCAAAAATCTTTTGAAAAATTAATTGGTCTTCTTACATATGCTCCTATCATACAATCTCCTGACTGGTCTTTGCCTTTTGAGTTGATGTGTGATGCTAGTGATTTTGTGTGGGCACTGTTTTAGGCCAAAGAAAGGAAGGTAAGCCTCATGTGATTTGTTACACAAGTAGAACTTTAAATAGTGAACAAATGAATTACACTACGACTGAAAAAGAACTACTTGCTATAATATTGCACTGGACAAATTTCGATCTTATTTTTTTGGTTCTTCTATTGTGATTTTCACCGATCATGCTACTGTTAGATATTTGATGTCTAAGCTAAATGTCAAACCAAGATTGATACGGTGGATCTTATTACTTCAAGAATTCAACATAACAATAAAAGGTAAGAAAGGAGCCGAAAATGTTGTTGTAGATCATTTGTCTAGACTTATAACAGGCTCACCTTTTGATAGCACACCCATCAATGATTCTTTTCCCAATGAATTTTTATTTTCTATCAATTCCATGCCTTGGTTTGCTAACATAGTCAACTTTCTTGTAACAGGAAAGATGCCACCTCAATGGACGCACCAACATAGAAGGAAATTTTTGACAAAGGTGAAAATTTTTTATTGGGATGACCCATACTTGTTCAAATATTGTCCTAACCAAATCTTTCGGAGATATGTGCCCGACAGTGAGGTAGGTAGTTTCATTAAATTTTGTCACTCAGAAGCATGTGGAGGTCACTTTTCTTCAAAGAAAACTGCTGTGAAAATCTTGTAGTGTGGATTTTATTGGCCTACTTTATTTAAGGGCTGCTATACTTTTTGCAAAAACTATGAAAATTGTCAGAAATTGGGCTTCATTTCAAAAAGAAACATGATACCTTTTAAACCATTTGTGTACCGCAAGTGCACGGGTCATTCAAGTAATACAGATACGGAGTATATGTTCGTTCCCACGAGGATATATGACTTCTATTACTAAGTAACAACTAATAGCTTAGCCAAATTCTATTCAAGAACATATAAAATAAAGAAATGCAAATATACTAAATCTAAACTACAAAAGCAATAAAGATAAGGGTTTAGAGATCTAGGGAATCCTTCTTCACCTCCTATTTCATATTAATGATATACAATCATTATAAGCAACATCAATTAGTTATTAAGTTAGCTTGAGAATCAGATTTAGTCAAAAGCCTATGCCTAGGTCAATCAACCCTGGTGTCATTTACCTAATCCACTATGTTTCTTATGTTTTCATAAGGACTAATGTAAACTCCACTAATGAACGATTTATTCTCAAACACACGCTAATACACGGCTAAAAGGTATATTTCTATCCAGTTAGCGAATCAACTCATCCAAGCCAATTGAACTCGTCGAACATGCATCAACCATACCATATCTATATCCACAAATCCCTATGTCTAGTTCATTTGCATCAATCAAGATCATGCAATTATTGGCCAAACAAGAGCAAGCATTAAGCATAGGCATGGAAGAACAAAACCAAACATCAATAGATACTCAAAAGATAACATAAACATCAATATCCATATACAGATCCAAAGTATTTCCTAAATACAGCTTGGCTAATCCATGAACACGAATTTATAGACAAAAACCATGCTCAAAAGATAAGGAAGAGAAGAGAAACAAAGGGAGAAGAGGAAAGAATCCATGGATGTGATCATTGAAGCTTTAATCTTCTTCCATGAAGAAGATGACATCCAACCTAGCCTCCCTAGGCCTCCAATCAACCCAGAAATTAAGTTCAGGCCACAGCCTCTCTAAACTTAGCAAGACTCCCATGGAGCTCTCTTATAAAATCTGCTAAAAATCTATTTATAGACTCAGAAAAACAAAGGCACGCTGCGGTATTAACATGCCTACGTTGCGACGCGTGTCAAATTAGGTCAAGGACGCTGCGGCGCTTGTCAAATTAAGTCAGGGATGCCGTGGCATTGATTTCCTTGCGCCGCGGCACTCAATTCTTCGTGCCCTCTGACTTTGATACAGGGGAGGAACGCACCGCGGCGTTTGATCTTCAGCGCCGTGGCGTTACATGCTAAGATGCAAATTTGGCTTTCTCTCCCCATTCTAGCTCAAATGCTCCACATATCATCTTGTTTGGACCCTTCGTAATATAGAGAAAACACCAAATTAGTAACAGATACAAATTCACTTAATCACATATCAAATATGCATAGTTTGCTCAATATCATATAGGAAAGGTATCAGAATTGGATATAACAAATACAAGCACAAAACCTTCTAAATATGTATAAATACAAGGACTTTAACAATCAGAGAAATACAAATATAGGGCACAAATAACTACACATTGTGGAGTTATCACAACCCCAAACTTAACGTTTTGCTTGTCCTCGAGCAAAATAAAGTATGACCAAGAAAACTCACTTAACAATTTAGACTCAACATGCATTCAACAATTAGCAAGTTTCAATCTTTCTATTCTTCAATTAAACCAAAGCTACTAGTAAGTAATGATTACTTCAATCCATAAAAAGTGCAAATGCCCCAAAACCAGCTTCACTCATACATAATCCTTCACATGCTAACAATCCAACTTCATTCCATGCAATTCATATTATCCACAAACATACATGATAAACTTCTCCTATTCAAATCATACACATTCGGATAAGTTTATAAGCATGTTTGCATCAGAATCATATGATCCACAAAAATTGATCCTAAACTCTCTCTCCACTAATATAAACCACACACAACTAAGGATTAAGAGGGTCTTTACAGCTTGTAATATTAGGCCATGGTATGGGTGTAAGAAAAGAAGGGAAAGGATACATACAAACATTGAGATACATACACATATGAATTCAAAACTTGAGCCTAAGAGAGATTCGCAGGGTATTCCAAAAAGACTTTGAAAGATCAGAACTCATCAGAACCATTCAATGCTTTTCATTTTTTAACTTTTCTTCTTTCATTGTTTGCTTTGTTTTTCTCTCTTCTCATTTTTTTTCTTTTTCCTTTAACAAAGCAATTTCTTTTTCCCTTTTGATTGCATTTGGTTCCTTCAGGCTCATTTTTCTTAAACATACATACCCCTACTCACTGGACTCACTTCAAGAAATACACATCATGTACTCAACAGACATTAAGGTAGGAAGAAGATGCAATGCTTTCACATGCATTAGAATGGTTAACAGGTTAAGGAATACATGGTTGAATGAAAACATATAAGGCCAAACAATCAACAGGCTTCAAAATGGGATCTAGAGATATCATCATTCAGGGTAGGCTTAAAAAGCTCAATCGGTCCAAAGAATGCCTAATCATTTCCTCAGTCATGCACAATCTAGGATTTCGCCTCAAGAGAGTTTAAAAATAACTTCTAGGATCATCGAAACTCTACATGTATATCCATAAACTTTCTCTAGATATGCACTCTTATCTTTTTCAAAGTTACACTTGCATCTAAGTGGAATGTAGATCATACATGAAAAGCAACTAAACTATTTCACATGCGTCAAGATCACATAAGGTTTCACTCAAAAGGGGGCAAATAGCAACCTTTCATATCATGAACAACCAAAACAACACCAGCAGTCTTTTGCAACAAAGCATGCATTCAAATAGCTTCAACTTTTCAATTTGACATGCATACATCATTTGCATAAGAGTAAAAATTGAAACTTCTTTGCAAACCCATCAGTAATAACCAAAACAAATAGAAACTAATGGAAACATGGTGGCTATCACAACTGCATCAAGAAAATATCATCACATGCATACATAATACATCATAGTAATCAAATCATGTAATGACACTCCCCCAAACTTAAGTGAGACAAAGTCCTCACTTTCCATAGTGTCCAGGGTACTTAAACCTATAAACATCTTGAAATATGAGAGCTGAGTATACTACAAATATCTAAAAGCACTTAAACTAAACTAACAATGTACAGTATATACATTACAGCACAACATACCGCAACACACAGCATCCATGCCATGGTACTTGATCAGAATGGCTGCCTTTAGTAGCACCCAAAACAAGTATCTCTTTTTTTTTAAACAAGTTCAGCTGATGAGCGCCGCGACGTTGAACTACCCACGCCGCGGGACTAAGGTCTTTACAATTTGGCTCAAATGCGCATAAATAACCACCACGCCGCGGCATACAACAAATTCACGTCATGGCGTGAGAAGCCAGCTTGCATAATTCTGCAGCAAATTCATTTTTGCTGCAAAATTTTGCCTAAAGAGGTCCTCAACACCTTCCAAACTTGTCCAAAAGGTTAAAATACAAAATGGATAACTAAAAATGTATTAAAACACAAAATCATACATACTAACCTATATTTAAATTAAAACTAAACATAAACTTAAAACTAACTAAAACTTACTACAATCAAAATGCTTACATATATAAGACCTAAAACTAACTAAATCTACTAAAATCAAACATACTAACTAAAAGACTACAGAAATTAAACATACTAACATACTTATAACCTAAAACTACAAGAAAAGCCTAAAAACTAACTAAAACTACAAAACTAAACTTACTACATATTTAGGACCTAAAACTTACTAAACACATACTAATTGAACTCGTCAAACATGCATCAACCATACTATATCCATATCCACAAATCCCTATGTCTAGTTCATTTGCATCAATCAAGATCATGCAATTATTGGCCAAACAAGAGCAAGCATTAAGCATAGGCACGGAAGAACAAAACCAAACATAAATAAATACTCAAAAGATAACATAAACATCAATATCCATATACAGATCCAAAGTATTTCCTAAATACAGCTTGGCTAATCCATGAACACGAATTTATAGGCAAAAACCATGCTCAAAAGATAAGGAAGAGAAGAGAAACAAAGGGGGAAGAGGAAGGAATCCATGGATGTGATCATTGAAGCTTTAATCTCCTCCCATGAGGAAGATGGCATCCAACCTAGCCTCCCTAGGCCTCCAATCAACCCAGAAATTAAGTTCAGGCCACAGCCTCTCTAAACTCAGCAAGGCTCCCATGGTGCTCTCTTATAAAATCTGCTAAAAATCTATTTATAGACTCAGAAAAACAGAGGCACGCCATGACATTAACATGCCTACGCCGCGGTGCGTGTCAAATTAGGTCAGGGACGCCGCGACATTGATTTCCTTACGTCGCGGCGCTCAATTCTTCGTGCCCTCTGACTTTGATGCAGGGGAGGAATGCGCCACGACGTTTAATCTTTAGTGCTGCGGCATTACATGCTGAGATGCAAATTTGGCTTCCTCTCCCTATTTTGGCTCAAATGCTCCACATGTCATCTTGTTTGGAGCCCTTCCTAATATAGAGAAAACACCAAATCAGTAACAGATACAAATTCACTTAATCACATATCAAGTATACATAGTTTGCTCAATATCATATAGGAAAGGTATTAGAATTGGATATAACAGATACAAGCACAAAACCTTCCACATATAGATAAATACAAGAACTTTAGCAATCAGAGAAATACAGATATGGGATACAAATAACTACACATTGTGGAGTTATCAATACCTCTAAACCCTATCCTTGTCATTAAAATTTTTTATTGTTGGGGAATTGATTTCATGGGCCCATTTCTATCTTCATTTGGATTTGTGTATATTTTGGTTGTAGTTGATTATGTCTCAAAATGGATTGAGGTGATTCCATGCCAACACAATGATCATAAAACTGTTTTCAAATTTTTAAAAGAAAATATCTTGTGTCGATTTGGAATCCCTCAAGCTATCATCAGTGATGGAGGAACACATTTTTGCAACAAACCATTTGAATCTTTAATGAAGAAATATGGTATTACACACAAAATTGCCACCCCTTATTACCCTCAGACAAATGGACAAGTTGAATTAGCAAATAGGGAGATTAAACAAATTTTGGAAAAAAATGGTTAACCTAAATCGTAAAGATTGGTAATTAAGACTAAATGATGCACTTTGGGCTTACCGTACTGCTTTCAAAACATCCTTGGGCATGTCACCCTATCGGTTAGTCTATGGAAAACCTTATCACTTGCCTGTAGAATTAGAACATAAACCATTTTGGGTCATTAAACCTTTCAATCTAAATCTTGATGATGCTTGCAAGATACACAAATTGCAATTAAATGAATTGGAGGAATTGAGAAATGATGCATATGAAAATTCAAAGATTTATAAAGCTAGAACAAAAGCTTTTTACGACAAGACAATTTTGAGAAAATCTTTTGAAATTGATCAAAAAGTTCTACTTTATAATTCTCATCTACACCTATTCCTTGGAAAATTGAGATCTAGGTGGAGTGGTCCTTTTGTTGTCAAACATGTGTATCCTTATGGGGCCATAGATATTGAGAATCCTAGGAATGGTAATGTATTTAAAGTCAATGGACAAAGACTCAAACCATTTCTGAAAAACTCAAACCATTTTTGAAAAACCAAGTTGATGAGGTAGAATTCATCTCTCTTTCTGATCCTTGTTATGAATAGAATTTATTCTATTTTTGTTGCCTTGTTTTTGCAGTTCTTTATGTTCCCGGTTAAGTGGCAGATAATGGTACTTCATGGCTCTCGAGTCAGTTTGTTTTTTAGTTTCCCAAAATAATTGATTCCTTCTCCTTTAAAATAGATGTCATTCTTTCAAACCTGAGAAAACATTTTCCTTCCCTCCTTCAAAATGCTCTGACAAAAATCTATAAAGTTAGATGTAAAAGATTGAGATTGTTAATGCACAAGGGTATGCCAGAAGATGTACGTTGGATAATTGAAGCAAAGGTCCAACTAGCAGGTGAGTCTTCAATTTCATTTGACTCATACATGCCAGGTCTTTGAAGAAGTTCATATTCTAAAAAGAAAAGAGCAAAAAGGTTACAAGTCTGTCACAAATGTGCATAATGGAATTGTAACAAGCGATGTTGTTCTTTGAGGATAGTTTTCACAAACAGAGAAGATAAAATTTTCTTCATTAAGAATGGACTGAGTAAGGAGTCATTAGATGATATCTTATTGACTCTTGAGACGCATTCTTGTGGATTTATGCATCATGAACTTCTTAATTTGTGGAATCTCTTAAAGGATGAAGAAAAACGCTACAGTCTTAGGAATATGACTCTAAAAGACCCTGTTTGCCAATTTATAAGAAAATTGGATGGGAAGCTTATCCTCGACTCATAGAAGACGTTTAAGCCGTTACAAGACATGAAACCAGAGGCAAGTGTGAGCCATATCCACAACAAACTATATATATTATCTTTTTCTTCTTCATGTTTACTAAAAAAATAAAAGAAAAAAAAGAATCATTCAAAGGGAAGGTGAGTATAGAAATGGAAGGTGTTTCTGTTCGTCAACTTAAAAATATCTATGTATTTTGTGGGTCTAAGTATGAGAAGGGTTTAGAGTTTGTAAACGCAGCTACCACTCTTGGTCAATCACTTACTGCGAGAAATATTTATCTTGTATATGGGGGAGGTTGTCGTGGGTTAATGGGGGCTGTATCACTTGTTGCATATATAGGAGACAGTCAGGTTTTAGGTGTCATTCTTGGACCTTTAGCTCAATAGAACATCACTGGAAAGAGAATTGGGGAGGAACTTAAGGTATCATCTATGCATGAACGAATGAAGATAATGCTTGACAACTCTGATGCATTCATTGCCTTACCAGGTGATTTTGGTACTTTGGAAGAAATTTTTCAAATTGTCTCTTGGGCTCAACTGAACATCTACCATAAACTCATAGGTTTGTTGAATGTAAATATTTTCTTTGATATTTTGTTACTTTTTCTTGACCATGCTGTGGAACAGAAATTTATCACACCTTCGGCAAAATAACTTCTTATCTCTGCTTCTACTATTGATGAGTTAATTGATAAATTAGAAGCTTTTCTTTATAAACCTGACCTAGCAATAGCTCAGATAAATTGGTCAGCAAGAAGCAATGAGGGAAGTAGGAAGAAAAGAAAGCCAGATTTGACACTTCGCTTATAACTTTCATTTACCTTTGATTTTATTTATCGTACTTTGTTTCTGTTTAAATTTGTGTCAAATTTCTCTGATAGGTAATATCTTCTATCATTTACCCATCTATATTTTAACATTGAGGATAATGTTATGATCTGGTTGAGGGGGAAGGATAGTTGACCAATTTTTTTTTTCTTTTTTGGGAAGTATGATATGATTGTCATGAACTTACTAAACCAATGAAGGATGGCAGAGTAAGGAGTAATTTTACTCCTGAGACACATCTAAATTGGGAAGTATGTTTAGTGATATGACTGTCAGAAACCTATTCGTAGTAAAACCAATTAAGGATGGCAGAGTAAGGAGTAAATTTTACCTTAGAGGTAAGTTTACTCTTGAGACGCATCTTAGTTGAGGAGATAATTATTTTGTGTAGAAGTAGCAAATGGATTCTTGGATCTTAGCATTAATTGTCTTCTTTCTTAAAAATCACAAGCTTGGATATAAATGTTGATATGGTGGATTGAGAATGATAGAAATATGCCTTATGAGATTTTGAGCCTATTGATTAATGAATTGAACATTTGTACCATTCTCTTCTTTCTTGTGTGATTTTCACTCATGGAATTGTTACTTTAGAACTTACTTTGATTCTGTTTTAGGCTACATTTTCACATGCATACATAAATATGATTGAGACATTTTGAAATAGCTACTTTGACCAAATAGTCATCCTTGTATATTTTCTCTTGTGTAACCCCTTTGAGCTTATTTGACCATTCTTTTTTTTTAGCTCATTACGTGCCTTCAAAAAAAAAGAGAAAAAAAAAACATCTTTTTATCTAACCTTAGGGAATAAGAGAGCATTGACCTTGTTCTTGAACAAGTGTGGAGTGTGTGTGCAAATAAAAAAATATTAAAAAAATGTTGAAAAAAAAAGAAAGAGCTGACTATCGCTGCAATCAAAGGATTATCAGAGTCTAGAATAAAGGTGGATGCATGGAAACAACACGAAGAAAAGGAGAAGGTTCAGGCCTAACAATGAATTCAATTCACCAATTTGGGGTTGATCTTCAACATAACATTAGTCAAATATTGGTCATTGTCCTTTATGATGAATGTTCTCAAACATCTTCTCCACTCTAACTGTAACACCCTAATACAGATTTCTAAATATATCCTAGATAGACAGAGATATATAAAGATAACCAGTACTAGAGATGTCACTTCTATACTATATACTAATATATATCTATAATCACAATTGAGTAATTATAGAAAGCCTTGAGAGATTGCGGAAAAACTTAAACTCATACATAAACATATACAAACTTAGCCACATGAGGGCTTATTGTAATACATATAAAATAAAACTTACAGAACAAACATAAACTGATTACATAAGTTCTGTATACTTAAAGCAATAAAAACTACTCTAGTCTTCATGCTTTATCTTCTCATCCTTAGCAGGGTTTGTACCTTTGTACCTGAGCCTTTGCCTGCACCTGAGTCTGCATCGGTACCTGCATCTGAGCCTGCATCGGTACTCGTGATCCGAGCCTCGCATCGGTACACGCATCCGAGCCTCAGATCTGGATTTACATGGAATAGCAATCGGGGTGAGAATTAACATTCTCGGTAAAAGCAATTCCAATACCAGCTTCTCTATAACATTGTATATAACAAATATATAACAAATGTTATAATTCTAACTTAGGAGCTTTCTCCCCTTTTCTTATAACTATTTCTATCTTAGGAGCTTTCTCCTCTTTTCTTATAACTTAGGAGTTTCCTCCTCTTTTCTCATAACTTAGGAGTTTCCTCCTCTTTTCTCATAACTGCACACTTTCTTATAGTGTGATAACAACCGATAGCCTACACATTGTTAATATATACAACGCCCATACAGTTGTACATACCAACAATGACGGACAATGCCCATACAACTGTCCGTGAATGCAATGATAATGATATATAATATGAATATGCCTAAGGAATCCTAAAAGCATGTGAATGAAATGCAAATGCAAAAGTCTATTCTAAGAACAAAGAAGTTTGCTAGGAACTAGTCAGTATATCATCTAGTGGTAATTAGAGGAAAAACTCATCCTCACATTACACATATCCTGGCCCACTGAGAAATTCGGGCTTCATCCTTGCTCAAAGAGCGTCTTTGGATTTCCCACTTATCTCCTTTGGCCTTGGCACTATCGAGACATCAGGGTTATGTCCTTCTCAAAAGTCCTTCGGACACCCATCTATCTTCTTTTTGCCTCCATGAATAAACATCAAAGGATATCCACCAGATCGATACTACTTAACTAATTCCTAGACTTTTATTCGTACTTATATACTTAGTTCCTCTTTGATCTAAGCATATTCTACTAATAACTTTGGCTTCTTATGTTTACCCTTTGCAATGAGGAGAATCTATAACCTCATACTATATGTAACCTTAGCACTTGGTTAGGAATACTTGTCCCCTAAGGAACTTCTCTGATTCCTTACCTTCTGGCTAAATGACCTCACATCATATAACGTTACATTCTCAGGTAAACATCACCAATTCATTTCTCATACTTGTACCTAAACTCCACCTCATCACTCTTATCTCTTAAGTGATCTCTAACGCAACGCTATGTTGCTAAGGTGTAAGGTACTTACCTATGGCAACCACTAATCTTAGTTGCACTAAGGTTCTTTCTCTTCACATACATACTAGCTTAACTGACTAGTGTGTGAAAAGCTTAGTGTTATGTATAACTCTTACATAAACACCATCTTACTTTCCTATAGACTCAACTCATCCTAGTGAAAGAGTCTATCATAACTAATGCCTCAACTATCCTCGCTTAAGGACATAATGAGCATCTCTCTAAAACTTTGCATAATTAACTCAACTTTAACTAAAATGAGTAATTCATGCATCTAACTTTCCTTTCTATCACACTTCTGGTAGTAGCTTATACTACACTTGTGTGCTAACATATATATTCTAGCTGTATCTAGCTTTCCCTTCTATCACACGTCTAGTAGTAGCTTATACTACACTTGTGTGCTTAAGGTTCCAGATTCCTCTTTAACTATTCCAAACTCATGGAATGCTTAAGAACTTAACTTCCACACTTTGGTTAGTATATAAGGAAGTAAATTCTCTTTATCTTGCATTTCTAACTCATCTTTACTAATACATGAGTTATTGCACATTTCTGCTCTACCTTATGATTATGACATCTTCTTAGTCACATTTCATCTTATTGTGTATTTAGCAATGCACCAAGTCTCACTTAACTAGAGACTTAGTACCTAAACGTTCCCTCTTTGGAACCAATACACAATCTTGTCTCCACTCAAGTAACTCTAATGCAATAGTGGTTCTTACTTGCAACTCTTTGTTGCCTAAGGTTCTAGGTACCTTCCTAAGGTAATCCACTATTCTTGGATCTCCTAAGGTTCATACCTTTCTCATTCTCTACTAGAGTGCATACTAATACACTTATCTTCATTACACCATCTCATCACATCTTAAGTGATATCTAATGCAACACTAAGTTGCCTAAGATGCAATGTCATTACTTAAAGCAAACCTTTCCTTTAGGATGCTTAAATGCCTATGCTTTCTCATTCTTGATGGGTAAGTATTTTCCACTTGAAAATACCCTCAATTATGCCTTAACACACTTTAGGAAACATATATAAATGATCCCCTTTACTTTAGAACTTCAAAACGTCCAAAAATAACATTTTGGAGTTTTAGGGTCTCATGTCGCGGCACGACGTCTGCACGCTGCGGCGCCCTGTTCTCGAGTGCTCTATTTCGTGGTTTCGCGCCGCGGCATGCACCTTCTACGTCGCGGCATTCTTAGCAAAATACCCCTCACGCTGCGGCGTGACATCCCCGCGCCGCGGCGCTGATAGCAGAACAACAGTTCTGCAGAATACGGTTTCTGCATAATTGGTTAAAGAACCAATTCTCAATCCTTTTCTCATGGATTCTAAGTGATTTCTATCATTAATCTATGCCCTTAAACTTGTTGTAACCCTTTTACAACCTATAAATTCTCATAGAGCATAAATCTAAGTCTAGAATCACATAACTCCAACTATTTCTACAAATCCATTTTCTATGGATTCTATGGTTATTCCTGAGCCATAAATGGCCATCTAGCATTCTCTAGGCTTAAACTATCCTAACCTAGTCCTTGGAATCAAGAACCAAGTTAAGAACATGGATTTGGCTATCCAAACCCCCATTTCCATTCAAAACCCTGTTGCCAAGTGGCTTCCAGTACTCAAGAGGGGGGGTGAATTGAGTAACAAAAACTTTTGCAAAAGCCTTAAACAAATACTTTGCTCAATATAAATTTTAAAGAATGTGGAAGAGATGAGAAAAGGAAGAACAATTAATAATTTAAATTACAGGAATCAACAAATAAAGTGCATAAAATAAAAAGAATAAGGGAAGGAAAACAGGCGCAGTATTTATCCTGTTCGACCACCAACCACTTGTGGCCTACGTCCAGTCCCCGAAACACAGTTCGAGATTTTTCACTATTCAAAGCAAGCTTAAACAACAGGTGCTTGCAACCTTTACAATACGGAGCACTTTTCACACACAGCGAAACTCTACCCTTGTGCTCAAGCCTCAATTAAACAAAAGGGATACCTCACCCTTATACAATCCTTGGGGATACCTCACCCTCAATATACGTAAAACAGATAAAGAGATGAAATGAAACTCTCACTAAGAGTAGATAAATACAAATTGAAGTACTAAAGAGTTTGTTTCTCAAATATCTCAAGAATTAATCAATTATAAGTTCGAGAAAAGAGAGAATAAAGCGAGCACGTTTTCAAGCAAGCAAAAATGATCTCAATGTTCGGGAGGTTTTCGAGAAGTCCAGTGCCTCTATTTATAGAGCTCGTGGAGAAAAATGGCCGTTGGGAGCAATTAATAACGTTTAAAACTTTCTGATTCTCGTATGCTGTTTGAAAACTTAACTCTGATTCTCGTGGGGTATTCGAATGCCTGAAGGAGGTATTCGAATACCTCTGTCAAAAACTCTTTTAGAAAACTGATTAAGTTGGGGTTATTCGAATACCAGTCAAGGGTATTCGAATACCTCATTAAAACAAGGCGTATTTCGAAAACATGGTATTCGAATACCATATGGGGTATTCGAATGCCTCATTTAAAGGTTCATTCTGAAATTGAGTTATTCGAATACCATATGGGGCATTCGAATGCCTGCTTTTGTTTTGGCACAAACAAAAATTTCGATTCTAATCAAGTTATTCGAATACCATATTGAGGTATTCGAATACCTCAGTTAAAAACAGTTCAAAATCCTTTCCAAAAAGCTTCGAAATCCTTGTTTTTAACCTTTAAAACATTTGATCTTTTAAGAACTTCAGTTTAAGTTATTTTTAATCATTTGAGATATTTAATTGACAGCTCCATACATGATAGATCCTAAGTCCTAAAGCTAATCTTTAAACACTTGGACTTGGTCTTCTCATCATCCTCATGTTTGTTATCATCAAAATACATCTTCATTGTTGCGTAGCAAACACATTCTCCCCCTTTTTGATGATGACAAACTATCATAGAGAAAAGCATCAGTACAGAAATAATTGGAATTCACAAAGTTAGAGGCTTACATTCATATCTAATATGGGCGTGGCGTAGCTCCCCCTTAATGTTGGAATCCAATAATAGTTATTTTAAACCTGTCTTTTCTCATAGTTATATTTTTCTCCCCCTTTGGCATAATCAAAAAGATACAACAAAATATAATGCATAAAGGAGGCAATAAGCATAAAGAGAAACTGATTGTATTAATAATTTAGCCAATATACATAATATAATGAAAGAGTAAACAGCTAATACAAAAAGGCATCCAAACAAGAACAAAGCCTAGAAATAGGCATCTGGCGGAGGAGGAGGGGAATCAGAACCCCGTGAAGATATCAAAGCACGCAAAGCAGCTTGCTCACGCTCAACACCATCAAGTCTGTCAAACAGAACTGAGAAGGTGTGTTCCAAATAGGCTCGGTTATCCTCCATGTAAGCACGGTTGGCCTGTAAGGTGGCCATGACTTGATCCAGAGTAACTGAACCAGCAGCAGGAGCAGGGGCAGCAGGGCCAGCAGTGTTAGAGGTAGCAGGGGCTACGGAGCGGCGGCGAGCCAGGGGCGGCGGCGGGATCACCGGGTCGTCCTCATCATCGTCAACTTCAACCGGGAATACCCAGCCTTCATCGATCTTTATCATCTTCATTCGGTTCGGCGTATAAGAGCCAAACACATTGTGATGGGTCGGCCTTAGTTTTTCGCTCGCCTCCACACCTGCGGATACTTGCCTAGGAAGGCAGTGATGATCACCCCATAAGGTAGCTTTGAGCGTTCTTTTCCCTTAGCTCTCATCATATGCTTCATAATGAATACGGGCCAGTTTATCTGGTATCCTTTCTTCAGGATCCACAGCATAAACACATCATCTTCACTCGGTAGGCGTAGTTCCCACCCCTAGGAGCTAAGATGTGGGCATAAGCATAATGCAAGAGCAGCACATCTCCGGCTCTTCATCATGCCCCCTTTGACTCCCTTTTGAGTCGGAGGTAGTGCCAACCCAGGTCTAAGGACATCTTCAATGGCTCGAATCTTGTCGAACCGCTGGACAAACTCTTCACAGTCTTCGTTGTTACGGCCAGCAGATTCTAAACCAAAAAAGCGAACCCAGTCCTGAGGAGTGATCACAATGTGCTGATCACAGACGTCAGAGTGAAGCTCCAGACCTTCAATCCTCAAGTTGCAGTAGAACATTTTAACCAGATCGGGATAGAGGACCGCCTTATAGGAGCAAAAATGAAGTACGCCCTGGATGTCCAGCTGGTGTAGGAAATCAAAGCCACCTTCTTTTTCAAAGAATGCCAAGTCCAGATACTTGGGCTGCACAAGGTTTCGTTCTCTGAAATGAGAAATGAAGCGTCCAAGCGTTTCTGGGTGAGAGGAGAGCCTTCGCAGATCCAATGGGTTGTTGCAAGGCGCGGTTTTTGTGCGAGCACGCTTGGAGGAGGAAGCCATGGATGAAGGTTGAAGATGAGAGGAGTGGGTTTGAAAAGAGAGGGAGTAATGGTTGGGTGAGACGAAGGAGATGGTATTCGAATAGGAGAACAGGAGATGAAAGAACGGGAGAGAAGAAATGAGGGAGATGAGTGAACGGGTGTACGAAGGAGTTTATATAAAACTCAGACCCAAGGTATTCGAATGCCTCAATTGGTATTCGAATACTGCTATTTGGAAACGCAAAGGTCAGGGCTCTCTTGAAAGAAGGTATTCGAATACCTCTGTAGGTATTCGAATAGACTGTCCAAAAAGGATTGGCCCAGATAAGCAGGTATTCGAATACTGCTTAGGGTATTCGAATACACCAGAGACAGGAACAAAAGCCTGATAGCAAGAGGCTTCAGGTTATTCGAATAACCACTAAGGTATTCGAATACACCTGGTTAATAAACTATGAAAGCATGCGAGAAAATGATGGTATTCGAATACCAGATGAAGGTATTCGAATAACTTAGATAGAAAAACATCAAATATTACGTCCAGAATGCAATTTTGAAGATTAAAGCTTACCCAGTTTGAACGAGTACCTGCAAAACAAAATTAAGGATATCTCCAACGCTCAAGTCAGTAACAATTTGAGATTAATAAATCAATAAGTGAGTATTAAATTTAACAGATTAAATACACGATTGATCCAAAATGCCAAGTTCTCTTCTTAAATGAAAGAACGAATCTTTAGGTAAAGGTTTTGTGAAAATATCAGCAAGTTGATTATTGGTTTCAACAAATTCTAACACACAATCACCTTTTTGAATATGATCTCGTATAAAATGGTGCCTTATCTCAATGTGCTTAGTTCTAGAGTGCATAATGGGATTCTTTGTCAGATTGATTGCACTAGTATTATCACATCTTATAGGGATGTGATTAAGCTGAAGACCAAAGTCTAGAAGTTATTGCTTCATCCATAGAATTTGAGCACAACAACTTCCTAGCCACATATTCAACGTATTCGGCCTCGGCGGTGGATAAAGCCACGCTATTTTGTTTCTTGCTATGCCAAGAAACTAAGGAATTGCCAAGCGTGTGACATGTTCCACTAGTGCTTTTCCGATCCAATTTGCATCCAGCAAAATCGAGTCGAATAACCAATAAGACTGCAAGTGGCACCTTTGGGGTACCACAAGCCCACTTGTGTAGTGCCACCTAGATATTTCATAATACGTTTTACAGCACTTAAATGCGACTCTTTAGGATTAGCTTGATATCGAGCACACATGCATACGCTAAACATTGTATCATGCCTACTAGCAGTGAGATAGAGAAGAGATCCAATCATACCTCGATATTTAGTAATTTCTACAGAATTACCTGCTTCGTCTTTATCCAAGTAACATGAAGTACTCATTGGTGTAGCCATATGCTTTGAGTTGTCCATTCCAAACCTCTTGAGAAGTTCTTTGCAGTACTTTGTTTGGCTAATGAACGTTCCACTCCTTGTTTGTTTGATTTGAAGTCCAAGGAAGAAATTGAGTTCTCCCATCATGGACATTTCGAATTCGCTTTGCATGATTTTGGCAAATTCCTTGCACAGATTTTCGTTAGTAGCACCAAATATGATATCGTCTACATATACTTGTACAAGGAGTATATCATGGTTTTTATTTTTAATAAAAAGAGTTGTGTCAACCTTACCTCTTGTAAAATCGTGTTCTAAAAGGAACTTACTTAATCTTTCATACCAAGCTCGTGGAGCTTGTTTTAAGCCATACAAAGCCTTTTTCAATTTGAAAACATGGTTAGGTAGATCATAATTTTCAAAACCTGGAGGTTGGTCAACATATACTTCCTCTTGAATAAAAGCCATTTAAAAAGCACTTTTAACATCCATTTGATATAATTTAAAATCCATGATGCGAGGCAAAAGCAAGTAACATCCTAATAGCTTCTAATCTAGCTACAGGTGCATAGGTTTCTTCATAGTCTATACCTTCTTCTTGATTATAACCTTTTGCTACAAGTCTAGCTTTATTTCTTGTTATTATGCCACTTCATCAAGTTTGTTTCTAAATACCCATTTAGTACCGATAATAGGATGATTATTAGGCCTAGGAACTAGTTCCCAAACTTGGTTTCGTTCAAATTGATTTAATTCTTCTTGCATAGCTAGAAACCAATGTTCATCATTAAAGGCTTCATTAATGTCTTTAGGTTCGATTTGAGAAACAAAAGCTAAGTGGTTACATGCATTTCTAATGGAGTTTTGAGTACTTACACCTTTGGATACATCACCTATTACTTGATCAAGCGGATGATATTTTGAGGTACGCCATTCTTTGGGAAGCTCCAAAGCTTGTGAATCCTCTTGTCTTTGTTTATCTTCTTGGTTCTTGATTTCTTTTTCCTTGCTATCCAAATGTGTTTCCGCTAAGGCTTCTGCAACATCATCAATAACAAGATCCTTTCTTGATCCATTTGGGTCAGTTTCATCAAATGCAACATGTATAGATTCTTCAATAGTCATAGTTCTTTTATTATATATACGAAAAGTCTTACTATGATTTGAATAACCAAGAAATATACCTTCATCAGACTTAGCATCAAACTTGCCTAAGTTATCTTTTCCATTATTTAAAACAAAACATTTGCATCCAAAAACATGAAAATGTGCGACATTTGGCTTTCTTCCCTTGTATAATTCATATGGGGTTTTCTTTAAAATAGGCCTTATAAGGGCCCTGTTCATAACATAACAAGTTGTATTTACAACATCGCCCAAAAATACTTAGGAAGAAGCAAATTTCATTAAGCATAGTTCTCGCCATTTCTTCTAAAGAACGATTTTTCCTTTCTACAACTCCATTTTGTTGTGGAGTTCTAGGGGCAGAGAAATTATGATTAATGCCATGTTCATCACAATAATTTTCAAAAACATTGTTTTCAAATTCGCCACCATGATCACTTCTTATAGAAGAAATTTGAAAACCTTTTTCGTTTTGGATAACTTTGGCAAGTCTTTTAAATGCTAGAAATGCATCATTTTTATTTGCAAGGAATAAAGTCCATGTAAACCTAGAAAAATCATCCACAATCACTAAAGCATAGTAATTCCCACCAAAGCTCATAGTTCTAGAGGGTCCAAATAAATCCATGTGCAAAAGTTGTAAAGGTCTAGTAGTTGAAACTATATTTTTTGATTTAAAAGAGACCTTTATTTGTTTACCCTTTTGACATGCATCACATAATTTATCTTTAACAAAATTAAGCTTTGGTAGTCCAATTACTAGCTCTTTAGAGACCAACTTCCTTAGGTGATCCATGTGAATGTGTGCAATTCTCCTATGCCATAACCATGAATCATCATTCTTACTTAAAAGGCATTTCGCATCATTTGAAGATATATCATCAAGACTAATCATATAAATGTTATTTATTCTATGACCAATGAATTTAACATGTTTATCATTTTTATCTTCAATTATGCAACAATTTGAATCAAAAATTACCTTATTACCTTTGTCACATAATTGGCTAATACTAAGAAGGTTATGTTTTAAGCCTTCAACAAGCAACACATTTTCAATAGAGGAATTTGGATTCTTGCCAACTTTTCCGATTCCAAGAATTTTTCCCTTGTTGTTGTCTCCATAAGTAACATGTCCATGATTCTTGGGAATAAACATGGTGAATTTTGAGTCGTCTCCAGGTCATGTGCTTGGAACAAATGCACTGCCGAGATACCAATTTGAGCTCCTGGCTTTCAAGCACACCTACAACACAATTTTAATTTTTATCCTTTGGTACCCAAATTTTCTTGGGTCCTTGAGTGTCAGTTTTAGGCAATGTACCCTTTGGAACCCAAACCATTTTTGTCCCAATTTTTGTGTTAACATTCTTTCTAGCATTGCATGTTGAAGCACTATGACCTTTCTTTCCACAAGTAAACATTTAATAAATGGACTACTGGAAGTACTTGAATAAACGAAAAAATTTTTATAAGATTTATGTTGATTTTTCGGGTTATAACCAATTCCACTTTTTCAAAAAACAACCCTTTGTTTCCCTAATATAATATTTAGATTATCTCTCCCAGAAGTGAATTTGGCAAGGGTGTTCTTTAAGTCTTCAATTTCTTTCTCAAGTGTATGACATGAAGAACAAGAATATGAAGTAGAAGCATGTGAGGGATGAGATGAGCATGCATCAAGAATTCCCAAAGTTTCATTTTCAATTTTTAATTCTTCAATCTCTTTATTTAAAATAAGAATTTTATTTTCTAAAGAAGAGATTTTTTTCTTAGAAGAAGAAATTTGTTTTGTGAGTTTTAAAGATTCATCATGCAGTTCTTCGAAGGCATCTTGTAACTCATCATAAGAAGGTAGTAAAGTAGAGTTAGAACTTACCTCATTTTCGCTTTCTTCTTCTTCTCCTTTGGCCATGAGACAAAGTTGAGCTTCTTCGCTATCTGAGCTGTCAGTTGAATCCATGTCGTTTTCATCCCATGCTATATAGGCTTTTCTTCCTTTTCTTTCTTTGAAGGGCTTCTTCTCAAGTTTCTCTTTCTTCTTTTGGTAAACTGGGCATTCCATTTTCATGTGACCAGGCTTGCCACATTCATAGCAAGTAGGGGTTGATGAAGCTCCTTCGCCTTTGTAATGAGTCTTCTTCGGAGGGAAGGGAGGTCTTCTTTGCATTCCCTTTTTCTTGAGAAATTTACCAAATTTTTTAACTAACAGACTAAGATTTTCTTCGTTTACCTCAATGTTTTCTGAGCCTTCTTCATCTTCTTCATCATCATTGTCAATTGTTGAGGAAGTGGCTTTGAGCGCTATCCCCTTTTTCTTTTTATCGTTTTCTTCACTTTGGCTTAATCTGCTCAGTTCTAGTTCATGCTCATGAAGTTTTCCAAAAAGGGTAGCTAATGACATGGTTGTCAAGTCCCTTGATTCTGAAATTGCTGTCACCTTGGGCTGCCAAATCCTGCTTAAACACCTTAACACTTTATTAATCAAATCTTCATTAGTAAAACTTTTTCCTAAAGATGCAAGATGATTAACAATGTGGGTGAACCTCTTTTGCATTTCTTGAATGCTTTCTCCTTGGTTCATTCTAAACAGCTTCATATTCGCGAGTTAGAGAATTGATTCTCGACCTCTTAACTTCACTAGTACCCTCATGGGTAACTTGTAAAGTGTCCCACATTTCTTTAGCGGTTTTGCAATTAGAAATTTAAAAAACTCATCATACCCCAAAGCAAAGTGGTAATGATGTTTTTGGCTTTTAAATTATATTGGACTTTTCTTTTATCCTCATCAGACCAATCACTTCTAGGTGTCTCGATTTTTACACCATCGACAACGCGTGTAGGTATAAATGCGCCGTTTTTTCGACAAAGATCCCACACATCTAGATCAATAGCTTCGATGAAGATTTTCATTCTTTCCTTCCAATATGCGTAACCATCCCCATTGAAAAAGGGTGGTCGGTTTATGGAAGATCCCTCTGAAAAACCATTTAAGGAAGCCATGTTCTCTTGAAGCGGCTAAGCTCTTTATACAAGAGTCTAGCTCTGATACCACTTGTTACCAAGTGGCTTCCAGTACTCAAGAGGGGGGGTGAATTGAGTAACAAAAACTTTTGCAAAAGCCTTAAACAAATACTTTGCTCAATATAAATTTTAAAGAATGTGGAAGAGATGAGAAAAGGAAGAACAATTAATAATTTAAATTGCAGGAATCAACAAATAAAGTGCATAAAATAAAAAGAATAAGGGAAGGAAAACAAGCGCAGTATTTATCCTGGTTCGACCACCAACCACTTGTGGCCTACGTCCAGTCCCCGAAACACAGTTCGATATTTTTCACTATTCAAAGCAAGCTTAAACAACAGGTGCTTGCAACCTTTACAATACGGAGCACTTTTCACACACAGGGAAACTCTACCCTTGTGCTCAAGCCTCAATTAAACAAGAGGGATACCTCACCCTTATACAATCCTTGGGGATACCTCACCCTCAATATACAGAAACAGATAAAGAGATGAAATGAAACTCTCACTAAGAGTAGATAAATACAAATTGAAGTACTAAAGAGCTGTTTCTCAAATATCTCAAGAATTAATCAATTATAAGTTCAGAAAAAGAGAGAATAAAGCAGAGCACGTTTTCAAGCAAGCAAAAATGATCTCAATGTTCAGGAGGTTTTCAGAGAAGTCCCAGGCCTCTATTTATAGAGCTCGTGGAGAAAAATGGCCGTTGGGAGCAATTAATAACGTTTAAAACTTTCTGATTCTCGTATGCTGTTTGAAAACTTAACTCTGATTCTCGTGGGGTATTCGAATGCCTGAAGGAGGTATTCGAATACCTCTGTCAAAAACTCTTTTAGAAAACTGATTAAGTTGGGGTTATTCGAATACCAGTCAAGGGTATTCGAATACCTCATTAAAACAAGGCGTATTTCGAAAACATGGTATTCGAATACCATATGGGGTATTCGAATGCCTCATTTAAAAGGTTCATTCTGAAATTGAGTTATTCGAATACCATATGGGGCATTCGAATGCCTCTGTTTTGGCACAGCAAAAAATTTCAGTTACGAATCAGGTTATTCGAATACCATATTGAGGTATTCGAATACCATATTGAGGTATTCGAATACCTCAGTTAAAAACAGTTCAAAATCCTTTCCAAAAAGCTTCGAAATCCTTGTTTTTAACCTTTAAAACATTTGATCTTTTAAGAACTTCAGTTTAAGTTATTTTTAATCATTTGAGACATTTAATTGACAGCTCCATACACGATAGATCCTAAGTCCTAAAGCTAATCTTTAAACACTTGGACTTGGTCTTCTCATCATCCTCATGTTTGTTATCATCAAAATACATCTTCATTGTTGCGTAGCAAACAAACCCCAATCTATATTCAAAGAAATCAAAGAGGGATTAATGAATAGAAATCCCCTTACCTCTTGAAGACTCAAAGCCTTGAAGCTTGATCCTCTTCCTCTCCTTCTTCCCTTCTTCCCCTTTCTCCTTCTTCTTCTCCCCTTTTCTTTCTTCTCTTTTCTGGTTTTCGGTTCTGCCGAGGGAGAAGGGAGATATAAGGGGGTGGGATGTGGAGGTAATTACGGGAAAAGATTAACTTAAGTTTCTACACTGAAACTTATATCTGCTATGGACACCCGAATTATAATAATTTGAGTTTCCCTGCTTCTAACAACTTTAGAATAAATCATAAGATTCATCTAAATTGTTGTTTCACAATTCTCATCATTTTCTATATTTGCTAGGGATCAATCCGGCATTAAAAGCACAACCTGTATGCCTAAAAATACCAAACTGACTCCGATTCTCTTGAAACTTTTACCACATCTTACTTGGCTTATTTGTGACCTAGAAATAAACTCTCTATATTTATTTCTCTTAACTTAGCAACTTATGCTATTATCTGAGTCATTTTAAGCCACTTTACAACTTCTATGTTGCAACTAAGTGCCTAAATGAACTCAGATTGTCACAAAAATTTACTGACATGCTAAACAAGTCAAATGCTACCTTCGGTAACCATTTACCAGTCTAACATATACTTAAGGGTATTACACTAACTGTACCATAATGCTCTTCTATTCTCTTTGGTATTTATCTTCTCATATCCATATTACCACCCTCCTTTACCTTGATCCCATTACAACCCTGAATAAAGTCCTCTTAATTTATGTGTGCAAGTGTTTTGAGTAGCGGAGAAGTAGAAGATAAGCAAGTTTATGGTAGTGCAATTTTTCATAGGTTGAATAGAGTGAAATACTTAACTTTTAAACACTTGAGGGATTGAGAGTGAATGCTGTAAGGATCTATCATTCTTGATTCATTCTTTTCAACTAAAGTTTCTTTGCTTGTTGTTTTGAGATGTGAAGAAATGTTACCTCATTAATACTTTGATCTCTTGAATTTCTAGTTGCTCTTTTTGATTCATCAAGTCTTTTAGAGTTTTTAGCTTTTGAGTCTGTGTCATTTTTCTTTGTTTCATAGCTTTGGTCTTATGTATTTTGCCCAGGAGTGCAAAAAGCTAAGTGTGGGGGAATTTGATAATCACATATTTTATACTTTAATAAACTCTCATTTTTAGTTATTTACACTCTCCATGTACTTAATTGATTAAATTTGGTTATGTTTTGTAAGTTTGGACTCAAATTGGACTTAATTGACTTTTTCAGCACTATTTTGGTCTTACATTGTTTCTGTATTTCGGTCATATCTTGAGTTTTAGATGTCTTATAATTATGTATCTTACCTTGTGGGAAAGATAAGAGAGAGCTCTACAACTTTCATGAGAGTTCCAGGGAAAAATCAGACATCTAGTGGAGCTAATTAGGCTTGGAAGTTAGAACATGAGTTTTGTGATTGTAACCCGAATAGTGTGCAGTAATTATTGCATAATTGGAGTTTAAGGAACTAAAATTGGCTGAAAACTTAGCATATGAAGTTAAGACCCATATCTACAACTTTCATGAAGAACATAAGAGCTCATTCGGACAGCTTGGAGGTCATATTAGGTCTGGAAGTTAAAACAGAGGTGCTGAAATTGGGCCTAAACAGTCTATAATAATTAGATCATATCTTGGGCTATAGGACAAATTTTTAGATGATTTTGGTGGCAATGGAAAGCTGAGACAATTTCCTAGAACTTTCATGAAGACCACTTTGCTTCATTCTGACGTTATCCATGAGTTGATCACTGAATGATTTCGGAGATAAGAAATTTCAATAATAATTTTCTACTCATAAAAGTTCTTTGGCATTTTCCACTCATCCACCCACTTATCCACTCACTCATTAATCAATTCCCTTGTCATTTTGTATCCCTAATCCTCTATAAAAGGGACCATAGGAAGATCATTTGGGTAATTTTGGCTTAGCTTAGATTATACTATTGTGTTATTTGTTGTAATTTTCTTTTGTTCTAAGTTGAAATTATGTTCATCTTTTTTTCTGCTCTCTTTCTTTCTTCTTGTTTATGGATAACTAATTTTCATCTTGTTTGGGTGAAGGAGTAAAGCTTTTGGTAATCAAATAAGGTTAGATTAATTTCTTTCTTGTTCTTAAATGATATATTATCAAGTGATCATTATACATGTTGAATTTTATTCCCAATCAATTTAGAAACCCTCCTTGTAAAGTGGAGTTCTTGATTCATTGTAGACAAGTGATTTGGCACAATGAATGCTTGAACCCATTTACAAGTGTTGGTGTTGGTAAATAATTCCTCCTTGTAAATTGGAGTTCTTGATTCATTGTAGATAAGTGGTTTAGCACAATGAATGCTTGAATACATTTACAAGTGTAGGTGTTGGTAAATAATTAAAGGAACCATAATATAACTACGAATATAATTCTAAATGGACTTTGAATGTTTTATTCTCCTATTGGAACCTCTGTTGTGTGTAGTTTTCAATTGAGTTAAAAAAAAAAGAATTAATCTTGTTCTTAATTTAGTACCAAAAGTGGATCTCCTAACCCAAGCAAGTTCTTTAATTTAATTGTGAACAAGTTTTATTATCTTTATTGTTGTGACAAAGTCTTTCCTTACCTCAAAGAATTTTTTTTCATCAATTCCCTGTGGATCGACCTCGGATTCTCAAGAAATTTATTACTTAAGATAACTTACACTTGGGTTTGCAACCTTTAATCTGCATTAGAAAGGAAGAAAAAGAAAGGAAGAAGTAAGATCAAGAACAAGAGGATCAAGATCAAAGCATAGAGCTTGAAGATCTTCATCTCAGCCATCAAATGGTAGGGGTTTTGGAACTCAAACTTTCATTCCTACTCATTTCTCATGTAAGGCTATTTTGAGGTTTAATATGCCAAATTGAGTTCTTATGGTGTTATAAGTGATTTTCTTGCTTGGATAAGTTTTAAAGAGTGTTTATGACTTGTTCATGCTAAAAGTTTGGATTAGAAACTAGAAATTCTCCATTTGGACATAAAATGTTCTAAGTGTTGATTTTAGGGGTTTGGATGAGTGACTTGGTGTTTTGATCCACTTTTGATGAAATCAATTAGTGTCTTAGGTCTTCATCATATTAATGAACTTGTTTGGGATTTAAAATCACCAAGAAACTAATTTAGAGTGGCCAAAATCTAAAATATGAACCAATGGAATAGTAAACCCGCGGCTGCAGAATTCTACAGAATCTGAGTTCTGTAGGGCACGCCGCAGCGTGGACCGAAGCATGGCCCAAGGTGTGATCATGCCGCGGTGTGGAGAATAATATGCTGTAGTGTAGGGCAGTTTTATGTCCAGCAGTTGCACCCGAGAGTAGGATGTCGCAGTGTGCCTAGTTTTGTGCCGCTGTGTGAGCTCCAGAATCTTCAAAAATGTGTTTTTGATATCTTTAGAAGTTCCTAAGTGTTGGGATCACTCTTTTATACTTTTCAAAGTGTGTTGAGGCACAAATAGAGGTATTTTTCAATAGGGAAATCATAACCTAGAGTTATGAAAAGAAATCTAAGTTTTGAACATCCAAGATTCATGGATGGACTTAGTATATGTCTAGAATGATACTAGAGTTAATCCAACAAGAGAATAACCCTTTGGTATGCATGTGTTATGAATGAACTTTAAAACAACCAAGAGCAAGGGTTTGTAATAGAAAAATGTCTTTCACCTATGGTGATTTGTTGTTACTTAGCTTCACTAGAGATGTGATAATAAGATGGTGCATTGGACATAAGTATACTAGGATGGATTGTGGTATTCACTCTAGTAAGTATGAGAAAGATATGAACCTTAGGAGATCCAAGAGTAGTGGATTACTTTGGGAAGGTACCTAGAGCCTTAAGCAACAAAAAGTTGCAAGTAAGAACCACTCTTGTATTAAATTCACTTGAGTGGAGATAATGTTGTGTATTAGTTCCAAAGAGGGAATGTTTTGTACTAAGTATCTAGTTAAGCAGGACCTTATGCATTGTAGAATGCACAAAAGGATGAGTATTGACTTGTAAGCTTGTTACATTCATTAAGTATGCAAAGTTCCAGAGAAATGCTCATTTATTTCCTTAAGTAAGGTTGAATGAGGCATTAGTTAAGATAGACTCTTTCATTGGATTAAGTTGAGTCTATAGGGAAATTGCGAGAATCTTTGAGCATTCTAGAGTAATGGTTTGCCTTAGGTAGGTATCTAGCACCTTAGGCCACTTTATGTGGTGTTTATATCACTTAAGATATAATTAGTAATGATGGGTGTATTAGATGCAATGAACTAGGATGGATTGGTAGTGTTTGCTGAAGAATGTGACTTTATATAACGAAAGGTCATTTAGCTAAAAGGAAAGGAATCAGAAGTTCCTAAGGGAACAAGTTCCTGACTAAGTGCTAGGGTTGCATGTAGTATGAGGTTACAGATTCTCCTCTCTACAAAGGGTAAACATAAGAAGCCAAAGTTCATAGTAGAATATGATTGGGTCTTAATGAACTAAGTATATAAGTATGTATGCATGTTTATGGAAATGGTCCAGTAGTATTGTTCTCTGTGAGTGTCCTCTGATGTTGTACACCATCATTAAGGCCAAAAAAGATAAGTGGGGAATCCCTAAGGTTCTTTTGAACAGAGATTCATCCCGAACTTCTCAGTGTGCCAAGATATGTGTGATGTAAGGATGAACTTTCCCCCTATTTACTACATGATAATATACTGAACTAATTCCTAATGAACTTCTTGGTTTTCCAAATAAAACTCTGCATGTATTTCAAAACAAAACATTGCAGAAGCATATATTTAGGATCTTTCTTAGGCATAATCATATTGCAGATCATCTGCATTGCATTTACAAGCAATTGTATGGGCATTATATGTTGTTGTTAGTATTTACAATTGTATGGGCAGTTGTTTATATTTAATGGTATGTAGGCTATCGGTTTAGATCACACTACTTGGTAGTGTGCAATTATGAGAATTAGGGAGGGAACTCCTATATTGGTAGTTATAGCAATTGTTATATTTGTTATACAATGTTATAGCTACCTGGTATTGGAATTGCTTTTACTAAGAATTGTAATTCTCACCGTGTGTGTGTATGTGTGTGTGTGTGTGTGTGAGAGAGAGTTTAAGTTTTTTTCGCAATCTCTCAAGGCTTTCTATAATTATTCAGTTGTGATTATGGATATATGTTACTATGTAGTATTTAGAAATGACGTCTCTAGTACTGGTTATTTTTATATATCCCTGTATATTTAAGATATATCTATATATCTGTATTAGGATGTTATAGACTTCTAATGCTTGTCCAAGGTTACAGATGTGACTTCAATTTCTTTATTCAGGATACATGCATTCATGACATTGCCATGGACTTGGTATCATACATTATTACTTTCATCCTTAGGTTATTGCATAGGCATATACATTAGACATAACTCGGCATAGCATGGTAATTGTATAGGCGATTGCCATCTTTTATTTTAAATTCATGACATGCAATTGTATGGACGGTTGCGTACTTTTGAGAGGAAAGTATTATGTACTTCTGTGATTGAAGTGTTGTTTCAATAAATGTGTAATATTTATGAATATATAAATTACTAATTTTGGAATACTTCTACTGAATGTGATTTCTTACCCCGATTGTGTTTCTATGTAAATCCAGGTGCGAGTTCTTCAATGAGAGAAGCACGAGCTTGGAGTACTTAGCTTAGTGTAGCTAGGTGGTTTCTTTTGATATAATGTACACACTATATTTATGAGAAATACAATTGTGTTGTAATATTTATATATTCATTCATGGCTTATATTTTTCTATATAATGTTGTTATGTTATATTGAAAATCGCATAGCTGTGAAGTAGCAAGTCTGAATCTAATGACCATAGTATTATACTGTGGATGTTAAATTTGGGATGTTACACCTTTGGCTCAAGATAAAATAAATGGAAATAACAAACATCAAGTTTGAAAACAAAACATGCAAAGAGTATTTTTATCCTTTCATTTGTTTCATTCATAAAACATCATAATCATCATCAATTCCTCATTATAGCTCTCGGCCAACACCTACAAAACAACTATCCATGATTAAAATTTCAAATCAACTCAATTATTGCCCTAACAAGTTATTAAATTTGAAAGTATACAGGTGAGACAACTTAATTCCATCCCTATATCCCCAAGAACCAGAGAACAACCACAAAAAATAACTCATGAATTCATCTTTTCAAAACTATACAAATTATAGGTTGCTCAAGCATAACCAAAAAAGATTATGATGTGAAATCAACTCCTATCTAACTTATCCAGTTTTTTATTAAATTAACTCACTTGGTTGAAGTTATATAACAACAACACAACAACATTATGATAATAAACACATAGTGTAAAACTCCTCCCTATGAACTGAGATCATATTTCAAGTTCACACCACCAAAATTTAACTTAATCTAACACATATTGACAGAAACATAATGTAACAACTCCTCTAATATAGCTAATTTAATCTACCAAGTTAAACCTTAACATATGTAAGAGCACAATCCATTTATGCCACTGTTGTACCGTGGCTATTATTTAGACAGCAGCATGTGTAACACCCTAATACAATTATTGTAAAATAAATAGAATATTTCAAGATAAATCGCATTAAACATGTCACTTCTAAAAATACATAAAAATAAAAACCTATAATAACCTTTATTATAGTCATTATAGAGAGCCTTAAACGATAAAAAGATCATATATATATACATCACTGGCTAACATATCATACTGTATACATAAACTTTTATATACAACTAGAAAGGTACTAATATACAAGCTGGTTCAACCAGAATTAAAACTGCTAAAGTAAGTCTTCTGCTTCTTTTTCTTGCCCTTTCTCTTTGGAGTGTATTCACCTAGATTTACATAGAACACACAGGGGTGAGAAATCATAATTTCTTAGTATTCGCATACCAAGACTAGCAGTAAATCATTTACAAAAAATAATTCAACTGAACACAATTTAACATTCTATGAAAAGGAACATGCAATAAGCAATAGTACCAAAGAATCACCCATACAATCCTAAAGGACTATTGAACAAACAATCAATCAATCAACTAATCAAGTAATGATAACTGCCCATACAATTGTCAAACATGCAATGCTTTATGTTATGAGGTATGATTATGCTCAAATAAAGTCCTAACGTAATGTTTGTACAATGCTAATGCAGGTTTAAGTTTTGAAAATACAAGTTACTTACTTATTCCCAAGGAACCTCTGTTCCCTTGTATATACTGGGTAGGATAGGCAATTAAGCCCTGACACTACCTGGTGATGTGTGGACTTGTTTCCCCTCACAAGGTAAGAGTACTAATTCCAACTCCCAAACACCGATAACCCTAACCATAATAACATTGCCCACTACGAGAATTTCATATGCCTTATCTCCTCGAGGTCATTTCCTACAATTCTCTGGCCAAATGGTTGTGCACACCATATAAGGTTACAACACATGGGAAATAACAATTAACAAGTTTGAAAACTAAAATATTCAAGAACTATCTCAATTCACAATTAAGACAACCCAATACTAATACATATAAGTCCTAGCCTCACTTATCTAACAAGATAGCAAGAACTATGTAACTAGCATTTCCATACCAAAACCTCTCACCATCACTTCACAAGTGATTTTCAAGTCAACCTCATGTTGATCAAGGTTTTAGATAGTCCCTAAGGCATCATATCTCTGAAAGAACACCTAAGGTTTTTCACAAATTCTCATATATGGTAGGAGATCAATCTCTCTAAGAAATACCTTCATTCGTGTCTTAACACACTTAGAAAAGAATATATGAGTAATCCCATAACTTAAGGAATTCCAAAACCTTAAGAACACAATCTTGTAAAATCCTGGTACCTATGCCTAGGTGTGACCTTCCCACACTTAGGCGTGACCCTCTCTGTCTAACCTGGACTGAGAAAATAGAACACCGATGCCTAGGCGTGGTTTAGTCACGCCTAGGCGTGACCCTGAGACAATAGTTTATGCAGAAGTATGGCACTGTTCTATTGGTGCCATACACGAAATTTGATCATCTCAAACTTGTTTCTTGGTGATTTTAAGTCCCAAACAAGTTTACAAACATGAGGGAAACATAAAACAGTAATTGATTTCACAAAAAATGAATCAAAATGTAACACCTTAATATAATTATCTCAATATATAACTAATACACAAGATAATTGATATTAATTATGCTACTAATACCTATTTAACAAACTAATTCCATATCATTTATACAAATAAATAAACATGGAGAGCCCCGTAAACCAAATTATACATATCTACAACAAAAGTCTCAAGGCGCTGAGTACTATATATAACCCAAAACAACTCAAAGTAACATATACAACAAGAGTTGTTGTCAAAATATACAAAATATTAAATAGATCTACCTATTCTTGTGTCTTTCTTTTTTTACGTATTTTCTTCTTCTTTACCTCCTTGGAAGGATCTTGACCTACTACTATGAAACATAAAAAAAAAAGGGTGAGAACATAACAATTCTCAGTAATATATATATATATATAAACTATGGTTCATGTGTAACACCCTAGAAAAATATAATAGACTTGTATATGGTTGCGGAGATAGCCTAATACCTTTTTATCATGTCTGTTAAGTTTTGTGACTGTCTGAGCATGTTTAGGCACTTTGTTGCAACGCTATGTGTGGAAAATAGCCGTTTTTAGCTTCAAAAGTGACTTAAACTACTTAGTTAATGAAAATTAGTGTTTCTAGGTCACAAATGTGGGAATTGTGCTACAGTTAAAGTTTGAGATTTATCGGAGTTAGTTTTGTATTTTTAAGCATACTAGTTATGTGTTTTAATGCTGGATTGACTGCCAACAGAAATGAAAAATTATGGAAATGGTGAAAACAGATTTTTAATGAATCATATGATTTATTTTAAGTCTATTAGAGGTTAGAGAACTGGATTTGGTGAAATCTGAGTGTTCTTAGTAGATTGAGATTTTTGGTACAAGTTAGTACCCATCTTATAAGTAGTAAAATTGGACTTTGCTACTCATAAATTCCACAATAGAGAGGAAGAGCAGGCAAAAAACAAAATAGAAAAGAGAAAAGAAAAGAAAGAAGGGGAAATCAAAGAAAAGAAGAAGAGTAAGAAGGGGAATGAATCAAGTGGAGCTTGGATCTTCTATAGTCATCCTTGGCTTCATCTTCAAGACCATGAGGTAGGGGGAAGCTTGTTTTACTTCTTGACTTCATCTTTTTTATTTGGTTCATAAGGGATTTGATAAAGGGGATGGGGTTTTGAAGTATGATGTTTGTGTTTATGATGTTTTATGCTTGAATCTTGTTAGAGAACTTGAGAATAGCATGATTGTGAGTTATTAGATGCATGAAGATGACTTTGTAATCTCTTTGAAATCTTAATTCCCATTTAAGTTAGATTTGGGGGTTTAGGTCTAAAGTGGATTTTGATGCACAAAGTGGTTTGATGGAGTGAAATTTGTAACACCATAATCCTAGATACTATAGCATACCTAAATATGCTAAGTAAATCGGATTAAGTATGCCACTTCTAGATTTGAAACATAAAACTTAAAACATAATCATAATTTGTAGAATAAATATAATGCATACATATATATAGAGCCTTGATAAAGTAAAAGAGTAAGACATTTTATGCATCTAACAACTTGCTCTTTACTAGAAATCTATCTGATATGTCTGAGATTATAAATTATACAAAGGTTTAATCATAATAATTTAAGTTATAGAACCATTAATATAAATACAAAGTTAAAATAAATAATTACACCATCAATCTAAATAAGTCTTCCTCCCTTTGCTCTACGCTTGCTTGAATCCTCCTCCGGATTTATCATAGAAAACATAAAATATATGGGGTGAGAATTGATAATTCTTAGTAGTAAAACTTTAAATCGTGACATCATGGTAAATCCAGCTGCTTTAGAGTAAAACACAAATTGTACCTAATCATTTGGAAAGGTGGCTGACAAGCGCCGAACTCACTAAAATTATAACTAAGTTACGCCTACGGCTTGTAGCATAGGAAGCAACACTGGATCGTCTCTCAAGGATTATAAAACGCAATTCAATCAAGTCAAGTTAAAATGGGGGGGGGGTTAGGCGAGATTAAGAAGTAGAATTAACAAACAAAATTCGAATTAATCATAATTAAGAAAACAACTAATCCAAGAAAATTGTCCAAACTTGATTTTAATTCATCCTTGATTACTAAAGGTCCATTCAATTATTAATCAAGTCCTTGGTCTTAGACCACATCAAGAAGCCTCTCAATGATCATGGATCTTCTACTAGAAATGCTTCTAGATTTCAATTAATTAAGATTGGACAAGTTAAGAACTCATCAAAATAGAAATTAACTTAAAAGCCAAGATCTAACTAAGTTAAACATTTCATCAAACAACTTCATTGCCTTGTTTAATTTCTGAGTTCATCTCTTTCCACATGATAATTAAGCAATTAACATATGAAAATTCTAATTAAGCAACCTGAATTAACAAAGAGAAGAAGAAGAAGAGAAACTTGATTATAATAGATGAACTTAAACATTAAAAATGAAATCTCAAGATTAACAACCAAGCATGTTCAATCTCTTGGATTGATCTAAAGGCTCTAGCCCTCCATGAGAAGGGGAGAACTCATAAAAATAAGATAAGGAAGAAGAAAACGAAAATTAGAGAGAAGGAGGAGGAAGAGAGTTCTAGAGAGAAGAAAGAAAAATGATAAATGAAGGGTGCCTCGGTTTTTTACTTGCAACCCCCTAAACTACCCCCTATTTTGGCTTTACATAATTAAAAACCCATTTATTATAGAGTTGGGTCAGCTATGAACATTTGGGCCCAAACCCCATGCAATTTGGAGGTCTATAACTCAAGTTATGACCAAAACAACATCAAAGGGTCTCTGAACTCGTATTCTAACTTCCATGTAAAATTAGGCCCACTAGACATCTGAATGAGACTTCGAGCTCTCATCAAAGTTGTAGATCTTCCTCTTAGCTTTCCTACAAGGTAAAATTCATGATTATCAGATATCTAGAACTCAAGTTATGTCAAAAATATAGAAATAGTGTCAAAGCCCAATAATGCTGGAAAAATTCAATTAGGCCCAAATAGAGCCCAAACTCACAAATCATGCCCAAACTCAATCAATTAAGAATATAAAGAGTGCAATTGACTAACCATGAGGGTTTATTAATGAATCAAATATGCGATTATCAGTGGTGTGAGCCAAAACTCAGTCCTTTCCCTTCTCAAAGTAGACAGTTCATTCAATTACAAAATAATTCATTATGTCATAACAATTAATTCAAACAACATATACCTTAAACACTTATCATTATTTTAAGAACAACACTTACCTCATTTTAAATACTAATCTCAACCTTTTCTAACTAGCTTTTATCCTTAATTCTTCATATTTAATAAAAATAAGATAATTGGCTATACAATTGTCAATTTTTATACAATAAATGATAATGTATGATTATGCCTAATGAGAGTCCTAAAGTATGCTCACGTAATGATTCTTTGAAAAGATTTTATTTTAGAAAATTCATATTATTTGATTATTTCTGAAAACCCTTTTGTTCCCTGTATTGTTTTCTGGGTAAGCAGGATGCCCTTTTGTAATAGGGAAGCAACTATCATAATCATTAAATTTTCTCTTTATATATTATCATACATGCTTGTAGAGAGGGACTCATTTACCCTCATCTACCTTTACCATTTCTTTATATTACTTACCAACATTATGTCTTTCATCTCCATTCATACCATTCAAGGTATATACAACATCCATACTCAATTCAAACACAATACAAATATCATCTCTATGAGCACTGACTAATCAAATACAATCTCAAGTCAAATTACTATCTCAATCTTGAAAAATAGAAGAGCAAAACACTCATGTTCATATTAAATACCAAATAGTTCAACTTTATTCTCAAATATTCCAAATGCATCATGACTACAATTTTGGAATTCTATCAATGCTCAACTTTGACACAAAGTGTCCATTCATAAATTTAATCATTAATCATAATAAAATCATTTGAAATCATATCAAATATTGTACTTGAATAACTAACATTATTATTTAACCAATCATATTTTCAATATAACTAAACATGCTATTATCTATTCAATTTAATAAATCTATTCTCTAATTATCAAATATTATGCTATACGAATAGTATAGTATAGTATAATATTTGATAATTAAAAATAAACATTATATCATTAAATAAAATAAATAGAACATGAAATAAAACAAACTATTAAATACACAGCATAATTATACATATGATTTTATCTTTAAAGGATACAAATAAATACAAACTACAAAGTATTTAATAAAGCAGTAAACTGTTTGACTTAAAACAAACTGTAAACTATCCCAAGTCCATATCTAGAAATTCTGATCCTCCGAAGGATCCTCCTCTGGGAGATCATCGGAAGACAGAAACCTTGGATGTCATGAAGCTCTACAGACAGGAGTTCGTGTTGTCGACACACTATTAAGCTCACTAAGAGCATGGAAACGTCCACCTCAATAGTGCCTAATAGACAAGGGCAACTCTATATGTACATAGACAGTAGTAGAGAACATCGGAACACCATCATATTCCCTACTAAGGGACATAGTCAAATGTCCCACATAAACTACCGACTCCCTTTCAGCTTGCAGACGCCAGGCTTCAGAACCCCCGTGAAACTTTAGTTTCATGAACCCCAGAAAACTTGGTAGCGTCATACCACGTCAAAATCAATCCAAATGATAAGGATGATCTAGAGGCTCGCCATCCTTGCACTGATCACTTGGATGTTGTTCCTCCTTGTACTAATAATAAGGAGGTTGCTCCTCTTCTTCTTCCTCATAATCTTTACCGAACATAAATAATAATACAGAAATACATACAAAGAGGTGAGACAATCTACATCACTACCAGCATGGCAGTACAAAAAATGATAGTACATACAGATATAACAATTAATACAACAAATCATATTATCACATCATATATAATATCTCAGACCAAATATAAATATCACATCAAGATGCAGACCATATATGCAGATGTACACAGACTCATTCCTACTCCATGGAGCCAACCACAAACATTAGAGAGAATGATCTGGAAGGTCTATCTATAGCTCCGGCTGCCCCGGCCAAGTATTACACAGTCAAAACAATGTGTACAACAAGCATTGTACTGGACAATCTTCGCTAGATCGTGATTAAGAATAGTGCTTGTCAAGATGACTAGTGCATTGCCCGTTACCACAGCCTAGAGGAGCTACCAACTGTCCATATGTGGAATCCTTCGCACACTAACACCTCCAAGTTCACTCAATGAACCACACTATGCCTATCGCACCCGCGCTATGGTGTAATTCATCTCATTAGCAACTTGTCAATTTCAACCAAATTGACACATTCCTCTATGCATATGCATGAGCCAAAATACATAAATAACATTATCATTATTTTTCATAATAGTACGCCACCACTTGGTAGTACCATTTTTCAATATATTTGGGTCCACCGCTTTAACCCGATAGCAAACTATTGTTATTCTCAATCGCGTAAATATTTATCGTATTTTCACAATCGCATCACTTTTTTCTAACATTTTCAAATTGCATAAATATTTTTTGATGTTTTTGAAATCGCGTAGTGTTTTTAAATTGTTTTCTCAATCGCATAGTTTAAAAATCCTTATTTTAAATACACGTAAGGTATTTCTAATATTTTTCAACTACGTAAAATATTTCTTTACTTTCTAAATTAAATTTTGAAACTTTCTCTATTATATATTTATTTTTAGCTTTATTTATAACATTTCCTTTTGAAAATCCTTTAAGTAGTATTTATTACTGTTTCCTTTAAAAATTACCTTTCTTTGACATGACCAATATTTACATCTCGAAACTTGCTAACGCACTTCAAAATCCAAAGGGTGAGTTATACGTTAGTACTTTTCAAGTGTGTATTTTATTTCTCATCCTTACTTAATTTCTCTAATTAAACTTCTAAAATAAATTCATTCATTTTATTCTCTAAAATTCATTGAAATTGAGTTCTCTTTAATTTACATAAATCTATGCTTAGGAAATAATTTTTAATTAAAAACATCATAAGTAAGCATGTTGGCCAAAAGTCATTCTATGCTTTATAAATCATATTTACTTATTTCCCATCATCTAATCTCTTATAAAAATCCTTAATCCAATTTATTATTATTAAATCACTTAATCCATGATTAGAAAAATATTTAGAACATCTTGGTTCCCTTTGTAGTGGTGAAGTCATGAGCTTCATGTGTTCTTTGGAATACTCATGCAATTCCTCATCATGTTATTCACATCCTATTGCATATAATAACTATCATGCATCCATAAACACATATTAAAACATATATCAAAGCTATAGACATGCTTGCATCAAAAATCATCACAAATAGGAAAAACTTTAAACAATCAAGTGAATGAATCCTTATGGATTCTTCACCACAAACACATCCATTTTCTCACCACCAATACATAGTTAATGAGATTAAATCTCCCTCTTACCTCTAAGGAAGATAAACTCTTCTTGGACTTCCTCCTAAGGATTTTGTGTAGCTCCAAAGAAAAACCCTAACAAACTTAAACAATTTATAAAGTCATAAACTATGGTTGAAAAAGAAAAATCATGGATCAATCATGGCTTAGAACTTCAAGAATCCATTTAGAAACAAGAAACAAGGATTTTTACCTTGTATGGAAGAAACTTCAAGGTTGTTTTCCAAGCACTAAAAGGATGAATTTGAAGAAACTTACAACATAAAAGATGTTTAGGTTTTAGAAGTGGTGTTGGATGAAATTTTAGAAGAGTAGAGGTATAAAGATGGTGTGGAGGCCATGAGGTTCACAAGAGAGAAAAGGAGAGAATTTTTGGTGAAGTTTTCTTTAGAGAATGGATGAAGATGAAATGAACTTAGCAAAATGCCATCCTATCTCTTCCTAAAGCCCTTTGGCCGTGGAGCTCCCAAAGGAGGTGGCCACTTTGGTTGACCACTTAAGACCTCCTAATGGCCTTAGATGAGATCAATGGTTGATCTTCAAAGCTTTGCCTCCGAGCTTGTTTCCTATAGGCTTAGAGAATCAAGTCATCAAGTTCTTGAAACTTCTTGAAGGTGCCATAACCGAATTGCTCAATGGGAGAGCAAACCAAGTTTTGGTTCATTTGGTTTACTAGTTATGCTTAAGCCATTCTAGTTAGGTTTCCTTTGCTTCTAATGAAACCAAGCAAACCTAGTTTGATCTCCTAGTTACTAGGGTGTGAATCATCAATGTCTAGAAGAATGGTGAAGCTTCCTAACTATGGTTTCAAAGGAAAAGCTAACCAAGTTTCATTCCATTTAGTTACTACATAGAATATAGGCTAACTTAGTTAGGTTTTCTAGTTACTAATCTAACTAGTCCAATCATTTTTATTGACCTTTTCCTATTAGTTTAGAAATTCAAGCCATTTATTTTGACTAAATCCTATTACTTTACAGAAAATATTTTCCAGACAATAATTACAGAAATTATTACTCAATGAACAGAACATTACTGCTTACAAAATAGTAGATATTTGTCTGCTGTAAAATAAAAATATAGTATATTTTTATTTCACTGATAATTTCTAAAAATTAAAAGATTGATACACGTATTACTCGGAATTGGGTTTAGTAAGATCCCCCAATTCCGAATAATCAAATAAAGATTTTTCCTGGCCCGAAAATTATTATTTTCTTGACTCAGTGTAAATCACACACAATAATCAAATACAGTCACGAAACAGTCATAATAATTTTACAGTATACAGAAAACACAAAATAGTACATTTTAGACTTTACTGTAAAATAACAAAATTTGGGGTGTTACAGTGCATAATGTAATCATCAGTACATCACATTCTAAGTGCATAAGAGGTTACCCCACAAGTAACTAAATGCACAAAATCATCATTGCATAAGTACACAAAGTGCTCATTCCTAGGTTAAGTCACTTCACTTAGTGAAAACCTTCAAATCTCATCATCTTGTACAATATAGAATCTCTAATTCCTTAAAACAGGGCACTGATATTCAAACAACACTCCTTTCTATTCGAAAAGTGCATAGTAACATGGCATTCTGTAAAAGTATATTAAAATAGCACTCCAGGTCTATTCGAATAGCACTCAAAATATGGCATTCTAGAAAAGCCTATTTGATTAGACCCTCTAGTCTATTCAAATAGTCTTCATAAAATTGCAGTCTAATGCATTTTGGCAAAGCCTATTCAAATAACACCCATGGTCTATTCGAATAGCAGCCATGAAAATGCATTCCGGTGCATTCTAAAGTTGTCTATTTGAATAGCACCTATGGTATATTCAAACAGTAGCCACAAAAATGCATTTTGGTGCATTCTGGAGTTGTCTATTGGAATAGCACTCATGGTCTATTCGAATATAGAATATGGAAATTTTATGTCATTCTGGAATAGTCTATTCGAATAGACTTCATGGTCAATTCAAATAGCTCATGCGAAATTGCACTAGAAATACCATAAACTACCATTTTTATGCTATTCTTTCATTCCCATATGCTCAAACTCACTTTATACATCTTTTCATACTATAAGCCATGTAGTAAAGCATTAGAAAATCATCAACACCAACTTTAGCGGTGTATTCACAAATGTATATAGCTATCAATGCATATTCATGATTAACTCTCATCAACCGCACCTATATATATACAACCATATCCTCAAAGAGTTTCATAAGAAACTTTTATGCAAACCATCCATACAAACTCCAAGAAAACAAAGATGGATAGAGCATAACAAAACTACATAGTAACCACTTTCTATACTTCTATGGTGATGGTATGTTATTGTTCCTCTTCGTTTCCTTCTTCCTCTACTTCTTTCTCTTCTTTCTCTTCTTTCTTTCTTTTCCTCTTTTACCCTTGTCTCTTTTCTCTTTGCTTCTTGTTGTAGTTGTGTGAGAGAGAGTGAAAAATGAGAGAAAAGCCAAAGAATGAGAAGATAGAGGGCGGTGGAGTAGCTAGAGAGATAAGGTTGAATCCTTTTTGTGTTAATTGGAAATGTTATATCTCTTAGGAATACTTTGATCTTCCATTAACACATTTTCTAACCTTTATAAGTGTTATAGAAAATTCTAGGACTTCATTTAGTCCTTACACTCATTTTTCAATGACTTTCTATATACTATTAACTATTAGTTCAGCTCTATCACTCTTCTTTAAGTTAAGTTAAACCTAAAGAATTAAGCTAATAAACTTATAAGTATCTGCCTTAACTTGTAATCATTTTCAAAATACTCTTTATCCTCTACTTGATATTTCCACAAATTCTCATAACTTTTCAAGCTACCTGCCTATTTAATTTGGCCTTTAAACACTCATCTTGTACTATTAAAAATGTCAAACTAACTCAATTGATTCTCCAAAATTAACCACATCTCATTCTATTTATTGGGGACCTAGAAATAAATTTTTCATATTTATTTTCACACCTATGCAGTTTATGCCAAATTCTGAGCTATTTTAAGCTATTTTTCACATTCAATGTTATAACAATATATCCAAACTAATTCAAAAGGTCACCAGAATTAACAGGTAACTTATACAAGTGTAACTGAACTTTTATAATAATCTATATCTGCCTTAATTTTGGGCTACCAAAACAATTCCTTAAGATCTTAGTACAACTTAGTTGCACCTGGATATACTATATACTTACTCTTATGAGCTTCTTCCAAAATTCTTCCTCGAATCTCGGCATCCCTTGGAGTGTAAAATCTATTTCTAAACATAATCACTCCATCTTCAACCTTACTGAATTCTTTTTGTTGTCCTAACAAGATTTGTTCATTTATTTTTCTTGTAGCTTCATCCTTTTCTTGAGCTTCTTTAATTTGATTATTCAAATCACTAGTTATTTCTAATTTATTCATGTAGAGACTATGTGGTGACATAGTCACAGTCAGACTCAAATTTCTAAAACTTTTCAAAAGCTCCATCTCTTGAACTATCATTCGGGACACATGTAGAAATTTTCTACTAAGTTCATCGGCCACTACATTGGCTTTACCTAGATGATATTTTAATTCAAAATCATAAGCTTTTAGAAACTCTATCTATCTTCTTTGCCTCATGTTTAATTCCTTTTGATTAAACAAATAGTTTAAGCTCTTGTGATCACTAAACACCTCAAACTTAACCCCATATAGGTAGTGCCTCCAAATTTTCAAGGCAAAAACAACTACTGCTAACTCCAAATCATGGGTAGGATAATTCTCCTCATGAGGTCTCAACTGTTTAGAAGCATAGGCAACTACCCATCTATTCTGCATCAGAGTATAACCTAATCCTTTCTTTCAAACATCACAGTATACTTCATGTGATACCCTCAAAAACATGTTAGACTTGTAAATGGTTACAAAGGTAGCATAATACTTGCTTAACATGCATGTATAATTTTGTGGCCTTCTGAGCAAGTTTAGTCATTTTGATGTAGCATTATGTGTGAAAAATAGTTGTTATTAGCCTTGAAATTGGCTTAAATTGCTTAGTTAGTAGAAATAAATATGAAAAATTTGTTTCTAAGTCACAAATATGTGGAAAAGGATGTAGTTAAAATTTGAGATTAATCATAGTTAATTTGGTATTTTTAAGCATACTAGGAGTGTGTTTTAATGTCAAATTAACTAATCGTAGATATAAAAAAATATGAAAATGGTGAAACAATAGTTTTTATGAATCTTAGGATTTATTTTAAACTTGTTGGAAGTTAGGAAACTTGATTTGGTGAAATCTAAGTGTTCTTAACAGATCGGGAGTTTCAGTTAAGTTACTAAAGAGGCCAAAAGCCTCACGTTTTCACTTCTTTCTGCCTTGACTTATTAGGCTTTTATGAGATATTTTCTATCTCATTTTCATCCTCTCTCACGACCATCAATAGGAAAGCACAAATGAAAAGAGAAGAAAGGTGTAACGCCCCAATTTTTAGAAAATATTCTGAATGTGCTGTTTTCTGTTTTTCATGCTTTTGTATGAATGACCGCTGTGTCCCTATTTTTTTGTTCTTGAATTTTGTATGAAAACAACTACGATAATACAGGTTCAAATTTTATTTGATCGTTTTACGTAGTTTGCTTCGAGACGGTAAAATAAAAATTTTTCTAAGCTACTGTATTAATTTTTCTGAAAGATATACAAAAATAAATACTTCTTGGATATTTTATTTGAACGTTTTGGACGATTACCTACGTTGTGGGAAAAAATGGGAAAATGACCGTTACGTCCGAACGTCTTGTTTTATTTGTTTTTGTCTGTTTTTAATTGTTTTCTTCTTGATTTAATGCCGAGAAAATACCGTGCCGTGATTTTATATGAACTTTTTGTGTGATTTGCTCGAGGCGGGAAAATAATATTTTCCGGGCCGGGAAAATCTTATTTGATTATTTAGAATTGGGGGATCTTACTTAACCCGATTCTGAATGAGACTAAAAATAATCTTTTAATTTTTAGGATTTAATCACAAATAAAATAATTTTATATTATTATAATATTATTTTATTAGTCAAGATGTTTTAGTGACAAGTGGACCCTAAATATTTTGCGGGACCCACAATTAGCGAACGGTTAGATCGGTAGCTTAAATAATCACCGTAAGTCGTAGAACTTTCCGAAACAGTGACTCAACTAGTGACTCAATGAGCATTTATTACGCAGTGTGACTAAGCCATGTGAGTCACCGGAACCAACCAATGAGAATTAGGCTTGCTCACCAAGGCTTGATCTTAGCCTTTGATTCATCCAATGGCTTGGATGAAGCCAAGCAAGGTGCCCACCTTGCACCCCACATCATGTTCACGGCCAAGAGGCCTTAGGAGACAAGAATCACTTTCATCTTCATCACTTTTCTCTCTTCTCTCTCATCAAGAACCCTAGCCACCATTCTTGTCCATTTTCTTCACCATATTCGGCCAAGCTCATTTCCTAACCATCCAACCATCCAAAAATTTTTCTAACCAAGTTTCCTTAATCTAAACACCATTCTAAGAACCTTTGTAGTTGGAAGTTTCTTCAAATTCTTCCATCTAAGGCTTGGAAACCAACCTTGAAAGTTTTACCTAGAAGGTGAAATTTCATGCTTTTCTTTTCTCTCTTCTTTTTCAAAGTTCTAAGCCATGATTTTTCCATGGTTTAGCTTCTTTTTCATGGTTAGTAACATGTAGGTTTTGTTTGAAATTTTTAGGTGTTTGGTGGAGTGAAAACCGTGACCTAGGAGGTGAGAAAGCAAGCTTTTTGTCTTCATTTAAGGTAAGAGGAAGACAATTCTTATCATCACTTGATGGTGGTAAGAAGATGGGTTGTTTGTAGAATCCATAAGGATTCGGTTGTGGTGTGTTTATTGATGTGTATTTGTTAATTTTTGTGGTTGCTAGTAGCTTAAGTGTTATGTGTTAGTAGCTTTCTTATTTGGTAATTGTAATAATTTTGCATGTCTAATAGCTTTTGATTGTATGTCTATAAGCTTTAAATTAGGTTTATGTGTTAGAAATATTTTGCATGTGTTAGAAATATTTTGCATGTGTTAGAGATATAAATGCATGTGTTAGAATTGTATGATAAGGTTTAGGATGTGAATAACATGTGTAAATTTGCATGAGTGTTCCAAAGAACACATCCAATAGCTCACGACAATGCCAAAATATGAGGACCAAAATGTTCTCTTCATTTTTCCTAAAGTGCAACTTAATTGATTAGGAGAAATAAGAAGGTTTTAAATGGTTTTGATCAAAGAAAAGGAATTTATAAATCAAATGGTAAAAATTTAGTACATTTTGGGCCAACATGCCTAAAAGATTTATTTGATTCATAATCATTACTTTATAACATGATTTAATGAATTTAGATAAGATAATACCTTTGACATGATTTAGAAATCAAATGAAAAAGTTTTAACAAAATTCGCCAACATGCCACTATAGGTAATTATGATTTCTAAAAACTTGATTCCAAACCTTTTTCAATCAAAAAGAAACAATACAAGTTAAGAAGAAATTTTCTATAATGATTTTTGAAAGAACCAATTGATTAGAAGTAAGTTTAAAGGGTTAAAATTCATAAGTTTATCATTAGGAAGGAAATACAAGAATGTTAAGAAATTTTCTAACATATAGCTCACTTTAGGTTTTGAAGCATGTTAGAGATTTTAAAAAGAATTTAATGGTTAAATAATTAGGTAAATAGAAATTTTATGGAAAATTTAGAAAACCATTATTATAAGTTTATAAACAAAATATCACAATTTTTAGTAAAAACGAACCTATAAGATAGTAACAATATCCTAATGACAAGATGTATGCGGTATGAAAAATTATTCAACGTAGTTTAAATGTACTAAGTACTATTTCTATCTGTTTAAACAAGTAATTTTAAAGGCATTCGAATAAGAAAATGATTTAAAAATTCTACGCGATTGAGAAAACGTATTAAAAATGCTACGCGATTTTAAAAACAGAAAAATATCCTTACCCGATTTTTTTAAACGTTTGTAAAAACGACGAGATTTCAAAAACGCGATAAAATTTCTACGCGATTGACCGTTACTATATTTAATTTTCGCTGTCGGGAAAATGTGAACCCGTACATGAGCTTTTGAGGTTATTTCGCTGTCGGGAAAATGTGAACCCGTACAGGCTTTATGCCATTGAGGGTATATTTTTATCTTAAGGGCATTTTCGTAATTTCATATATTTGGAATTATGTTTTGTCTTTATACCAATTTTTGGTGTTTTGGGTTGACGAGACGAATCACATCGTGTTGTCGATGCGATAAGTGTAGTGTAGTTTAATGTTCTAATAAACTTGGAGACTTTAGTATACGGGATCCCACATGTGGACAGTTGGTAGCTCCGTTGGGCCGTGGTAAACCGATAGCACACTAACGTACTCGACATTCACTATATTTAATCGAGGTTTGTAAAGTCTAGTAGTACATTGCCTATAGTGCCACAACGGGAGACTGTGAACTATACTACGCCTGGATGGTGGATTCCAGTGTCGTAGGCTATTGACGCAACGTGTGATCGCGTAATAGTTGGTTGGGCAGCCGTGGTACTAATAGATTTTGCAAGTCATTCTCTCGATATCTGTTTGGGTTTAGCTCCATGGAGTAGGGTTGTGTTTTGGTGTATTTGAGTATATCTTGGATAATATTCCATTTTTCTCTATTTATCTTTATCTGGTAACATCTTGGATGTTTTTACATTTTCTCTATTTGTATTTATCGATAATTTTTATGTTAGTTGTCTATTTCTTATCTTATTTTATCTCGTGAGATTGATTTATCTCGTGTGAATTTCTTTATTTGTGTTATATCTGTGATGTTCTGAAACACTAGGATATTTAATATGTATTACTGTTATAGCTTATTCGTATTGTATGAACTGTGTAGTAGTTATTTGTCGTCTTCTTATTTGCCATGTTGTGATGATTTTATGTTGTCTTACCTCTTTATTGTATGTGTGTGTTGTCTATTTATTTTATGCGGTAAAGAGTTTGAAGAGGAAGAAGAGGAACAACCTCTTGAGATCGTGTACCCTGAGGAAGAGGAAGGTCAGCAAGCCGACGATCAGTTTTACGAGCAAGAACCATCTGATCATCCATACCCTCTGGATTGATTGTGTAGGGGATGGCGACGCCTGCATTTTTGGGATTCATAGAGCTGATATTCCATGGAGGTGATCTGGCTTGGCATTTATGAGGAGATCGTGCTTCTGTTACCTATGCTGGACGTATGACCGTGATTCTACGTCATCAGTTTGATGGAGATCCGATTGCGACGACGACATTATTTCTGCACTTAGAGTTACCCTTATCCATTAGGCGTTATTGGGGTGCTGAAAACCCCAAGCCTAGTGAGATAAGCATCGTATCGACTGCGCGATCCCGTTATCGCCGTGTGTCGAGACATCCGGATATCTATCTCCCGATGATCATTTTCGGGACCGAGAGTGATCCATCCGAGGATTAGATAACCATGATGTTTTTTAGGGCGCACGTACGTATGTACGTATATATTAACTCTTTTATTGCTTTCTTTCTTGTTTTTATTTAAATAGTTGTAGACTTAGTTGTAAATTATTTGTACAGTGTATAACTTAATCATATGTATATTATCGGTAATGAAGTTTTTTTTTTTATTTCGTATTTTCCGCATTATCTTTTTATTACATATTTCTGTCTATCAGGAATTATTTTTACAACCCGTAATAATTTTAACAAATATTCCGCAACTTGGGTAGATTTTATTTCTATTTATTTTATTTTCTTTTATGTGTGACATCCTCAAAAGGGGTGTTACAAAAGGAGACAAAGGAGGAGGAGCAAGAAACCAAGGATGAAAAGAAGAAGAAGTGGAGAGGAGCTATTGAGTTCATTCCTATCTGGACAATAGAGGTAGGGGGAGCTTGTTTTGATACTTTTCTTTCATTTTGTCCATCTTGTTTGACAAGGAGGCTTGATGAAGGACATGGGTTTAAAGTGTTGTTTTTGTTGTTTATGCTTGAATCTTGTTGTAGATGTAACACCCTCCCTAGGGTATCACATGTTTGACTCCTGACTCATAATCTGAAAAGAAGTTCGCACAAGGTTTGAGTTATAAAATGTGAGTTTTAAAATTTTTTCTTTACTGATTAATATACAATATTGACACCACTTAATATTTAACAATTTAAAGAGAAATATAAAACTAACAGACTCTTTTTTTCTTTTTTTTTAACAGTAGCAAACCCTATGACGGGTCCTACTTAATAGCACGGTACAATACTAACGAGAAAACTTAACATACTTATTTCTTTTTGTATTCCTCTTGATGCATCAGAAATTTGTTCCTTGTCAACATTGCACGCTATCGACTCTGAATAGTCATTCTCTGATGTTGTCTCCGAACTCAGAATATCTATCTCCCGGTATGTCTAAGATAACTCATTCCTTCTACTGTTTAATTTTAACAATACAGACACAGTAAGACAACATAACAAAGAGGTGAGATCACCTACACCAATACCAACATGGCAGCACAGAGATAACACAAACAGCAATATCATACAGGGATATCATACCAGATTTCCAATAATATATTCAATATTAATCAACTATCATCATCCAATCATATATCAATCCAAGTATTCAAAGCAGTTGTCATAACAAATATTCCTCAATTAATATATCATATAGATATAAATGTTCAGATTCATGCATGTGCACATAGACTCAGTTTTTCAAAAACAACTCCATGGAGGTTTTCACAATTTCGAGAAGAATGCTCTGGTTAATTGTCAGCCTTAGCCCAAAGATAATCTCCCAGTCATAGAAAAGAATCGTGTTCTTATCGGGTATCATCAATGCGTTGCAACGGACTGCATCGCCAAGTGGCATATGGTCCAGCCTTAGCCCACAGACAGATATCCATTGGTCGACCGCCGCGCCTTGACGCCTCCAAGATCCATCATAGACCTCACTATCAATTCTCATTCCCTCTTCAACCACAAGGGCCAAATGGCTTATTAGCTATACTTTATACAATGCACAAATATATTTGTGCAAGTCCAACCAAAAGGGCCAAATCTTTTCAATTTTATTTGTTCAATTTAATCATATGCCTCAATGCATATTTTTCCAATGCATATAAAATGCACCAAATACCAATTACAGGTAAAACTCGTCATTTTTTCATATAGTGTATGGACACTAGTTCAACAGTAATCATATGTTATTATGTTTTTATAGTCATAAAACACTTTTGTCGTGTTTTCACAACCGCGTAACATTTCTGTTACGTTTTCACAATTCCAAAACATTTTAATTATATTTTCACAATACCATACTTCTGTTACATTTTCACAATATCACGACACTTCTGTTGCATTTTCAAAATACTGTAACACTTTTGTTACATTTTAAAATTCTAAAACATTTTTATTACGTTTTCACAATACCATAACATTACTGTTACATTTACAAAATTTCGTAACATTTCTGTTATGTTTTCAAAATGCTGCAACTCTTCTGTTGCACTTTTAAACCACGTACTAATTTTTTAACATTTTTCTCAATCACATAAAAATATACGTTTCTCAAATCGCATAGTATTTTTCCACTGTTTCAAAATCGTGTAACTTAAAAATCATTCTTTTAAGTCGCGTAAATCATTTTCCATCATTTTCAAAATATTTAAAACACTTTCCAAATCACGTAATGATTTTCCGTCATTTTCACAATCACGTAAAAATATTCTATCACTTTTCAATCACGTAGTGATTTTTCAACAATAGTTCAAATCACGTAAAATATTTAAACATAATTCAAATCGCGTAGAAATATTTCAACGTATTTCAAACTGCGTAGAAATATTTTACTGTATTTCAAATCATTTTTAAGATACGTAAAATATTTTTCAATATTTTACAATCATGTAAAATATTCCTCAATATTCCAAACATTATTTTGGACTTAAATAAATTAATATTATTTTCAACACATTTTTCAAATTGCGTAGCTTAAAAATCACATTTTTAAGATACGTAAAACATTTTTCATTACAGAAAATATTTCTTAACCTTCAAAAATTCCTTTTCAACCTTTCTCAAAATAATATGACTTTGCATTTCATTTTTCACATTTTCTTACTCAAGAAAATCTTTTTGCACATTTCTTTACTCAAGAAATCCTTTTCCAAAATATAATCCACAAAAATCACTTTTCCATTGATATAAATCAACGTTTCAAAACTTAACATTTTCTAACATATTTCAAAACTCAAAAATTAGTTATACGTTAGTAAATTTTCAAAACACCATTATATTCTTCATTTTTCTCAAATCATTTCCAAACACAACCTTCTTCAAAATAAATTGACGTTCGAAAATATTTTCATTTACAAAAACTTGATTTCTCAAGTGATAAACGCTCTCATTCCCTTTCCAAATTCTCTATACCAAATCAATTATATTTCCACTTTGTTTTCATAAAAATCAAGGAAATACAAGTCCTCAAAAACATGGACATGACTATTGAAATCATCGAAACATTTTTCCTTCTAAGTCAATATGGTTTTACACAAACAAAATAATTAAAAATCCTTTGCAAAAACCATGAACGTGTTCATTGAAAACTGTCAAATTTTGAGTGACAAAACACTTCGTTTTATAAAATATCATTTTGTTCCATAAAAATTTAGGCATAACCAGTTTTTCAAAATCATAGGGTATTTGGCCATTGAAGCCATCAAACATTTTTTCTTCTAACTCAATTATTTATCATTTCTGTTTTCACACAAACAAAACCACTAAAATCTTTGTTTTCAAAACCGAAATACCGATGGTCATAAAAACCAAACCCATTTGTTCAAATTCATTTTTACTTTCTTTACAAATCCTTTTTCACTTTCTTTGCAAAACCTTTTTCACTTTCTTTGTAAATCCTTAAAATCAACATTACTATTTTCATTTAAAACTCATGTTTAGTAAAACACTTAGAAACTTTTTACACAAAATAAATCAATAAAAATCCTTCTAAAACCATGTTCATGTACTCTTTGAAAAATAAATCCTTTGTTTATTTTCCTTGTTTTTCTAAACATCTTATTTCATCATCCATGAAAATATTAATTTGTGAACACCTATCTTGAGGTGTCTTAGCCGAAATTCACCATGTTCTAGGGACCAAAAATTAATTCTCTTGTTCTTGAAAATTTTCAACATAAATTCTAATCATGAGTGTCAAAACCGTGACCACTCTTCCTTTGGCCATTAGAGCCAAAAATTAATTTCCTTTCTATAATCATATCATGGCATACACATACATATTTCATTATATATACCATAAGCTACCATAAGCATGCTATAATCAAAAGCAATAAATCATGCAAATCATACAAAGCATGAACAAATAAATAAAACACATAAACACCCGCAAATAATTACATGACTAATAATTACGTGACCATGGATATGAATCCTCACATGAATTCACCATCCATCAAATATAAGACCATCTCTCACCACCATACTTGGTTGGTGAGGTGGATCTCCCTCTTACCTCTTGAAGATCCTCAAAAGCTCTTTGTTTTGCTTCTTTTTCCAAGTCCTTCACCACCAAAGGCTTCTCAAATACAAAACAAAATACATAAAAATTAGTATACTAAGCTTGATTAAGAGGAACCATGGATCAAACATGGTTTAGATCATGAAAAAGAGAGAAGAAATAAAGTTTTCTTACACTACACCTCAAAAACCTTAGAACTTGCTCTTGGAAAAACTCCTTGAAAATGAATGATTTAGAGAAAGTCTCCAACATGAAAGTTGCTTAGAATAAGGTAAGGATTCAAGAAATATGGTTGGTTGAAATTAAAGAGTGATGGAAGGCACATCTAGGGTGCTTGGCCGAATGGTGTTTCTTGGAGAAGAGAATGAAGTTTTTGTATTTTGTTTTGATGAAGATGATGAATAGAAAGACAATTATGATACAAATAATAGAAACCAACAATTTTGGTCCCCTTTAGAGTGCATGGCCGTAGCTATGCTTGGAGAGAAAGAAGAGAATAATTTTGCTTCTTGAAATTGAATCAATAATGACCAATAATGACCAAGACAACATATAATTGGTGTCTTGAAACTTGGCTAATTTCCTACACCATCATAAAACCATCCCCCCCTCCTTGCTTCTTCAAAATGTGACTAATCTCCAAGCCACCATTATTTGTGCATTCTTAGCCATTGATTAATTTAATGGTTAGGATTAAGGTAGACTTTAAGTTAGAAGACTAAATCTAGGCCATTGGATCTTTCTCCTTTAAATTCTAGCCCTTAGATCTGTCTCCAAAATGAAGGGTTAAGATTACTCCTTCAAACTTTACATCCAAGGGTCATAAATGGTCCTTGTTACTTTACAAGACCAAATCTCCACCCTTGATTAATTCTTCATCCAATGGTCATAAATGGTCTTTGTCACTTTTTGAGACCAAATCTCTACCATTGATAAAATCCATATCCAATGGTTACAAATGTAACACCCCAAATTTCCGTATCTCTTAAACAGTAATTTTGATAGTTAACAAAATTTTACTGTTTAGTAATTTCTGTGTACTGTACAATTATTTTATTTATTCCGTCAGCGTATTTGATCATTTTGAGTGATTTACTCCGTGTCAGGAAAATAAAAATTTTCGGGCTGGGGAAAACTTTACGTAATTTAATTTTTACCGTTAGGTAATTATTTTACGTAATCTGATTTGATATTTGTGTGTTTTCTAATATTTGTGATTTTTGTGGATAATTATGAAATTTTTTACTGTTTATGGGCCCAGGGGGTGTATGTGGGCCCAGGTGGCCATACGTGGGCTCAGGTGGGTCCTGCAAAGCAAAAATTTTTCTACACATAGAAAAATTTGTACTGTTTAGACGGAGACAGGGGATCTTACTAAACCTGAATCCAAAAATAGTTTTAGAAAATTTTATTGTATTGTGTTTTGTACTGTATTTATTTATCGGGCGATAAAAATACAGTAAATATATTCTTTCGTGGGGCTTTAGCAGATAAAAATAGAAATTATATTGCTTAAGTTAACATTGGTGGTTTGGATATCCACCATTGATTTAATTAATGATGGAGACTTGATCTTGATTTAATCAACGGAGGAGATTTGATCTTAAAAGTGAATAAGATCATTTATAACCATTAGATGGAGATTAAATGAAGGATGGAGATTTAGTTTTATATAATGGCTATGACCATTTACAACCATTGGATTTAGAAGTGATCAAGGGTGGAGATTTGGTCTTGTAAAGTAACAAGGACCATTTATGGCCTTTGGATGAAGATTTAATCAATGGTGAAGATTTAGTCTTAAAAAGTAGCAAAGACTAATTATGACCCTTGGATTAAAAGTTTGAAGGAGCAATCTTGACCCTTAATTTTGAAGACACATCTAATGGCTAGAATTTAAAGGAGAAAGATCCAATGGCCTAGATTAAGTCTTCTAATCTAAAGCTACACCTAAAGTCTACATAAATCCTAACCATTGAATTAATCAATGGTCTAAAATGTTCTAATTAATGGCTTGAAAAAGATGACAACTTTGAAGAAGCAAGGATGAAGGGGGGGACGGTTTTGTGCTTCATTTTGGAGCTAAAGAAAAACTTTATGTCATTGTTAGATGTCTTGATCAATTATACATAATTATTGATCATTTTCCTAAAGCAAAAATATTTTCTTTTTTCTCCATGCAAGCTACGGTCATGCATCAAATTTGGAAGACAAATTTACATTCAAATAATACTTGGTCATTCTTCTAACAATAATTGAAAAAGCTATACAAAATTAGTCAATGTTTGGTGTCTATTCTTTCTAATTCCTATGGCTATGCTTGCTTGGTAAAAGAGAAACATGCTATCAATTCAATTCTATCTCTTTTGTTTTAAAGGGGCTCACGGTCTTGGTCTAAAATTAGAAGCTTTGAAGACTATAATTGAACACTTTAGTCATTATTGATCACCTTAGTCTTCATTGAACATTTTCAAGAAACAAAGTTATCAAAATTTCTCTCCATCTCTCTCCTACTCTAAGCTCATGGCCAAGCACTCCAAACCAACCTTCCATCACTCAAAAATTTCATACAACCATACTTCTTGAATCCTTACATCATTTTAAGAACATCTCTAGTTATGAGTTTTTCCAAAATCATTCATCTTGAGCTTCAAATCCAAGCTTCAAGTATCTATCAAAAATCAAAAATTCTATCTTTGTGCTTCAAGAGAAACCATTCGGTCAAGACACTTAAAACCACCATCCAATCTCTTTTTCTTTCATCCAACCATAGATCTTGAATCTACATGATATTCTAAGCAACTTTCATGTTGGAGATTTTCTCTAAATCATTCATTTTCAAGGAGTTTTTCCAAGAGCAAGTTCTAAGGTTTTTGAGGTGAAGTGTAAGGAAACTTCATTTCTTCTTTTCTTTTTCATGATCTAAACCATGTTTGATCCATGGTTCCTCTTAATCAAGCTTAGTATACTAATTTTTATGTATTTTATTTTGTATTTGAGAAGCCCTTGATGGTGAAGGACTTGGAAAAAGAAGCAAAACAAAGAGCTTTTGAGGATCTTCAAGAGGTAAGAGGGAGATCCATCTCACCAACCAAGCATGGTGGTGAGAGATGGTCTTATATTTGATGGACGTTGAATCCATGTGAGGATTCATATCCATGGTCATGTAATAATTTATGTGTGTTTATGAGCTTTGATTTATTTGCCTATGCTTGTTATGATATGCATGATTTTATGGCTTTGATGGTATGCTTATATTATGCATGATGAGTATATGGCATGCTTATAGTATTTATGATGAAATATGTATGTGTATGCCATGATGTATTAATAGAAAAGAAATTAATTTTTGGCTCCAAAAGCCAAGGAAGAGCTACGGTTTTGATGCCCTTGATTAGGGTTCATGTTGAAAACTTTTCAAGAACAAGGAAATTGATTTGTTTAATGAAAATTATGAAGTGGAGAAAAAAGAATTTTCTTTGTTCTAAAGGTTATGGGATTTTCGGTCAAGACACCTCAACATAGGTGTTTATAACTGAAGATTTTCATGAAAGATTAAAAATTAGATTGATTTGAAGAGTATGAAAAATAAACAAAGGATATGTTTTTCAAGAGAACAAGAACATAGTTTTGAAGGATTTTTATTGATTTATTTTGTGTAAAAAGATCCTAAGTGTTTTTCTAAACATGAGTTTTGAATGAAACGGGCAAACGTTGATTTTAAGGATTTGCAAAGAAAATGAAAAAGAATTTGTAAAGAAAGTAAAAATGAATTTGAACAAATGGGTTTGTTTTTATAACCATTGGTATTTTGGTTTTGAAAACAAAATTTTAATGGTTTTGTTTGTGTAAAACCATATCAATTTAAAAGGAAAAGTATTTGATGGCTTTAATGGTTTTATTTGTGTAAAACCATATTGATTTAGAAGAAAAAAAATGTTTTGATGACTTCAATAGTCATGTTCACGTTTTTGAAGGCTTGTAATGCCTTGATTTTTATGAACAAAGTGAATTTCAAAGTGGAAACGTAACTGAATTTAATACAAGGATTTTGGAAAGGGAATCAGAGTATTTTATCACTTGAGAAAATTTTGTAAACGAAAGACAAAGAGAGGTTGAAAATGTTTTAACTTCAATTTATTTTGAAGAGAATTGATTTTAAAATTGATTTGAGAAAAATGGAGAATATAATGGTGATTTGAGAATTTACTAACGTATAACTTATTTTCAAGTTTTGGAGTACGTTAGGAAAATTTAAGATTTTGAAACATTGATTTACATCAATGGAAAAGTGATTTTGTGAATTATATTCCGAAAAGAATTTCTTGAGTAAAGAATTGTGGAAAAAGATTTTCTTGAGTAAGAAATTATATTAAATGAAGTATAAAGTTATATTATTTTAAGAAAAGTTGAAAAAGAATTTTTGAAGGTTAAGAAATATTTTTCTATAATGAAATTGTGGTGAAAAATTATTTGCATAGATTAAAAACGATTTGAAATGCAGTAAAATATTTTTTTACGCAATTTGAAAAATGTGTTGAAAATGATATTGATTTATTTAAGTCCAAAATAATGTTTGGAATATTGAGGAATATTTTACGTGATTGTAAAATGTTGAAAATATTTTATGTATCTTAAAAGCGATTTGAAATACGTTAAAATATTTTTATGCGATTTTGAATTACGTTTAAATATTTTATGTAATTTGAATTACTGTTGAAAAATCAATATGTGATTTAAAAGTGATAGAATATTTTTACGTGATTGTGAAAATGACAGAAAATTGTTATGTGATTTGGAAAGTGTTTTAAATATTTTGAGAATGATGGAAAACGATTTACGCTACTTAAAAGAATGATTTTTAAGTTACGCAATTTTAAAACAGTGGAAAAATACTATGCGATTTGAGAAACGTATATTTTTACGTGATTGAGAAAAATGTTGAAAAATTAGTACGTGATTTAAAAGTGCAACAGAAGAGTTGCAGCATTTTGAAAACGTAACAAAAATGTTACGAAATTTTGTAAACGTAACAGTAGTATTACGGTATTGTGAAAACATAATAAAAACGTTTTGGAATTTTAAAAACGTGACAAAAGTGTTATGATATTTTGAAAATGCAGCAGAAGTGTTGTGGAATTATGAAAATGTAACGGGAATGTTGCGCAATTTTGTGAAAACACGACGAAAGTGTTTTATAACTATGAAAATGTGATAATATGATTTTCCTGTTGAAAATACAGTATAAATACTATAGAACCAGTATATGGATGTTGTGTGAGAAAATGATATGTTTTGTCTGTGATTGGCATTTGGTGCATTATACATGCATTGGAAAGATATGCCTGTGATTGGCATTGGTGCATTATACATGCATTGGAAAAATATGCGTTGAGGCATATGATTGAACAAATGAAATTTGAAAAGATTTGGCCCTTGTGGTTGGACTTGCACTGATATATTCATGCATTGTATAAAGTATAGCTAATAAGCTATTTTGACCCTTATGGTTGAAGAGGGAATGAGAATTGATAGTGAGATCTATGATGGATCTTGGGGTGTGATGCGTGCGGATGTAGTGATTAAAATTAAGATAAAAATCAGTTGTCAGGCCCACCAGAAAATAAAAACCTTACAACTAGTTGTAGTTAGTAAGGGTCGATCCACAGAGAACCAATTCAATTAACACTATTAAACAATTCCCAATTTAGACTCTGATTAACAATAAACAGTAAAAGGGGGGTTTTGGAGTTTTGATGAACAATGAACAGCTTCAAAGATAACAATAAACAAACTGAAATCAACAATATAAGAAAATTGGTTAAGAGATTGAATCCACCACTAGATTTATATGATAATGTAAATCCACATATCCTTTTTATTCCAACATGCTCAATTATGTTTTTATGCAATTGTGATATTAAATCTCTGTTTTCCTTACGTGTTGGCCAATTTAGCAACCGCTCAAATCAACTCCTAATCACTGATTAGTCATAAAGCAACCGCTCTTACAACTATCCAACAATTGCATTAAGATTTAGAAAATCAATTACACTAAGGTCTAATCACACACCGGGATTAAATTACTTAGAACATATATTTCTCTAGATCTAATACCGCAACCGCGCATAATAAACCCAGATCTACCACTTTTATAACTGGCAAATAGCACAAAGATAATTATACCCACATGAACATCATACATCCCACTAGATCTACTACCGCAACCGCGCATAATAAACCTAGATCTACTACTTTGAAAGTAGGAACAAGTACAAAAACCTTCATACCAACAATAGATTCAAATATATGAATAAAAACATAACTGTGTTGAAATAATCAAATATGCAAAGTTTACAACATTAATACTAGCGGTTTCATCACCCCCTTAACCAAGGGAGGTTTAGTTACACATAGCTAGAAAGAAATCACAAGAAAAACTATGAAGAAACAAGAAGAAACTATGAAGAAACAAGAAACTAAGAGAGAAAATGAAGGAGAGTTACATCTTGTTCATGATAAATGGTGCCTTTTATAGAAGTCTAAGGTAACAAAATGACAAAGGAAGTGGGTGGATGAGTGGGTGAGTGAGTGGAGTGTTTGAGTGGATGGATTAGTGGGTTGGTTTAGTGGATTGGTTTAGTGGATGAGTGAGTGGAATGGTTGAGTGGTTGAATTAGTGAAAAATGCCAAAGGACTTTTGGTGAGTGGGAAATTATGGACATGAATGGGTGAGTGGATGGATGAGTGGATGGATTAGTGGATGAGTGGGTGGAGTGGTTAAGTGGTTGGATTAGTGTATGAGTGGATGAATGGGTGAGTTAGTGGATGAGTGGATGAGTGGATGAGTGATTAGTGGATGGATGAGTGGGTGGTTGAGGACGAAAATTTCGTGTCTGACTTGGAAGCCAAAAACGACCCACTATACTTCAGAACCACGAAAAGTGTTCTTCATGAAAGTTGTAGATCCTTGTCTTGGCTATAAAATGGATAGCTGGTTCGTCCAATTTGGCTTCCTTAAGCCTAAGATATGTCTCAAATACCGTAGGTTGCTCAAACCCAACTTCAGCACCTCTGTTCCGACTTGCAAGCTCAAAATGACCTACTAGACTTCTTTTTCTCAAAATGTGTTCTTCATGAAAGTTGTTTATTTGGATCTTGACTATCCAATGTCCAAATTTCAGCCCATCTCCATTATTACATCTTGAGATATGATTTTTTTTTAGTGCACACTGTTCGGATTCTACTGACAGAACCCGTATTCTGACTTCTATGTCAACTTAGGTCCCTTAGACATCTGAATCAGACTTCGAGCTCTTCATCAAAGTTGTAGAGCTTCCTCTTAGCTTTCCTACAAGGTAAAATTCATGTTCATCAGATATTAGGAACTCAAGTTATGGCCAAAATACAGAAACAGTGTCAAATCTCAATAATGCTGGAAATATTCAATTAGGACCAATTTGAGCTCAAACTCACAAAATCATACCAAACTCAATCAATTAAGAATATGGAGAGTGTAAATGACTAAATATAAGGGTTTCTTAATGAATAAAATATGTGTTTATCAGGGTGCGTCAAGGCGCGGCGGTCGACCAGTGGACAGCTGGCGAGTACCCTGTGCCACTTGGTGATGCAGTCCGTTGCAACGCATTGACGATACCCGACAAGAACACAATTCTTTTCTACGACTGGGAGATTGTCTGTGGGCTTAGGCTGGGCAATTAACCAGAGCATTCTCCTCGAAATTGTGAAAACCTCCATGGAGTTGGTTTTGAAAAACTGAGTCTTTGTGAACATGCATAAATCTGAGCATTTATATCTGTATGATATATTAATTGAGGAATATTGGCTATGACAATTGTTTTGAATACTTGGATGATGATGATGATGATAATCATGTTGATGGCATTATTGTGATTATTGTGTGATGATAATAATGTTAATGGTATGATGATGATAGTTGATTAATGTTGAGTGCATTATTGGAATTGTGGTATGATATATCTGTATGATAAGTTGTTTGTGTTATCTCTGTGCTGCCATATTGGTATTGGCGTAGGTGATCTCACCTCTTTGTTATGTTGTTTTTTGTGTACTGACATCTTGTTAAAATCAAATAATAGAAGGATCGAGTTGTCTTAGACATAACGGGCAATGAATACTCTGAGATGGGTGACAACAATAAGGAGTGGACATTCAGGAGTCGAAGATGTGCAGTGTTGACAAAGAACAGATGTAGAACAGATGTCTGGTGCAACAAGATGGATACACAACAGAATAAGTATGATAAGTTTTAACATTAGTGTTGTACTCATATATTAAGTAGGACCCGTCATGGGGTTTGCTATTGTTAAAAAAAAGATTCGTTAATTTTATATTTCTCTTTAAATTGTGAAATATTAATTGGTGTCAATATTGTATATTAATCAGCTTTAAATATATTTTCAGTAATACTTATGAATTTCAGTAAGTTTATGTTTCAGTAAAAAAAGAAATTTTAAAACTCATCTTTTTATAACTCAAACCTTGTGTGAACTTCTTTACAAATTTTGAGTCGGGAGTCAGACATGTGATACCCTAGGGAGGGTGTTACAACAAATGGTCATAGCCACTTTATATGACCAATTCTATACTTTTGATTAAATCGACGGTTGATATCAAAGCCTTCCTTATTAAGCTTGTTTAGATTAAATCTCCACCATTGATTAAATTAATGGTGGATATCCAAACCACCAATGTTGACTTAAGCAGTATAATATTTATTTTTATATGCTAAAAGCCCTTAAAATTATATTTACTGTATTTTTTATCGTCCAATAAATTAAATACAGTACAAAACACAGTAAAAGAAAATTTCAAAAACTGTTTCTGGATTTAGGTTTAGTAAGATCCCCTGTCTCCATCTAAACAGTACAAATTTTTCTATGCGTAGAAAAATTTTTACTTTGCGGGACCCACCTGGGCCTACGTATGGCCACCTGGGCCCACACACACACCCCTTGGGCCCATAAACAGTAAAAAAATTTTCATAATCATCCACAAAAATCACAAATATTAGAAAACGCACAAATATCAAATCACATTACGTAAAATAATTAAAACCTAATGGTAAAAATTAAATTACGTAAAGTTTTGCCTGACCCAAAAATTTTTATTTTCCTGACACGGAGTAAATCACTCAAAACGATCAAATACGCTGATGAAATATTCAAAATAATTTTACAGTATCCAGAAATTACTAAACAGTAAAATTCTGTTAACTGTCAAAATTACTATCGAAAACTTAGGAAATTTGGGGTGTTACAATACTCCCCCTCTAAAAAGAAATTTCGTCCTCGAAATTTGATAATCTTGATTTCACATCCTTGGAATAAATATAAATATTGCTCTTCCATCTTTTCTTCCAGTTCCCTCGTAGTTCCACCTCTTACGTTATTCCAAACGATTTTAACCAATGAAAGTTCTTTATCTCTTGTTCACTTCTACTTATCACTTCTACGAATTTCCATTACCGTCTTAACTTTTCACACTGATGAACCTCTTCAACTTTTGAAGAATCCATCACGCTTTCGCTGTGCCACTTTGATACGATGACACGGATATAAACATAGGAATATCCTTTCTTGCAAGATATTCCTTCAATTGCAGGAGATGAAAGAAAACATCATGGAAGATAACAAAACGAATCAAATCTATTATCGAACATATCCAACAAAGAATTGGATGTAACCCAATTTTCAAAAATGAATTTTCTCTGGATTACTCACACTCTGTTGAAATAATCTCATAGGATATGGTTGGAAAATAACCAATCCATTTTCAAAGATCACGTCTGTTTATGAAACAGATCAAACTAACACAAAAATTTTGAACAACAGATCAAACTAAAACAAAAATTTTGAACAACAGATCAAACTAACACAAAGATTTGATCTATAACAATATTTGAATAACACAAGTAGCTCGATCGGTTAACAATAGAAACAGAAAGAAATAGACCAGAGGATTACAGATAACTCTAAAATATAATTGATTTACTCAATCATATTACACAAAGAACAGGTTTCCTCACAAAGATATACAAGATGATCAAAGAATTACCTCTTGCAATACAGTCTCCCTTGTTTAGGTCTTCAGCTCAGAACACTCCCGTTCCATTCAGAGTAACAACTTCCCTTACTATCTAAAATTTTACTAATAGAAAACTCTATTTTCAAAGAGCATAATCTCTGGGAAAATGTGTCCAACTTTTTTGCAAATTGTTTCCTTGACGTACATTCCTTCATTAAGTACCTTCTTTCACATCACTTACTGCTTTTGGTTTCCTCAATGGTTGTAAATACATCTTCCATTGAAATCAATTACTTTCCCAACATCCCTAAAAATATTAGGTTCTAAAATTACGAAATCTTATATTCCAAGACTGATTCTCTTCCATCAGATCTTGAACTTCAACTTCCAGTTTCCGTTGTTCAGAGATCCTCTGTTCGTACAGTCGTCTTTCCACATTGCTCCCGTAGCTGCAACTGCATTACTAGTAACATGTTCCGCATCCACGTACGTATAACCACCACGAGTTGTTTCTTTTCTTCAAAGATAGACGAATCAAAATAAAATGGAAACCAGATGTAACCATTTCAAATAAATGTTTGTTTCTTTTCGGAAATCAAACACACAGAGAACACAACACAAGCAAAATAGACCTAACCACAAACCCCAAAAGACTCAAACTGTGCTCTGATACCAACTAATGTAACACCCTCCCTAGGGTATCATATGTCTTACTCCCGACTCACGATCTGAAAAGAAGTTCGCACAAGGTTTGAGTTATAAAATGTGAGTTTTAAAATTTTTTCTTTACTGATTAATATACAATATTGACACCACTTAATATTTAACAATTTAAAGAGAAATATAAAACTAACAGACTCTTTTTTTTTTAACAGTAGCAAACCCTATGATGGGTCCTACTTAATAGCACAGTACAATACTAACGAGAAAACTTAACATACTTATTTCCTTTTGTATTCCTCTTGATCCATCAGACATCTGTTCCTTGTCAACACTGCACGCTATCGACTCTAGAATAGTCATTCTCTGATGTTGTCTCCGAACTCAGAATATCTATCTCCCAGTATGTCTAAGACAACTCATTCCTTCTACTATTTAATTTTAACAATACAGACACAACAAGACAACATAACAAAGAGGTGAGATCACCTACACCAATACCAACATGGCAGTACAGAGATAACACAAACAACAATATCATACAGGGATATCATACCAAACTTCCAATAATATATTCAATATTAATCAACTATCATCATCTAATCATATATCAATCCAAGTATTCAAAACAGTTGTCATAGCCAATATTCCTCAATTAATATATCATACAGATATAAATGTTCAGATTTATGCATGTGCACATAGACTCAGTTTTTCAAAAACAACTCCATGGAGGTTTTCACAATTTCGAGAAGAATGCTCTGGTTAATTATCAGCCTTAGCCCAAAGACAATCTCCCAGTCGTAGAAAAGAATCGTGTTCTTGTCGGGTATCATTAATGTGTTACAACGGACTGCATCGCCAAGTGGCATATGGTCCAGCCTTAGCCCACAGACAGATATCCACTGGTCGACCGCTGCGCCTTGACGCCCCAAGATCCATCACAGACCTCACTATCAATTCTCATTCCCTCTTCAACCACAAGGGCCAAAATAGCTTATTAGTTATACTTTATACAATGCACGAATATATCAGTGCAAGTCCAACCACAAGGGTCAAATCTTTTCAATTTCATTTGTTCAATTTAATCATATACGTCAATGCATATTTTTCCAATGCATATAAAATGCATCAAATACCAATCACAGGTAAAACTTGTCATTTTCTCATACAGTGTATGGACACTGGTTCAACAGTAATCATCATGTTATTAAGTTTTTATAGTCATAAAATACTTTTGTCGTGTTTTCACAACCGCATAACATTTCTGTTACATTTTCACAATTCCAAAACATTTTAATTATATTTTCACAATACGATAGCACTTCTATTACATTTTCACAATACGACAACACTTTTGTTGCATTTTCAAAATACCATAACACTTTTGTTATGTTTTTAAATTCCAAAACATTTTTATTATGTTTTCACAATACCGTAAGATTACTGTTACATTTACAAAATTTCGTAACATTTCTGTTATGTTTTCAAAATGCTGCAACTCTTTTGTTGCACTTTTAAACCACGTACTAATTTTTCAACATTTTTCTCAATCGCATAAAAATATATATTTCTCAAATCGCATAGTATTTTTCCACTGTTTCAAAATCACGTTACTTAAAAATCATTCTTTTAAGTCGCGTAAATCATTTTCCATCATTTTTAAAATATTTAAAACACTTTCCAAATCATGTAATGATTTTCTGTCATTTTCACAATCACGTAAAAATATTCTATCACTTTTCAATCACATAGTGATTTTTCAACAATAGTTCAAATCATGTAAAATATTTAAACGTAATTCAAATCACATAGAAATATTTCAACATATTTCAAATCGCGTAGAAATATTTCAACGTATTTCAAATCGCGTAGAAATATTTTACTATATTTCAAATCGTTTTTAAGATACGTAAAATATTTTTCAACATTTTACAATCACGTAAAATATTCCTCAATATTCCAAACATTATTTTGGACTTAAATAAATTAATATTATTTTCAACACATTTTTCAAATTGTGTAGCTTAAAAATCATGTTTTTAAGATACGTAACACATTTTTCATTACAGAAAATATTTCTTAACCTTAAAAAATTCCTTTTCAACCTTTCTCAAAATAATATGACTTTGCATTTCATTTTTCACATTTTCTTACTCAAGAAAATCTTTTTCCACATTTCTTTACTCAAGAAATCCTTTTTCCAAAATATAATCCACAAAAATCACTTTTTCATTGATATAAATCAATGTTTCAAAACTTAACATTTTCTAATGTATTTCAAAACTCGAAAATCAGTTATACATTAGTAAATTTTCAAAACACCATTATATTCTTCATTTTTCCCAAATCATTTCCAAACACAACCTTCTTCAAAATAAATTGAAGTTTGAAAACATTTTCGTTTACAAAAACTTGATTTCTCAAGTGATAAACGCTCTAATTCCCTTTCCAAATTCTTTATACCAAATCAATTATATTTCCACTTTGTTTTCATAAAAATCAAGGAAATACAAGTCCTCAAAAACATGGACATGACTATTGAAATCATCAAAACATTTTTCCTTCTAAGTCAATATGGTTTTACACAAACAAAACCATTAAAAATCCTTTGCAAAAACCATGAACGTGTTCATTGAAAACTATCAAATTTTTCGAGTGACAAAACACTTCGTTTTATAAAATATCATTTTGTTTCATAAAAATTTAGGCATAACCAATTTTTCAAAACCGCAGGGTATTTGGCCATTGAAGCCATCAAACATTTTTTCTTCTAACTCAATTATTTATCATTTCTATTTTCACACAAACAAAACCATTAAAATATTTGTTTTCAAAACCGAAATACCGATGGTCATAAAAATCAAACCCATTTGTTCAAATTCATTTTTACTTTCTTTACAAATCCATTTTCACTTTCTTTACAAATCCTTTTTCACTTTCTTTGTAATCCTTAAAATCAACATTGCTATTTTCATTTAAAACTCATGTTTAGTAAAACACTTAGAAACTTTTTACACAAAATAAATCAATAAAAATCCTTCTAAAATCGTGTTCATGTACTCTTTGAAAAATAAATCCTTTGTTTATTTTCCTTGTTTTTCTAAACATCTCATTTCATCATCCATGAAAATATTAATTTGTGAACACCTATCTTGAGGTGTCTTGGCCGAAATTCACCATGTTCTAGGGACCAAAAATTAATTCTTTTGTTCTTGAAAAATTTCAACATAAATTCTAATCATGAGTGTCAAAACCGTGGCCACTCTTCCTTTGGCCATTGGAGCCAAAAATTAATTTCCTTTCCATCATCATATCATGGCATACACATACATATTTCATTATATATACCATAAGCTACCATAAGCATGCTATAATCAAAAGCAATAAATCATGCAAATCATACAAAACATGAACAAATAAATAAAACACATAAACACCCACAAATAATTACATGACCATGGATATGAATCCTCACATGAATTCACCATCCATCAAATATAAGACCATCTCTCACCACCATACTTGGTTGGTGAGGTGGATCTCCCTCTTACCTCTTGAAGATCCTCAAAAGCTCTTTGTTTTACTTCTTTTTCCAAGTCCTTCACCACCAAGGGCTTCTCAAATACAAAACAAAATACATAAAAATTAGTATACTAAGCATGATTAAGAGGAACCATGGATCAAACATAGTTTAGATCATGAAAAAGAGAGAAGAAATGAAGTTTCCTTACACTTCACCTCAAAAACCTTAGAACTTGCTCTTTGGAAAAACTCCTTGAAAATGAATGATTTAGAGAAAGTCTCCAACATGAAAGTTGCTTAAAATAAGGTAAGGATTCAAGAAATATGGTTGGTTGAAATTAAAGAGTGATTGAAGGCACATCTAGGGTGCTTGGCCGAATGGTGTTTCTTGGAGAAGAGAATGAAGTTTTTGTGTTTTGTTTTGGTGAAGATGATGAATAGAAAGACAATTATGATACAAATAATAGAAACCAACAATTTTGGTTCCCTTTAGAGTGCATGGCCGTAGCTACGCTTAGAGAGAAAGAAGGGAATATTTTTGCTTCTTGAAATTGAATCAATAATGACCAATAATGACCAAGACAACATATAATTGGTGTCTTGAAACTTGGCTAATTTCCTACACCATCATAAAACAGTCCCCCCCTCCTTGCTTCTTCAAAATGTGACTAACCTCCAAGCCACCATTATTTGTGCATTCTTAGCCATTGATTAATTTAATGGTTAGGATTAAGGTAGACTTTAAGTTAGAAGACTAAATCTAGGCCATTGGATCTTTCTCCTTTAAATTCTAGCCCTTAGATGTGTCTCCAAAATGAAGGGTTAAGATTACTCCTTCAAACTTTACATCCAAGAGTCATAAATGGTCCTTATTACTTTACAAGACCAAATCTCCACCCTTGATTAATTCTTCATCCAATGGTCATAAATGGTCTTTGTCATTTTTTGAGACCAAATCTCTACCATTGATTAAATCCATATCCAATGGTTACAAATGGTCATAGCCACTTTATATGACCAATTCTATACCGTTGATTAAATCAACAGTTGATATCAAAGCCTTCCTTATTAAGCTTGTTTAGATTAAATCTCCACCATTGATTAAATTAATGGTGGATATCCAAACCACCAATGTTGACTTAAGCAGTATAATATTTATTTTTATATGCTAAAAGCCCACAAAATTATATTTACTGTATTTTTTATCATCCGATAAATTAAATACAGTACAAAACACAGTAAAAGAAAATTACAAAAATTGTTTCCGAATTCAGGTTTAGTAAGATCCCCTGGGCCTACGTGGGCCTAGGACCCACCTGGGCCTACGTATGGCCACCTGGGCCCATATACACCCCTTGGGCCTACAAACAGTAAAAAAAATTTTATAATCATCCACAAAAATCACAAATATTAGAAAACGCACAAATATCAAATCAGATTATGTAAAATAATTAAAACCTAACAGTAAAAATTAAATTACGTAAAGTTTTCCCCGGCCTGAAAATTTTTATTTTCCTGACACGGAGTAAATCACTCAAAATGATCAAATACGCTGACGGAATATTTAAAATAATTTTAAAGTATCCATAAATTACTAAACAGTAAAAGTATGTTAGCTGTCAAAATTACTGTTGATAACTTAGGAAATTTGGGGTGTTACAGTAGAACTTGAGGATGACTTGTTTTTGGTTTGGTTGATGCATGGTGATGAATTTTCATCCCTTAAACTCCCTTGATTCCACTTGAGCTAAGAGTTCAGTTTTAGGCTTTTAAGGTTGATGGTTAACTCATTAATCCATGTTTGAGAGAATTAAAAGTTGTATAAGAGTTACAACATGTTTATAGGCCTTGTATAATGTTGGAAAACTTTTGAAATTGATGATTGAGTGGAGAAATGAGGGTATGTTCCTAATGGAATAGTACTTGTTTCTATAGAATTCTACATAAACTTTTCTAGGAAACCAGCCCCTGAGCGCTGAAGAGTGGGCACCCTAGTGCTCACTGCCTAGAGGGATTGCTGTGTGTTGCTGTGCAACTAGCACTTGAGTGCCAGTAATGGGTGCTTGAGCACTGAAGTCAGTGCCTGAGCGCCAGTTGTAGGGGAATGCAAGGCATTTCCTCTGCCATGCCAACGCCTAGAAGCTAGGTATAGGGCGCCTAAGCACCCAGTCCAATTTTTTAGAGGACTTTTATTTTGGGAAAATGGAGATCCTACCTTGTGAATATCTTTATTATATGCTTCCTAATTAGTTATGAGACTCTAATAGGAGTATTTAATGAAGTGCTAATATGATGAATGTAAATCAATTGGTATGTTAATTATTGTAGTATTTAGCATCATTGTTGTTCATACTTGAGATGATGGATGTAAATCAATTGGTATGCTAACTATTGTAGTGATTGACATCATTGTATTTCTCACTTGTGGTTATGAATGTAAATCAATTAGTATGCTAGTTATTATAGTAATTAGCGTCATTGTTTTTCATAACTACGTTTGAAAGAGGAAGAGGTCCTCACTTTTGGTGATCATATATGATTTTGAATGAGGAGGTAATGAACCCTCCCTATCATAATGATCCTTATGACTGCGTAGTTATTGAGGTCACTACCCAGAGAAGACTTCTATAACTGGATTCCAGTGCTTGTTCAAGGCTTATGGTACTGGGTTCCTTTGCTCTGTTCAAGGCTCATAACCTATCATAACATTTCCAGAATGGTTGGGGATGAGGTCCTTCACTACGTCTGAGGAAATCATGACATTGTCCATATGCATTATTAGGATATTGCATAGGCATAAACATAAGGCATAATTTGGCATATGCATGGCAATTGTACAGGCAGTTGCTAATCATTACATATTCATGACATTGCAATTATATGGGCAATTGCTTACTTTTAAGAATAAAATGATGATTTGTGAGCTTTGTATGTGGAAATAAGTTTTCTATACAAACTTATAAAATGAGATTCTATTTCGAGAAGAGAAAGGAAGTGGTTTTGGCTTTTGCCACCTTTCTAGAGATGTTGTGATTTTACTTGATGTTTTTTCCCAAAATAGCTAGAATGATTGTGATGACATGTTTTATTGTGAAACCACTGAGAATATGTGATTCTCACCCCGTGCGTGTGTTTCTTGTGAATGCTTATGTCTTGAAGCATATCAAATGAATTTTTGATGATAACAAAGTCATGTTGAAGATCAAGATCAAAAGAAGAAGACTAAGATCAAAAAAGGTATATTAGATATAGGTCTTAGAACATCAATGTAAAATGCTCTCAAGGTATCTCAATTATATTCAAATGGTTTTTCAAAGATCTTATAAATCAACTTGTTTTTCAAAGTTCATATTTTAAAGAAATGTTGATTTCAATCTTGGATTATGTTAAACATTTGTAAATCTTATTTAGTCCAAGTACCCTAATGTTAAAAATGGCCTGGAGACTTAATTGGCTTGAAAAATGTGTTCAAAGTGCAAAGTAATCGATTACACATGTGTGGTAATCGATTACAAGCTAAACAGAAGCCTTGTAATCGATTACATAAACCATGTAATCAATTGTCAAAAAGTCAGAGGGCATGTAATCGATTACACAAAGCTGGTAATCGATTACCAACTGCCCAGAAAGCCAAGAACACGTTCATACAGCCATGTAATCAATTACTAAGAGTGTGTAATCGATTACCAGTATTCTAACAATGCCCAACAACTATTTTCTTGGCATTTAATGTTGCTACAAAAGTCACCCAACGGCTCTATTGATCTGGAAACTTATAAATACACATCTTGGGGCATCATTTGTGGCTAACCAACAATTGAGAAGCATCTTTCAATCACTTTAATGCGTATATCATCATTAAATCACTTGTGCTCTATTTTTGTACATATTTGAGATATTCTTGAAGAGCATCATAGGGCTTCAATTTGTGTAATCTACTCTTGTGAGAGTTTCATCTGATAAATACTTTGATTTTTTGATAAAAAGGGTGAGGTATCCCTTGTTTATAAAGAGAGTGAGGTATCTCTCAAAGGTTGTAAAAGGGGGTGAGGTATCCCTCTAGTGAAAAGGGTAGGGTATCCCGATTTTGAGGCTCAAGCACAAAGGGTGAGGTATCCTAAGATGCGGTGAGTGCTCTATTGTGTAAAGGTTTTCAAGCACCCGTTCAAGCTTGAAGTTTAGTGGAAAATCTCAAGTGGTTTAATTGAGGACTGGACGTAGGTCACAAGGGATGGCTGAACTAGGATAAATCCTTGTGTTTGTTCTTCTCAACTCTATCTCTTTACTTTATGCTTTAATTATATATGCTTGAGTTAAGTTTGATATCTTGCTTTGCTTGAATACTTTCTATCTTGGATTGTTTATTTGTGAGTGATTCATTTGATCTCATTTATCTATTCACTTCAATTAAATAATAACTTCAACAAAAATTTAATAAACAAGTACTTTGCGAAAGATTTGCGAAAATATTTGATAAACTCAATTCACCCCCCTCTTGAGTTTGAGGCCACTTGGTAACAAGTGGCATTAGAGATAGGCTCTTGTGTAAAGAACTAAGCATCTTTAAGAGAAAGTGATGGCCTCTTCAAATGGTTTTTCCAAAAGTTCTTCTCTTTATAGACCTCTATTTTTCAATGGGGATGGGTATGCTTATTGGAAAGAAAGAATGAAAATTTTTATTGAAGCTATTGACTTAGATATGTGGGATGCTGTTGAAAATGGTCCTTTTGTCCCCACATAAGTTGTAAATGGTGTAAAAATTAATACACTAAGAAGTGAATGGACGGATGATGATAAACAAAGGTCCAATATAATTTGAGAGCCAAAAACAATATTACCACAGCTTTGGGGTATGATGAGTTCTTTAGAGTCTCAAATTGTAAATCTACCCAAGAAATGTGGGACGCCTTACAAGTAACTCATGAGGGTACTAGTGAAGTGAAAAAATCAAGGATAAATATTCTCATTCATGAGTATGAGCTTTTTAGAATGAACCAAGGTGAAAGCATTCAAGAAATGCAAAAACGGTTCACACATATTACAAATCATCTTGCTTCATTAGGAAAGATTTTCCTAATGAAGATCTTATTAACAAAGTGTTGAGATGTTTGAGTAGGCATTGGCAACCTAAAGTGACAGCTATTGCGGAGTCAAGAAATCTCTCAACCATGACCCTAGCCACACTTTTTGACAAACTCTAAGAACATGAATTGGAGTTGAATAGACTCAACCAAAATAAGGATATTGATAAGAAAAAGAAGGGAATAGCTCTCAAGGCCACTTCCTCCATAGTCAATGATGATGAAGATGATAGAGATGACTTGGAAATTAGTGAAGAGAATCTTGGCTTACTAGTAAAAAAATTTGGAAGATTCTTCAAGAAGAATGAAGCTCAAAGAAGACCTCCCTTTCCCGAAAAGAATGTCTATCACAAAGGGGAAAGAACCTCATCCACTTCTAAATGCTATGAATGTGGAGAATTGGGACACATGAAGGTGGAGTGCCCAATCTATCAAAGGAAAGTGGAAAAGTATGAGAAGAGGTCCTCAAAGGAAAAGAAAGAAAGAAGAGCCTACATAGCTTGGGATGATAATGACATGGATTCAACCGTTAGCTCGGATAATGGGAATACTAATCTATGTTTCATGGCTAGAGGAGAAAAGGAAGATGAAGATGACATGGAGGTAACATCCTCAAATTTTGAATCAAATTCTTCCCCTTCCTATGAAGAATTGCAAGATGCATTTGAAGAATTGCATAATGAATCTATGAGACTTGCAAAACTTGTTTCATTATCCAAGAAAACAATTTCCTCTCTTGAAAACAAAATCTCTATTTCAAACAAGGAAATTGAGGAACTTAAAATTGAAAATAAAACTCTTGGACTCATTGTTGCAAATTCCTCATGCATGACATGCTCTTTACTTGATAATGCATCTACATCATTTTCTTGCTCATCATGTAAAGCATTTGAAAATAAAATTGAGGATTTGAAAAATACACTTGCAAAATTTACATTGGGAACGGATAATTTGAATATGTTATTAGGGAAACAAAGATGTGTTTTTCAAAAGGTCGGTTTGGGGTACAACTTCAATAACTAACAAAAATCTTATAAGAATCTCTTTGCTTCCTCAAGTACATCAACTAGCCCCTTTATCAAATGCTTTTATTGTGGTAGGAAGGGCATAGTGCATCTTCATGTAATGTTAGAAAGAATAAAAACACCATGGTTGGAACTAAGATGGTTTAGATTCCTAAATGTACCTTGCCTAACTCTAACACACAAGGACCCAAGACAATTTGGGGACCAAAGGTCAAAAATTAAAGTGTGTTGTAGGTGTGCTTGAAGGCCAAGAATTGACTTTGGAATCTCAAAGGTGGCTGATCTGTAACGTCCCGAAAATTAATAATTTTAGGATAAATGATCATTTTACAATATTTGGGATTTTCTGGAATTTTTCTGGATTTTTCTGAGAACGCAGAATATTTTAATATATTTTTCGTTTTACGTGCACACTGGGCAGAGTTGGCAAAACGACTGTAACGCTCCCAAAGTTGGAAAATTTTATTACGAATAGTCATTTTCTAATATTTGTGAATTATGTGAATTCTTTTAGAATTATCCGGGAATGACAAATATTTTAATATATTTCTCGTTTTACGTGAATATTGAGCAGAGTCGTGAAAACGACTGTAATGCTTAAAAAATTGGAAAATTATATGACGGATAGTCGTTTTATAATATTTGCAATTTTTGAGAATTTTTTGGGAATTTTTCGAAAACGTCGAATATTTTAGTATATTTCTCGTTTTGCGTGCGCACTGAACGAAACTGGGAAAACGCGATGTTTTCTCCGTGAACCTTGAACTATGGATAAGTCAATGGGGGATCTTACTAAACCCGAGACTTGACACAGTTTATGAGGTTTTGCAATTTTCGAGAAATCTTAACAGATAAAATAAATCAATACAGCGAAAAATTCATCTGTCAGATTAATTAAATACTGACTTCTGTCAACTGTAACTATTATCCATTGGATAATAGTGTGTAATAAAAATCCTATCACATTATCCTAATGCAATCTACTTTATGTCTAATCCATTCACTTTAATTCAAATTTAATGTTAAATAATCAAAGCTTCTTTGAGAAGCTTTGACCAAATTATGACCCAAATGCCCTTAGCTTCTCTTAGAAGCCAATTTTCACTCTCTCTTCTCTCACCATGCACGGCTGGAATGCAGCCCAAGGGAAGGGAAATTGCTTCATTTTAATCATTCAACTATCACCTTAATTCATTAATTTCCAAAAACACTTTCTCTCTCATCATTTCTTCTTCTTCCTTCTTCAACCTTTCTCTCCTCCTTCTCTCTAGCAACTCCACGGCCAGCCCTCTCCTCAACCACTCATCCATCACAAAAATTTAAACTAAATACATTTTCTCAATCCTCTCAACATTCTAAACACTTTTTCTTCTTGGAGTTTCTTGAAAATTCTCCATTTTCATCATCTTCTTCAAGCTCCAACTTTGAGCATTTTGGGTAAGTTTCAAGACCACTCTCCCTCTCCTTCTATTTTCGTGATTATGGTCTCTTTAATGACCATCCATGGTTCATTTTTCAAGCCTTGATGTTGTTTTAACAATGTTGAATTTTTAGGGTTTTTGGAGAGGTGCAATCCGAAAATTCAAGAAGCTTCCTTAGTGTTCTTCTTGTTTTCTACACATTGGTAAGAGGGAGACTACTCACTTCAACCACTTATGGTGGTGAGGAGACTTTGTATGTGTGTTGATGGAGAAATCCATCCTTATATGTTCTTTGTATGCTTGCTTGAATTATAAATTTTGTATGATTTAGTATTCTTGAATTTGATTGATACTTGATTATGCTCTTGAATGTGTTTGATATATTAATTGTGCTTGATCATGTTGGGGTTGCTAAATGGAAAATTTGGAGTTTCCTACCTCAACATGGTGCCACGGTTTTGACTAAGAAATTAATGGTGAAAATTGGTTTTGTATACAAGTGAAATGAGACTTATGTAATCAAAGGTTGAATGATAGTATTAACACAAATGAAGGGAGGACTTTGTGAGTTTAATATCCAAGAGGGGTGCCACGGTTTTGGTCATGGTAAAGAGACAAATGGATTAATTTTGATGTAGTAAATTTAAGAGAATTAGTGTTAAGAAAACTAATGCATAAAAATGGAAAGAAAAATTGGATAACGGACATCATGAAGCCATAGTTTTGGCATGGATCTTAGGCAATTAAATTAACCTTGTGAGAAATGGAAATTGAGTAATTAAGTATCAAGTAACTAACACATGATATGTAAAAGAGCGAAATTTTGAGGATTTAGGAAGGTCACGGTTTTTGAGCCCAAAATTGGGGTTCTTGGTGAGCTAATTTAGTAAGTGAACAATAAAATGAATTAAGAAAATGGCATGTAGTTTGATGACTTGAAAGGATTTGGAATTGGAACCATTGTGAGGCCACGACCTCTAAGGCATTTTTAGGTGTAAGTATGTAACTTTGGTAATTTGGGAGCATAAGTAGTTATGCAATTAGAAACCTATGTAATAAAATGGATAATTAATAAATGGGAAGAATTTAATATAATCAAAGGTTATATAAATTTTAAAAGGTTAAAAGCGAGATTGTCATAAGACTTAAGGTAAATACAAGTGAGTGGAGAACAAGAGAGTGTGAGGCCTAAGAACTTGAATAATTTACAAGATGTAAGAAATTTAAATTACCTTGGGAGATTTGATTAATTGTACGAATTGGATTAGGCGTGAACCTTGAAAAGGGAGACAAATTCTAATTTAGGATTCATAATGAACCTAAGAATGTATTAATTGACTTGATCTTTATATTATAATGTTATGGGTCCATATGAGTGACCATTTGTATATTGATGCTTATATTGGCCAATTGTGGCATATTATGGAATTGTATGAGATTGATGATCATACTTGTTCATGCATAGAGTATTATGCATTGTGAATGTCTTGTGGACTGTTGTAAGGCCAAGTTGCCTAGGAGATTGAACACACCTTAGTGCGGGTGCGAATAGACAAGTGTGGGTCGTGTTATGACCTCGGGGGTGTCGGGGTGCGGGTCCCTCACATGGACAGTTTAGAGCTCCTCTGTGCCGTGGGGCAAACCGATGCAAACACACCGACGATCCGAACTTGACACTGTCCTATATCGTGATCTAGTGTAGAATGTCTGTACAATGCCATGATTGTGCACGAGAAAAATTATTGATAGCACTGGCCTTGACAGCCGAGTTACAGACATGTCTCCTGATCTTTCTCTCCGACTATTTGAGTCTAGCTCCATGGAGTAGGAATTAGGAAAGCATGCATTATGCATCATTCATTACTGGTCTTATAACTGTTGAGCATGAATACCTATAAATGATTGTCTGATTGTTGTGCTGATTTCTGGAAATACTATTGTGATCTGCCTGCTATTGCTTGCTGTTGTTCTACCTTTACTATAAATATCACTGTGATTATTGACTCTGATTATTACTTAGAATTGAATTGCTTTTATTATAAATTCCTTTGTTGTTATTGATGAATATATAATCTGTATTGCTTGGTGGGCGCTTTGTGCCGTGCCGTTTTCTTACTGCCAATAGTGGTAATGAAGGATGGGTGTCTCACTTCTTTCTTGTATTACCCTGTCCTATGTCAAATTGGATAAAAACAGTGAAAAGTGCGAGTGGACTCAATTAGTTGTACTTGAGGATCGATTTCTACTTCCTGGTGATGACGTCCCCAACACCCTACATGTTCCGCACATGGATACAGTTTCTCCAAGGCCCGGAAGCATGGCACTTCGAACATGAAGCGGGACTCGTCGTATACGTGGGAGATGTAACCCTGGTGCAGTGCGGAGATGAACCCAGCGATAGGACTAACATCGCCTATGTTCCGTTACGTGTGGAGTTCCCTATACCCATTGGGGAAATGTGGGATAACCGTCATCTCTTCCCGAGAGAGGTTTCGATTATGTCACAAGTTCGTACTCCTTTTCCTTTGGAGATATCGCAAGGGCGAGTCTTATCCGCCCAAGATGTCGAGGAATATCAAGTGCAAGATCTCTCCATTTACATGTTCGACTTCGGTGAAGGCCGAATCTTAATTTGGTAGTTTACGTTATGTAAGGAAAGGTTTAAATTTGATATTATGTAATTCTACTTTATGCATTAATTTTGGATATGTATAATTTTGTATCAAGAGATGTTGTATCCGTTGATGAGTCAATATACTTATATCCCATTCGGGGCTCGTATTTTCTACTTATGCATAACTGTAAAAAAAAAAAATGAACTGGTAAATTTTGAAATTACTGTTATCATGGCTGTGACACGTCTGGATCTAGTAACTGTAGTGTAATGACGATTGCGCTCTGGTTGCTACATCAAGGGGTGTTACATGATCCAAGCACAAGATCAGAAAATACTCCAAATTCTCTTCCTTGTCTCCAAGAAGCCTGGACTTGCAACCTTTTGATAAGTGGAGATGTGTTTTATACTTTAACTTGCTTGAAGTCGTACTCTTTCTAGCCTTATATCTTGAAAATATCTCTATATATAATAATATGCTAAATAAGTTCACTTCTTGTTTGAAATAGCATATTTGATATAAAACATCCTTGAACTTAGCATATTGGATCAATCATGCATCTAAAATCATGTTGCATAATTTTACTACATAATTCACCAATTTGCTGCATTATATGCATTTTCTGCATAATGCATGATTTTACTGCATAATCTGTGATTTTCTGTAAAATCATGCATAACTTGTCGCTCTTGCTGTATAAAGTCACAATCTTCTACATAATTTGTTTTCCTGCTGCATAATCTGAAATTTGATGCATAATGTGGTGTTTTTGATGCACAACTACCTTGATTTAATCAATTTTGTATCCAATACTGACTTGAGCGTCAGAGGTTCCCCTTTAGCTATTTTGCAGGTACTTCATCATGCCAAAGATCTCCAAGATGCTCAAAAGTTCACCAATCCATCAAAATGGTGTAATTCTAGGCAAAAATGGTAATTTTGCATTAACATAAGTCTTGAATCAAAATCTGATCAGTTTCTATGCTTGCATGATATTTGGAATTGATTTGGAATGCTTTGGAACAAAATTGAAAGGTTTAAAATTGGTTATTTTCTATTTAACATGCAAAATCTGAGTTTTAGTAATCTGGTAATCAATTACAAGACCTTTGTAATCGATTACAAAGGCTCTGCCAAGCGTTCCAAGCCAAGTCAGAAAGCAGGTAATCGATTACACCTCTAATGTAATCGATTACAACAATCCTAGAAGGCATGTAATCGATTACACCACATATGTAATTGATTACCAGGAATCCAGAACATGCATAATCGATTACATAACCATTGTAATCGATTACACATGGTTTAAAAAGGCAAAAACACATTGACCATCCTTTTTTTCATCTGCCATCAAGCTTTGTCATGATGATTCCTTATTTATATACTATCTAATCCCATTTGCTCATATATATGACTCTGAATTCTATTGGCATAAATGATAAATGCTATATAATTTTTTTTCATATGCATTTGCTATTGGTATCACATATTAATGTGTTAAACTGTTTATACTCTGATATTGATCCTGCTGGGCTGAAATGATTATACAATGTTGAATGCTTATGTTATTTTTATAATGCCAACGGTGTAACACCCTGGTGAAACATGTTAGGCTTGTATATGGATGCAGAGGTAACCTAATACTTGCTTAACATGTCTGTTGAATTTTGTGGCTTTCTAAGTATGTTTATCACTTTGCTGCAATGCTATGTGTGCGATGTAGCTATTTTTAGCCCCGGATATGGCTTAAACTACTTAGTTAATGGAAATAAGTGTGGAGACTTTATTTCTAGGTCACAAATGTGTTAAGTGAGCTACAGTTAAAATCTGAGAATAATCAGAGTTAGTTTGGTATTTTTAAGTATACTGGTTGTGCGTTTTAATACTGGTTTGACTAGCAGCTGATATAGAAAATGATGGTTTTGCTACAACAAGATTTTTTATGAATCCTGTGATTTATTTCAAACTTGTTGGCTTTAAGAAAACTAGATTTGGAGAAATCTAAGTGTTCTTAGAAGATTGGGATTTTTGGGACCCTTTAGTGATTTGGCTTTAAGAAGCCAAATATGACTTCTTTCCTCATGTCTCTCACGGCAGCCAGAAACGAAAACAGAAAAGAGAAAGGGGAAAAGGGAAACCGTGGGGGAGAAGAAGAAAGGAGGAGGAAAAGCTAAGGGGCCAAGGATCAAAGCTTGAAGAAGGATCCAAGAACAAGATCAAGACTTCACAATCATCATCTCAGCAGCTTGAGGAGCCAAAGGTAGGGGTTCTTGAGCTCAAACTCCATCTTCTTCCTCATTGTTGCATGTTAGGCCTAGGTAAAGTTTGATAGGTCACTTTGAGTTCTTGAAGTGTTTGAAGTGATTTTCTTGCTTGGATGAGTTTTAAATGTGGTTTATGACTTGTTCATGCTAAGAGTTTGGATTAGAAACTGAAAAGTTCTCCATTTGGACCTAAAATGCTCTAAGTGTTGATTTTAGGGGTTTGGATGAGTGATTTGGTGTTTTGATCCAATTTTGATGAAATCAATAGGTGTTGTAGGTTTCCATCATGTTAGTAAATTGAAATCACCTAGAAACGGATTTGGAGTGGCCAAAATCTAGATTTTGTTCCAATGGAACAGTAACCCGCGACTGTAGAATTCTGCAGAATTCATGTTCTGATGCTGGCGCTGCGGCTCAAGGATTTCACTCCGCGGCGTGAGACTGATGCACTTTCAGTATTGGAACTCGAGAGTAAGGCGCCGCGGCGTGGCACAGCGGGTGCCGCGGCGTGAGCTCCAGAATCCTCAAAAATATGTTTTTGATATCTTTTGAAGGTCCTAAGTGTTGGGATCATTCTTATATGCCTTCCTAAGTATGTATAGACACAAATAGGGGTAATTCTTAGAGTGAATAACCACCTAGTATATAGGAGAAGTTTGGAAACCCTTAGGCGCCCAAAGTGATAGGATTTGCCTTAGGATGAGGTTAGAGAACCTTTAGGCATCCAAAGTGTGGAAAATGCCTTATGATAGACTTGTGAGACCCTAGACAACCATAGTGAGGTGGAGTGTCAAGGGGTAATGTCTTTGGAAACTTTAGGCTTCCATGGTATGATGGTATGCCATAGGGTAGTCTTGAGAACCCTTAAGCATCCAAGTGAGTTGGTTTGCAATAAGGAAGTGTTTAGAACCTTGTTCAACATGAGGTGGGCTTCTAAATCACTTGTGAAGTGATGGTGAAGGGTTCTAGATACAAGAGGATTAGTGGTACGTCTTGGAGAAGATAATCACTTACCTTATGAGAAGGTCTTTGAGAAGTAAAGACAAAGGTACTAGAAATAACTAGTTGGGTTTGTTTGGCATAGTATACCTACCTACATGCATAGTGATCTCCTTTAGAGTTAAAGTTGAGTTTAAGTTACATAGTTGGTTTATGTTCTCTTGTTCTTAAAGGTTGAACTTGAGGATATGTTAGAAACATGGGTTGGTTCCTTTATGTGTTAAAGTTGAGCCAAGAGTGCATGTTCTCTAGCTATGATTCTTTCACTTGGTTAGAGTGAACCTTGTGATAGGATTTGAGAAACCCTAGGCATCCTTTGAGAAGTTGAATGCCATGGGTCAATACCTAGAACCTTGAGCAACGTGAGGTTGCCTTGTGATTCACTTATGAAGTGATAAAATAAGGTATTAGGTGTTGTATGCTAAGTGTGATTAGTAATTAGTATTTGTTATCATGCATAGGTTGCTCCTTTGTGTAGAAAGTAGAGCCGGAGATGCATGGATAACATTTTACTCCTTTGTGAGACAAGGTTGGAGATATAGGAAGGACTAGAAACGTGACCTTACATCTTATGTGATAAGTGAGCTTGGTTGGTTAGTTTGCTAGTTTTCCTTAATCACTTGGTTAGGAGGGACCTAGTGATGATAATATGTATTTGTGAAATACATTGCATATCTTCTTTTCAAACTTGCTATGTCTTATTTCCTATGTATTATAACCTAACATGGTGTGCTCAACCATATGACCAAAGAACAAGGTGTTGATCTAGATTCTCATAGCAGGTATGCTATTATGGTCAGGGTTATCGGTATAGGGGTGACAATAGTACTCTTGCGTTGGTGAGGGGAAAGTGTTTACCTATTACGAAGTGGGATTTAGGCTTTTAGGCTTATCCTACTTCGTATATACAAGAAATGGTGGTTTCTGGGAAATAAATAAGTGGCATATGTTTTCAAAAACTAAAACCTACATTTACACCGCACCATCATATTATTAGAACTTTGTGTGAGCATAACCATACATCATATCATAAAGCATTGCATTTGTTGGTAGCTATATGGGCAGTTGCCTTGCTCGATGTTTGTTGTTGGTTGTTCGATGATATCTTACGATTGTATGGGTAGTTGCTTTGATATCATTGATTATTATGTGTTCACCTTAGGTTAAGTTTGTTGCTTGCATTATGAATGTTACATAGAGTAGAATGTATGTTCTGATAGTGTTGAGCAGTGGCTCATTTATCTATTGCAGGCTTAATCTTAAGTTTATGGTGTTGTTTATTCAGTATGGATGAATGGACACTGGTATTGGAATGCTTATACTGAAAAATTGTGATTTCTCACCCCGTTTGTGTTTCCATGTAAATCCATGTATAGAAAAAGGAAAGCGGGAGAAGCAGAAGAACTAGTGTAGTTATTTTGTTTTCTTGAAATAAGTATGTTGTAGATTTATTTCCTGCTACCTTGAAATTGTAAAAGTTATGTACTACAGTTTTCCTTTTAGAGGTTTATGATGTATATATATTGTTTTTGTTGTTCAGGCTTTCCATATTTATTTATGTAAAATGAATGGTATGGGTTTAGTTTATTTTTTAGGTTAGAAGTGGCATGGCTAGTACTGTGTTCCTTATATATTTGGTAGATATATTGGATTCTCAGTATTAGGATGTTACAAACGGGGGAGAGATTAGTGAAATATGTTGCATGTGTAGGGGGGAGCTTTGCGCTTTTACATGAAAATCGTATATACTATCTCATGCATACATTACGAGGGAAAGTTGCGCTTAAATCTCTGATGAATAAATGCAAATATTTCTCTCTTTTCAATGCTTATTTTGTCATCATCAAAAGGGAGGAGAATGTGAATGCTTATGTCTTGAAGCATATCAAATGAATTTTTGATGATAACAAAGTCATGATGAAGATCAAGATCAAAAGAAAAGACCAAGACCAAAAGAAGAAGATTAAGATCAAAAGAGGTATATTAGATATAGATCTTCGAACATCAATGTAAAATGCTCTCAAGGTATCTCAATTATATTCAAATAGTTTTTCAAAGATCTCATAAATCAACTTGTTTTTCAAAGTTCATATTTTAAAGAAATGTTGATTTCAATCTTGGATTATGTTAAACATTTGTAAATCTTGTTTAGTCCAAGTACCCCAATGTTAAAAATGGCCTGGAGACTTAATTGGGCTTGAAAAATGTGTTTAAAGTGCAAAGTAATCAATTACACATGTGTGGTAATCAATTACAAGCTAAACAGAAGCCTTGTAATCGATTACATAAACCATGTAATCGATTACCAGAAAGTCAAAGGGCGTGTAATCGATTACACAAAGCTGGTAATTGATTACTAACTGCCCAAAAAGTCAAGAACACGTTCATATAGCTATGTAATCGATTACTAAGAGTGTGTAATCGATTATCAACATTCTGACAGTGCCCAATGGCTATTTTCTTGGCATTTAATGTTGCCACAAAAGTCACCCAACGACTCTATTGATCTGGAAACTTATAAATACACATCTTGGGGCATCATTTATGGCTAACCAACAATTGAAAAACATCTTTCAATCACTCTAATATGCGAATCACCATTAAGTCACTTGTGCTCTATTTTTGTACATATTTGAGATATTCTTGAAGAGCATCATAGGGCTTCAATTTGTGTAGTCTACTCTTGTGAGAGTTTCATCTTGTAAACACTTTGATTCTTTGAGAAAAGTGTGAGGTATCCCTTGTTTGTAAAGAGAGTGAGGTATCTCTCAAAGGTTGTAAAAGGGGGTGAGGTATCCCTCTAGAGAAAAGGGTGAGGTATCCCTTGTTGTAAAGAAGGTGATGTATCCTTCAAAGGTTGTAAAGGGGGTGAGGTATCCCTCTAGCGAAAAGGGTGAGGTATCCCGGTTTTGAGGCTTAAGCACAAAGGGTGAGGTATCCCAAGGTGTAGTGAGTGCTCTATTGTGTAAAGGTTTTCAAGCACCCGTTCAAGCTTGAAGTTTAGTGGAAAATCTAGAGTGGTTTGCTTGAGGACTGGACGTAGGTTACAAGAGGTGGCTGAACCAGGATAAATCCTTGTGTTTGTTCTTCTCAACTCTATCTTTTTACTTTATGCTTTAATTATATATGCTTAAGTTGAGTTTGATATCTTGCTTTGCTTGAATACTTTCTATCTTGAGTTGTTTATTTGTGAGTGATTCATTTGATCTCATTTATCTAATCACTTCAATTAAACAATAGCTTCAACGAAAATTTGATAAACAAGTGCTTTGCAAAAGATTTGCGAAAATATTTCATAAACTCAATTCACCCCCTCTTGAGTTTGAGGCCACTTGGTAACATTTCCATAAGGATTACAGGGAAGAAAACTTATAGAAAGTGAAGAGAAAGTAGGAACTAGAAGGCATAGAATAATGTTACTTTAAAGTTCTTTTTGAAACATGTATCTTATGTGCCTTGAGAGGCCTAGTTTATGAGTTTTGTACATGTTATATATTTATGAGAAATACAGACGTTATGTATATATTCTTCTATTCGGGGCTCATATTTTCTATATACATGATAATGTTATATTATGTTAGAAATGCTTTAGTAGTTAGTAGCATGTCTAGATCTAATTACTGTGGTATAATACAGATTATAATGTTATTAAATTTGGGATGTTATACTTCAAAATTTTCTTGAGGATTTGGGATTACTAACATAAGTATTATGGTCAGCTTTTGTTTTGATTCTTTGAAACTAGCTTCACACTCTGGTGTCTAGTTAAAGGAGCTACCCTTCCTATTCAACCTAGTTAAAGGTAAAGCTATCTGGGAGAATCCTTTTATAAACCTCATGTAATATCCTGTTAGTCCTAGGAAACTCCTTATCTAAGTCACAATAGTAGGTCTTTCCCATCACACTGTTGCTTCCACTTTGTTAGGGTCCACTAATACCCTTCCTTGGGATACCACATGACCTAAGAATTGTACTTCCTTCATCCAAAACTCACACTTTGTCAATTTGGAAAACAATTGTTTTTCCTTTAGAATTTCCAAAACTATCCTAAGGTGTTGCTCATGTTCTTTCGTTGTCTTTGAATAGATAAGAATGTCATCTATAAATACAACTACAAACTTATCCAGGTAAAGTCTAAATATCTTGTTCATGTAATCCATGAACATTATGGGTGCATTGGTTAAACCAAAAGATATCACAAGGTATTCGTAATACTCATAATGGTCCTAAAAGAAGTTTTAGGGACATCCTCTTCCCTAACTCTAATTTGATGATAGCCTGATCTTAGATCAATTTTTGAGAAGATCATGGCTCATCTCAATAGATCCATCAAATCATTTATCCTAGGCAAAGGATACTTATTCTTAATGGTTACTTTATTTAGCTGCCCATAATCCACACATAACCTTATACTACAATCGTTCTTCTTTACTAGAAGCATTGGTGCTCCCTAACGTGATACACTGGGTCTGATGAATTTCTTATCTAACAACTCTTCAGTTTGCATCTTAAGTTTTGCTAACTCTAAAGGTGACATCCTATAGGGTGCTATAGATATAGGTCCTGTAACACCCCCAAAATTGTTTGTTTCATGATATATATTCATTTTATAATTTTTGTAATTTTTATGAATTATTTCAGTGATTTTAATTATTTTAATATATTTCTCGATTTACATGTGCACTGAGCGAACTCGGAAAAATAAAATATTTTTCCTAAAGCTGAAAAACCTTGGACTATGGAAACATTGACGAGGGATCATACTAAACCCGAAGCCGGACACAGTTTACGAAGTTTTTGTTTTTCGAGATTTTATCTGATAAATAAAATTGTAGTACATTTTATTATCCGTTAGAGAATAAATACTGGTTTTGTTAACTGTAATTTTTGTCCACTGGATAATGGCTTTCGTAGAGTGTTAGTCATCTTTTCTAGAGAGTACTTTAATGACATCACCAAGATGACATCATTAAAGTGATATCATCCTTGACTTTTTCAAAAAGTGTACAAAGCTTCTGAAGGAAGCTTTGTATCAAGCTTCTCAAGGAAGCCAACTTCTCTCTCTCCTCCCTTGGGGACTCCACAACAATGAGGGGGGAAAAGGTGACACAAATTGTCATATTTTCACTAAAAACACACTCACTTTTCACTCCTCAAATTTTCAAAAGTTTTCTATCACTTTCTCTCTTAACCTTTTCTTTCCTCTCACTTTTTCTCCTTTTACATTTTCTCTTCTTCCTTTCCTCTCTAAACCCACGGCTACACCCTCTTCTCCACCCTCCATGTTTGCTTAATTTGAAGCAATCACCTTGCTTGAAACTACATCTCATTTGAAAGCTTTTCTTTCTTGTTGGAACCATCTTCAAAAGCTCACCTTTCCTCTCCATTTTTCTCTCCATTCCCACGGCCAAACCCACCATTTTTTGCCATCCAAGCTTTCTTGCTCAACCAACCTTATTTATTGCTTCTACTTATCACCTTGAAGCTTTTTCCTTTTGTGACCATCACTTGAATCTTCCATCTTCATCTTCTTTCATAAAGCCCTAAAACTTGAAGCTTTGAGGTAAGGTTCTTGATTCCTATTTTTCCTCCCTCCATTTTCATGATTCTTGGTCACCTTTGTGATCAAGGACTTATCTTTTCAAGCTTTCGTTGTTGATTATATAAGTTTGATCATCCTAGGGTTTTGGTGGAGGAGTTGCACTAAAATTTGCAAGAAACAACAAAAGAGCTTGCTTTTTCTTATTGTCTCTTTAGGTAAAAGGGAGATCATCCTCTTCAACCTATCTTGGTGGTGAGGAACATGTTTTTGTGTTGATAGTGAGGAATCCATGTTAGGGTTACTCACTTTGTTGTATGGTTTTTGGTGATTCTTGATGATTTTGTGGTTATTTTGTCTTGTATGATTTATTACATGTTATTGTATATCTTGATGGATTTGGAATGTTTTGAATGGATTAGAATCTTGTATGGAAAAGGGCTCTTCCCCTTTGTTTGAGGCTCACAGCCAAGCACCCACAAATGGGGTGTCCATGATCAACACTTTGTAACAATTTGGGGGCTAACTAATTAAGTGATTAATGATGAATGGAATGATGAGAATTTAGGTTCCTAGTCCCTTAGAGCTCACGACTTCATAGAGTAACCAATGGCAAAATTTTGTGTTAAAATGAAAATTTATTAATTAGATGATTAGATGTTGATTAGGGATTCTTAAAATGGAAAGAACAAAATTCTATCCTATAACTTAGAGTGATTTTCGGCCAAAGAAAGAACATAAGTGTAAGTGAGATTTTAAGAAACTTGAAATAATTACTCTAAGTGAGCTATGTTTAGAACTAAGTAAAGGACTTGTTTAATTAGAGTAACAAAGATTAGGTGAAAGATACAAGAGAATTCCCTTAGAGAGACTTAATAGGAAAAAGGTGGAAACTAAAGCGTAATTTCATATCAAACTTTAAATGTATGCTTTCGCAATTGAGAATCGGACAATGTATTGTTGTGGGTCCATAAGTGGGACAAAGGATTTGTTGACAATTAATTTAGCCAATTATGGCGTGATTATGAAAAAAATTATATTATTGTTGAATATATGTGAATATGAATTGAGTCATCATGCATTGTGAAAGTCCAGTGGACTTTGTTGTAAGGCTGTATGCCTAGGAGATGAATCACACCTTAGTGCGGGTGCAAATAGACAAGTGTAAGTCACTCATTAACCTTGGGGGTGTCAGGGTGCAGGTATCTCGCAATGGGCAGCTAGTAGTTCCTTTGTATCGTGAGACAGATCGATGCAAACGCACTGACGATCTAGACTGAGACACTATCCTATATCGCGATCTTGTGAACAATGTCTTGTATAAGCCATGTTGCACAATTTGTTAATATTGAAGCACTTGATTTGAGGCTGATGAGATACAGACATGTCTCCTTGATCATTCTCTCCGATGTTGTGTTTAGCTCCATGGAATAGGATTTTGGTACTTTATGCATGTGCATAGTCGGTCAACATATTTACCTAACATATATATAATTGTTTCTTTTATTGATATTGTGACTGCCTGGATTATTAATTTGTTTATTATCTGAACCTTGATGTTGTTTACTATTTTACTATACTGTTTGGCGTTAGGTGTCGTTTATGATTCTTTACTGCCATGCTGGTAATGATGTTGGATATCTCACCTGTTTGCTTTATTATTTTACTTATATTTATGCTTCTGTAAAGATCGAGGGGAGGAAAAGCCCGCATATCCTAGTTTTTGGTCAACCTAGTCTTCTATTTTGTGATGGCATCCCGACAAGGTTTTCTAGTGTATGCCAGACTAAGGTTCCATGAAGGCGTCAACTATTGGCACGTCAACTATTGGCACGTCAACTTGAACACCGAGTGTTTCGTCTATGTGGGAGATGTGATTATGTCTTTGGCGTGGGGTCATTATGACCCACCTATTTTCTCTTTTGATCTTGTTGTATGACTAGAGTTCTATATACCGATACGTGAGGTGTGGGGTAACCATGAGTATACCCCATAGGAGGATTCATTCATGTCTTCTACATGAGCCCCTGCTTGTGAGTCTGCTGCTCTTATAAGGATTTCCTCTTCTAAGGAGGAACTTGAGGAGGACCCATCTAAGGCTCCTTCTCAGTAGTTGTTGGGGGTATGATACTTTTTGTAGCCTTGGTGGCTATCTGTTTATAACTTTTTGGAGGGCTAATGTATGTATATCTTTTGGGCATGTAAAGCTCCTGCTTTCTTTTGTTAAAATTGTTAATGTATCTAAATACTTATGTCGTATATCTTTTGTATAAATGTATGGTTTGATCTTCATGTTAATTTCCGTTAAGTTTATGTTTTTTCGTTTACAAAAAAAAAAAAGAAATTGCCAAGTTTCTATATGCTTTATAAATGAACAAGTTACTATCTATATGTATATAACCGGGTCTTAGCGTTATCTTTTGAGTTTCGTTTTTGGTGTGATTGTCCCTCTCCAAAAAGGGGCGCTACACCAATTTAGTATCAGAACCCTGGTTTAAGTTTTCTTTTGGGTTCTGTGGTTAGGTTTGTCTTGTTTGTGCTGTGTGATTCTCTATGTTTGATTTTCAAATGGTTACATCTAACTTTCCTTATGTTTTGTTCAGTCTAATTTTGAAAGAAAATGATGGCTCGTGGTGGAGGTATGGCTGCAGCAGTCGAGGCAATGTAGCGAATGACAGATGTTATTGTACAACAAAATGCCCAGAATTTGTCAAAATTTCATCGCAACAACCCACCTCAATTTAAAGGGGAGTTCAATCCAGAAAAAGCTAGTCTTTGGATCAGGAATTAGAGAAGATATTCCAAGGGATGGGTTGTGCTGATGACAGGAAGGTAACCTATGCTACCTTCATGTTAGTTGGAGATACTAAAGACTGGTGGAACGGAGCGCACAGATTAATAGAAGCCGAGGGAACAACGATCACATGAGAAGTCTTCAAGAACAGATTCTTGGAGAAGTATTTTCCTGCGAGTGTGAGGCATGCTAAGGAGATGGAGTTTCTTGGTCTTAAACAAGGAAGCATGACAGTTAGTGATTATGCTGCAAGATTTGAAAGCTTGTCTAAGTTTTCAAGGTATTTCCAGCTCCAGCTTGACGAAAAGTGGAAATGCCATAAGTTTGAAGAAGGATTGTGCCATGGCTTGAAGAGAGCAGTACTACCGTTGGGAATTAACTAATTCCCAGCCTTGCTAGACAAGTGTCGAAGGATTGAAGAGTTAGATCAATCAAGGGACACGAGGAGTTATAACTTTGGACATTATAGGTTCCAAAAGGGAAACAATAGCAATGTGAATTGCTTTCAGAGGAAGCCTTATTCCCAACCACTGGGAAGTCAACAACAATCACCTAGTGGAGGCTCGAGTGGAAATTCTGGTGGCAATCGAGTTGGTCAGACTGTGGCGTCTTCACAAAAGTGTTTGAAATGCGAAAAAGACCACTTGACAAGGGAGTGCACAATCAAGGGGATTATTTGAATCAAATGCAGAAAGCCCATATATATCTCCAGAGATTGCAACCAACCTAAGGTGGAGCCTTCTGTCAACAATGCACAAGTTGCAAGACCTCAAGTAGGAGGCAGAGCTTACACGATGAGTGGAGCGGAAGCCTCCCAATCTGAAGATCTGATAAAGGGATATAGTACCATAGGAGGTAATCTTTTATCTGTACTATATGACTCAAGGGTGACCTACTCTTTTATTACTTATGACTGTGTGCGTCGATTAGGTTTACCTATGTCTTCTTTGCCTTTTGATTTGAGTGTTTCTACCTCTACTGCTAAACCTATTGTTACTACCTAAGTTTGTTTGAACTGTCCTTTATCTATTGAAGGTCGAATCTTTTCTATTAATTTGATCTGTTTACCTCTTTCCCAAATAGACAAAATCTTAGGAATAAATTAGTTATCTTCTAACCATATCCTGTTGGATTGTTCTAATAAAACCCTAATTTTCCCCAAGTTAGAGCTTTCTTAAAAGAATGAGCTCAGGAATACATGCTATTGTCTTCCTTAGAAGTCGAGAGCGAGATAGATATGAATGCTATTCCAGTAGTCAATGAGTTTCCCGAAGTCTTTTTAGATGATGTACCTGGTTTACCACCAGAGTGGGAGATAGAGTTCACCGTCGATCTTGTACTAGATCCGGTCCTGTATCCATAGCACCATACATGATGTCGCCATCAGAATTAGTTGAACTTAAGAAACAGTTGGTAGAGCTTCTGGAAAAATAATTTGTCAGGTCTAGTGTGTCACCCTAGGGAGCGCCAGTGTTATTAGTCAAGAAGAAGGATGGAACTTCGCGCTTATGTGTAGATTATCGCCAGCTGAACAAGGTCACAATCAAGAACAAGTATCCACTTTCGAGGATAGAAAATTTGATGGATCAGCTGAAGGGAGCCGCTATTTTCTCCAAGATAGATCTGCGTTCTGGATACCATCAGATTCAAGTGAAGGTAGAGGATATCCCTAAGACAGCTTTTCGTACACGTTATGTGCATTATGAGTATCTTGTGATGCCGTTTGGAGTGACGAATGCACCTGCCATATTCATGGATTATATGAATAGAATCTTTCATCCTTACCTAGACAGATTTGCCGTTATTTTTATCAATGACATCCTGATCTATGCTCGAAATCAGGAGGAACATACCGGACATCTCAGTATAGTTCTCTAGATCCTGAAAGAGAAGTTGTATGCCAAGTTGTCAAAGTGTGAATTTTGACTGGAAGAAGTTATGTTTTTGGGCTATGTAATCTTGAAGGATGGGATTGTAGTGGATCCATCAAAGGTCGAAGCAATTCTACAATGGGAAAGGCCGAAGACCGTGACTGAGATTCAAAGCTTTGTGATATTAGAAGATTATTATCGAAGATTCATTGAAGGATTTTCTAAGATAGTAGGATCTCTCACTCAACTTACGAGGAAGAACCAAACTTTTGAGTGGACTGATGCTTACGAAGAAAGTTTTCAAGAGTTGAAGAGATGACTGACTACTTCACCAGTTTTAGTTCTACCCGATCCAAATGAACCCTTTGAGGTGTATTGTGATGCTTCATATCAAGGATTAGGATGTGTGCTCATGCAAGATAGGAAAGTGGTGGCATATGCTTCGAGGCAATTAAGAGTGCATGAAAAGAATTACCCTACACATGACCTGGAGTTAGCAATTGTGGTGTTTGCTTTGAAGATATGGAGACACTTTCTGTATTGTAACACCCTCCATAGGGCATTACATTTTCGACTAAAACTTAAAACCTGAAAAGCCATTTCATAAAAATTTTGAGTTTTAAAATATGGATTTTAAAATTCCTTTTCGCGGAAACATAAACTTACCGAAAATATAAATAATACAAAAAAATAAACTAAATTGATTAATACACATTTTACTTATACCACATAATATTCAACAATATTTTAAAACATAAAATTTACAAACTCAAAAAAATAGTAGCAAACCCAATGACGGGTCCTACTTAATAGCACGGTAACAACACTAACTAGAAAACTCAACATACTTGTTCCATTCCTCCATCAAACTGCTTACTATTGAAACTTGGAAGATCACTCCTCAATGTCGTCACCGACCTCAGAACATTGCCTCCAATAAGTCTAAGAAACTTGTTTTACCTACTATACAAATTTAACAATATAAACACAACAAAGCAATACAGCAAAGAGGTGAGATCCCCTTTTGCCAATACCAGTATGGAAGTAAAGAATGATACGAATGACAAAGTCATTCCATACACACAAATATCACAAGTATAATCATGTTATCGATTTACAGATAATTCCAATAAAATGAACAACAATAATTTTACCATAACAGTTATAACAATTAATACAATAATCCATGTTATCACATCATGCATAATATCTCACATTAACACATCATACATAATATCTCAAAAATTTAAATATAAACAGTCACATTATAATGCATACCACAAATGCAAATGTAAACTAACTCATTCTTACTCCATGGAGCTAAACACAACTTCAGAGAGAATGATCCGGAAAACCTATCCATACCTCAAGCTGCTCAACCAACTATTACACAGTCAAATTGTCGTGTAAATAGCCCACAATCAAATACGTCGTGTATGTAGTACACAGTCAAATATGTCGTGCACAACAGACATTGTACCAGATAGTTTTCACAAGATCCTGATTAAGAATAGTGCTTGTCGAGATCGTTAGTGTGTTGCCCGTTACCACAGCCCAGAGGAGCTACCAACTGTCCACATGTGGAATCCTCCGCACACTAACGCCTCCAAGTTCAACTCAATGAACCGCACTATGCCTATCACACCCACAACATGGTGTAATTCATCTCGTCAGCCAATCGCCAATTTCAACTAAATTGACACAACTATCAATGCATATGTATGAACCATAATTACACAAAAACCCTTACTATCAATATTAACCATAATTACACAAATACCCTCACTATCAATATTTCCAAATATAGTATGTCTCCACTTGACAGTACTATTTCTCAACATGTCCGGGTCTACAACTTTGGTCCGACAGTAAAACTCATTGTTCTTTTTAGTCGCATAATAATTTTATAGCATTTTCACAATCGCACCACCTTTTTCAAATGTTTTTAAATAGCAATATTTTTCGATGTTTTAAATATTGCGTAGTGTTTTTAAATCATTTTCTCAATCGCATAACTTAAAATCATTATTTTAAACACATGTAAGCTATTTCTAATATTTTTCAACTACGTAAAATATTTCTTTACGTTCTAAATTATATTTTAAATTTTTTCCATTATATAATTATTTCTAACTTTATTTACAGCATTTCCTTTTTAAAATTCTTTAAGTAATATTTTCTACTATTTCCATCAAAATTTTACCTTTCTTAGTCATAACTAATATTTACATCTCGAAACTTGCTAACGCGTTTCAAAACCCAATGGGTGAGCTCTACGTTAGTACTTTTCAAGTGTTCAATTTATTTCTCCTCCATACTTAATTTCTCTAATTACACTCTAAAATTAAATTACTTTCCATTGTTTATCCAAAAATCCATTTAATTAAGTTCTCATTAAATTAATTACATAAGTCCACACTTTTTAAAATAGTTTTGGATTAAAAACATCATAAGTAGGCATGTTGGCCAAAAATCATTCTATGCATTAAAATCACATTTAATTGTTTCTCATCATTTAATCTCTTATAAAAACTCTTAATCCTATTTATTATTATTAAATCACTTAATCCATAATTAGAAAAATATTTAGAACATCTTGGTTCCTTTTGGAGTGGTGAAGCCGTGAGCTTCATGTGTTCTTTGGAACACTCATACAAATCCTCAACATGTTATTCACATCCTACAATAACTATCATGCATCCATAAACATATACCAAAATATATTAAAACTATAGACATGCTTGCAAACAAAATCAATCACAAATAGGAAAACTTTAAACAACCAAGTAAATGAATCCTTATGGATTCTTTACTACAAACACATTCATTCCTCACCACCAACACATGGTTGATGAGGGTAATCTCCCTCTTACCTCTTGGTGAAACCTCCAAAGCTCCTTGCTCGTCCTCTTGAATAAATCCTTCTATCACCACCAAGTTGCTCCTTTAAAACAAAACAACATATATATATTAATACCTAAGGTTTGAATAAGAAAAATCATGGATCAAAATATGGTTTAGAAGGAAAGAATGAAATCAATGGTGAAGATTTCATAACTTCACCTTGAAACTCTAAACCTTGAGCTTGAAGAACAAGGATGAAAATGGATGATTTAGGGAAAGTCTCCAACATGAAAACTTCTTAGAATTGTATGGAGATTCAAGATCTATGGTTGTATAGAATTATAGAAACTTGGAAAGTGGATTTAGAGAGTTAGGCCGTGAGCTTTTATAGAGAGGAAAGGTAAGAGCTTTCGTGTTCTTTGCTTGATAGGAAGATGGAGATGAATGAATCTTGAGAAATTCCTAACATGAAAGTGTCTTAGATTAATGAGAGGATTCAAGAAATGATATTGGTAGGAATTATAGAAGTTTGGAGAGTGGATCTTTGGTGCTTGGCCGAAACTAGAGAAGATGGAAAAGGAGAGAGTTTTTGTGTTTAGTTCTCTTGGTTCTTGGTGAAATTGAGAAAAGGATGAACTAAGTATAGAACTTGGTCTCCCAAGGAGTCATAGCTATGGGTTTAGTGAAGAGAAAGGATGAGAAAGTTTCTATAAAAGTGAGAAAGTTTAGTGTATAACTTTTGGCTTCTTGGATGGAGATGAATAAAAGATGAGCAAGTGTAGAATTTTGGCCTCCAAGGGTGTTTGGCCGTGGAACACAAGGAGAGAAAAGGGTGAGCTTCATGCAAAAGATGAAAATGAATCAAAGCCCTCCTATTTATAGACTTCATGAAAAATATGAAGGCTTAGGATATTTTGATCAAGATATTTTCCGGTATACTTTAAACAATGAACAATAATTACTGCTTATAAAGTCAATGTCTATTGTCCAATGGATAATAAAATATACCTAGATTTTTTTCTCTTGTTCCAGTTAGGTAACAACTATTGTTGATCATTTTTCTACTGATTGCCCTTGATGAGTCACAGAGCGAGTCATCAAAGAGAAGCTTCTAGAATATGTGACTCACTACAATGAGTCAACATGATGAGTCAACATAGAGATTTCTAGAACAGATGAGTCAACATGGTGAGTCGTAGTGCTGAGTCACTAGCTGAGTCAGCATAGAACCTTCTAGAATGTGTGACTCACTGCGGCGAGTCACAGGGCGAGTCAGCGCTTCTACAAGCTTCCAGAACAAGCTAAGTCACAGGTGCTGAGGTGTCATGTCATGTGTCAAGCTTTTATTGGTCCTCTGCGATGAGTCACAGCCGCCAACTTTGACCAGCTCCTCATTGGTTCATGTGTAAAGTAAGTACTCAAGTACTTGATGACTAGGCACGTGACGAGGCATTTTCTAGAATCTTCTAGAATAGCCTAGAACATGTGAGTCACTAGGCTAGTCACCTAGGTGAGTCACCAAACGATGAGTCATCATCTAGAACATTCTAGAGTGGGTGACTAGGCTTGCGTCTACAATCATCCACTAGATATTTTTCCAGAAGATATTATCCAATAGATAATAAAACATACCCCGATTTTATTTGTCAAATAAAATCGTAGAAAAACAAAACTTCAAAAACTGTTTCCGATTTCGAGTTTAGTAAGATCCCCTGACTCTGAATCAACAATACAAAATTTTCTGGCCAAAGAAAATTTTTATTTTTCTGGGCCCACCTCGGGCGCACACACAACCCAAAATATCTAGAATATATTAAATATTCAAAATATTCCAAAATATCAAAAATATAATAAACTATTCAAAATATCTCAAAATATCTCAAATATATTAAAATATTCAAAATATCTCTAAATTTCTAAAATATATTAAAATATTCAAAATATATTAAAATATCTAAAATATCACAAAAATTCACAAAAATCATAACAATTGTGAAATTCATGAAAATCAAATTAGATTGATAAAAATAATTAAGGATTACCAGAAAAAAATAAATTACGAAGGCTTATGTACAACCCAAAAATAATATTAAAATAATCAAAAACGTAAAAACTTCCAAAAATTCCTAAAAATCGCAAAAATTATAAAATTCACTGAAGTCGAGTCGGATTACTTAAAATAATTAAGAATTGACCAAAACAAATAAAATGAAATTCTCAGTGTGTTACATGTATGGAGCGACGTTCAATGTCTTTAGCAACCACAAAAGTCTAAAGTACCTATTTGACCAAAAGGAGTTGAACATGAGGCAAAGGAGGTGGTTGGAGTTTTTGAAGATTACGATTTTCAACTTCAGTATCACCCTGGAAAGGCAAACATCGTGGCAGACGCTTTAAGTAGGAAGATGCATAGTATCTCTGCTATGATGGTCAAGGAGAAGGAGTTAATAGAGCAATTCAGGGATATATGGTCCTCTATGGAATTGGCACCAGGGAAGATTTGTTTGGATATGGTTACGATTTCAAGTGATCTAATGGAAGAAATTCGAGAGAAACAGAAAGGTGACAAATTTTTACAAAATGAGAGGGAGCTGATGAAGCGCGGCATTGTGTCGACAATAGAGGAAGGATCTGATGGAATCCTAAGGTTCAAAGGCAGGATTTGTGTGCCTAAGGATCAGGAACTTATGAAGTTCATTCTTGAAGATGCTCACACGAGCAAGTTGAGTATGCATCCAGGAATGACCAAGATGTATCAAGACCTGAAATAGTTATTTTGGTGGCACAAAATGAAGAGGGATGTTCCCAGATATGTGTCATCTTGTCTAGTTTGTCAGAAAGCTAAGGTTGAACATCAGAGACCATTAGGAATGTTGCAACCTCTAACTATTCCCTAATGGAAATGGGATAGTATTGTGATGGATTTCATGTTTGGATTGCTAAAGACCCAAAAAGGTTATGATTCGATATGGGTAATTGTTGATCGATTTACTAAGTCTGCACACTTCTTATCGATTAACATAAGGTATTCAATGGAGAAGTTAACCTAACTATATATTGGCGAGATTGTTAGACTGCATGGTGTGCCTTCCAGTATCATTTCTGATAGAGATCCGAGGTTTACATCAAGATTTTGGAAAAGTCTTCAAGGAGCAATGGGAATGAAATAGCATTTGAGTTCTGCTTATCACCCTCAAAGTGTAACACCCCAAATTTCCTAACTATTTGACAGTAATTTTGACAGTTAACAAAATTCTACTGTTTAGTGAATTTTGTGTACTGTAAAATTATTTTGAGTATTCCGTGAATACATTTGATCGTTTTGTGTGATTTACTCCGTGTCAAGAAAATAATAATTTTCGGGTCAGGGAAAATCTTACGTAATTTAATTATTACTGTTAAGTCTTAATTATTTTACGTAATCTAATTTGATTTTCGTAAGATTTATAATTTTTATAATTTTGTGGATGATTATAAAATTTTTATGTTTCTCTGATTATTTTAGTATTATTCGTGGGCCGTCTGTGGGCCCAAGGGGTTATATGTGGGCATAGGTGGGTCTAAAAAAGTGGAAATTTTTCTGCAGCCAGGAAAATTCATACTGTTAAGACGGAGACGGAGGATCTTACTAAACCTGAATCCAGAAATAGTTTTTAAAATTTTCTTTTACTGTGTTTTATGCTGTATTTATTTATCAAGCAATAAAAATACCGTAAAAATATTGTTCAAAGGGTAATAGCAGATAAAAATAAAAATTATACTACTTAGTCAATATTAGTGGTTATGACAGCTTTATGACAGACCAATAGGAAGCAAGCTTAATGTTGAAGCCTTTGGATATCCATCATCGATTTAATCAACAGTGGAGATTTGGTCTTATAAAATGGCTAGGACCATTTATGACCATTGGATGGAAAGTATGAAGAGGTGATCTTGACCCTTTATTTTGGAGATACATTTAATGGCTAGGATTTCAAGGAGAAAGATCCAATGGCCTAGATTAAGTCTTCTAATCTAAAGGCTATACCTAGAATCTACATTTATCCTAACCATTGATCTAATCAATGGCTAAGAATGCTTAAAATGGCGGCTAGTGAAATTAGTCACTCTTTGAGAGTGCATGAAGGGGGGATGGTCTTGAAGAAGCCATTAGCTATAGGAAGCTTATCATTCATGTAATCATTCATTCTTGTCTCCAAAAATATCAAGAACCAACACACAAAAATTTTCTTCCATTTCTCTTCAAGTTAGGTTCGGCCAAGACCACTAAATCCACCTTTCATCACTCAAAAATTTTAAACAACCTTACTTCTTGAATCTATACCTCAATCTAAGACACTGTGTAGTTTGGAACAAGTTCTAAATCAATCATCTTCAAGGACTTTCTTCAAGAGCAAAGTTCTAGGGTTTTTAAGGTGAAGTGTAAGGAAACTTCACTACTTGTCTTATTTTCATGTTCTAAGCCATGTTTGATCCATGGTTCTCCTTGTTCAAGCTTAGTATACTAATAAACTTGTGTTTTGTTTTGTATTTGAGAAGCTTTTGGTGGTGAAGGACTTGGAAAAAGAAGCAAAGCAAGGAGTTTTTGAGGTTCTTCAAGAGGTAAGAGGGAGATCCATCTCACCAACCAAGTATGGTGGTGAGAGATGATTTTGTATTTGATAGATGGTGAATCCATGTCAGGATTCATATCCATGGTCATGTAATTATTTGTGGGTGTTTATGTGTTTTGATTATTTGCTTATGCTTGATGTGCTTTGCATGATTTATTTATGCTTGCAAATTTAGTATGATTTATATTGCTTTTATGGTATGCTTGAAATATAACATGTTGATTATATGTGATGTATGCCATAAAAATTGTTGGAAAGGAAAACAATTTTTAGTTCCAAAGACCAAGAGGAATTTCGGCCTTACACCTCAAAATAGATGTTTACAAATTAATATTTTCATGAATGGTAAAATTAGAGGATTTGAAGAGCAAGAAAAATGAACAAATGAATTAGTTTTAAAGGCCATGAGTTTCACGGTTTTTGAAGAAAATTTTAATGGTTTTGTTTGTGTAAAAACAAGAATGGTACTTAATTAATTTAGAAAGAAAAATATTTGATGGTTTCAATGGCCAAGTACCACAGTTTTGAAGGCTTTTAAATGCCTTGATTTTATGAAATAAAGTGATTTCAAAGTGGAAAAATAATTAATGAAGTACAAGGATTAAAGAAATGGAAACAAAATGCTTTGACACTTGAAAAATAGAATTTTCATATATAAATAGAAAAGAGAGGTTGAAAGTGTTTGAATCTCAATTTATTTTAAAGAGAACTGAGTTTTAGAATTGATTCATGAATTATGGAAAATACGTTGGTAACTTGAAAATTTCTAACGTATAACTCATCCTTTGGGTTTTGGAGCGCGTTAGTAAATTTTAAGTTAGAATCATTGATTTAATTCAATGGAATGGTGAAATTGTGAAATATATTGTGAAAAGGATTTCTGGAGTAAGAAATTGTGGAAAATAATGTAAGAAGTCATATTATTTTGAGAAAAGTTGAATTGAGATTTTGAAGGTTGAGAAATATTTTACAACATTGAAAAATGGAGAAAAATGATTTACATAACTTACAAATGTGATTTTTAAGCTACGCGATTTAAAAAAGTTTAAAATATTTCTACGCGATTTGGAAAGTGTTTAAATATTTTTACACGATTGAAATATTGTTGAAAAATCACTACGTGATTAAAAAATGATGGAATATTTTTACGTGATTGAGAAAATGGTGGAAAATCGCTAACCGATTTGAAAATGCAATAGAAATATTGTGAAATTGTGAAGATGTAACATAAATATTGCGCGATTATGAAAAATGCGACAAAAGTGTTTCACGACTATGAAAACGCGATAATGTGATTTCGCGATTGAATATACAATATGATTACTGTTGAACTAGTGTATAGATACTGTATGAGAAAATGATGAATTTTGCCTATAATTAGCATTGATGCATTTTACATGCATGAACCAGTGTATGGACACTATATGAGAAAATTATGAGATTTGCCTGTGATTCGCATTGGTGCATTTTACATGCATTAGAAAGGTCCGATGGACTGGATAAGGCTAATTGCCTAGGAGAGACGTATACCTCTTGAGTGGGTGTGATATGCGTAGTGTAAGTCATTCGTTGACCTTGGGGGCATCGAGGTGCGGGTTGCCTACAATGGGCAGTTAGTAGCTCTTCCGTATTGTGGGTTAGACCGATGCAACACACCGATGATCCTGACCGAGACACTATTCTTAATCAAGATCTAGTAAAGACTGTCGTGTATATGCTAGATGCGCAAACACATATGAGAATTGTGGCACGTGATCTGAGGCATGTTGGTACAGACAGATCTTTTGGATCAATTTCTCCAACTGAGTATTAGCTCTATGGAGTAGGAAATTGAGTCTATGTGCACATGCATAATTATTGAGTATTGGTTATGATAATTGAACTGTTGAATACTTGGATAATGTTGAGGGCATTATCGTGAATATTGAATATTTATATCTGTGTGATATATTAATTGAAGAATATTGGATGATGATGATGATAAATAATATTGATGGCATTATTGTAATTATCGTGTGATTTGAATAATATTAATGGCATGATGGTAATTATTATTTATTATATTTGTTGTGATAAATAATAATTGAGGGCAAGATTGTAATTATTGTATCTGTTGTGATAAATGATGTTGAGGGCATTATTGTAATTATAGTATGATATATCTGTATGGTATGTTGTTTGTATTATCTCTATGCTACCATATTGGTATTGGCGTAGGTGATCTCACCTCTTTGTATGCCCATTTTGTACTGTAATTATATTTGTAAAGACACTGAGCAAGGAATTGAACAAGAGGGTGAAGAAGAGCAGGTTCTTGTGGAGCAAGCGGAGTTTTGACAAGATGACATCAAGATTTAGTTTCTTTGATTACGTGAGATTACAGTTCCATGGTGGAGCTGGAGTGTGGAGGACTAGTCCCAATGAGGGGGGACTAATTTATCAGGGAAATCTGACGGTCATCATGAGCAGAGAGTTTCATAGAGATTCGTTCTTTTCTGTAACTATATATGTACATGTCGAATTTCCGTTGTCAATCAGGCAGTATTGGGATACTAGGTATTATGTCCCGATAGAGATTAGTATCGTGTCGTCTGCTCGGACACCTATCTGTAGGACTTCACGTCAAGTCGGATTCCTACCAGCTGAGGAGTCTGAGGAGGACCCGTCTGAGGGTTCTGCTGTTTAGTAATTACTTGGGATGTATGTTAATTTTAAATAATGTTCAAATACTTTGAGGACTATGTCTGTATATAAATAATCTTGATAGTACGTTTGTAATGTATATATGATGTAAATTATTTGTGATGATGTTGTAATATTTTTATTTTCTGCTAAGTTTATTTTATCGACATTAAAAAATTTTACAACTCGTATTTTTATAACTTCACAATTTATGAACTTGGGGTAATTCAGTAATAATAACGTTTAAATGTGGCACCCTACGGTGGGTGTTACATTAGTTGGTATTAGAGCCCAAGCTAGAGTCTTTTGGGTTTATGGTTAGGTCTGTCTTGTTTGTGTTGTGTGATTCTCTGTGATTATTTTCTAAAAAGAAACAATATTGTTTGAAGATTGACTTTACTTTCTTGTGTTGTCCAGTTTGAGTAGAGAAAAGTAATGGCTGGACGAGGAAGAGGACGTGTCAATACTAGAGCAGGAATGGAAAATATTGGTAATGACAACCAGAACATGGCTGTAGTTGTAGCAGCAATGCAATGTATGGCTGATGTCGTGGTACAGCAAAACCAAAGGGCAACTGAGGATGCTCACAGTTTGTCGGAATTCCGTAAGAATAATCCACCAAAGTTTCATGGAGAATTTGACCCAGAGAAAGCTGATCTGTAGATAAAAGAATTATAGAAGATATTTGAAGGTATGGGTTGTACTGATGAATGAAAGCTGACTTTTGCAACATTTATGCTAGTGGGAGATGGAAAAAATTGGTGGGCAGGAGCCCGAAGATTGTTACAAGCTGAAGGAAGAGTTGTGACATGGCAGCTCTTTAGGCAGAAGTTTCTGGGAAAGAATTTTCCAGCAAGTGTTCGTCATACTAAGGAGATGGAATTCCTTAGTTTAAGGCAAGGGGTGATGTCTATAAGTGAGTATGCTGCAAAATTCGAAAGCTTATCTAAGTTTTCGAGGTATTTTCAGATGCACCCGGATGAGGATTGGAAGTGTAGAAAATTTGAGGAAGGATTGAAGCTTGACATTAAGCGAGCTGTAGCAACCTTGGAAATTGAACAGTTTCCAAAATTGTTGGACAAGTGTCGTAAGGTTGAAGAGATTGATCAGTAGCGTGCGGCAAGAAATAAGAACTTCGGACCTACAAGATTCCAAAGAGGAAAGAGTAGCGGAGGAAACCGTTTTCAACAGAAACCGTATACTAAACCGGCAGGAAGTCAGAACCGGTAGCAATCTGTTGGAGGAAGTTCTAGTGGCAATAAGGCAAGTCAAGCTAGAACTTCTACGTATAAATGTTTCAAATGTGGGAAGGACCATCTAACCAAGGAATGTCAACATAAAGGACTTATTTGTTATAGATATGGGAAACCTGGACATTTATCTAGGGAGTGTGATCAGTTGAAGAAGGAACCCTCTGTGGGGAATGTTCCTACTGCAAGGCCACAGGCGGTGGTCGAGTGTATACCATGAGCGGGGAAGAAGCAGCGAAATCTAAGGATTTAATTATGGAGGAGTGTGCTATTGAAGGTAATCCTTTAATCGTACTCTATAATTTGGGAGCAACACATTTTTTTATTGCATGTGATTGTGTGGAGCATTTGGGATTGACTGTGACTACATTGCCTTATGATTTGAGTGTTGCTGCTCCTACTGATAAGCCTGTGATTAATACAAAAGTATGTTTGAATTGCCCTATATGTGTTAGGAATAGAATCTTTCATGTGGACTTGATTTGTTTGCCTCTTTCCAAGATTAATGTAATCTTAAGAATGGATTGATTATCTTCTAACCATATCCTAACTGATTGTTCAAATAAGACATTAGTATTTCCTGAGGCTAGGGATCCTAGATTCCTAACGGCTACTCAAGTAAAAGCTTGTATGAAGGAAGGAGATCAAGGGTATTTATTAATATCTTCTTTGAAGGTTCAATGTGAAGATGTCTTGAAAGATATTTTTGTTGTTAATGAATTTCTTGAAGTATTTCCTGAAGATATACCTGAACTACCACCAGAAAGAGAAATTGAGTTTGCTATTGATTTAGTACATAGAGCTAGACCTATATCTATTGCGCCCTATCGGATGTCACCAGTAGAATTATCAGAGCTTAAGAAACAACTAGAGGATTTATTGGAGAAACAATTTGTGAGACCTAGTGTGTCACCATGGGGAGCTTCAGTATTATTGGTAAAGAAAAAGGATGGAACATCTCATCTATGTGTAGACTATCGACAATTGAACAAGATTACGATTAAGAATAAATATCCACTACCAAGAATAAATGATCTGATGGATCAATTGCGAGGAGCCACAATATTTTCCAAGATTGATCTACAATCTGGTTATCACCAGATTCGTGTGAAGGCAGATAATATTCCCAAAATTGCATTTAGGACACGTTATGGGCATTATGAATATCTAGTGATGTTGTTTGGTGTGATGAATGCATCGGCCATATTCATGGACTTCATGAATAGAATTTTCCATTCATACTTGGATAAGTTTGTTGTTGTCTTTATAGATGACATTTTGATTTATTCTCGAAGTCAGGAGGAACATGTTGAACATCTTAGAGTGGTTCTCCAGATTTTGAAGGAGAATAAGTTGTATACCAAGTTGTCCAAATGTGAATTTTGGTTAAGCGAAGTTCAATTTTTAGGACACGTGATATTGAAGGAAGGAATTGAAGTTGATGCTTCAAAGGTGGAGACGGTTTTGGAATGGAAAAGGCTGAAGACTGTATCAGAAATCTGTAGTTTTGTCAGATTAGCTGGTTACTATAGACAGTTCATTAAGGGATTTTCGAAGATAGCAGGACCTCTTACCCAACTTATATGAAAGAATCAAGTGTTCGTATGGACTGATGCATGCAAAGAAAGTTTTCAAGAGTTGAAAAGACAATTGACTACTTCACCGATTTTGATTCTACCTAATCCGAATAAACCTTTCGAAGTATATTGTGATGCTTCGTACCAAGGATTTGGTTGTGTACTTATGCAGAACCGTAAGGTTGTGGCATATGCATCAAGGCAGTTGAAAGTACATGAGAGGAATTATCTGACTCATGATTTGGAGTTGGCAGCTGTGGTGTTTGCATTGAAAGTGTGGAGACATTTTCTCAATGGAGCAATGTTCACTGTTTTTAGTGATCATAAAAGTTTGAAGTATTTGTTTGACTAGAAAGAGTTGAACATGAGACAAAGGCGTTGGCTAGAGTTTCTGAAGGATTATGACTTTCAGTTACAATATTATCCCGGAAAGGCGAATATTGTAGCAGATGCGTTGAGTAGGAAAATGCTTAGTGCTTCTGTTATGATAATTAAGGAGAAGGAATTAATAGAAGAATTTCGGGATATGCGTTTGTCTGTGAAATTGACACCAGGGAGAATGCGTTTAAACATGATCACCATTTCAAATGATTTAATGGATAGAATATGAGAAGGACAAAACAATGACCAGTATTTGCAAGAAGCTAAGGAAGCAAGGAGCCAAGGAGTGGTGTTGGAATTTAGCGAAGGTGCTAATGGAATTTTGAAGTTTAAAGGAAGAGTTTATGTGCCAAATGATCTAGAACTTAGGAAATTGATTTTGGATGAAGCTCATAGGAGTAAGTTAAGTATGCATCCAGGAGCCACAAAAATGTATCAAGACTTGAAACATATTGGTGGCAAGGAATGAAGAAGGATGTCGCTGAATATGTATCATAATGTTTAGTTTATCAGAAGGCTAAGGTGGAACATCAAAGACCTTCGGGAATATTGCAACCTTTGCCTATTCCTGAATGGAAATGGAATGACATAGCAATGGATTTTGTGATAGGACTACCAAAGACTCGGAAAGGTCACGATTCTATTTAGGTAATTGTTAATTAGCTTACCAAGTCAGCGCACTTTTTGTTGATTAATATTAAGTACTCAATGGAAAAGTTGGCCCAAGTGTACATCAATAAAATTGTTAGACTTCATGGTGTACCATCCAGTATTATTTTGGATCGAGATCCAAGATTTAAGTCGAGATTTTGGAATAGTTTGCAAGAAGCTATAGGAACAAAGCTACATTTGAGTTCTACTTACCATGCATAGACTGATGGTCAGTCAGAAAGAACGATTCAGTCATTAGAGGACTTGTTGAGAGCTTACGTTCTAGAACAAACTGGTTGTTGGGATGAATTTTTGCCATTGATAGAATTCACATATAACAATAGTTTTCATTCGAGCATAGGGATAGCACCCTATGAGGCATTGTATGGGAGACGATGCAGAACACCGTTATGTTAGTATCATGATGGTGAAAGTGCTATGATAGGACCAGAATTTGTATAGCAGACAACTGAGAAAGTGAAGATGATTTAAGACAAGATGAGAATGACTCAAACTCGGCAAAAGAGCTATGCTGATAAAAGGAGAAAATCGCTTGAGTTTGAAGAAGGTGACCATGTATTTCTGCGAGTAACACCTATAACTGGAGTTGGACGAGTACTTAAGTCCAAGAAGCTCACTCCAAAGTTTATCGGGCCGTATCAGGTACTTCGTCGGGTAGGTCCGATAGCTTATCAAATTGCAATACCACCATTGTTATCAAATCTTCACAATGTATTTCACGTATCACAAGTGCGGAAGTACATTTCTGAACCCACTCATGTTATTGAGTTGGATGCGGTACAACTGAAGGAGAACATAACTTATGAAACGTTTCCATTCAAGATTGAGGATTGAAGAACGAAGCAACTTCGAGGTAAAGATATTTCATTGGTTAAAATAGTCTGGAATGATGTAAGCGGTGAAGCTATATGGGAACTGGAAGAAAAGATAAAAGAGCAATATCCATATTTATTCTGAGGGTGTGAAATCAAGTTTATCAAGTTTCAAGGACGAAACTTCTTTTTAGAGGGGGAAAGTTGTAACACCCTAAATTTCCTAACTATTTGACAGTAATTTTGATAGTTAACAGAATTCTACTGTTTAGTGAATTCTGTGTACTGTAAAATTATTTTGAGTATTTCGTGAATACATTTGATCGTTTTGTGTGATTTACTCCATGTCAAGAAAATAATAATTTTTGGGTCGAGAAAAATCTTACGTAATTTAATTATTACTGTTAAGTCTTAATTATTTTACGTAAACTGATTTGATTTTTGTAAGTTTTATAATTTTTATGATTTTGTAGACGATTATGAAATTTTTCTATTTCTCTGATTATTTTAGTATTATATGTGGGCCGTCTATGGGCCTAAGGGGGTTGTATGTGGGCCTAGGTGGGTCCGAAAAAGTGAAAATTTTTCTGCAGCCAGGAAAATCTGTACTGTTGAGACGGAGATGGGGGATCTTACTAAACCTGAATCCGAAAACAGTTTTTAAAATTTTCTTTTAGTGTGTTTTGTACTGTATTTAATTATCGAGCAATAAAAATATCGTAAAAATATTATTTGAAGGGTAATAGCAGATAAAAATAAAAATTATACTGCTTAGTCAACATTAGTGGTTATGACAGCTTTATGACGGACCAATAGGAAGCAAGCTTAATGTTGAAGCCTTTGGATATCCACCATCGATTTATTCAACGGTGGAGATTTGGTCTTATAAAATGGCTAGGACCATTTATGACCATTGAATGGAAAGTATGAAGAGGTGATCTTGACCCTTCATTTTGGAGATACATTTAATGGCTAGGATTTCAAGGAGAAAGATTCAATGGCCTAGATTAAGTCTTCTAATCTAAAGGCTATACCTAGAATCTACATTAATCCTAATCGTTGATCTAATCAATGGCTAAGAATGCTTAAAATGGTGGCTAGTGAAATTAGTCACTCTTTGAGAGTGCATGAAGGGGGGACGGTTTTGAAGAAGCCATTAGCTATAGGAAGCTTATCATTCATGTAATCATTCATTCTTGTCTCCAAAAATATCAAGAAGTAACACAAAAATTTTCTCTCCATTTCTCTTCAAGCTAGGTTCGGCCAAGACCACTAAATCCACCTTCCATCACTCAAAAATTTCAAACAACCTTACTTCTTGAATCTATACCTCAATCTAAGATACTTTGTAGTTTGGAACAAGTTCTAAATCCATCATCTTCAAGGACTTTCTTCAAGAGCAAAGTTCTAGGGTTTTTAAGGTGAAGTGTAAGGAAACTTCACTACTTGTCTTATTTTCATGTTCTAAGCCATGTTTGATCCATGGTTCTCCTTGTTCAAGCTTAATATACTAATAAACTTGTGTTTTGTTTTGTATTTGAGAAGCTTTTGGTGGTGAAGGACTTGGAAAAAGAAGCAAAGCAAGGAGTTTTTGAGGTTCTTCAAGAGGTAAGAGGGAGATCCATCTCACCAACTAAGTATGGTGGTGAGAGATGGTTTTGTATTTGATGGATGGTGAATCTATGTGAGGATTCATATCCATGGTCATGTAATTATTTGTGGGTGTTTATGTGTTTTGATTATTTGCTTATGCTTGATGTGCTTTGCATGATTTATTTATGCTTGCATGTTTAGTATGATTTTTATTGCTTTTATGGTATGCTTAAAATATAACATGTTGATTATATGTGATGTATGCCATAAAAATTGTTGGAAAGGAAAACAATTTTTGGTTCCAAAGACCAAGAGGAATTTCGGCCACACACCACAAAATAGGTGTTTACAAATTAATATTTTTATGAATGGTAAAATTAGAGGATTTGAAGAGCAAGGAAAATGAACAAATGAATTGGTTGTAAAGACCATAAGTTTCACGGTTTTTGAAGTAAATTTTAATGGTTTTGTTTTTGTAAAAACAAGAATGGTACTTAATTGATTTAGAAGAAAAAATATTTGATGGTTTCAATGGCCAAGTACCACAGTTTTGAAGGCTTTTAAATGCCTTGATTTTATGAAATAAAGTGATTTCAAAGTGGAAAAATAATTGATAAAGTACAAGGATTAAAGAAATGGAAACAAAGTGTTTTGACACTTGAAAAATGAAATTTTCGTATATGAATAGAAAAGAGAGGTTGAAAGTGTTTGAACCTCAATTTATTTTAAAGAGAACTGAGTTTTAGAATTGATTCATGAATTATGGAAAATACATTGGTAACTTGAAAATTTCTAACGTATAACTCATCCTTTGAGTTTTGGAGCGCGTTAGTAAATTTTAAGTTAGAATCATTGATTTAATTCAATGGAATGGTGAAATTGTGAAATATATTATGAAAAGGATTTCTTGAGTAAGAAATTGTGAAAAATAATGTGAGAAGTCATATTATTTTGAGAAAAGTTGAATTGAGATTTTGAAGGTTGAGAAATATTTACAACATTGAAAAATGGAGAAAATGATTTACGTAACTTAAAAAAGTGATTTTTAAGCTACGCGATTTGAAAAACGTTTAAAATATTTCTACGCGATTTGGAAAGCGTTTAAATATTTTTACGCAATTGAAATATTGTTGAAAAATCACTATGTGATTGAAAAATGATGGAATATTTTTACGTGATTGAGAAAATGATGGAAAATCGCTACACGATTTGAAAACACAACAGAAATGTTGCAAAATTGTGAAAACGTAACAGAAATGTTCTGCGATTATGAAAAATGTGACAAAAGTGTCTTGCGACTATGAAAACGTGATAATGTGATTTTGCAATTGAATATACAGTATGATTACTGTTGAACCAGTGTATGGACACTGTATGAGAAAATGATGAATTTTACCTGTAATTGGCATTGGTGCATTTTACATGCATGAACCAGTGTATGGACACTGTATGAGGAAATTATGAGATTTGCCTGTGATTGGCATTGGTGCATTTTACATGCATTGGAAAGGTCCGATGGACTGGATAAGGTTAATTACCTAGGAGAGACGTACACCTCTTGGGTAGGTGCGATGTGCATAGTGTAAGTCATTCGTTGACCTTGGGGGCATCGGGGTGCGAGTTGCCTACAATGGGCAGTTGGTAGCTCTTCTGTACCGTGGGTTAGACCGATGCAACACACAGATGATCTTGACCAAGACACTATTCTTAATCAAGATCTAGTAAAGACTGTCGTGTATATGCTAGATGTACAAACACATATGAGAATTGTGGCACGTGGTCTAAGCCATGTTGGTACAGACAAATCTTTTGGATCAATTTCTTCGAACTGAGAATTAGCTCCATGGAGTAGGAAATTGAGTTTATGTGCACATGCATAATTATTGAGTATTAGTTATGATAATTGAACTGTTGAATACTTGTATAATGTTGAGGGCATTATCATGAATATTGAATATTTATATCTGTGTGATATATTAATTGAGGAATATTGGATGATGATGATGATAAATAATGTTGATGACATTATTGTAATTATCGTGTGATTTGAATAATGTTAATGGCATGATGGTAATTATTATTTATTATATTTATTGTGATAAATAATAATTGAGGGCATGATTGTAATTATTGTATCTGTTGTGATAAATAATGTTGAGGGCATTATTGTAATTATGGTATGATATATTTGTATGGTATGTTGTTTGTATTATCTCTGTGCTACCATATTGGTATTGGCGTAGGTGATCTTACCTCTTTGTATGCCTATTTTGTACTATAATTATATTTGTAAAGACACTGAGCAAGGAATTAAACAAGAAGGTGAAGAAGAGCAGGTTCTTGTGGAGGAAGCGGAGTTTTGACAAGATGACATCAAGATCTAGTTTCTTCGGTTACGTGAGATTACAGTTCCATGGTAGAGCTGGAGCATGGAGGACTAGTCCCAATAAGAGGGGACTAATTTATCAGGGAAATCTGACGGTCATCATAAGCAGAGAGTTTCATAGAGATCCATTCTTTTTCGTAACTGTATATGTACATGTCGAATTTCTGCTATCAATTAGGCAGTATTGGGATACTAGGTATTATGTCCCAACGGAGATTAGTATTGTGTCATCTGCTCGGATACCTGTCCGTAGGACTTCACGTCAGGTCGAATTCCTACCAGCTGAGGAGTCTGAGGAGGACTCGTTTAAGGGTTCTGTTGTTTAGTAATTACTTGGGCTGTATGTTAGTTTTAAATAATGTTCAAATACTTTGAGGACTATGTCTGTATATAAATAATCTTGACAGTACGTTTGTAATGTATGTATGATGTAAATTATTTGTGATGATGTTGTAATACTTTTATTTTCTGCTAAGTTTATTTTATCGACATTAAGAAATTTTACAATCGTATTTTTATAACATCACAATTTTTGAACTTGGGGTAATTCTGTAATAATAACGTTTAAATGTGGCACCCTACGGTGGGTGTTACACAAAGCGATGGTCAATCGGAAAGGACGATCCAATCGTTGGAAGATTTGCTTAGAGCCTGTACTTTGGAACAGATTGAAAGTTGGGATGAGGTTTTACCATTGATAGAGTTCACCTACAACAACAATTTTCACTCGAGCATTGGGATGGCACCCTATGAGGCTCTATATGGACGACGGTGCAGAACACCTTTGTGTTGGTACCCCACAAGAAGATTCATTCCTATCTTCTGCATGAGCCCCTGCTCGTGAGTCTACTGCTCCTATAAGGATTTCCTCTTCTGAGGAGGATCCTGAGGAGGAACTTGAGGAGGACCCATCTTAGGCTCCTTCTCAGTAGTTGTTGGGGGCATGATACATTTTGTAGCCTTGGTGGCTGTCTATTTATAACTTTTTGGAGGGTTGATGTATGTATATCTTTTGGGCATGTAAAGCTTCTACTTTCTTTTGTTAAAATTGTTGATGTATCTAAATACTTATGTCGTATGTCTTTTGTATAAATGTATGGTTTGATCTTCATGTTAATTTCTGCTAAGTTTATGTTTTTCCGCTTACAAAAAAAAAATTGCCAAGTTACTATATGCTTTATAAATGAACAAGTTACTATCTATATGTATATAACCGGGTCTAAGTGTTATCTTTTCAGTTTCGTTTTTGGTGTGACTGTCCCTCTCCAAAAAGGGGCATTACAGGTCCAGTTCATGGTACTAAATCTATAGTAAACTATATTTCTTGCTCACATGGCCAATTAGTTATTTTCTCTGGAAATACTTCTAGGTACTCCCTCACCATAAGTATCTTTTGTTACGTTTTCAAATCGTATAAATATTTTTTAACATTTTCTCAATCTCTTAAAAAATTTTTAATCTTTTCTCAATCGTGTAGCTCAAAAATCATCATTTTTGAAATGCGTAAGGTGTAACACCCCTTTGGAGGATGTCACACATAAAAGATAATAAAAGAAATAGAAATAAAATCTACCCAAGTTGTGAAACATTTGTTAAATATTATTACGGGTTGTAAAATAATTCCTGATAGACAGAAATATGATATAAAAAGATAATGCGGAAATACGAAATAAAAAAAAAACATCATCACTAATAATATACATATGATTAAGTTATAAGTTGTACAAATAATTTACAACAAGGACTACAAATATTTAAACAAAAACAAGAAAAGAAAGCAATAAAAGAGTTAATATATATACGACATACGCAGACGCGCCCAAAAAAAATCATGGTTATCTAATCCTCGATGGATCACTCTCGGCAAAATGATCATCGGGAGATAGATATCCCTGATGTCTCGACACATGGCGATAACGGGATCGCGCAGTCGATACGATGCTTATCTCACTAGGCTCAGGGTTTTCAGCACCCCAGTGACGCCTAATGGATAAGGGTAACTCTAAGTGCGAGAAAAAGTGTCGTAGTCATAATCGGTTCTCCATCAAACCGTTGACGTAGAATCACGGTCACACGTCCCGCATACGTCACGTAATCACGATCGCCTCGTAAATGCCAAGCCGAGAACCTCCATGAAATACTAGCTCTACGAATCCCAAAATCTCGGCGCCGCCATCCTCACAATCAATCCAGAGGATATGGATGATCGGATGGTTCTTGATCGTAAACCGTCGTGCACTGCTGATCTTCCTCCTCCTCGGTACAAGATCTCAAGGGCTGATCCTCTTCCTCAAAGTCTTTACCGCGTAAAATAAATAAACAGAAAATACATATAACAAAGAGGTAAGACAACATAAAATCATCACAACATGGCCAATAAGAAGACGACAATCAACATATATACGGTTCATGCAATACGAAAAGCTTTAACAATTATAATAACAGATTGAAGTAAAATTTAGATATCATAACAATATATCACATCACGTATAAAACATCACAGATAAAATAAGAAGGATAAGAATAAACAGATAAGATATAATAAAAATAACCAAATATAGGAGCAGTAACCAGATAAAATAAACAAATAAAATACAGATAAACAATAAATAGATAAGATGGAAATAAATAGACATAGAGATAAATAAATAATATGACAAAACCCTACTCCATGGAGCTAAAGAAAACACAAGTATCAGAGAGCGGAATGACTCGTAAAATCTATTAGTACCACGGCTGCCCAACCAACTATTGCGCGGTCACACGTTGCGTCTATAGCCCCACGACACAGGAATCCATCATCCAGGCGTGGTGTAGTTCACGGTCTCACGTTGTGGCACTACAGGCAAATGTACTACTAGATTTCACAAATCTCGATTAAATATAGTGCGTGTCGAGTACCATAGTGTGCTATCGGTTTACCACGGCCCAGCGGAGCTACCAACTGTCCACATGTGGGATCCCGTACACTAAAGTCTCCAAGTTCATTAGAATAATGAACCACACTACGTTTATCGCATCGACAACACGATGTGATTTGTCTCGTCAACCAATCCACCAAAAACTCGGCACACATAAATAGAAAGCCTGTACGGGTTCACATTTTCCCGACACCAGATAAACTCTCAAAAGCCTGTACGGGTTCACATTTTCCCGACAGCGAAAGATCCTCAAAATAATCTGTATGGGTTCACATTTTCCCGACAGCATAAAATAAATATAGTAACGGTCAATCGCGTAGAAATTTTATCGCGTTTTCATAATTCCGTCGTTTTTACAAACGTTTAAAAAATCGGGTAAAGATATTTTTTCTATTTTTAAAATCGCGTAGCATTTTTAATACGTTTTCTCAATCGCGTAGGATTTTCAAATCATTTTCTTATTCGAATGCCTTTAAAATTATTGTTTAAACAAACAGAAATAGTACTTAGTACATTTAAACTACGTAGAATAATTTTTCATACCACATACTGTCTTTTGGATATTTTTGTTATCTTATTGGTTCATTTTTACTAAAAATTGACAGTATTTTGTTTAGAATATCATAATAATGGTTTCCTAAATTATCCATAAAATTTCTGTTTACCTAAAACTTCAATCATATAACTTTAATTCTTTTTGAAAATTTTCTAACATGCTTCAAAACCTAGAGTGAGCTATAAGTTAGAAAACTCTCAAAATACTGTATTTTACTTCCTAATGATAAAATTATTAGTTTTAATCCTTTAAGCTTAATTCTACTCAATTTGTTTCTTCAAAAACCATTATAGAAAATTTCTTTTTAACTTATATTGTCTCTTTTTGATTGAAAAAGGTTTGGAATTAAGTTTTTAGAAATCATGATTACCTATATTGGCATGTTGGCCAAATTTCATAAAACTTTTGCATTTGATTTCTAAATTGTTTTTCACCTTCCAAATCATATCAAATATATTATATTGTCTAAGTTCACTAAATCATATTAGAAATAATTGATAGGAATCAAATTAATCTTTTAGGCATGTTGGCCCAAAAATACTAAATCTTTACCATTTGATTTCTAAGTTCATTTTCTTTGATCAAATCAATTTGAAACCTTCTTGATTCTCCTAGGTTAATTAAGTTACACTTTAGGAAAAATCAAGAGAACATTTTGGTCCTCCAAATTTGTCATTGCCGTGAGCTATTGGATGTGTTTTTGGAACACTCATGCAAATTTAAACATGTTATTCACATCCTATACATTATCATACAATTCTAACACATGCATTGTATTTTCTAACACATGCAATATATTTTCTAACACCTAAACCTAAATTAAAGCTTATAGACATGCAATCAAAAGCTAATAGACATGCAAAAATTATTACAATCACCAAACAAATAAGCTACTAACAAATACCACATAAACTACTAGCAAACATAAAAATTAACACATACACACCAAACAAAGACAACACCACTGAATCCTTATGGATTCTTCAAACATTACAAATCATTCCATCTTCTTACCACCACCAAGGGATGATAAGAATTGTCTTCCTCTTACCTTAAATGAAGACAAAAGGTTTGCTTTCACACCTCCTAGGTCACGGTTTTCACCTTCAAAAATACCTAGAAATCTCAAACAAAATTTACATGTTACTAACCATGAAAAAGAAGCTAAACCATGGAGAAATCATGGCTTAGAACTTTGAAAATGAAGAGAGAAAAGAAAAGCATGAAATTTCACCTTCTAGGTAAAACTTTCAAGGTTGATTTCCAAGCCCTAAATGGAAGATTTTGAAGAAACTCCCAACTAGAAAGGTTCTTAGAATAGTGTTTAGGTTAAGAAAACTTGGTTAGAAAAAATTTTGGATGGTTGGATAGTGTAGGATAGGTCTTGGCCAAATGGTAGGGAAAAGGAACAACAATGGTGGCTAGGGTTTTTGGAAGAGAGAGAAGAGAGAAAAGTGATGAAGATGAAGTGTTATTTTGGCCTTCCTTCTCCTAATGGCCGTAGCCTTCAAGTGGTCAAGGATGTGCATGGATTTGGCTTCATCCAAGCCATTGAATGCATCAAAGGTTAGGATTAAATCTTGCTTAACAAGCTTGATTGCTATTGGTTGGTTCATGATGACTCACATGCTGAGTCACACACATTTCATTTAATTCTCTCATTGAGTCGGCACTGTTTCGAAAGTTCTACTCGCTAACGGTGATTAATTAAGCTACCGATCTAACCGTTTCTGCTAATTGTGGGTCCCGCAAAATATTTTCGGTCCATCATTCACTAAATTATATTGACTAATAAAATAATATTATAATAATATAAAATTATTTTATTTGACGCTTAAATCCTAAAAATTAAAAGATTATTTTTAGTCTCATTCAAAATCTAAGTTAAGTAAGATCCCCTAATTCTAAATAATAAAATAAGATTTTCTCCGGCCCGAAAAATATTATTTTCCGCCTCGAGCAAATCACCCAAAAAGTCCATATAAAATCACGAGACAAAGATTATCGGACATTAAATCAAGAAGAAAACAATTAAAAACAAAAAAAAATAGAAAAAACAAGACGTTCGGGACGTAACGGTCATTTTCTCATTTTTTCCCACAACGTAGCTAATCATCCAAAACGTTCAAATAAAATATCCAAAGCAGATTATATAGTCAGTATATCTTTCAGAAAAATTAAAACAATAGTTCGAGAAAAATTTTTATTTTACCGTCTCGAAGCAAATTACGTAAAACGATCAAATAAAATTTGAGCCTGTATTATCGTAATTGTTTTCATACAGAAATTAAGAACAGTAAAATAGGGACACAGCGGTCATTCACACAAAAGCATGAAAAACAGCAAACAGTACATTCAGAATATTTTCTAAAAATTGGGGCGTTACAACACTCCCCAACAAATAAAAATTTCTAAATAGGAAAGGTAGAGGAGGTTAAGGTGAGTATGGAAATGGTCTTGGTGAAGAGAAAAAAAGAAGAAAATGGTCTCAAATGGGGGCTGCAAATTTCAGATGGGAGAAGGGAGAAGAAGAGAGAAGGAAGAGAAAAATGAAGAAGATGAAGTTAGAGAGAGAAAATGTGATAGTAAAATGAGAAATTTGGTGTATTATGCATTAAGTGAAGAGATAAATTTTTGCCTCCTTTGGCCATGCATTGCCTCGGCAATGGAGAGAGAGAAGGGGGAAGTTTTGGCTTCCCTAACAAGCCAAGGGCATGCTTGGTCATTTGGTAGTCAAAGCTTCTTTAAGAAGCTTTGATTAAAATATATTAAATTTGAATCAAAGTAGGTTTGATTAGACTTAAAGTAGATTACATTAGGATAATATGATAGGATTTTTAATACATACTATTATCTAATGGACAATTACTACAGTCGATAGAAGTCAGTATTAATTTATCTGACAGATAAAATTTACACAATATTTTATTATTTTATCTATTAAAATTTCTCAAAAAACGTGAAATCTCTTAAATCGTGTCCAGCCTCAGGTTTAGTAAGATCCCCCATCGACATTTCCACAGATCATGGTTCTCGAAAAAAATATCTTATTTTCCCGGCTCCGCTGAGTTTACACGCAAAATGAGGAATAATATTAAAATATTTCGTGTTCTCAGAAAAATTCAAAAAAATTCTCAAAATTCACAAATATTAGAAAATAAATATTTGTCATAAAATAAATAAAATTTGGGGTGTTACAATTATCATGTAAATCAAAGGTATAGGGGGGAGAATCATAAAATCCTCAATAGTTTGATTAAAAACGTGTCATCACAATAATTCCAGCTGTTTCGGGGAAAGATCATTTCAAATTATTTCTACATAATCCGTAGGAAGGTGGCTAAAGCAAACTCTAGTCTTTTCTCTTCCCGAAACAGAGGTTCAATTAATTATAAAAATCACGTACAATCATCCAATATCATTAAAATTCTTATTTTGAAAATCATCAAGTGCATCATAAAAATCTAATGTTTCAAATCAATCATAACCAAAGTCATTAAGACTCAAATCAGTAAATCAACAATCATATCAAGAAATTCTCATGAAATCTCATATCTTAAATGGTAATTCAAATCATCAAGTCTTGAGTTTGTCAAATCATAAATATTTTATCAAATCTCAATGAAATCTCATCTCTCAAGATTCATATCTCAAATCATCAGGACCACATGTCTCAAACAATGCTAGCATTTAAAATCGTTCACTTGGTAGTAGTTTGCTTATAGGTTAGTGCATGTCAACCTCTTTGTGACTCACTTACAACACACAGAACTACTCCGGGTAACTGGACCAATCTCGATCAATCACAATGATGAGGGAATGTTTGTCCTCATTTCAAGTGGTAAGTAGAGAGGGAATTGTCTGTCCTCAACTACTTTTGATAGGGAGGGAATGTCCATCCTCACACTATCGATCATCAGAGATAAGGGAAGTTTAGTCCGCTCCCCGTAAACTGGGGTTTTAGGGGAACCCCAAGTAAAGAGATCTTCCTCTAATACTTGATGTCCAGGGAAGCATGAGTAAAGAGAGAGGTCTTCCTCAACCTCAATTACTTTGGTGTAGAGAGATTCTCAAATTATCCCTTACCATTATCCAAAACTTACCCTAGTACAAGGCATATCCAAAGCCTCACTCAGTCTAGTTCCACAAAGGGATACCCATGAAAATCAAATCATTTTGTCCATCAAATCATTACATATGCAATATAATGCGTAATCCAATCATTCTCATCAGGGGTATTCAAATGTCATGAAATCATTTCTCAAATCATCAATCAATCGAATAACATGCTCAATGCATAAGTATTTCTCAAACTTGTTTGGATGCATAATATTTTCTCAATCTAGTGAATTTCAATCATTCAATTCAAGGTTTAAGGTTTGTATTTAGGTCTTATGGGTTTAAGAACTCCATTCCCATCAATTTTGGATCAAAAACCCTTATTTGGGGGCTTAGTAATCGATTACATGACTGATGTAATCGATTACATCTCAACCAGAGGCTATGTAATCGATTACATCCAGGATGTAATTGATTACATCCAGCCCAGAAACCATTTTCGCAACTCCAAAAGCATTATAATCGATTACAAGGGCTATGTAATCGATTACAAACTTGTTTTATGCAGAAATCAGAGTTCTTAAATCATTCTAACTCAAATCAAATCAATAATCATCAACAACAACATCAAGTCATCACAAAAATGCATCCAAAACACTCATAAAAAAATAAATCTCAATATGGGTATGAAACCCATTTTTCTAAATCTCAAAAGTCATCAAGATCTAAGCCAATAATCAAGTTTTCAAATCATAATCTTTATATAATCATCTTTTCCATTACAAAATCATCATTCAAATCTCAAGTTTCCAAGAATTTGGAAAACAAAGAAATAGTAAAAAAGATGAAATAAAAACCCCCAACCTAGTTTCCATGGTGTCTTGATCTTGTTCCTAGCTCCTCTTTGCTTAGTCTTCATTTCTTCCCCTTCCATGGTTCCTTGCTCTAGCTTCTACCTTGGGTGTCTTCTTTCTTGTTTCTTTTTCTCCATTTTCTGCTACATCTCATGTTCCTTCTCCCTTTTTCTCATTTCCTCTCTTTTCTTTCTTATCATCTTTCTTTTATTTCATTTAGCCTCTTTTTGGTGAGGTTAGCCGAGAGAGTGAGGGAAGGAAGAGAGAGAAAAATATCTCCCAAGCTATGATGAGGGGTGAAATGTGAGGGAGAGAAAATAGAGAGGAAAAAGTGAAATCTAGTAGACAATTTTTTATCTACTAAAGGCACTTTAATTTCACTAAATCAAGTTCCTTCACTTCCAACAACATTAGAATAAATCTTAGGATCCATCTAAATTCTTGTTTCACCATTTCAAAATTTTCCATGTTTGCCATTTCTCAAATCAGTATTAAATCACTTCTACAGTATCCTTAAAAATATCAAACTGACTCCGTTTGTCCTTAAAATTTAACTACCTCATCTTTCACATGTTTGTGTCCTATTAATAAAATTTTCCTTATTTATTTCCTTTGATTTAGCATTTATGCTATTTTCCTGAATTAAAACAACCATTTTACAAGTTCTGTGTTGAGGCAAAGTGGCTAAATTAGCTCAAAACATCTCGAAAATCAACAGACATGTAAAACAAGTATTATGGCACCTTATGACCATATGCAAGTCTAACAAGCTAAAAAGATAATGTTACAAACAACACAGGAGAGTAGGGGTACTAGTGGTAGTAATAATAATAATATGTTTGAGATGGTCAGAATGATAATGGAAGCAATGAGGGAGCAGACTGAGGCTACCATAAGAATAATGGAAATGATGGGGCAGAATCAAAATCCATCAGTTGAGGATGTAGTAGTAGTGAGAAATCAACAAATTCCATGATTTATCAGAATTTAGGAAGTTGAACCCCCCATCATTCCAAGGAGAGCCTGATCTAGCTAAGGCCGAAGAGTGGCTTAATGATATGGAAAAGATATTTGAGGTGATGGGTTGCGTAGATGAACAAAAGGTTTCCTTCACTTCCTTTATGTTAAAAAGGGAAGCGGAGAATTGGTGAAGGAGTTCAAGGAGGTTATTAGAAGCTGCAGGTACTCAGGTGACATGGGAAGTATTTAGGGTGACATTTCTAGATAAATATTTTTTGAGGAATGTGCACGATGATAAGGAGGTGGAACTTCTTGAGTTGAAATAGGGTAATATGTCCATTGCACAGTATGAAGCGAAGTTTAAGGAACTTTCCAAGTTTTCCTCTTACTTTCGGTTGAATCCAGACAAAAACTGGAGGTGCCTTAAGTTTGAATCTAGATTAAAGGATGAAATCAAGATGTTTGTTAGGCCCTTGGAGATTAGGGAATTTTCCATTTTGGTAAAAAAAATGTAAGATTTTAGAGTCTAGATAGTTTAAAGTGCAGACAGAACAAATGTAACACCCCTTGATTTAATAACCACAGCGCAATCGTCATTATGCCACAGTCACTAAATCTAAATGTGCTACAATTTAACAAGTTTTTAAATTTAATCATTATGCATATATAAAAAATACGAGCCACGATATGAAATATATATATATTTATGTTTACTTGAAATCGGAATACAACATCAGCTTAGCATAAAGTTACATTCCACAATCCATGCATTAAAGTAACATACTACAATATTAAACATAAGTTTTACCTAGGATAACTACCATATAAAACTTCGACCTCTCCCAAAGTTATACACCTGAATAGAATGGTCCTGCACTTGATCCTCCTCTAGATCCCCAACTGATGAACTTCTTTCTTGAGACATGTCATGATGCATAGGAACCTGAACAGGTGACATAACCAAAACCTCTCTAGGAAAGAGGTGGCAGTTATCCCACAACTCCCCAATGGGTATAGGGAACTCCACATGCATAAAAGTATGAGAGATACTGGTAGCAGCTCCATGATGATTACCACTTTGAATTAGGGTTACATCCCATATGTACATGAAACGCTCCGCATCATGGTCGGAATGCCAAGCTTCCAAGCCTCTATGGAACTATATCCACACGCAACTGAAGAAAGCTTGTCCAGATGCCATCGTGATGAGACAAAAGTTGGTCCCAAACTAAACCAAGCTAATTCAACTAGCACTCTTCACTGTCTTTCTCCAAACATAGCATAAAACAGAGTAATACAACAAAGAGGTGATACATCCTACTTACATTACCCATTATGGCAGTAAAAAAATATAACGGCACAGAACGCCCACATAGCAGAGCAACAACATTTAAGCAGCAGTAATCACATACGATAAAAGAAATAGCAACAGAGTCTTAGATAATGAGCAATAAAATAGTTCAAATAATCATAACATCATTTAAAGCAATAGTTCAATCATTATATAAATGGGTGCCAAATGATATGACATAAATGAGTGCCAAATGATATGCTGACACACTATGCCGACTCACGATGCTGACTCACAATGCATGTGTACTTGGTACCAAGAATTTCTACTCCATGGAGCTTTATCAATTTCAAAGATGAACGTTCCAGAAGATCTGCGCCCTTAAGGACAATCTACGGGACCACGGAGTGAATAGTACTTATAGGTTCCTTGTCAGTGCGTTGCAATCAGATTTCCGGCCTAGGGTATATAATGTGATAACATCATCACTAGAGGGATCACCGCGCCCTGATGCACCCAGAGATCCATCAGGGATCACGCTATCTAATTCTCGTTCATTCACCACGAAAAGAATAGTGATTTGTCAAGCCTGTAATGCGTGCAATCGATTTACACCGTGCCTTACGCCCCCCATAGATCTTCTATTGGATCACACTATTCAATTCTCATTCAATGCATGTTGACTCAATGCATAATCATAGGCTCATTCCGCCTTTTAATAGTCATCGACTGAGCAATTGTCCAATGCATGTTGACTCAAAGCATAATCATGTATATTCAACAATGATGATATACTTTCCATAACACGCCACAATTTGGCCAAGTTAGATATCAACATGCTCATGTACATTTCATAGTAATATTTTTCCATAATATGCCACAATTTGGCCAAGTTAAGCATCAATAGAATTTTATTCCAAAAACGGACCCACATTAGTATAGTATTAAGTTCTCAAGAGTGATAACAAACTTTTTGAGGTTTATTTCGGGGTTTCACCTTAATTAACATCTCTTATGAATTCATTTTCTAGAGGGATTCTCTTGAAGTCCTTATTCAACCATCATTCCTTTAGATTAGCCAAGCTCTTTAATCTAATGAAATTATGTTTGCTTAAAACTACTCTAAGGTTTTACAAGTCTCACAAACTCTTTTGTTCTTCCCTTATGTCCAAAATCATTCTAAGTCATAACATAAAGTCTTATTCTTTATTCTTTCCATCTTATGAACTCCTAAGGAATCTAAAGTTTTCCAATCATCTAGGTCTCTATTTTAGCACTACGTTTTGTGGCATTTCTCCACAAGAAACTGTGAGTCATTATGATAAAAGTCCAACCCTTTTTCTCTCACCAAATTATTGATCACTTATCACTTAATTACTAAAATCCCAAGGTTGCACAAAAATCACAACTTGGACCATTAAATCCCCTAGAGGCCGTGAGCCTCCCAAGGTAAGAAGTCCCAAAATTTTCCATTACAATCATCAATTCTTTAACACCTAATCACCTAAGTTCCAATGTCTCCAAAATCACACTTGATTCCCCAAAATTTTCCCTAAGGTCGTGACCCCCAAAAATGGTAGGAAAACCCTACGTTAATCCAAACAAGATATATATACAATCCATAACCATCAATGCAAAGACAATCAATAACTCATACAAATCTAAGTAAATACAAAATCATGAAAAATAACACAACAAAGAAGCGATCCACACATGGATTCCTCATCAACAACATCAAAAATGTTTCCTCACCACAAAGATAGGTTGAAGAGGATTATCTCCCTCTTACCTATAAAAGACAACAGAAAAAGCAAGCTTCTTGGTCTTCTCCTTGAAATTTCGTACAAAGGCTCCAAGAAACCCTAAAATGAACAAACTTTTAGGATCAACCACCAAGCTTTGAAAAGATGAATCCTTGGTCACAAAGGTGGCCAAGGAACACGAAAATGAGAAGAAAAAGAAAGAAACCTGAGACCTTTACCTCAAAGCTTCAAGCTTTGATCTTGAAGAAAAGTGATGAAAATGATAGATTTAGAAGATGGTCACCAAAGAAGAAAGGTTTAGAATGGTGAGAGGAGTCTAGAAATAGTGATAGTGAAGCAAGCAAATGGAGATTGCAACACCCCAAATTTCATAACTAGTTGACAGTAATTTTGACAGTTAACAGAATTCTACTGTTTAGTGATTTCTATGTACTGTAAAATTATTTTGATTATTCCGTTAGCGTATTTGATCGTTTTGAGTAATTTACTGTGTCAAGAAAATAATAATTTTTGGGCCGGGGAAAATCTTTATGTATTTATTTTTCTTGATTGTTAATTATTTTTAACAATCTGACTTGATTTTCATACGTTTTCTAATATTTGTGATTTTTGTGGATGATTATAAATTTTTATATTTCTCTTATTGTTTTTGGGCTGTTTGTGGGCCCAAGTGGCCTTACGTGGGCCCAGGTGGGTCCCACAAAGTGAAATTTTTTCTACGTATAAAAAAATTTATACTATTTAGATGGAGACAGGGGATCTTACTAAACCTGAATCCAAAAACAATTTTAGAAAAAAAATTTTACTGTGTTTTGTACTGTATTTAATTATTAGACGATAAAAATACAGCAAATATATTCTTTGGTGGGGTTATAGCAGATAAAAATAAATATTGTATTGCTAAGTCAACATTAATGGTTATGATAACTTTTGATGGACCAATAGGAAGCAAGTTTAATTTTTGAAGCTTTGAATATCAACCGTCGATTTAATCAACAGTGTAGAATCGGTCTAATAAAATGGCTATTAACATTTATAACCATTGGATGAAGAATTAATCAAGGGTGGAGATTTGATCTTACAAAGTGGCTAGGACCATTTGTGACCATTGGATTTGGATTTAATCAATTGTGGAGATGGATCATTTATAACCATTGGATTTGGATTTAATCAATGGTGGAGATTTGGTCTTCTAAAATGGCTATGACTAATTATGACCCTTGGATTAAAAGTAAGAAGGAGTAATCTTGACCCTTCATTTTGGAGATGCATCTAATGGCTAGGATTTCAAGGAGAAAGATCTAATGGCCTAGATTAAGTCTTCTAATCAAAAGTCTACCTTAATCCTAACCATTGATCTAATCAATTGCTTAAATTGCTCTAAATGGTGGCTAGAAAAGATGACAACTTTATGAATGCATAATGCATTTTTTGTGCTTGTTTTAGGAGTTAAAGGAAAGTTTAAATACCATTATTAGTGGTCTTGGTCATTATGAATCATTATTGATTCATTTTGCACTCTTAGGAGAATGCATGGAGGGGGGGATGGTTTTGGTGAGTGCTTAAGAGCATGGATAGGTTTCAAGACCATTATTGACTACTCTTGATCATTATTGATCATTTCCTAAAGCAAAGTTATTCAAAATTTTCTCTCCACTTCCTCTCCAAGCTAGGTTCGGCCATGACACCCAAGAATGCCTTCCATCACTCAAAAATTTTATCCAACCTAGTTTCTTGAATCCTTACCTTATTCTAAGAACATCTCTAGTTATGAGTTTTCACAAAATCATTCATCTTGAGCTTTAAATCCAAGCTTCAAGTTTCTATCAAAAAGGGTAGAGTTCATATTTCTTCACCCAATCTTTTAGTTTTGATTTTCTAAGCCATGCTTGAACCATGGTTTACCTATTCTTTTCCTTGTTATTGATTTTAAGATTTTTTTTATGATTTTTAGGGATTTTTCCAAGGAGCTCTACGAAATTGGTAGGAAGGAAAACCAAGTGTTTTCACTTCATTCTTACCTTATCCAAGTCTAAGAAGCTTTCTTTCACAAAAATCAAAAACTCCAACCTTGTTCTTCAAGAGGAACCATTTGGCCATCCATCCAAAATCACCCTCCAATCTCTTTTAATTTTATCCAACCATAGATCTTGAATCTACGTGATATTCTAAGCAACTTTCATGTTGGAGACTTTCTCTAAATCATCCATCTTCAACCTTGTTCTTCAAGCTAAAGATTGAACCTTTATTGGTGAAGTTTATTAATCTTCACTTTTCTTTTGATTTTCAAGGTTCTAACCATGATTCATATCCATGGTTTCCTTATTCAAGTCTTATATATTAATTATATGTGTGTTTTGTTTTGTATTTGAGAAGCCCTTGGTGGTGAAGGACTTGGAAAAAGAAGCAAAACAAGGAGCTTTTGAGGATCTTCAAGAGGTAAGAGGGAGATCCATCTCACCAACCAAGTATGGTGGTGAGAGATGGTTTGTGTATTTGATGGATGGTGAATCCATATAAGGATTCATATCCATGGTCATGTAATTATTTGTGTGTTTATGTGCTTTGATTATTTGCCTATGCTTCATATGATTTGCATGATCTATTGCTTCGATTATGGCATGCTTGTGATATATATGTTGATTATATGTGTTGTATGCCATAAAAATTGTTGGAAAGGAAAACAAATTTTGGTTCCAAAGACCATGAGGATTTCGGCCAAGACACCTCAAAATAGGTGTTCATAAATTAATATTTTCATGAATGATAAAATTGGATGATTAGAAAAGCAAGGAAAATAAACAAAGGGTTTGTTTTTCAAGAAGTAGTGTTCACGGTTTTGAGAAGAATTTTTATTGATTTATTTTGTGTAAAAACAAGAATGGAATTTAATGGAACTCAAGGACATTTTTGAATAAAAAGATTCTAAGTATTTTACAAATCATGAGTTTTAAATGAAAAGAGCAATGAGTTGTTAATTTTAAGGATTTGCAAAGAAAGTGAAAAATGAAAATGAACAAATGAATTGGTTTTTAAGACTATGAGTCTCACGGTTTTGTTAAAGAATTTTTAATGGTTTTGTTTGTGTAAAACCATATCAATTTAGAAGGAAAAATATTTGATGGTTTCAATGGTCAAGTACCACGGTTTTGAAGGTTTGTAATGCCTTGGTTTTATGAAACAAAGTGATTTTCAAAATGGAAAGACAATTTGGTTTAGTACAAGGAATTTGGAAAGGGAATCAGAGTGTTTTATCACTTGAAAGATGGAATTTCGTTTATGAAAGACAAAAAGAGGTTGAAAGTGTTTGAACCTCAATTTATTTTGAAGAGAATTGATTTGAGAAAAATAGAGAATATAATGGTGATTTAAAATTTACTAACGTAAAACTCATCCTTTGGATTTTGGAGTGCGTTAGGAAATTTTAAATGAGAAATATTGATTTAATTCTATGAAATGATGATTTTGTGGAATAAATTACGAAAAGAATTTTCTTGAGTAAGAAAATGTGAAAAATAATGTGAGTAGTCATATTATTTTGAGAAAGGTTGAAATGAAATTTTTGAAGGTTGAGAAATATTTTTCGTAATGGAATTATGGTGAAAAATGATTTACGTAACTTAAAAACATGATTTTTAAGCTACGCGATTTGAAAAATGTTTAAATATTTTCACGCGATTTGAAAAACATTGAAATATTTTTACGCAATTTGGAAAGCGTTTAAATATTTTACGCGTTTGAGATATTGTGGAAAAATCGCTATGCAATTTAAAAATGGTGGAGTATTTTTACGTGATTAATGAAAACGTTGAAAAATCAATATGTGATTTGAAAACGTAACAAAATTGTGAAAATGTAACAGAAATGTTACAAAATTGTGAAAAACGCGATAAAAGTGTTTCACTACTATGAAAATGCGATAAAATGATTTCGCGATTGAAAATACAATATGATTACTATTGGGTCAGTGTGTGGACCTTGATTATGAGATTATGAAATTAAACTGAGAATGGGCCAATATGTGGACCCTGAATATGAAAGTGTGAATTTTGCTTGTGATTGGCATTGGTGCATTGAACATGCATTGGAAATAGTGAATTTTGCCTGTGATTGGCATTGGTGCATTGGATATGCATTGGAAAAATATGCATTGTGGCATATGAGGAAATTGAACAAAATTGCATTGAGATATTCGTGCATTGAACAAAAAATTGATAGTTGATGCTATTGTGACCCTTGTGGTTGAAGAGGGAATGTGAATTGATAGTGAGGTCTATGATGGACCTTGGGGATGTCAAGGCGCGGCGGTCGACCAGTGGATATCTATCTGTGGGCTAAGGCTAGACCATATGCCACTTGGCGATGCAGTCCATTGCAACGCATTGACGATACTCGACAATAACACGATTCTTTTCAAAAGCTAGACATTTGTCTGCGGGCTAAGGCTGGGCATTGTCTGTAGGCTAATCTAGAAGACTGTCTTTGGGCTAAGACTGACAATTAACAAAGCATTCTTCTCGAAATTGTGAAAACCTCCATGGAGTAGGACATTGAGTCTACATGCATAAGACATGCATCATTATTGAGCATTTGTTATGATAATTGAACTGTTGAAATACTTGGATGATGATGATGATAATAATGTGATGGCATTGTGGTAATTATTATGTGATGATAATAATGTTAATGGCATGACGGTAATTATTAGTTATTTATCTATTACAATAAATAATGTTGATTGGAATTACGATATGATATATCTGTGTGGTATGTTGTTTGTATTATCTCTGTACTATCATGTTGGTATTGGCGTAGGTGATCTCACCTCTTTATTATATTATTTTGCTGTGTTATATTATTAAAAATTATATAGTAGATGGAACGAGTTTCTTAGGCTTGACTGGAGGCAGATATTCTGAGATTGGTGACAACATTGAAGAGTGGTCATTCAGGATTCGATAGTGTGCAATTTTGACAAGGAACAGATTTATGACGCATCAAGATGGATACGAGAAGAAATAAGTATGTTGAGTTTTCTCGTTAGTGTTTTACCGTGCTATTAAGTAGGACCTGTCATAGGGTTTGCTACTGTTTAAAATTGAGTCTGTAAGTTTTATATTTCTTGAATAATTGCTAAATATTAATTGGTGTCAATATTATATATTAATCAGGTTAAGTATATTTTTCAATATTACTTATAAATATCAGCAAGTTTATGTTTCCGCGAAAAGAAATTTTGAAACCCATCTTTTATAACTCAAACCTTTTATGAAATCATTTTCAGATTAGGAGTTGGTAGTCAGAAATGTGATGCCCTAAGGAGGGTGTTACAGAGATGGCCACAATGGAGGGCTGCTGCCATGGAGAGTGGAGAGTGGAGTGGAAGAGAGAAAAGAGAAAATGGAAGAAGAAGAGAAAAGAAGAAAGAGAAAGTAGTAGCTTTTGTGTTTTGAAATTGGAAATGAATGCAATAAAGTGAGAAGCACAATTTTGGCTCCCCAAAATTGGCATTTCCGTGGGGAGAAGAGAGAAGGGAGGAGAAAATTAGCTTCTTCAACAAGTTTTAGGCAATTTGATCATTTTTTGTCAAAGCTTCCTCAAGAAGCTTTGATTAAAATATCTTTCTTTTTGAAATAAAGGTGATTTGATTTGACATAAAGTGAATTTCCTTTGGATAAGATAGGATTTCTATTACAAATTATTATCCAATAGATAATTGTTACAGTTAACAGAAGTCGGTGTTAATTGTCCAATGGATAATAAAATGTATAGCGATTTTTATTTTTATCCGATAAAAATCTTAAAAAACGTGAAACCTCGTAAATTGTGTCTGGCCTTTGGTTTAGTAAGATCCCCCATCGATGTTTCTACAGTTCAAGGTTCTCGAGGAAAATATCTCATTTTTCTAGCTCAGCTCAATGCGCACGCAAAATGAAAAATATAGTAAAATATTCAACGCTCTTAGAAAAATTCACAAAAATTCACAAAAATCACAAATATTATAAAATAAATATTTATCATGAAATTATTAATTTTCGGGATGTTACAACTCTTCCCTTCAAATAGAAATTTCATCCTCGAAATTTTCATACCTTAGAATAAACATGGATGTTGTTCCTCCATCTTATCTTCTGACTTCTACGTCGTGCCTCTAGTCGCGTCAATTCAAATTATGCTCACTAATGTAATCTCCTTGCCTCCGCGTTGCTTTGTTTTCCTACTCTCAACCTTCACAAGAAGTATTTCATAGATCAAACCTTCTTTTAATTATACTGTGTCCAGTTTGATAACATGGGTTGGATCAGGGATACACCTTCACAATTTCGACATATGGAAGATATTATGAAAATTAGAAAGAAAGAGTGGTAAAACTAGTTGGTAGGCTACCAGACCAATCCGAAGAGGAATTTGATATAGTCCATAGAATTTAGGAGTGAATTTGCTAGCAACTCAGACAAAATGATACATATTTAGTGTAATACCCACCGTATGGTGCCACATTTATGTTACTTAAATACCAAATTACCCTCAAGTTATAAAATATGACGTTGTGATAAAAATATGAGTTGTAAATTTTTTTTCTTTCTTCTTTGATAACTATAAAATAAACTTAGCGGAAAATAAAATATTATACATCATCACACATAATTTACATCATCATATATTACAAACGTACTGTCAGGATTATTTATATACAGACCAAGTTCTCAAACTATTTAAACATACTTAAATAATTAAACGACTTGCCCAAGTCTAACTAAACAGCAGAACCCTCAGCCGGGTCCTCCTCAGACTCCTCAGCAGGTAGGAATCCGATTTGACATGAAGCCCTACGGACAGGTGTCCGAGCGGACGACACAATACTATTTTTCATTGGGACATAATATCTAGTATCCCAATGCTACCTGATAGACAGTGAAAATTCAAGATGTACATATATAGTTACAGAAAAGAATGGATTCCTATGAAACTCTCTACTCATAATAACCATCAGATTTCCTTCAAATATTAGTCCCCTCTCATTGGGACTAGTCCTCCACGCTCCAGCTCCACCATGGAACTGCAATCTCACATAACCGAAGAAATCGGGTCTTGATGCCATCTCGTCAAAACTCCGCTTCCTCTAGAGCCTGCTCTTCTTCACCCTCTTGTTCAACCCTTTGCTCAGTGTCTTTACAAATATATTTACAGTACCAAATAAACATACAAAGAGGTGAGATCACCTACGCCAATACCAACATGGTAGCATAGAGATAATACAAACAGCATACCATACAAATATATCATACTATGATTACAATTATGACATCATCATAATGTATTAAATAACAGATACAATAAATAATATTTACCATCATGCCATTAACAGTATTATCATCATCATCATCCAAGTATTTCTCAATAGAACAATTGCCATAGCCAATATTCCTCAATTAATATATCACATAGATATAAATGCTCAGTTTCATGCATGCGCACATAGACTCAATGTCCTACTCCATGGAGCTAATACTCAGTTCAGAGAAGTTGATCCAAAAGATCTGTCTGTACCAAAATGCCTCAAACCAAGTGCTACAATTCTCATTTGTATTTGCACATCTAGCATATACACGACAGTCTTTACAAGATCTCGATTAAGAATAGTGTCTCGATCAGGATCATCGGTGCGTTGCATCAGTCTAACTTACAAGAAGAAGAGCTACCAACCACCCATGTAAGCAACCCGCACCCTGATGCCCCCCAAGGTCAACAAGTGACTTACACTACCCATATCACACTCACTCAAGAGGTGTACGTCTCTCCTAGGCAAATAGCCTCATACAGTCCATCGGACCTTTCCAATGCATGTTCAATGCACCAATGCCAAACATAGGCAAAATTTCATATATAGTGTCCATACACCATTTCATGCAAATAAAATGCACCAATGCCAATCACAGGCAAAATTTATCATTTTCTCACACAGTGTCCATTCACTGGTTCAATAGTAATCCTACTGTATATTTAATCGCAAAAATCATATTATCACGTTTTTATGGTCGCGCACCACTTTTGTCGCATTTTTACAACTTTGAAATATTTTTGTTACGTTTTCCAAATCACATATAGATTTTACAACATTTTCATCAATTATGTAAAAATATTCCACCATTTTTAAATCATGTAGCGATTTTCAATAATATCTCAAACGCGTAAAATATTCAAATGCTTCTCAAATCGCATAGAAATATTTTCAACGTTTTTCAAATCGCGTGGAAATATTTAAACGTTTTTCAAATCGCGTAGCTTAAAAATCACGTTTTTAAGTTACGTAAATCATTTTTCACCATTTTTCAACTTCGTAAAATATTTCTCAACCTTTAAAAATTCCTTTTCAACATTTCTCAAAATAATATGACTTCTCACATTATTTTCCACATTTCTTACTCAAGAAAAATCCGTTTCGTAATTTATTCCATAAAATCATAATTTCATTGAATTAAATCAATGTTTTTAACTTTAAAATTTACTAACGCTCTCCAAAACCCAAAAGATGAGTTACACGTTAGAAAATCCCAAGTTACCAATGTATTCTTTATAATTCCAAATCAATTCTAAAAATCAATTCTCTTTAAAATAAATTGAGGTTCAAACACTTTCAACCTCTCTTTTCCATTCACATATGAAAATTCCATTTTTCAAGTGTTAAAAACACTTTGATTCCCTTTCCAAAATCCTTGTATTAAATCAAGTTATATTTCCACTTTGAAAACCACTTTGTTCATAAAAATCAAGGCCTTTCAAGCCTTCCAAAATTGTGGTACTTGGCCATTGAAACCATCAAATATTTTTCCTTCTAAATTGATATAGTTTTACATAAACAAAACCATTAAAAATTCTCACCAAAACCGTGAGCTCAAGTTCTTTGAAAACAAACCATTTGTTTATTTTCCTAGCTTTTCTAAACATCAAATTTTACCTTTCATGAAAATATTAATTTGTGAATACCTATTTTGAGGTGTTTAGGCCGAAATCCTCATGGTCTTTGGAACCAAAATTCATTTTCTTTTCCAACAATTTTTATGGCATACAACACATATAATCAACATATATATCACAAGCATACTATAATCAAAGCAATAGATCATACAAATCATACCAAGCATAGGCAAATAAATCAAAGCACATAAACACATATAAATTATTACATGACCATAGATATGAATCCTCACATGGATTCACCATCCATCAAATATAAAACCATCTCTCACCACCATACTTGGTTGGTGAGATGGATCTCCCTCTTACCTCTTGAAGAACCACAAAAAGCTCCTTGCTTTGTATTTTGAACAAGATCTCCACCAACAAAAGTCTCTTGAACATAAAACAAACACAAAGAAATTAGTATATTAAGCTTGAATAAGAGGAACCATGGATCAAACATGGTTTAGAACATGAAAAAGAAGAGAAGAAATGAAGTTTTCCATAACTTCACCTTAAGAACCCTAGAACTTGTTCTTGGAAAAACTCCTTGAAGATGAAAGATTTAGGACTTGGTGTAAACTACAAAGTGTCTTAGAATAAGGTAAAGATTCAAGAAATATGGTTGTTTGAAATTAAAGAGTGGTGGAAGGCTGTTTTGGAGTACTTGGCTGTGACCTTAGAGAAGGAGAGAAATGGAGAGAAATTTTGATAACTTTGTTTCTTGAAAATGTTCAATGAAGACCAAGGTGATCAATAATGACTAAAGTGATCAATTATGGTCTTCAACTTGTGCTTTAGCTTCCAAATGCAGCACCAAACCGTCCCCCCTTCCATGCATTCTTCAAATTGCAACAAATCTCCTAGCCACCATTTTAGGCCATCTTAACCATTGATTAGATCAATGGTTAGGATTTAATGTAGCTTCTAGGTTTAGGCATAGATAGAAACTTAATTTAAGCCATTGGATCTTTTCTCCTTAAAATCCTAGCCATTAGATGTGTCTCCAAAATGAAGGGTCAAGATTACTCCTTCAAACTTTACATCCAAGGGCTATAAATGGTCCTAGCCACTTTATAAGACTAAATCTCAACCGTTGATTAAATCAAGATCAAGTCTCCACCATTGATTACATCAATGGTAGATATCCAAGCCACTAATGTTGACTTCGCAGTACAATATTTATTTTTGTATCTGCTATTGTCCTTCGAATAATATTTTTACTGTATTTTTATCACCCGATAATTAAATACAGTACAAAACACAGTAAAAGAAAATTTTAAAAACTGTTTCCGGATTCAGGTTTAGTAAGATCCCCCGTCTCCGTCTCAACAGTACGAATTTTTCTAATTATAGAAAAATTTTTACCTTTCTGGACCCATGCGGGGCCCACATACAACCTCCCTGGGCCCACAGATGGCCCACGGATAACGCTAAAATAAACAGAGTAATATAAAAATTTTATAATCACACACAAAATCACAAAAATTAGAAAATGCACAAATATCAAATCAGATTACGTAAAATAATTAAGACTTAACAGTAATAATTAAATTACGTAAGATTTTCCCCGACCCGAAAATTATTATTTTCATGGCATGGAGTAAATCACACACAATGATCTAAAGTAGTTACGGAATAATCAAAATAATTTTACAGTACATAGAAATCACTAAACAGTAGAATTCTGTTAACTGTCAAAATTACTGTCTTATATTTAGGAAGTTTGGGGTGTTACATTTAGCAACGTCTCTCTTCATTCCTTGCTACTAATACATTTGCTTTAGGTCTTGATAATCTTGGTCGTTCCGGTGTGTATATTCAACTTACTCGTGTGAGCTTCATCAAAAATTAACTCCTTAGATTCTGAATCATCTGTTATACAGACTTTACCTGTATAACAATTTTTTTTTTGGGATCATTTTGCACACACACCCCCACACTTATTCAAGAACAAGGTCAATGCTCTCTTATTCCCTAAGGTTGGGAAAAACATGTTTTTTTTTTTAAGGATGAGATGAGCTAAAAACAAGGAATGGTCAAACAAGTTCAAAGGGGTTACACAATGGAAAATATACAAGGATGGTTATTTGGTCAAAGTAGCTATTTTAAAATGCCTCAAACATATTAATGTATGCATGTGAAAATGTAGCCTAAAAAAGAATCAAAGCAAGTTCTAGAGTAACAATTCCATGAGTGAAAATCACACAACAAAGAAGAGAATGGTACAAATATTCAATCCATTCATCAATAGGCTCAAAATCTCACAAGGCATATTTCTATCATTCTCTATCCACCAATTCAACATCCATAACCAAGCATGTGAAATTTAAGAAAGAAGATAATTTATTCAATCATGCTATGATTCTTGAATTTCAATTGCTTCCAAGGATGTGAGAGTGCATTCGCTTGAATCTTTCAAAGGAAATCAAAAGACAAAAACTCTGTTACTTCCACAAATCAATACTAATTAATTACTACCCCAACTAAGATGCATCTCAAGAGTAATAAATTGTTTCCAAAATTTACTCCTTACTCTGCCATCACTAATTGGTTTTACTAAGAATAGGTTTCTGATAGTCATATCACTAAACATACTTCCCAATTTAGATACGTCTCAGAAGTAAAATTACTCCTTACTCTGCTATCATTCATTGGTTTAATAAGTCCATGACAATTATATCATACTTCTCAAAAAAGAAAAGAAAAAAAAATTGGTAGTCAACTATCCTTCCCCCCAAACTAGATCACAACATTGTCCTCAATGTTAAAATATAGATAAGTAAAGGATAGAAGATATTACCTGTTGGAGAAATCTGACACAAAGTACAATAAATAAAAGCAAAAGAAAAGCTATAAATGAAGTGTCAAATCTGGCTCCTTTTTCATCTCGTTTCCCTCACTGCTTCCTGCTGACCAATCTATCTGAGTTATTCCTGGGTCAGGTTTATGAACAAAAGCTTGTAATTTATCAATCAACTCATCAATAGTGAAAGCAAAGATAAGGAGTTGTCTTGCCGAAGGTGTGATAAATTTCTGTTCCACAACATGATCAAGAAAGATTAACAAAATATCAAAGAAATTATTTACATTCAACAAACCTATGGGTTTATGGTGGATGTTCAGTTGGGCCCAAGAGACAATTTGAAAAACTTCTTCCAAGGTACCAAAATCACCTGGTAAGGCAATGAATGCATCAGAGTTTTCAAGCAGTATCTTCATTCGTTCATGCATTGATGATACCTTAAGTTCCTCTCCAATTGTCTTTCCAGTGATGTTCTGTTGAGCTAAAGGTTCAGGAATGACACCTAAAACCTGACTGCCTCCTATATATGCAGCAAGTGATACAGCCCCCATTAACCCACGACAACCTCTTCCATATACAAGATGAATATTCCTAGCAGCAAGTGATCGACCAAGAGTGGTAGCTGCGTTTACAAACTCTAAACCCTTCCCATACTTAGATCCACAAAATACACAGATATTTTTAAGTTGACGAACAGAAACACCTTCCATTTCTATTCTCACATTCCCTTTGATTGATTCTGAGTTGGAGGAAAGTGGAGAAAGTGGAGTGTTTAAATAAGAAAAAGAATGGAGTAATAATTGCACCTATAAGGGTAGGTTGGCTGTTGTCAGAAGAGTTTGAAATTAAGGAACACAGAATCTTTTTTTTTTGTTTTGTTTTGTTTTGTTTTTTTGTTTTTTTTTTTTTTTTTTTTTTTTTTTGTTTTTTGTTTTTTGTTTTTTTTTTTACTTCAAGAAAACTATTAGGGTAAAGAAGTCTAAAAACCCCTGAAGGACCCTGCTCAAAGGATCGTCTGTCCAAAACCAAAATATAGCAAAATCATACAAAGATAAAAGAAATATAATAGCAAATGATGACATACCTGTATGTACAGCTTTCATGGCGTATCTTTATATTGCCCGTCATGAGTGCAGTAGTGGCATATCTTTATACTGCATGTCACCAGTGCAGTAGACACTCACGATTTTTTTTAAGGACCAGCGTGCAAAGGTCTACCCGAGTCAATGACGGGTCAGTCAAAGGCTGGGGCTCCACAACTAATTAAAGCCATAGTACTCCTTCCGGATCGCCCTTGTTCAGACTCTTTTTTTTCCATTTTTTTTTTCATTTTTTTCATTTTTTTTATTTTTTATTTTTCAAAAAGAAAACATGAAGAAGAAGATAATATATACAGATTGTTGTGGATATGGCTCACATCTGCCTCTGGTTTCACGTCCAGTAACGGCTTAAACGCCTTCTATGAGTCGAGGATAAGCTTCCCATCTAATTTTCTTATAAATTGGCAAACAGGGTCTTTTAGAGTCAGATTCCCAAGACTGTAGCGTTTTTCTTCATCCTTGAAGAGATTCCACAAATTAAGAAGTTCACGATGCACCAATCCACAAGAATACGTCTTAAGAGTCAATAAGATATCATTTAATGACTCCTTACTCAGTCCATTCTTAATGAAGAAAATTTTATCTTCTCTGTTTGTGGAAACCATCCCCAAAGTACGACATCGCTTGTTATAATTCCATCATCCACATTTGTAACAAACTTGTAACCTTTTTGCTCTTCTCCTTTTAGAATACGAACTTCTTCCAAGACCTGGCATGTGTGAGTCAAATGAAATTGAAGACTCACCTGCTAGTCAGACCTTTGCTTCAATTATCCAACGTACATCTTCTGGCATACCTTTGTGCATTAACAGTCTCAATCTTTCACAGCGAACTTTGTAGATTTTTTTCAGAGCATTTTGAGGGAGAGAAGGAAAATGTTTTCTCAAGTTTGAAAGAATGACATCCATTTTAAAGGAGAAGAAGGATTCAGTTATTTTGGGAAACTGAAAAACAAACCGACTTGAGAGTCATGGAGTACCGTATCCGCCACTTAACCAGCAACACAAAGAACTCATCAACTTGGTTTTTTTAGAAATGGTTTAAGCCTTTGTTCATTGACTTTAAACACATTACCATTACTAGGATTCGCAATATCTACGGCCCCATGAGGATACACGTGTTTGACAACAAAAGGACCACTCCACCTAGATCTCAATTTTCTAGGGAATAGGTGCAGGCGAGAATCATAAAGCAGAACTTTTTGACCAATTTCAAAAGATTTTCTCAAAATTGTCTTAACTGTGGATTTTTTTGGATTTGTCTTTTGACAATTTTCACAACTTTTGCAAAAAGTATAGCAATCCTTAAATAAAGTAGGCCAATAAAATCTATACTGTAAGATTTTCGCACCTATTTTCTTTGAAGAAAAGTGACCTCCACATGCTTCTGAGTGACAAAATTTAATGACACTACCTACCTCACTGTCGGGCACGCATCTCTGAAAAATTTGGTCAAGACAATATTTGAACAAGTATGGGTTATCCTAATAAAAGTTTTTCACCTCTGTTAAAAATTTTTTCCTATCTTAGTGCGTCCATTGAGGCGACATCTTTCCTTCTTGTTCTTCAGTAAGAGACGAGGAAATTACTAAAGGAAAACTTTGCTTTTCTCCCAAAAATGTGTACTTCAACCCTGCAGGTAATGGCTTTAGTTTCGGTGTGGGTACTTCTTCATGGGCATTATCATTCATGGGTTTTAGCTCTTCGAATTTTGGCTTTCTTCCTTTGCATTCTATTTCCTCTGTACAATCAAGCAAATCAAATGAATTAATTAAACAAACTTCTAATGGGTCAGAAGAACTCCCTTTTTGAAGATGATCATCTATAATGGTTTCAATTCCTTCAACTTCCTCATTTTCATCAAGGACTTCCTATGGTTGCTTGCACATGTTAAAATCATTGAGATCCAGTGTCATGTAACCAAATGTTAGCTTCACCACTCCATTTCTGCAATTTATCAAAGCATTAGATGTTGCTAAAAATGGACGGCCTAAAATAACAGGAATTGACTTGCAACTATCAACCATAGGTTCAGTATCCAAGACAATAAAATCTACAGGATATATGAATTTATTAACTTGAACTAACACATCTTCCACTATTCCTCTTAGAATTTTAATTGATCTATCGGCAAGTAGAAGAGTTACAGAAATTGGTTTTAACTCACCCAAGTTGAGTTGTTGATAAACTGAATATGGAAGCAAATTGACACTAGCACCAAGATCAAGTAAAGCTTTTTCAATTTTATGTTCTACAATAATGCATGAAACTGTAGGACAACTAGGGTCTTTATATTTCAACGCATTATTATTTTGAAGAATGGAGCTTACCTGTTCTGCCAAAAATGCTTTCTTTTTCACATTTAATTTCCTTTTAACAGTGCACAAGTCCTTCAATTATTTGGCATAAGAAGGAATCTGTTTGATAGCATCTAACAGAAGAATATTAATTTTCACTTCTTTCAAAATTTCAAAAACTTCAGTGTTATGGTCCAATTTCTTTGGATTTTTCAATGCTTGAGGAAATGGGGGTGAAGGCGAGAGTTTAGTCTTCTTTTGGTCAACTTCTTCATTTTCTTGGGCAATTGGCTCATCTTCTTTCTCACAAGATTCGAGGATTTGTTTTTCAACAACCTTTCCACTCCTAAGAGTTATCACTGACTGGACTTGGTCCATTTGTTGGTTTTCTGAACTCCCCTCATTTAGACTGTACTGACCCTTGGGATTTGGTTGAGGTTGAGAAGAAAATTTTCCTTTCTCATGAATGATGAGTGCAGAAGAAAGTTTAGCAAGAATGTCTTTTATGTCATTCATAGTTTGATTAGTTTATTTATTAATGGCCTCTTGCTTTTCTATGAATGCACGCAGTGTTTCTTCAAAGTTTTTCCTATATGGTGGGACATAAGGTGCATATCCTTGAGAATTTTGAGAGTCCTGTTGTGCCTGAGGAGGTGGTGATTGCACAAATTGTGACTGATTATTATTCCTCCAGCTGAAGTTCGGGTGATTTCTCTACCCCGGATTGTATGTATCTGAAAAAGAAGAAGTAAATGGCTTTTTAAAATTATTCATTGCATTTACTTGCTCATGTACAACTTCTTTAAAAACAGGAATGTTAGGACATTCATGTGTTGGGTGCCCTAAGTCATCACAAATGCCACAAATTTCATCATTTTGCACAAATATAATTTCTTTTGCTTTTCTTAATTCCATGGCTTCAACCTTTCTGGCTAAACTGGCAAACCTAGCATTTAGATCTTTCTCTTGACTAAGGTGATATTTTCCTTTATTAGCACTTGCAAGATTAGATCTAATTAAATTTTCAGAAGTGTTAGTGCTATGCCAAGATTGAGAATTTTTAGCCAACTGGTTCAAATAGTCTAAAGCTTCATCAAGTTCTTTATCAAGAAACTCACCATTGCACATTGTTTCCACAAATTGTTTAGTTTCAGGAGTTAAACCTTCATAAAAGAAGCTTATAGTGCGCCATTTTTCAAAATCATGATGTGGACAAGAATTTAACAAATCTTTAAATCGTTTCCAACATTGGAAATATGCTTCATTTGAATTTTGAGAAAAATTTTGGATTTGTCTTTTCATAGCATTGGTTTTATGTGTTGGAAAAAATTTCTTTAAGAACTCACCTTGCATTTCTTGCCATATGCCAATTGATCTTGGTTTCAAAGTGTTAAGCCAAGATTTTGCTTTATCTTTTAAAGAAAAAGGAAACAATTTGAGCTTAACAATCTCTTCAGTGCAATTTTGATCATTGAAGGCAATACATACTTCTTCACATTCTTTCAGATGTAAATATGGACTTTCATATTCTAAACCATGAAAATTAGGAAGTAAAGAAATCATGCATGGCTTAAATCTAAAATTGTTGCCATTGAGTGGAAAGATAAAACATGATGGACTAGAATTTCGAGGTGGTTGCAAATATTCACGCATGGTTCACAACGGTTGATTTTCAGGTTCATCATGTACACTTTCATTGTCAGTCATTATGTCAATTGTGTGTGATTGTGATTCAAACAAATCAATATATAAAGTACCAGGGTTAATTTTAACTAAACGACCAGAATTTAAATCACGATACCAATTAAGCATAAATACATAAATAACTAAAAATAAATAAACAAAAAAATAATGTACAAGCTGGCGGTGTCACCCACCATTAAATATTAACAGGGATGGGGCAATAAACTACCCACCCAAAAATAAAAATAAAGTGCAGAAAGTAAATTTAAATATGAAAACCGGAGAGTGACAGAGCCCCACAGAGTCGGCGAAAGAGAAGAGAAGAAGAAATATTATTTTATTAAGTTAGATTGCAAAAAAATAAATAACAGAAAAGTAAAAGGGAGAGTTTCCCCCACTAAGTTAATGCGTAAAATAAAAGAGAGAGTTACCCCACGACGAAAAAAAAAAAAATGGCGAAAACAAATAAATAAAATTAAAAAACAAAAATAAATGACATAAATATAAAAGTTAGAAAGTTAGTATGTTAGCAAGTTAGTAAGTTAAAGTTAGATAGTTAGAAAGTTAGAGAGTTAGTAAAGAAACCGAAGGATCGGCAAACCAATCTTTTGCTCCGGTGAGGGAGAAGAGAGAATAGATTTTATTAAAGAAAACGAACCTCAATAAATCAAAACTTCAAATCAAGTCCCGGCAACGGCGCCAAAAATTTGACTGCGGGATTTAAGGATGCAAACCCTAGTGCAGGTTGTCTCAAGTAGTAAATTTCTCAGGAGTCCGAGGTCGATCCACAGGGAATTGATGAAGAAAAAATAATTGAGGTATGAAAAGGATTTGTCACAGCACCAAAAGTAATAAAAGATGTTCACAAATGAATTTAAGAACTTGCTTGGGTTAGGAGATCCACTCTTGGTAATAAATTAAAGGTAAGATTATTTCTCTTTTTAACTCAATTGAAATCCACACACAACGGAGGTTCCAATCGGAAAATGTAACATTCAAAGTTCAATTATATATGTAATCATATTATGATTCCTTTAATTATCTACCAACATTTGTAAATGAGTTCAAGCATTCACTGTACCAATCCTATTGTCTATAATAAATCAAGATCTCCATTAACAAAGAAGGTTTCTAAATTGATTGGAAACAAAATACAACACATATAATGTTCATTTAATAATATATCATTTAAGCACAAGAAATAAAATAATATAACCTTATTTCATTACCAAGAGCTTCACTCTTTCACCCAAGCAAGATGAAGATTTAGTTACTCATGGATAAGAAGAAAGAAAGAGAAAAGAAGAGAAAGATGAACATGACTTCAATTTAGAATAAGAGAAAATTACAACAAAGGAAAACAAGAAACAAGCATAACCTTAACTTGTACAAACTAAGCCTAACACCAAGTGCCCCCAAATGGTTAGCCAATGGTGCCTTTTATAGAGGATTAGGGATACAAAATGACAAAGGGGCTGATTAGGGGTAGGTGGGATGAGTGGATGAATGAGTGGAGAATGCCAAATGGTGAGGATAAGAGTGAAAAATCATTGAGATTTCTTGTCTCTGAAATCATTCATTGCTTAAGTCATTGATTTTGTCATTTTCGAGCCAAGTGGTCTTCATGAAAGTTCTAGGAAATTGTCTAAGCTTTCCAATGGCTCTGGAATCACCTAAAAATTCGTCCTACAGCCCAAGATATGACCTAATTACTACAAACTATTCAGGCCCAATTTCAGCACCTCTGTTTTGACTTTCAGACCCAATATCACCATCAAGGAGCCCGAATCAAGTTTTGTGTTCAACATGAAAGTTTTAGATCTGGGTCTTAATTTCAAATGTCCAAATTTCAACCCAAGATAATTCTTGCAGCCTGAGTTATGCTCTGATTACTGTACACTATTTAGGTTTCAGACACAAAACTCATGTTCTATATTCCAAGCCCAATTAGCTCTACTAGATGTCTAATTGAGACTTTGAGCTCTTCATCAAAGTTGTAGAGCTCTCTCTTATCTTTCCTACAAGGCAAAATTCATAATTATCAGACATTTAGAACTCAAGATATGGCCGAAATACAGAAATAGCGTAAGACCAAAATAGTGCTGAAAAAAAATGAATTAAGTCTAATTTGAGTCCAAACTTACAAAATGAATTAAGTCTAATTTGAGTCCAAACTTACAAAACATAACTAGACTTAATCAATTAAGTACATAGAGAGTGTAAATAACTAAAAATGAGGGTTTATTAATGTATAAAGTATGTGATCATCAGTTGGTCCATAGAAAAGTTTGATTCTATTCTTGTAAGCTGAGTAAGAGGTCTTGCTATCTTGGAGAATCCATTGATGCTTCTTTGATAAAAACCAATTAATCTCACCAGCTACGAATCTCCTTTACGGTCTCCAGTCTTTCCTATTAAAAAACTGCTTGAACTTTTGACTGATCCACAACAATCCTTTCCCTTGAAATCTCATGACCTAAAAGCTTAACCTCCTTAAACCAGAATTTGTACTCTAATAATTTGGCGTACACTTCTTCTCCTTTAAAGTCTGGAAACTATACCAAGATATTCAACATGTTCCTCCATATGTTTGAGAATAGATTAGATTGTCATCGATAAGGATAATGTCAAATCTATCTAGATAAGAGCGAAAAATCTAATTCATGTAATCCATGAATACGACAGGAGCGTTTGTCACTCCGAACGGCATCACAAGGTACCTATAATGCCCATAGCGTGTTCAAAAAATCATTTTGGGAACATCCTCAACCTCCCACAAATTTAATAATAACCAGTACGCACATCTATCTTGGAGAAAACAACGACTTCCTTTTCGCTGATCCATCAAATCGTTTGTTTTCTTCCAAGAATACTCATCCTTGATCGTAATCTTGTTCAATTGGCAACAGTCCTTATTTCACCGAGAAGTTCCATTCTTCTCCTTAACTGATAGCACTGTAGCTCATCACGTGAAACTCATTGACTACTAGAGTAGCATTCATATTCCCCTTACTTTTGTCCTCCATAAAAGATAACATGCATCCTTGAATTCCTTTTCCTCACAAAGCTTCAACTTTGTTGGTCGTTGCGAATTCAAAAATCTTAGTTCCAAGAAACACTAAGGCTTTCATTGAAACGATCTAGCAAAATATAACTATAAAATAACCAATCTATTCCTAAAATCACACGCATTCGAGAACGAGGTAAAGAAATTGAATTAACCCAAAAAGATTTGGTCTTTAACACAAATAGGATAGTTTGAACAACTGGATAGTAACAATAGGTCTGGTAATAGAAACAAAATGAACAAGTCAAAAGTAATGAAGACACTGATGAATCCAAATGATCCATACGATCATACGCTATAAAGAAATGGGTTGCCCCCAGAATTGTACAGCACAATCACGAGATCATCTCCTGTGGCACAATCTCCATTGTTTAGATCTTCATTCTGAGAAACTTTCGTTCCATCCAGGGTATATACTTTCCCTTCAGCTTAAGGTCTTGAAACACGTATATCAGTAACAGTAGACTTCTTTTTTAGTGAAGTACAATATCTAGAGACATGTCCAGGCTTTCCGCACTTGAAACAAATTATCCCTTTGATCTTATACTCCCTCGTTAAGTGGTTCTTTCCACACTTCTTACATCATGGTAAGGATGTCACAGTCTGGCTGGAACTACGTTCACTAACACTTCCTCTATAAGTTGGACATTGTTGTCGCTTCCCTAATAATCATGAATACAGTTTCCACTTAGACCGATTAACCTTTCTATTAATCCTTCTTTGGAATCTAGGCAGTCTAAAGTCACCCCAAAACTGACTTTCCTCTAACAGATTCTGAACTTCAACTTCCAATTCTCGTTGTTGTGTGGCCCTTTGATCTTAGTGAGTTGTCACATTAGCTATCCTTTGCATTTCTTTTGCAGTCATAGCCATACCTCCATCATATCGTCCTGCGCTCTCATGCATATGTCCACTATGAGCCATTGCTCTTGTACATCTACCGCGAGCCATTAACTTTCTTCGAAGACAGACAAAACATGATACAACAAAGTAAACATAATTATTTCAAATAGCATTGTCTCCTTTCATAAACCAAACACAAAGAATCACACAATCCAAACATGATAAGTTCAATTCACGAATCCTAACAGCCTCTAACTCGAGCTTCTTCATTCTGCCTTCTATGGCATCACCTTTTGCAAGTCTTCAACTCCAAAATAGCTTCTCAAACCACACTCACACTAGTTATTCCTTTCTCCAGAAGATCGGTCCTCCAAGACCTCTTGATCTCCTTACTAAAAAAATTCCTATTCTCCTAATGCGCCTAGGTGAAGTCATAGTTTCCAGTCCACATAGAACATTACATATTGAGTAGGCCAGTCCTTAATATCATGTAACTGTATAACAGTAGCTACTAACATTCAACCTATGGCAAGCCAAGGATTCCTTTCCCATCATCTCAATAAAGAGACAAGGAAGTGCACAACATACAAGAACTCTAATATGCCTAAACATAGCAAGTCCATACCCCGACTTAACAGGATGAACTACTCTGATACCACCTATTGTAACAGCCCTTGATTTAATAACCACGACGCAATCGTCATTATGCCACAGTCACTAAATCTAGACGTGCTACAATTTAACAACAAGTTTTTAAATTTAATCATTGTGCATATATAGAAAATACAAGCCACGATATGAAATATATATATTTATGTTTACTCGAAATCAGAATACAACATTAGCTTAGCATAAAGTTACATTCCACAATGCATGCATTAAAGTAACATACTACAATATTAAACATAAGTTTTACCTAGGATAACTACCATATAAAACTTCGACCTCTCCCAAAGTCATACACCTGAATAGAAGGGTCCTGCACTTGATCCTCCTCTGGATCTCCAACTGATGAGCTTCCCTCTTGAGACATGTCATGATGCATAGGAACCTGAACAGGTGACACAACCAAAACCTCTCTAGGAAAGAGGTGGCGGTTATCCCACAACTCCCCAATGGGTATAGGGAACTCCACATGCATAAAAGTATGAGAGATACTGGCAGCAGCTCCAGGATGATTACCACTCTGAATTAGGGTTACATCCCCTATGTACATGAAACGCTCCGCATCACGATCGGAATGCCAAGCTTCCAAGCCTCCATGGAACTGTATCCACATGCAACTGAAGAAAGTTTGTCCAGATACCATCGTGATAAGACAAAATTTGATCCCAAACTAAACTAAGCTAATTCAACTCGCACTCTTCACAATCTTTCTCCAAACATAGCATAAAACAGAATAATACAACAAAGAGGTGAGACATCCTACTTACATTACCCATTATGGCAGTAAAAAAATATAATGGCGCAGAATGCCCACATAGCAGAGCAACAACATTTAAGCAGCAGTAATCACATACGATAAAAGAAACAGCAACAGGGTCTCAGATAATGAACAATAAAATAGATCAAATAATCATAACATCATTTAAAGCAATAGTTCAATCATTATATAAATGGGTGCCAAATAATATGACATAAATGAGTGCCAAATAATATGCTGACCCACTATGCCGACTCACGATACCGACTCACAATGCATGTGCACTTGGTACCAAGAATTTCTACTCCATGGAGCTTTATCAATTTCTACGATGAACGTTCCAGAAGATCTGCCCCCCTCAAGGACAATCTACGGGACCACGAAATGAATAGTGCTTGTCTGTTTCTCGTTAGTGCGTTGTGTAACATCCCGAAAAATATTTGTTTAATTATAAATCATCATTTTATAATATTCAAGATTTTTAGGAATTTTTTGGAATTTTTTGGAAACAATGAATATTTTAATATATTCTTCGTTTTACGTGTGCACTGAGCTGAGAATTGCTGAGGTCAGTGTAACGCTCCAGAAATTATTTATTTCACCACAAATAGTCATTTTCTAATATTTGTGATTTATGTGAATTCTTACGGAATTTTTCGGAAACGATGAATATTTTAATATACTCCTCTTTTTGCACGAACGTTTAGCAGAGTCGGAAAATGACTGTAATGCTTCAAAAATTAGAAAATTATATGACGAATAGTCGTTTTATAATATTTGCAATTTTTAAGAATTTTCTAGGATTTTTTCGAAAATGTCAAATATTTTAATATATTCCTCATTTTGCGTGTGCACTAAACAGAACTGGAGAAACGTGATGTTTTCTCCATGAACCTGGAACTATGGATACGTTGACGAGCGATCTTACTAAAGCCGAGGCTAGACACAGTTTACGAGGTTTCACATTTTTTGAGAAATTTTAACAGATAAAATAAAATAATACTGCGTGAAATTTATCTGTCAGATTAATTAAATACTGACTTCTGTCAACTATAACTATTATCCAGTGGATAATAGCATGCAATAAAAATCCTATCACATTATCTTAATGCAATCTACTTTATGTCTAATTAATTCACTTTAATTCAAATTTAATGTAAAATAATCAAAGCTTCTTTGAGAAGCTTTGACCAAATAATGACCAAATGGCCCTTAGCTTCCAAGGGAAGCCACAAACTCTCCCTCCTCTCTCTCCAACACCACACGTCTGCAGCCCATTATGGGGGGAAAAATTAATTTGCTTCACTTTACCAATTACACATCACAAAATTCATTTAACCTAAAAACACTTTCTCTTTCTTCTTCTTCTTCTTCTTCTTCTTCTTCTTCTTCTTCTTCTTCTTCTTCTTCTTCTTCTTCTTCTTCTTCTTCTTTCTTCTTCTTCTTCTTCTTCTTCTTCTTCTTCTTCTTCTTCTTTCTTCATTTCATTTTCCTCTTCTCCTCTCTCTTGGTGTGCTACGGCCAGCAGCCCTCTGCCCCACTCATTCTTCACAAAATTTTCATCCAACTACATTTTCTTAATCCTCTCCCTCTCCTAAACACTTCTCTTGCTTGGAGCATCTTGAGATTCCACCATTTTCACCATCTTCAAGCTTCAAGCTTTGAGTTCTTGGGTAAGATTTTTTATTCTTCCTTCCCTCTCTTCATTTTCGTGTTCATGGTCCTCTTGGTGACCATCCATGCTTTATTTTTCAAGCATTGGTGTTGTTTTAACCAAGTTAAAATTTCTAGGGTTTTGGTGACACCCAATCCGAAATTTCAAGGAAATTTTTGGAGGTTTCTCTTGATTTCTTCACTTGTGTAAGAGGAAGACACTCCTCCTCAACCTCTATTAGCATCTAGGAACCTTGGTTGTGTTGGTTGTGGAAAAACCCTAATGAGGGTTATTCTTTGATATGCTAAATTAAATGCTCACATGTTGATTTTATGGAATTCATGACCTTGATTTGATTTATTGTGTATATTGATATCTTGGATTGGATTGGATGGCTTGAAATGGAAGAAATGAATTTGGAAGGGCTCTTGGGTGGCCACGGTTTTGAGGTGAAAATTGATGTGTTCTTGGTGAACAAATTTTAACAAGTGAATGACTAAATTAATCAAGTGTGCAATATAAAATCAATGGAATGGAAAAATTGGGAATTGAATCCACTAGGGAGGCCACGGCCTCTAGGGCTATTTAGGACTTAATCATGTAATTTTTTGGTGATCTTGGAATTTAGAAAATTAAATGATTGGAACATAGGCAATAAATTAGTAAGGTAGCAAATTTGGAAGGATTAAATACAATTGGAGATTCATAAAGTTTAAAGGACTAAGGAAGGAACTTGTCATGAAACTTGAGAAAATTTTACAAGAGTAAGAACAAGAGAGTGTAAGATTTGAGATCTTAGAATAATCATTCTAAGTGTATGAGAATAAATTACTTTAGAAAATTCAATTGATTATGAAAACTTACTTAGTGTCGGATTCTTGTATGATTGGCAAATCTTGAATAAGAATGCATAATGGACCTTAGAAAGGTATTACCATAATTGATTTCAATATTATGACATAATGGGTCTATGTGAGTGACCATTTATGTGTTGATGCTTATCTTGGCCAATTGTGGCATATTATGGAATTGTATGAAATTGTGAATCATACATGCTCATGCATAGAGTCTTATGCATTGTGAATGTCTGGACTGTTATAAGGCCAAGTTGCCTAGGAGATTGAACACACCTTAGTGCGGGTACGAGTAGACTAGTGTAGGTCATGTTATGACCTTGGGGGCGTCGGGGTGCGGGTCCCTCACAATGGGTAGTTGGTAGCTCTCCTACCCATGGGGCAAACCGATGCAAATGCACTGACGATCCGGACCGAGACACTGTCCTATATCGTGATCGAGCGTGGAATGTCTGTACAATGCCTGGATGTGCACGTGAGAACTATTGACTTTAGCACTTTGGCCGCGGCAGCCGAGTTACAGACATGTCCCCTGATCTTTCTCTCTGACTGTTTGTGTCTAGCTCCATGAAGTAAGAATTTGGGAAAGCATGCATGTGCATCATGATATAACCTGTCATCGTAAATCATTACCTTCCGCAACTGTGAATTGTCTGATTATTATTGCAATGAATGCCTGCCTAGAACTGTTTAATTACTTACTGTCAAACTTACTGCTTATTATACGGAAATGCTGTTCTGAATTACTATTTGGACGCGTTGCGTCATTTTGTTTCTAGCTGCTATAATTGGTAGTGATGGTAGGATGTCTTACCTCTTTCCTATATTTGTGCATTTCTGTTCTACATTTATATTTGATAAAAGATCGTGAGGAAGATAAAGAGGGACCACACCTTGGTTAATCGGCTTGAGCATCTAGACAAGATTTCTTCGACTATGTAAGAGTGCAGCCGCGTGGAGGCATTGATGCCTGTCGTGTCCACTGGGACGCCGTGTGTCATGTATATATGGGGGTTGCAGCTTTGTCTGCTAGTAGTACCCTTCCCTGGGTTACTACTTTTTCCCCTTTAGTGTTTTTATTCCTGCTGTATTTTATTGGACTCTGTAATTATTATATTCTATGTCATCAGTGATTTGTGTAAATTGCCTATAAAATATATACATAAGGAATATGATTTTATTTCAGTGGTGGTATTATGCGTTGAATATATTTATATTTCATTCGAGGCTCGTATTTTCTACTTATGCAGATTGTCAAAAAAAATAATATAGACTCTTGAGAATTTAAATTACTGTTATCATGACTGTGACACACTTGGATTTAGTAACTGTGGTGTAATGACGATTACGCTCCGGTTGTTATATTTAGGTGCGTTACATTAGGTGGTATCAGAGCAGTTCATCCTATTGAGCGGGGGTATGGACTTGCTATGTTTAGGCATATTAGAATTTGGTCTGTTGTGCACTTCCTTGTCTCTTGATTGAGATGATGGGAAAGGAATGCATGACTTGTCTGTAGGTTGAATGTTGATAGTTACTGTTATGCAGTTGCATGATATTGAGGACTGGCCTACTCAATATGTAATGTTTTGTGTGTACAGGAAACTATGACTTCTCCTAGGCGTGTTGTGTTAGGAAGATAGGAAGTCTTTTGTGCGGAGATCAAAAGGTTTTGGAAAACCGATCTTCTGGAGAAAGAATGACTAGTTTAAATTCGGTTCGAGAAGCTGTTTGGAGATTGGGGACTTACGAGAGATTACGCCACAGGAGACAGAATAAAGAAGTTCGAGCTAGAGATTGTTAGGATTTGTGAATTGAACTTGCTTTGCTTGAATTGTGTGCTTTGTGTGACTCTTTGTGTTTGACTTCCGAAGGGAGGTAATGTTGTTTGAAATAATTACATTTGTTTCATCGTGTTATGTTTGGTCCACCTTCGAAGAGAGTCAATGGCTCGTAGCAAATGTACTCACATAAGCGCAGGACAAGACCGTAGAATTATGGTTGCGACTGCAGGAGAAAATACAAAGGATAACTTATGTGACAATTCACCAAGATCAGAGGATCGCACAACAACGAGAATTGGAGGTTAAGATTCAAAATCTATTGAAGGAAAGTTAGACTTGGGATAACCATGGACTACCTAGATTCCAAAGGAGGAATAATGGAAAAGCTAATAAGTTTAAACGGGAACTATGTTCACGGGTACCAAGGAAGTAACGACAACACCTAACCCATAGGGGAAAAAGTGCTAGTAGTAGTAGATCCAATCAGACCTTAACATTTGGGGATCTCAACAAGGGAAGTTATGCCTCAAATGATGACCCTATAATCGTGCCATATAATCCTGGGGGGTAACCCTTCCACTTTCAATTCGTAACTGCATGGATCATTTGGATTCATTTGTATCTTTCTTATCTTCGATTTAGTTGTTCCCATTCCTGCTGTTGAGAATTGTCTTGACACCTGAGTTTGTTTAATCTATCCTACTTCTCATGAAGATTGAACCTTCTGTTGATCTATTTTGCTTACTTGAAATCGCATCGGTTAGAGTTCATGATTTAGGGACTGATTGATCATTTTCTAGTCATATCCTACTAAACCATTCCAATGAAAACCTTATTAGTTTTCAGAATTAAGACTTCTGATATCCATAACGACCAAAGTCAGTGACGAAAATTCGTAGCTTCGTCGGTTTAGCCAGATATTACAGGAGATTCATAGAAGGGTTTTCCAAAATAGCCGGACCGCTCACTCAGCTAACAAAGAAGAATCAGACGTTTGAGTGGACTGATAGTTGCGAGCAGAGTTTCCAAGAATTGAAGAAATGACTGACTACTTCACCAATATTAGTGCTACCTGATCCTAATGAACCATTCGAGGTGTATTGTGACGCCGAATACCAAGGATTGGGGTCTGTTCTTATGCAACACAGAAGAGTGGTGGCCCATGCTTCGCGACAGTTGCGGGTGCATGAAAAGAACTACCCGACGCATGATTTGGAGCTAGCAGCTGTGGTTTTTGCTCTGAAGATAGGGAGGCATTTCCTTTATGGAGCGATGTTCAACATTTTCAGTGACCACAAAAGTTTGAAGTACTTGTATAATCAGAAAGAACTGAACATGAGGCAACGGAGATGGCTAGAATTCCTGAAGGACTATGATTTTCAGCTGTTGTATCACCCTAGCAAAGCGAATGTCGTGGCAAACGCCTTGAGTAGAAAGACCATTAGTGTTTCTGTCTTGATGATTAAGGAAAGAGACCTCATAGAACAGTTTAGAGATGTTTGGTCATTCGTTAAGTTGGAACCCTGAAAGATTTGTATGAACATGGTCACCATTTCAAATGAACTAATGGATGACATACGGGAAAAGCAGAAGGTCGATGAATTCTTGCAAGAAGTGAGAGAACTGATGGGGCAAGGTAAAGAAATGGAATTTGAGGATGGAACAGATAAAATTCTGAGATTCTGGGGTAGAGTTTGTATTCCCCGTGACCAAGGGCTTAGACGATATATTGTGGATCATGCTCACACCAGCATGCTGAATATGCACTCGGACATAACGAATATGTACCAAGACTTGAAGAAGTTGTTCTGGTGGCATGGGATGAAGAGCGATGTCACTAGATGCGTATCGACTTGTCTAGTTTGTCAAAAAGCTAAGGTGGAACATCAAAGACCTACAGGATTGCTGCAATCATTGTCTATTCCTGAATGGAAATGGGACAGCATTGCAATGGATTTTGTTATGGGTTTGCCAAGGACAAAGAAAGGACACGACTCTATTTGGGTAATAGTGGATCGACTCACAAAGTCAACTCATTTTCTCCCGATCAACATAAAGTACAGTCTGGAGAAGTTAACCCAACTATATATTGGAGAGATCGTTAGGCTGCATGGTGTGACTACGAGTATTGTTTCGGATAGGGATCCGAGGTTTACTTCAAAATTTTAGCAGAGTCTACAGGCATCATTGGGAACAAAGTTACGTCTAAGTTCGGCGTACCACCCACAAACCGATGGTCAATCGGAAAGAACGATCCAATCTCTAAAAGATTTGCTTAGAGCTTGTACTATAGAACAGACTAGAAGTTGGGATGAAGTTCTACCACTGATAGAATTCACCTACAACAACAGTTACCATTCAAGTATAGGGATGGCACCCTATGAAGCTCTGTATGGACGACGGTGTCGGACACCATTGTGTTGGTACCAAGATGGCGAGCGTCTCATGATTGGATCGGATATCATTCAACAGATGACTAAGAAGGTCAAGATGATTCAAGAGAAGATGAAGACTGCTCAGACCCGGCAAAAGAGTTATGCGGACAAGAGGAGAAAGCCTCTTGAGTTTGAAGAAGGTGAGCATGTGTTTTTGAAAGTCACACCCACGACTGGGGTCGGCCGGGCTTTGAAATCTAGAAAACTCACCCCAAAATTCCTTGCACCTTACCAAATTCTTCGCCGGATAGGTCCAGTAGCTTACCAGATAGCCTTACCCCCTTTTCTTTCCAACATACACAATGTCTTCCATGTGTCACAACTTCGCAAGTATTTGCCTGATCCAAGTCATGTCATAGCACCGGACACGGTACAGTTAAAAGAGAACTTAACTTATGAGGCACCTCCTGTGAGAATCGAGGATCAACGGATAAAGCAACGTAGAGGCAAGGAGATTCCATTAGTAAAGGTGATCTGGAATGAGACGACTGGTGATGCAACTTGGGAACTGGAAGAGAAGATGAAGGAGTAACATCTAGAACTATTTTGAGGTACGTAAATTTCGAGGACGAAATTCCTTTTAGTAGGGGAGTGTTGTAACATCCCGAAAAATATCTGTTTAATTATAAATCATCATTTTATAATATTCAAGATTTTTAGGAATTTTTCTAGAACTTTTCGGAAATGACAAATATTTTAATATATTCCTCGTTTTATGTGCGCACTGAGCTGAGAATTGCTGAGGTCAGTGTAACGCCCTGGAAATTATTTATTTCACCACAAATAGTCATTTTCTAATATTTGTGATTTATGTGAATTCTTACGGAATTTTTCGGAAATGATGAATATTTTAATATATTCCTCGTTTTGTGCGAACATTTAGCAGAGTCAGAAAACGACTATAATGCTTCAAAAATTGAAAAATTATATGACGAATAGTTGTTTTATAATATTTACAATTTTTGAGAATTTTCTGGGATTTTTTCGGAAACGTCGAATATTATAATATATTTCTCATTTTGCGTGCGCACTGAACGGAACTGGAGAAACGCAATGTTTTCTCCGTGAACTTGGAACTATGGACACATCGACGGGGGATCTTACTAAACCCGAGGCTGGACACAGTTTACGAGATTTCACGTTTTTCAAAAAAATTTAACAGATAAAATAAAATAATACTGCGTGAAATTTATCTGTCAGATTAATTAAATACTGACTTCTGTCAACTGTAACTATTATCCATTGGATAATAGCATGTAATAAAAATCCTATCACATTATCCTAATGCAATCTACTTTATGTCTAATCAATTCACTTTAATTCAAATTTAATGTAAAATAATCAAAGCTTCTTTGAGAAGCTTTGACCAAATAATGACCAAATGGCCCTTAGCTTCCAAGGGAAGCCACAAACTCTCCCTCCTCTCTCTCCAACACCACACGGCTGCAGCCCATTATGGGGGGAAAAATTAATTTGCTTCACTTAACCAATTACACATCACAAAATTCATTTAACCTAAAAACACTTTCTCTTTCTTCTTCTTCTTCTTCTTTCTTCATTTCATTTTTCTCCTCCCTCTCTCTTGGTGTGCTACGGCCAACAGCCCTCTCCCCCACTCATTCTTCACAAAATTTTCATCCAACTACATTTTCTTAATCCTCTCCCTCTCCTAAACACTTCTCTTGCTTGGAGCATCTTGAGATTCCACCATTTTCACCATCTTCTTCAAGCTTCAAGCTTTGAGTTCTTGGGTAAGATTTTTTATTCTTCCTTCCCTCTCTTCATTTTCGTGTTCATGGTCCTCTTGGTGACCATCCATGCTTTATTTTTCTAGCATTGGTGTTGTTTTCACCAAGTTGAAATTTCTAGTGTTTTGGTGACACCCAATCCGAAATTTCAAGGAGATTCTTGGAGGTTTCTCTTGATTTCTTCACTTGTGTAAGAGGAAGACACTCCTCCTCAACCTCTATTAGCATCTAGGAACCATGGTTATGTTGTTTGTGGAAAAACCCTAATGAGGGTTATTCTTTGATTTGCTAAATTAAATGCTTGCATGTTGATTTTATGGAATTCATGACCTTGATTTGATTTATTGTGTATATTGATATCTTGGATTGGATTAGATGGCTTGAAATGGAAGAAAATGAATTTGGAAGGGCTCTTGGGTGGCCACGGTTTTGAGGTGAAAATTGATGTATTCTTGGTGAACAAATTTTAACAAGTGAATGACTAAATTAATCAAGTGTGTAATATAAAATCAATGAAATGGAAAAATTAGGAATTAAATCCACTAGGGAGGCCACGGCCTCTAGGGCTATTTAGGACTTAATCATGTAATTTTTTGGTGATCTTGGAATTTAGAAAATTAAATGATTGGAACATAGGCAATAAATTAGTAAGGTAACAAATTTGGAAGGATTAAATACAATTGGAGATTCATAAATTTTAAAGGACTAAGGAAGGAACTTGTCATGAAACTTGAGAAAATTTTACAAGAGTAAGAACAAGAGAGTGTGAGATTTGAGATCTTAGAATAATCATTCTAAGTGTATGAGAATAAATTACTTTAGAAAATTCAATTGATTATGAAAACTTACTTAGTGTCGGATTCTTGTATGATTGGCAAATCTTGAATAAGAATGCATAATGGACCTTAGAAAGGTATTACCGTAATTGATTTCAATATTATGACATTATGGGTCTATGTGAGTGACCATTTATGTGTTGATGCTTATCTTGGCCAATTGTGGCATATTATAGAATTGTATAAAATTGTGAATCATACATGCTCATACATAGAGTCTTCTGCATTGTGAATGTCCTGTGGACTGTTATAAGGCCAAGTTGCCTAGGAGATTGAACACACCTTAGTGTGGGTGCGAGTAGACTAGTGTAGGTCATGTTATGACCTTGGGGGCGTCGGGCTGCGGGTCCCTCACAATGGGTAGTTGGTAGCTCTCCTACTCGTGGGGCAAACCGATGCAAATGCACTGATGATCTGGACCGAGACACTGTCCTATATCGTGATCAAGCGTGGAATGTCTGTACAATGCCTGGATGTGCACGTGAGAATTATTGATTTTAGCACTTTGGCCGCGGCAACCAAGTTACAGACATGTCCCCTGATCTTTCTCTCCGACTGTTTGTGTCTAGCTCTATGGAGTAGGAATTTGGGAAAGCATGCATATGCATCGTGATATAACCTGTCATCGTAAATCATTACCTTCCGCAACTGTGAATTGTCTGATTATTATTGCAATGAATGCCTGCCTGGAACTGTTTAATTGCTTACTGTCAGACTTACTGCTTATTATACGGAAATGCTGTTCTGAATTACTATTTGGGCACGTTGCGCCGTTTTGTTTCTGGCTGCTATAATTGGTAATGATGGTAGGATGTCTTACCTTTTTCCTATATTTGTGCATTTCCGTTCTACATTTATATTTGATAAAAGATCGTGAGGAAGATAAAGAGGGACCACACCTTGGTTAATCGGCTTGAGCATCTAGACAAGATTTCTTCGACTATGTAAGAGTGCAGCCGCGTGGAGGCATTGATGCCTGTCGTGTCCACTGGGACGCCGTGTGTCATGTATATATGGGGGTTGCGGCTTTTTCTGCTAGTAGTACCCTTCCCTGGGTTACTACTTTTCCCCCTTTAGTGTTTTTATTCTCGATGTATTTTATTGGACTCTGTAATTATTATATTCTATGTCATCAGTGATTTGTGTAAATTGCCTATAAAATATATATATAAGGAATATGATTTTATTTCAGTGGTTGTATTATGGGTTGAATATATTTATATTTCATTCAAGGCTCGTATTTTCTACTTATGCAGATTGTCAAAAAAAAAATAATATTATAGACTCTTGAGAATTTAAATTACTGTTATCATGACTGTGACACACTTGGATTTAGTTACTGTGGTGTAATGACGATTATGCTCCGGTTGCTACATCAAGGGGTGTTACACGTTGCAATCAATTTTTCGGCCAAGGGTGTATAATGTGATAACATCATCACTAGAGGGATCACCACACCTTGACGCACCCAGAGATCCATCAGGGATCACACTATCTAATTCTCGTTCATTTACCACGAAAAGAATAGTGATTTGTTGGGCCCGTAATGTGCACAATCAGTTTACACCGCGACTTACGCCCCCCATAGATCCTTCTATTGGATCACACTATTCAATTCTCATTCAATGCATGTTGACTCAATGCATAATCCTAGGCTCATTCTGCCTTTTAACAGTCATCGACTGAGCAATTGTCGAATACATGTTGACTCAATGCATAATCATGTATATTCAACAATGATGATATACTTTCCATAACACACCACAATTTGGCCAAGTTAGATATCAACATGCTCATGTACATTTCACAGTAATACTTTTCCATAATATACCACAATTTGGCTAAGTTAAACATCAACAGAATTTTACTCCCAAACACGGACCCACATTAGCATAGTATTAAGTTCTCAAGAGTGATAACATATTTTTTTAGGTTTATTTCGGGGTTTCACCTTAATTAACATCTCTTATGAATTCATTTTCTATAGGAATTCTCTTGAAGTCCTTATTCAACCATCATTCCTTTAGATTAGCCAAGCTCTTTAATCTAATCAAATTATGTTTGCTTAAAACTACTCTAAGGTTTTACAAGTCTCACAAACTCTTTTGTTCTTCTCTTATGTCCAAAATCATTCTAAGTCATAATATAAAGTCTTATTCTTTATTCTTTCCATCTTATGAACTCCTAAGGAATCTAAAGTTTTCCAATCATCTAGGTCTCCATTTTAGCACTACATTTTGTGGCATTTCTCCACAAGAAGCCGTGAGTCATTATGATAAAAGTCCAACCTTTTTTCTCTCACCAAATTATTGATCACTTATCACTTAATTACTAAAATCCCAAGGTTGCACAAAAATCACAACTTGGACCATTAAATCCCCTAGAGGCCGTGAGCCTCCCAAGGTAAGAAGTCCCAAAATTTTCCATTACAATCATCAATTCTTTAACACCTAATCACTTAAGTTCCAATGTCTCCAAAGTCACACTTGATTCCCCAAAATTTCCTCTAAGACCATGACCCCCAAAAATGGTAGGAAACCCCTACATTAATCCAAACAAGATATATATACAATCCATAACCATCAAGACATGCAAAGACAATCAATAACTCATACAAGTCCAAGTAAATACAAAATCATGAAAAATAACACAACAAAGAGAGCAATCCATACATGGATTCCTCATCAACAACATAAAAAATGCTTTCTCACCTCAAAGATAGGTTGAAGAGGATTATCTCCCTCTTACCTATGGAAGACAACACAAAAAGCAAGCTTATTGGTTTTCTCCTTGAAATTTTGTCCAAAGGCTCCAAGAAACCCTAAAATGAACAAACTTTTAGGATCAACCACCAAGCTTTGAAAAGATGAATCCTTGGTCACAAAGGAGGCCAAGGAACACAAAAATGAGAAGAAAAAGAAAGAAAGTTGAGAGCTTTACCTCAAAGCTTCAAGCTTTGATCTTGAAGAAAAGTGATGAAAATGATGGATTTGGAATATGGTCACCAAAGAAGAAAGGTTAGAATGGTGAGAGGAGTCTAGAAATGGTGATAATGAAGCAAGCAAATGGAGATGGCCACAATGGAGGGCTGCTGCCGTGGATAGTGGAGAGTGGAAAGGAAGAGAGAAAAGAGAAAATGGAAGAAGAAAAGAAAAGAAGAAAGAGAAAGTAGTAGCTTTTGTGTTTTGAAATGGGAAATGAATGTAATAAAGTGAGAAGCACAATTTTGGCTCCCCATAATTGGCATTTCCGTGGAGACAAGAGAGAAGGGAGGAGAAAATTAGCTTTTTCAACAAGTTTTAGGCAATTTGGTCATTTTTTGTCAAAGCTTCCTCAAGAAGCTTTGATTAAAACATCTTTCTTTTTGAAATATAGATGATTTGATTTGACATAAAGTGGATTTCTTTTGGATAAGATAGGATTTCTATTACAAGTTATTATCCAATGGATAATTGTTACAGTTGACAGAAGTCAGTGTTAATTGTCCAACGGATAATAAAATGTACAACGATTTTTATTTTTATCTGATAAAAATCTCAAAAAATGTGAAATCTCATAAATCGTGTCTGGCCTCTGGTTTAGTAAGATCCCCAAATAACGTTTCCACAGTTCAAGATTCTCGAGAAAAATATCTCATTTTCCCGGTTCCGCTCAGTGCGCATGCAAAACGAGGAATATATTAAAATATTCAACATTCTCTGAAAAATCCAAAAAAACTCACAAAAAGCACAAATATTATAAAATGACTATTTATCATGAAATTATTAATTTTCAAGGTGTTACAACAAAAGCCTATGGTTTTGCAAAAGAGGGAGTGGGGAAATGATAGATTTCAGGGACGTGCATCTCGGCCTAAATACCAACAGGAAAAAGGTAAGCAAGTGCAAATGAGACAAACAGGACCTAGAGATCTCAATGCCCTAAATGTGAAAAACACCATGGAGGCAGACCATGTATGGCAGGAATGAATAAATATTATTTTTGCAGATAAGAAGGACACTTTCTTAGGAGTTGTCCACGGAGACAGAAGACCACACTAGACCAAAGACCTCAAGCCATAGGAAGAGTCTACACTCTAAGTAGTAAGGAGGTGACTAAATATCCATATCTTATCCAAGGTATATGTATAGTTAAGGATAATCTTTTAATTGTATTGTATGATTCAGTAGCTTCTCATTATTTTATTTCATATGAATATGTGAAGAGGTTGGAATTACCCTTGTCTGAACTTCCCAATACTTTGTCAGTATCCACCCCAATAAGAAAACCTGTGATTACTTCTTCTATATGTTTGGACTATTGTGTTAAAATAGAAAATAGGATCTTCTTTGTGAATCTTATTTGTTTATCCCTTGTTGGTATTGATATTATTTTGGGAATGGACTGGTTATCATTCAACCATGTTGTTTTACATTGTTCTAATAAGACTTTAATGTTCATTCCTGATAAATCTCCTATACCTGTTTCTTTTGAGTCTGTATTTTTAAATGCCAAACAAGTCAATCATTGCTTAGTAGAAGGGGCTCAGGGATATGTTCTCCTATTTTCTGTGAATGTTGAGGTTGATCAAAGTTTAAAAGCGATACTTGTGGTGAGAGAATATCCAAAAGTTTTCCCTAAACAAGTTTTTGAGTTGCCACCCGAAAGAGAGATAGAATTTAATATAGATTTAGTGCTAGGGACTAGACCTATATCTATAGCACCGTATAGGATGTCTCCCTTAGAATTGGCAGAATTCAAGAAGCAAATAGAAGAGTTTCTAGATAAGTAGTTTATCCGACCTAGTGTCTCACCATGGGGAGCACCAGTACTTTTGGTGAAGAAAAAGGATTGGAGTATGTGCTTGTGTGTAGATTATAGACAGTTGAATAAGGTTACAATTAAGAACAAATACCCATTACCTAAGATAGATGATTTGATGGATCAATAAGGGGAGCAACGATGTTTTCAAAGATTGATTTGAGATAAGGATACCATCAAATCAGAGTTAGGGAATTAGATATCCCTAAAATAACCTTTAAAACTCGTTATGGGCATTATGAGTATCTTGTAATGTCCTTTGGTCTAACCAACGCACCAGCAGTGTTTATGAATTATATGAATAAATTTTTACACCTTACTTGGATAAGTTTGTAGTTGTCTTTATAGATGATGTTCTCATTTATTCAAAGACAACTGAGGAGCATGAAAAACATCTCAGGATCGTTCTAGAAATCCTAAAAGAAAAGAAATTGGTTGCTAAATTGTCAAAATGTGAGTTTTGGTTAGAAAAGGTGCAATTCTTAGGGCATGTGATATCTAAAGAAGGAATATATGTTGACCCTAGTAAAGTTGAAGCAGTGTTGCAATGGGAGAGACCCACTACAGTAACAGAAATTAGGAGTTTGTTGGGGTTGGTCGGATATTATAAAAGGTTTATAAATGGATTTTCCCAACTAGCTTTACCTTTAACTAGGTTAACTAGGAATGGTAGTCCTTTTGTGTGGACACAAGCTTGTAAGGATAGTTTCCAAGAACTGAAGTTAAAGCTAACCATGACACCTGTTTTAGTGATTCCAGATCCTCAGAAAGGTTTTGAAGTATACTGTGATGCTTCAAGAATGGGGCTAGGTTATGTCCTTATGCAGAATAGAAAGGTAGTTGCATATGCATCTAGATAGTTAAGGCCACGTGAAAAGAATTATCCTACCCATGATTTGGAATTGGCAGCAGTGGTGTTTGCATTAAAGATTTGGAAACATTACCTTTATGGTGTTAGGTTTGAAGTTTTTAGTGACCACAAGAGCTTGAAGTATTTGTTTGATCAAAAGGAGTTAAATATGAGACAAAGACGATGGATGAAATTCCTTAAAGATTATGACTTTGAGTTAAAATTTCATCCAAGTAAAGCCAATGTGGTGGCTGATGCACTCAGTAGGAAATCCCTACACGTGTCCTGGATGATGATTTAAGAAGCAGACCTTTTAAAAAAATTTAGAGATTTGAGTCTAATAGTAACTATGTCTCCATATAGTCTCTATATGAGTAGAGTGGATATCATTTGTGACTTAAGGAATCAAACTAAGGATGCTCAAGAAAGAGATGATTACTTGAGAAAAGTTAGGGAGAAAATCTTGTCTGGTGAACCTAAAGGGTTTAGTATAGCAAATGATGGAATCATTATTTTTGGAGATAGGATTTGCATTCCTAAAGAGGATGACCTTAGAGAGAAAATTTTAGAGGAAGCACATAAGAGTAGATATACCATCCATCCTGGAGAAACTAAGATGTATCAAGATCTCAAAAAAATATTTTGGTGATCAGGAATGAAAGCAAACAGAGCAGATTATGTGTCCAGATGTCTAGTTTGTTAGAAAGTCAAAATAGAACACCAGAAACCTTTAGGACCATTGCAATCCCTAACAATTTTAGAGTGGAATTGGGAATACATCACAATGGATTTTGTTATGGGATTACCAAGAACTCAGTAGGGTTTTGATGTCATTTGGGTGATTGTGGATAGGTTAAACAAATCTGCCCATTTTTTACCCATTAGAGCTAACTTTTCCTTAAATAAACTAACCTAATTATATTTGTAGGAAATAATGAGGTTGCATAGAATTCCCATCAATATAGTATCACACAGAGATCCTAGGTTTACTTCTAGATTTTGGGGAGCTTTGCAACAAGCTTTTGGGACTAAGTTGCATTTCAGTACAACCTACCATCCACAGATTGATGGATAGTGTAACATTCTCTCTAACTTAACAGATTTAATTAGATGATAATAGTGAGTTGAAATGAATTAAGCCAAGAAAGGATATTGAAGCTTGAGATACCAATATTGTAGTATAAGCAAAATGGTGAAAGGGCAAAATGGAAACTATGAGTGAAATCTAAAATTTTCTACGATATCTATGAAGTTGAGAAAATTCAATTATGAGAGATTAAAGTGTTCTTAACAGATATAAGGTGTACAGTTGAAATTTTGAGTTTTGAAACTCATTTTCACATTTTGGGTACTGTAGCTTTCTGCTATCCAAGCCCAAAGTGCAAGATATTTTTCGTTTTCCTCATTTTCTCCACCTCTCTCACATATCTCTCTCCTCCCATTCTCTCATTTGTGCTTTGTTTCTCACTTTCTCCATTCTCTCTCTCGATTTGCTGCTCAGCTAAGGAGAAGAAAGAGTGTAAGAGGGAAGCAAATGAAGGGGAAGGAAGAACCAATCAAGGAAGGAGGAAAGGAAAAAGGAAGAGGAAGGTAACAAGTTGAGGTATGGGGATGTTTTCTTAAACTTTTCATTCTAAACTTGTTTTCTCATAGATTTGAAAGAAAGCTTGTATTGAATGATGTATTTGAACCTTGACTTTCACATGAATTGGTTTTTGAACTAATTTGCTCTTGAACTTGAAATGATAAAGGTTTTGAGCCTTGTGAAAGTTGCATATTAATGGATTGAGGATTACCCATTCATGTATTACTGTTCTATGAAGTTTTAACCTTGAGTTGGATGAGATCTTGATTGATTTTTGACATGAGAATGGGTGGGTTTTGGGGTTTCCTCCCTCATGAGCTTTGATTTCATGTCCAAGAAGCCTAGATAATCGATTAGGGAAATCCCTAACCGATTATTGTGATAAACAGAAGACTTATTGAGTCTTCAATAATCGGTTAGCCAATTGGCAGAGACACACATCCATGACATAACCGATTAGGGAAAGTCCATAATTGGTTATTGTTTGTGAGAAAGGGCATTTTAAAAGCTCATAAGTGATTACCTAAAGAAGGGTAACTGGTTATTGGCTGGATTTGAGATGTGGGAAGCTCATAACCGATTATCCCACATGGATAACATGTTATGAGATACATTTTGGGTATGAATGGCTCTTGATAACTAGTTAGAACTTTGTCCTAACTTAGTATCTTGCTTGAGAACTTAGATCCAAAAATGGATGTAATGGTATGGAGCCTTAAGAACACTCAACCTTATGCATGATTAATTATGATACCATGGATGTATGATTGAAAGGATAGCATAGTAGATAATCTTATTATATAAGAGTTGACATAATGAGCCTTGTGTCATGATATGAGTTTATGGAATGGTTCTTTTAATGCATGATTGGTTTGATAGTTGTGCATGCTACCATGAATTAAGATGGATTGATGACACATCTTACATCATGCTTTAATATGATACGACATGATGAATTGCCTTATTTTTGGCATGATGAGCGTGATGATTGATAATTATGATGATGATTGATGTTTGATATTATGAGTAACCTATTCCTAGGATATCCTTGGACCTATGAGGTGACTTGGAAATGGTGGTTGAGGGTGGACATTCCTTTACCACCAAAGTAATGAGGTTGAGGATGGAAGTTACCACTCCCTTTTTACTTGAGTTTTCCATGGTCAATGTGTAGTTAAGGATGGACATTCCCTCTCTACACTTGAGGTATTCCTAGTTTAAGGATAGCGTGAGAATGGACATTCCTTCCCTATCAATAGTAGTTGAGGATAGACATTCCCTCTCTACTCACAACTTTATGGAGGATGGTCATTCCCTCTTTGGTGTGGCTTGATTTGGGTTACTCAGAGTAGTCCTGTGTAGTGAGAGCTATGAATGGGTTGAAGTGCACAAACCTGAAAGCAGGCTACTACCAAGAGATTGGTATTGTGATGATGAGCATTCCCTCCATACCATTGCTTTGATTAATGACATATGTGTCTTGAGAATTGGAAATTATGAGATTTGAGATTATGATTTATGACTTAATAAAATGATTATGATAGGATGATTTAATGGTTTTTGTAACACCCCAAATTTTATTTATTTTGTGATAAATATTCATTTTCCAATATTTGTGATTTTTGAGAATTTTTCTAGATTTTTCTGATAACGTGGAATATTTTAATATTATTCCTCGTTTTTGCGTGCAAACTGAACGGAGCCAGGAAAATGAAATATTTTTCCCGAGAACCTTGATATGTGGAAACGTCGGCGGGGGATCTTACTAAACCCGAGACTGGATAGGGTTTACGTAGTTTCACATTTTTTGGAAAATTTTATCTGATAAAATAATAAATCGATGTATAATTTTTATCTGCCAGACAATTAATACTGACTTCTGTCAACTATAACAATTGTCCATTGGATAATAACATGTATTAAAAACTCTACCACATTATCCTAATGTAATCTACTTTATGTCTAATCAAATCCACTTTAATTCAAAATTTAGTATATTTTAATCAAAGCTTCTTTGAGAAGCTTTGACCACCAAATGACCAAGCTACCTTTGGCTTGTTGGGGAAGCCAAATTTCCCCCTTCTTTCTCTCCTTTTCCGCGGCATTCCTTGCCCTTTTTGCCTCCACACTTAACCAATAATTACCCAAAAATATCATTTTCCTACAACACTTTCTCTCTCTAGTTCTTCTTCTTCATTTTTCTCTCTTCCTTCTCTCTTCTTCTCCTTCTTCGCTACGGTTTTGCAGCCACCATTAGTGGCCATTTCTTTTCACTTTTCTCTTTATTAACATCATTTCCACACTCACCTCAACCTCCTCTACACTTTCTATTTAGAAAGTTTCTTCAAAATCCACCATCACCTCCATTGTCTTCCAAGACAAAGCTTCTAACTTTGAGGTAAAGTTTCCATTTTCTTCTTTCCTTCTCTTCATTTTTGTGATCTATGGTTTCATTGGAAACCAAAGATCTATCTTTTCCTATGCATGATGTTGATTCTTGATGATTTCAAATTCTAAGGTTCTTGGAGCTCTAAAAATCAAACCACCAATGAGTACCTAGGAAGCCATTTTCGTGTTCTTCCTTTAGGTAAGAGGGAGATTTACTCACTTCAACCATTATTGGTGGAGAGGAGATATTGTGTGATTGTTTGATGGAGAAATTCATATTTGTATGCTCACTTGTTTAGTTGATTTGCATGCCTTGTGTGACCTTGATGAAGATTGAAGTTTGATTGTATAAATGGTTTGATAATAATGGAATTGATAAATGAAAAAAATTTAAATTTCCTATCACCTACGGAGGCCACGATTTTGGCTTGAATTTTGAGGGATTGGATTAGTTTGGTGTGAACTAAAATTTAAGTGATTAGATATCAAAAGACTAATGCATAATATGGAAAGAAATTGGAATCTTGAAGACCTAGTAAGGCCATGACTTTTAGAGAAAATTTAGGGTTTAAATGATGCCTTGGTGCATCTTTGGAAATTAAGAATTTAGAGACATGCATAATCCATAATGAAGTGGAAGAATTGAATTGAATAATAATACTTAAGAGGGACACAGTTTTGCAGGGTTATTTAACCTAAAATTGTCATAATTGACCAAAGCTCAAGACTTTGAAAATGCGGATCCATAATGTGGACTTGTGCTAATGGATGAACCTTAAATACATATTGATGTTGAGAATTGATTCTATGTTATTGTGGACCCTATGTGGGCTACGTACTTGTTGATTGTGTACTTAAGGAAATTATGACATGTTGATGTTGAGAAATGAATATATATATATATATATATATGTCATTATGGTATACCTTATGATAAATGTATCATTGATAAGCATACGTGATGTATATTGTGTCGTCATGCTTATGTGTTGTCCGTTGGACATTATTGGAAAAGCGATGTATGCCTAGGAGTTTGAATAACACCTATGTGCGGGTGTGAGTAGACTAAGCGTAAGGTCATAGTGGTTGGCCTTGGGGGCGTTGGGGTGTGGGTGTCTCACAATAGATAGTGGTAGCTCCACTGGGGCCGTGGGATAGACTGATGCAAACACACCGACGATCCGGACTGAGATGATGTCCTATCTCGCCATCAACTGTTGAGGTGCCATGTATAAGCCGTATTGTGCAAATATTTTTATGAGATGAGCACACTATTTTTAAGGCTAACGAGATACTGGCATAACTCCTTGATCATTCACTCCGAAAATGTTTATGTCTAGCTCCATAGAGTGGGAATTTTGATACCATTTGCATTGTGAACTGTCAGTCTCATAATTCATTGAGCATGAGTATTTATAATTGTGTAAAAATATCTATTATTATTACTACAATAATTACTTGATTGCTTGAGTTGCCAACTGTTGGAAATATTGATGTTGTATGCCTGTTATTGATAATTCCTATTGCTATTTATTGTTATTCTGCTTTTACTATTAATTTTAATTATTACTGTGATTGGATATATGAACTGTGTTGATATGTGGGCATCCAGCGCCGTTCTGTTTTTTCACTGCCGTATTGGTAATGAAAGCTGGGTGTCTCACCTCTTTCTGTATTTCGATATTTCTGTTTATTTGTATGCTTCCGAGAAGACGTTCGTGAGGAAGAGAAGGAAACACCTGAGTTTTCGAGTTTTTGGCCGCACTACGACTAGGGCTTGCTGAGGATGTCGTCATGCCTACACTGATTTTTGGGGTATGTCAAGCTGACCTTCCATGGAGGACTCGATTATTGGCACATACATGTGCAGACGGATCGATGCGTGTACCGCAGGGAGCTGACGGTGTCTTTAGCTTGGGGTCACTACGACCCACCTGTTTTCGACTTCACTGCTTTTGTCATTTTGGAGTTCTACCTACCCATGAGGGATATGTAGGCTGATATGTACTACACCCCACAATAGGACTCTTTCCTCTCCACTGCTCAGGCTTTTGCCCGAAATTCAGTCGCTCTGATGGTAATTTCTTCGGATGAGGAAGAGGACCCTGAGGAGGACCCGACTACAGTCCCTTCTCGTCAGTCGTAGGGGTTGAAACTGTCGGTGGCTACTGATGGGTAATCGTTTATCTTTTTGGGGAAGCCTGATGGGTGTATATTTGTATCTTTTGGGTGGGTACATATTTTGCTTTTTGTATAAAATATGATGTAATTAAACAGGTTGATGCATATAATATATATATATATATATATATATATATATATATATATATTATGAATGTATGATTTTCAATTCTGTGTCGATTTTATTGTATTTGTAATTATTATCATCTCATTATTGTTAACAAAAAAAAAGGGAAAAAAATTAGGTACACATATTTTAATACTCGACTGTTTTATCATCCAAGAACACATTATTTAATCACTTGTTAAAAATGAACCGGGTCTTAATTAATCAATGTAACTATTATTTCCGCAATTTATTTTGTTTCTCTATATTATGGTGTGATGTTCCTTCTTCGCGAGATAAGAAAAAGGGGCGTTACACTGTCTTGGTATCAGAGCCCCGGTTTAAGTTTTCTTTTGGGTCATGTGGTTTTGGACTGTCTTGTTTGTGCTGTGTGACTCTCTGTGTTTGGTATTTCGCAAGGATCTGATTTTTCTTTGTGTTTTGTATAGCTTGATCTGAGAAGAATTATGGCTCGTCGAGGAGACATGACTGCTGCAATCGAAGCAATTCAAAAGATGATTGAAGCTATGCTACAGCAAAACCAACAAACGGCTCAACAACAAGAAAGGACTGCACAACAACTGGAGGCTACTGTTGATGCCCAGAATCTGGCAGAATTTCATCGCACTAACCCTCCATAATTTAAGGGAGAGTATGATCCTAAGAAAGCTACTCTGTGGATCAAAGAGCTAGAAAAGATCTTCACGGGCATGAACTGTGCCAATGACAGGAAAGTGACTTATGCTACGTTCATGCTGATTGGGGACGCAGAGGATTGGTGGACCGGGGAGCAGAGGTTATTAGAGGCTAAGAATCGAGCAATTAATTAGGAGGTGTTCAAAGAGAGATTCTTAAATAAATATTTCCTAGAAAGTGCTAGGCACGCTAAGAAAATGAAATTTCTTGGCTTGAGGCAAGGCAATATGACTGTGAGTAAATATGCTGCCAAATTTGAGAGTTTGTCCAAATTCTCAACCTATTTTCAACACCAACCAAACGAAGCATGGAAATGTCAGAAGTTTGAGGAAGGTCTGAGATACGACGTGAAGAGAGCCATAATAACTTTGAAGATTTCTCAATTTTTGGAACTACTTGATACGTGTCGCCAAGTGGAAGACTTGAACCAGGCACATGATGCAAGAAACAGAAACTTTGGACCTTTCTGGTCTCAAAGAGGAGGAAGCAGTAATGCTAACCGTTACCAGAAGAAGCCTTATTCCAAACCACCTAGAATCAACAACAGAAGTCGCAAGGTAGAAGTCCTAGAGGAAGTCCAAGAAGAACTGGTCAAACAACGGCGTCTACACCGAGATGCATGAAGTGCGAGAAGGAACACTACACGAGGGACTACACTATCAAAGGAGTTATCTACTTCAAATGCGGGAAACCTGGACACGTTTCTCATGAATGCAATCAACCTAAGGCGGAACCTTCTGTCAATGCTGCTAGAACTGTTAAACCGCAGGCTAGAGGTCGAGTTTACACCCTGAGTGGTGCTGAAGCCTTTAAATCCGAAGATCTTATACAAGGGGAGGTGTCATAGAAGGTAATCTTTTAAATGTATTGTATGACTCTGGTGCAACCCATTCTTTTATCTCCTATGACTGTGTGAAAAGACTTAGCTTACCTGTGTCTTCTTTACCTTTTGATTTGACTGTTTCAACTCCTACTGCAAAACCTGTTGTCACTACCAAGGTCTATTTAGATTGTCCAATGATTGTTGAAGGTCGAATCTTTTTTTGTTGATTTGATCTGTTTGCCATTATCTCAATTAGATGTGATCCTAGGAATGGATTGGTTATCTGCTAACCATGCCCTGTTAAATTGTTCTAGAAAAATCATAGTTTTTCCTTTGGATGAGAATTCTAGATTTTTTACGGCCAACCAAGTTCAAGCTTTCTTGAAAGAAGGAGCTCGGGGATACATGTTGTTATCTTCTTTGAAAGTCAAGAATGAGGTAGATGTGGACCCAATCTCAGTGATTTGAGAGTTTCCTGAAGTTTTTCCTGAAGATATACCTGGTTTACCACTGGAGCGGGAGATCGAATTTGCCATCGATCTTGTACCTGGAGTTGGTCCTATTTCCATAGCGCCTTACCTAATGTCACCAGCAGAGCTAGTTGAGCTCAAGAAGCAACTGGAAGAGCTTTTGGAGAAGCAATTCGTAAAACCCAGTGTATCACCTTAGGGAGCACTAGTACTGGTAGTTAGGAAGAAAGATGGTACTTCAAGATTATGTGTGGACTACCGTCAACTGAATAAAGTCACAATAAAAAACAAGTATCCATTGTCGAGGATAGATGACCTAATGGACTAACTGAAAGGAGCAGCGATGTTTTCTAAGATCAATTTGCGATCGGGTTACCATCAGATCAGAGTAAAAGTGGAAGATATTCCTAAAACGGCTTTTCGTACTCGTTATGAACATTACGAGTACCTGGTGATGCCTTTTGGTGTGACTAATGCACTTACTATTTTTATGGATTATATGAATAGAATCTTCTGTCCTTATTTGGACAGATTCGTCGTTGTCTTCATCGACGATATCTTGATCTATTCAAAAAATCATGAGGATTATGCCGAGCATCTCAGTATAGTTCTTCAGACTTTGAAGGAGAAATAGTTGTATGCCAAATTATCAAAGTGTGAGTTTTGGTTGAATGAAGTTAAATTTTTGGGTCATGTGATTTCAAAGGAAGGAATTGTCGTAGACCCATCAAAGGTTGAAGCTGTTCTACAATGGGAAAGACCAAAGATGGTGACCGAAATCCGAAGCTTTATGGGATTAGTGAGCTATTACCAGAGATTTATTGAAGGGTTCTCTAAGATTGTCAGACCTCTCACTCAACTCACAAGGAAGAATCAAGCTTTTGAATGGACAGATGCTTGCGAGGAGAGTTTTCAAGAGTTGAAAAGGAGACTAACTACTTCACCAGTGTTAGTTCTACCTGATCCAAGTGAACCATTCGAAGTGTACTATGACGCTTCATACCAAGGATTGGGTTGTGTCCTTATGCAAGGTGGAAAAGTGGTGGCTTATGCCTCAAGACAATTACGAGTGCATGAGAAGAACTACCCAACGCATGACTTGGAGTTAGCTGCTGTTGTATTTGCTTTGAAGATATAGAGATATTTCCTCTATGGAGCAACATTCAACATCTTTAGTGATCATAAGAGCTTGAAATATTTGTATGATAAAAAAAAGTTGAACATGAGGCAGCAAAGATGGTTAGAATTCCTGAAAGACTAAGATTTCCAACTTCAATATCACCTTGGGAAGGCCAATGTTGTGGCCGATGCTTTAAGCAGGAAAACAATCAGCGTTTCTACCATGATGATCAAAGAAAAGGATTTGATGCAACAATTCTTGGACGTATGGTCCTTTTTGGAATTAATGCCAGAAAAAATTTGCATGAACATGGTCACTATCTCGAATGACTTAATGGAAGATATCTGAGAAAAGCAGAAGGCTGACAAGTTCTTGCAAGAGGAAAGAGAGCTGATAAAGCAGGGTAGTGTATCAACATTAGAGGAAGGAAGCGATGGAATTTTAAGATTCCAAGGTAGAGTTTGTGTGCCTAAAGATGAGGAACTCAGGAAGTACATTCTTGAACATGCTCATAAGAGTCAGCTGAGTATGCATCCTGAAATGACCAAAATGTACCAAGATTTAAAAAAGTTATTTTGGTGGCATCAGATGAAAAGAGATATTGCTATATGTGTATTTTCCTGTTTAGTTTGTCAGAAAACGAAGATTGAACATCAAAGACCATCAGGATTGCTGCAACCCTTAACTATTCTCGAATGGAAATGGGATAGTATTATCATGGACTTTATTGTCGGGTTACCAAAGACCAAAAGAGGATATAATTCGATATGGGTAATTGTGGATCGACTTACGAAGTCAGCACACTTCTTGCCGATCAACATAAGATATCCATTGGAAAAGTTGACTCAGTTGTACATTAGTGAAATTGTCAGATTACATGGTGTTCCTACTAGTATCATCTCTGATAAAGATCTAAGATTTACATCAAAATTTTGGCAAAGTCTTCAAGGAGCATTGGGGACAAAGCTACATCTGAGTTCTGCTTACCATCCTCAGACGGACGGCCAATCAGAAAGAACAATTCAATCATTGAAAGATTTGTTGAGAGCTTCTGCTATAGAGCAGACTGGAAGTTAGGATGAGATTTTACCGTTAGTAGAATTTACCTATAATAACAGTTACCATTTAAGCATAGGGATGGCACCCTATGAGGCTCTGTATGGACGAAGGTGCAGAACACCTTTATGTTGGTATCAAGACGAAGAGCGACTTATAGTCGGACCTGATCTTATTCAGTAGACAACTGAGAAGGTCAAGATGATTCAGGAGAATATGAGGACGACTCAAAGTCGGCAAAAGAGTTATGCGGATAGAAGAAGAAAACCTCTTGAATTTGAGGAAGGAGAGCATGTGTTCTTGAAAGTCACGCCTACGACTAGGGTTGGTCGAGTTCTCAAATCTAAAAAACTCGCTGCAAAATTCCTTAAACCTTATCAAATTCTTTATCAGATAGGTCCCGTTGCCTACCAAATAGCTTTACCACCTTTTCTTTCAAATCTCCACAATGTTTTTCATGTGTCACAACTTCAAAAATACGTTCCAAGTCTTGATCATGTCATAGCACTCGATTCAGTACAATTAAAGGAAAACTTGACTTATGAAACAACTTCTATAAGGATTGAGGAAAGGAGAATGAAGCAACTCAGAGGGAAAGACATTTCATTAGTGAAAGTAATCTGGAATGAGACAACCAGAGATGCGACTTGGGAACTGGAGGACAAGATAACAAAGCAATACCTAGAATTATTCTAACGTATGAAAATTTCGAGGACGAAATTCATATTTGTTGGGGACAGTTGTAACACCCCAAATTTTATTTATTTTGTGATAAATATTTATTTTCCAATATTTGTGATTTTTGAGAATTTTTTTGGATTTTTCTGAGAACACGGAATATTTTAATATTATTTCTTGTTTTACGTGCAAACTGAGCGGAGCCGGAAAAATAAAATATTTTTCCTGAGAACCTTGATATGTGGAAACGTCGGTGGGGGATCTTACTAAACCCGAGACTAGACACGATTTACGAGGTTTCACATTTTTCGAAAAATTTTATCTGATAAAATAATAAATCGTTGTATGATTTTTATCCGCCGGATAATTAATACTGACTTCTGTCAACTGTAACAATTATCCATTGGATAATAGTATGTATTAAAAACTCTATCACATTATCCTAATGTAATCTACTTTATGTCTAATCAAATCCACTTTAATTCAAAATTTAGTATATTTTAATCAAAGCTTCTTTGAGAAGCTTTGACCACCAAATGACCAAGCTACCCTTGGCTTGTTGGGGAAGCCAAATTTTCCCCCTTCTCTCTCTCTTTTGCCGCGGCATTCCTTGCCCTTGGGAGGCAAAAATTTGCCTCCACACTTAACTAATAATCACCCAAAAATATCATTTTCCTACAACATTTTCTCTCTCTAGTTCTTCTTCTTCATTTTTCTTTCTTCCTTCTCTCTTCTTCTCCTTCTTGGCTACAGTTTTGCAGCCACCATTAGTGGCAATTTCTTTTCATTTTTCTCTTCATTAACATCATTTCCACACTCTTCTCAACCTCCTCTACACTTTCTATTTAGAAAGTTTCTTCAAAATCCACTATCACCTCCATTGTCTTCCAAGACAAAGCTTCTAACTTTGAGGTAAAGTTTCCATTTTCTTTTTTCTTTCTCTTCATTTTCGTGATCTATGGTTTCATTGGAAACCAAAGATCCATCTTTTACCATGCTTGATGTTGATTCTTGATGATTTCAAATTCTAGGGTTCTTGGAGCTCTAAAAACCGAACCACCAAGGAGCACCTAGGAAGCCATTTCCGTGTTCTTCCTTTAGGTAAGAGGGAGATTTACTCACTTCAACCATTATTGGTGGTGATGAGACATTGTGTGATTATTTGATGGAGAAATTCATATTTGTATGCTCACTTGTTTGGTTAATTTGCATGCCTTGTGTGACCTTGATGAAGATTGAAGTTTGATTGTATAAATGGTTTGATAATAATGGAATTAATAAATGAAAAAAATTTAGAATTTCCTATCACCTATGGAGGCCACGGTTTTGGCTTGAATTTTAAGGGATTGGATTGGTTTAGTGTGAACTAAAATTTAAGTGATTAGATATCAAAAGACTAATGTATAATATGAAAAGAAATTGGAACCTTGAAGACCTAGTGAGGCCACGGCTTTTAGAGAAAATTTAGGGTTTAAATGATGCCTTGGTGCATCTTTGGAAATTAGGAATTTAGAGACATGCATAATCCATAATGAAGTGGAAGAATTGAATTGAATAATAACACTTAAAAGGGACACAGTTTTGAAGGGTTATTTAACCTAAAATTGTCATAATTGACCAAAGCTCAAGACTTTGAAAACATGGATCCATAATGTGGACTTGTAATAATGGATAAACCCTAAATACATATTGATGTTGAGAATTGATTCTATGTTATTGTGGACCCTATGTGGGCTAAGTACTTGTTGATTGTGTACTTGAGGAAATTATGACATGTTGATGTTAAGAAATGAATATATATATATATATATATATATATATATATATATATATATATATATATATATATATATATATATATATATATATATATATATGTATATACATATATATATATATATATACATATATATATATATATATACGTATATATATATATATATACATATACATATATATATATATATATGTACATATATATATACATATATACATATATACATATATATATGCCATTGTGGTATACCTTATGATAAATGTATCATTGATAAACATACATGATATACATTGTGTCGTCATACATATGTGTTGTCCATTAGACATTGTTGGAAAGGCGATGTATGCCTAGGAGTTTGAATAACACCTATGTGCGGGTGCAAGTAGACTAAGCGTAGGGTCATAGTGGTTGGCCCTGGGGGCGTCGGGGTACAGGTGTCTCACAATAGACAGTGGTAGCTCTACTAGGGTCATGGGATAGACCGATGCAAACACACCGACGATCCGGACTAAGACGCTATCCTATATCGCCATCAACTGTTGAGGTGCCATGTATAAGCTGTATTGCGCAAATATTTTTATGAGATGAGCACACTATTTTTAAGGCTAACAAGATACTGGCATAACTCCTTGATTATTCACTCTGAAAATATTTATGTCTAGCTCCATGGAGTCGGAATTTTGGTACCATTTGCATTGTGAACTGTCAGTCTCATAATTCATTGAGCATGAGTATTTATAATTGTGTAAAAATATCTGTTATTATTTGTAACACCCTCTCTAGGGCATCACATTTTCCGACTCCCGACTCATAATCTGAAAAGAAGTTCACACAAGTTTGAATTATAAAAATATGGTTTTAAAAATTTCTTTCTTTACTGACACGTAAATTTACTGAAAATATTAGGTAATCATATTTCAATTACTCATTATTCAATAATGACACACAATTTAAAGAGAAATATAAATTGACGAGACTCTTTTGTTCTTTCTTTTTCCACAGTAGCAAACCCATTACTGGTTCCTACTTAATAGCACGGTGTAACACTAACGATGAAAACTTAACATACTCATTCCTTATCTTGTATCCAGCTTGTTGCATCAGAACTCTACTCCTTGTCAACACTGCTCCCCATCGAGTCGTGAATGTCCACTCCTTATTGTTGTCCCCAATCTCGAGTGTCCATCGGAATGTCCATCTTGAAGCATCGACACATTTGTTCTATGTCTGTTCCTTGTCCTCAAACATCTTTTTCCATTTCAACACCGTCGGCAAGGTCATTCTCCAATGTTGTCTCCAAACGTAGAGGTATTTGTCACCCGCTATGTCTAAGACAACTCGTTCCTTCTACTGTATAATTTTAATAATACAGACATAGCAAAAATAACATAACAAAGAGGTGAGATCACCTACACCAATACCAACATGGCGAAGATGAGAGATAACACAAACAACAATATCATACGCTTAACATAATTACATTCATGCCATCATCATTATGGTTATCACACGTGATACAATATTAAAATCATGCTATCAACATTAATCAACTATCATCATCCAATCATATATCAATTCAATTATCATAAACAACAATCATGATAATGCCTTCAACATTATCATCATCATTATCCAAGTATTCAAAACAATTGTCATAGCCAATATTCCTCAATTAATATATATATCACACGATATAAATGTTCAGTTTATGCATGTACACAAGACTCGATTTCCTACTCCATGGAGCTAAACTCAGGTCGGAGAAATGATCGAAAAGAATCTGTCGGTACCACATGCCTCAGACCACGTGCTATAATCCTCATTTTGATTTTTGCACATCTAGCATATACACGACAGTCTTTATCGATCTTGATTAAGAATAGTGTCTCGGTCGAGATCATCGGTGTGTCGCGTCGGTCTAACCTACGGTTCTGATGAGAGCGACTCACATGTCCATTGTAGGCAACCCGCACCCCGATGCCCCCAAGGTCAACCAGGTGACCTACACTACGCATATCGCACCCACTCAAGAGGTGTGTTTCTCCTAGGCAATCAGCCATATCCAGTCCTCATCGGATCATTCCAATGCATGTATAATGCACCAATTACCAATCACAGGTATAATACCAATCACAAGCTTCAACAATAATCATACTGTATTTTCAACAGTGAAATCATGTTATCACATTTTCATAGTTATAAAACACTTTCGCCGTGTCTTTACAAAATTGCGCAACAATTCCGTTACGTTTTCACAATTTCAAAAAAATGTATTTGTTACGTTTTCAAATATCGTAACACTTCTGTTACGTTTTCAAAATGCTGCAACTCTTCTGTTGCACTTTTAAATCACGTACTAATTTTTCAACGTTTTTCTTAAACACGTAAAAATATACGTTTATCAAATCCCATAATATTTTTCCACTGTTTCAAAATTACGTAACTTAAAAATCTTTCTTTTACGTCACGTGTCACGTAAATCATTTTCTTTCATTTTCAAAATATTTAAAACACTTTTCAAATCACATAATGATTTTTCGTTATTTTCACAATCACGTAAAAATATTCTATTGTTGTTCAATCACGTAGTGATTTTCAACGGTATTTCAAATCACGTAAAATATTTAAACATACACCAACTCACGTAGAAATATTAAAACATTTTTTTAAGTCACGTGAGGAATACTTAAACATTTTTCAAATCGTGTAGCTTAAAAATCACGCTTTACGTTTTTCACCATAATTTCATTATTTTTCCAATGCGCAAAACATTCTTTAATATTCCAAACGTCATTTTGAAAACTACGTAAAATATACCTCAATATTCCAAATATTATTTTGGACTTTCAAAAACTCAATATCGTTTCCAATGTCATTTTTCACATTTTCTCTTTTAAGAAAACCTTTCCAAAATATATTTCACAAAATCACTCTCCAAAATCCCAAAGAATGATTCATATGTTATAAGACGTTAAATTATTATATTTTTTTCATTTTTTTCCAAATCAATTCTAAACACAATCTTCTTCAAAATAAATTGAAGTTCGAAAACATTTTCGTTTACAAAAACTTGATTTTCTCAAGTGATAAACGCTCTGATTCCCTTTCCAAATTTGTTGTATCAAATTACTTTGAAATTCTCTTTTGTTTCATTTTGGAAACTTGTTCATAAAATCAAGACATTACAAACCTTAAAAAACGTGGGCATGACTATTGAAATCATGAAAACATTCTTTCTTTCTAAGTTGATAGGATTTTACACAAACAAAACTATTAAAATTTTGTTTTCAAAACCGTAAGTCTTATGGTCATAAAAACCAAACCCATTTGTTCAAATTCGTTTTTACTTTCTTTACAAATCCTTTTTCACTTTCTTTGCAAATCCTTCAAATCAATGTTCGTCCGTTTCATTTCAAAACTCATGTTTAGAAAAATACTTAGGATCTTTTTACACAAAATAAATCAATAAAAATTCCTCAAAAATCGTATTCTTGTTCTCTTGAAAAACAATTCCTTTGTTTATTTTCCATACTCTTCAAATCAATCCAATTTTATTCTTCCATGAAAATATTAATTTGTAAACACCTATTTTGAGGTGTCTTGTTCAAATCCACCATGTTCTAAGTACTCAAAAATCAATTCTTTTGTTCTTGAAATTTTTCAACATAAACCCTAATCAAGGGCATCAAAACCGTAGCTCTTCCTTGGCTATTGGAGCCAAAAATCAATTTCCTTTCCACCATCAAGTCATGGCATATACATATATATTTCATCATAAATAATATAAACATACCATCAAAGCCATAAAAGCATGTATAGCATATCAAGCATATCATCAAAGCTATAAAATCATGCAAAGCATATCAAGCATAGAAAATTAATCAAAGCTCATAAACACCCACAAATTAATTACATGACCATGGATATGAATCCTCACATGGATTCCACATCCATCAAATAAAATACCATCTCTCACCACCATGCTTGGTTGGTGAGATGGATCTCCTCTTACCTCTTGAAGATCCTCCAAAGGTTCTTGATTTGCTTCTTTTTCCAAGTCCTTCACCACCAAGGGCTTCTCAAATACAAAATAAAACACACAAATAATTAATATACAAGACTTGAATAAGAAAACCATGGATTAGAATCATGGTTAGAACCTTGAAAATCAAAAGAAAAGTGAAGAGTACCAAATTTCACCATTAAAGCTTCAATCTTTAGCTTGAAGAACAAGGTTGAAGATGAATGATTTAGAGAAAATCTCCAACATGAAAGTTGCTTAGAATATCATGGAGATTCAAGATCTAAAGTTGGATGAAATTAAAAGAGCTTGGATGGTGATTTTAGGTAGTATGACTGAATGGTTTCTCTTGAAGCACAAAGATGGAATTTTTTATTTTTCATAGAAACTTGAAGCTTGGATTTGAAGCTCAAGATGAATGATTTTGGAAAAACTCATAACTAGAGATGTTCTTAGAATGGTGTTTAGGTTTAGAAAATCAAGTTGGATGAAATTTTTGAGTGATGGAAGGTGCTCTTGGAGTGCTTGGCAAAAACATGAAGAAGGAGAGAAATGGAGAAAACTTGGTAAACTTAAAACTTGAAAATGTCTAATGATGACCAAGGATGACAATAATGGTCTTCAAACTTTTTCCTATGTCCTAAAGCTTCTCAATTTCGTGGCTCCCCTCCAATGCATTTTCCTTGAGTGCAAATTGATCAATAATGATCAATTATGATGAAACATTGACCAAGACATGCAAAAAATGACATAAAGCTTGTCTCTTTGTCTTCTAAACACTCCAAAACCATCACCTTCTCTTCATAATGCATTCAATAAAGTTGTCTTCATTATTTGCCACCATTTGAAGCATTTCTAACCATTGATTAATTCAATGGTTAGGATTTAGGTAGATTTAGGTAGGTTAGAAGACTTAATCTGTGCCATTTGGATCTTTCTCCTTTAAATTCTAGCCCTTAGATGTGTCTCCAAAATTAATGGTTAAGATTACTCCTTCAAACTTTTAATCCAAGGGTTCTAATTAGTCTTTCTTTTTAGAAGACTAAATTTCCACCATTGATTAATTAACTTCATCCAATGGTCATAAATAATGCTTTGTTACTTTTTAAGATTAAATCTCCACCCTTGATTTAATCTAAATCCAATGGTTATAAATGGTTTTGTCACTTTTCAAGACCAATTCTACACCTTTGATTACATCTATGGTTGATATCAAAGCCTTCCTAACTAAGCTTATTCTCACACCATTGATTAAATCAATGGTTATTATCCAAGGCTTCTTTATTAAGTTTGTTTCTTAACCTTTGATTAAATCAATGGTTAATATTCAAACTAAGTATTCTCATCCAAGGGTATAAATCAAGTCAAGCTATCTTTGTTGACTACGCAATATAATATTTAGTCTTGTATCCTACAAATAATATTTTTACTGTATTTTTATCATCTGATAATTAAATACAGTATAAAATACAGTACAATAAATTTTCTAAAACTGTTTTTGGATTCAGGTTTAGTAAGATCCCCTGTCTCCGTCTAAACAGTATAAATTTTTCTATGCGTAGAAAAATTTTTCACTTTCTTGACCCACTGGGCCACACAGGCCACGTATGGCCACTTGGGCCCACATACCCCTCGTGGGGCCCACAAACCATAAAAATTTCAAAATCACACATAAAATCACAAAAATTAGAAAATTCACAAATATCCAATCAGATTACGTAAATTAATTACTTAATGGTAAAAATTAAATTACGTAAAGTTTTCCCTACCAAAAATTTTTATTTTCCTCGACACGAGTAAATCACTCAAAGCGATCAAATACGCTGACGGAATAATCAAATTAATTTTACAAAGACTCGAAATCACTAAACAAATGAAATTACATTAACTCAAAATTACTGTTTAAGAGATTGAAAATTTTGGGGTGTTACATTATTACTGCAATAATTACTTGATTGCTGGAGTTGTCGGCTGCTGGAAATATTGATGTTGTATGCCTGTTATTGATAATTCCTATTGCTATTTATTGTTGTTCTGCTTTCACTGTTAATTTTAATTATTACTGTGATTAGATATATGAACTATGTTGATATGTGGGCGTCCAGTGTCGTTCTGTTTTCTCACTGCCGTATTGGTAATGAAAGTTGGATGTCTCACCTCTTTCTGTATTTTGATATTTCTGTTTATTTGCATGCTTCCGAAAAGACGTTCGTGAGGAAGAGAAGGAAACACCTGAGTTTTCGAGTTTTTGGATGCACTACGACTAGGGCTTGCTGAGGATGTCGTCACGCTCACGCCGTTTTTTGGGTTACGTTAAGTTGACCTTCCATGGAGGACCCAATTGCTGGCATATACATGTGCAGACGGATCGATGCGTGTACTACGGGGAGCTGACAGTGTCTTTAGCTTGGGGTCGCTACGACCCTCCTGTTTTCGACTTCACTGCTTTTGTCGTTTTGGAGTTTTACCTATCCGTGAGGGATATGTGGGTTGATATGTACTACACCCCACGAGAGGACTCTTTCCTCTCCACTACTCAGACTTCTGCCTGAAATTCGGTCGCTCCGAGGGTAATTTCATCGGATGAGGAAGAGGACCCTAAGGAGGACCCGACTACGGTCCCTTCTCGTCAGTCGTAGGGGCTGATACTATCGGTGACTACTGATGGCTAACCGTTTATCTTTTTGGGGAAGCCTGATGTTTTGTCGTACTTGATAGGTGTATATTTGTATCTTTCGGGTGGGTACATATTTTGCTTTTTGTATAAAATATGATGTAATTAAATAGGCTGATGCATATAATATATATATATATATATTTGTGAATGTATGATTTTCAATTCTGTGTCGATTTTATTGTATCTGTAATTATTATCATCTCTTTATTGTTAACAAAAAAAAGGGAAAGAAAAATTATGTACACATATTTCAATACTCGACTATTTTATCATCCAAGAACGCAAATTATTTAATCACGTGTTAAAAATGAACCGGGTCTTAATTAATCAATGTAACTATTTTTTCCATAATTTATTTCGTTTCTCTATATTATGGTGTGACGTTCCTTCTTCGCGAGATAAGAAAAAGGGGTGTTTCAGTTTTCATAATGATATAATGAGTTGTCTATTTCGGAAAAAAGGAAGGACTTGGGTTTGGCCTTTTGCCACCTTCCTAGAAACGTACTTGATAATTTAAACTGATTTTTCTTGAAATAACTGAACCATTGTGATGACATGTTTTTGAAGCTACTACTGAGAATTGTAAGATTCTCACCCCATTTCTTTGACTTCCATAATGATTCCAGGATACCCCTATAGCTTGTAAAGATGGAGATCGACCCGAGCTTATGAAAAGGTGCTTATTTCTTTTAATATGACATTTTGTATATGGTTATACATACCATTCTTTTGGGCCTTAGAGTCAACTGATGTATTTAATATGTTTTGTTGTACTCGGAAAGACGTATTGTCTATGACTTCATTTCATGGGTATGTATTATGTACTTTCGCTTTTGGCTCATATCTTGTATATTATTTATATTTTCTTTTCAAAAAATTTTGATATTGAACTTGTGACATCCTTTAATACAATTGTTAATGCATAATTCCGGATGTGACATTAGCTAAGGTATTAGGATGTTATAAACAGTCTGAGAGAACCGTCCAAACTATGGAAGATATGTTGAGAGCATGTGTGTTAGAACAAAAGGATAGTTAGGATAGGTTCTTACCATTGATGGAATTTTGCCTAAAACAATAGCTACCATTCCAGTATAGGTATGGTGTAACATCTTGGGACTGCTTATAGGATTGATGAGCTGTCTCCACAAACCAACACGGGTCTTTTCAGCATACTTTGTCCTCACTCGCACGCATCCTAGGAAACTTCGTAGGAGGTCACCCGTCCCACAATTGCTCCAGGTCAAGCACGCTTAACCATGGAGTTCTTATGTTTTAGGCTCCCAAAAAGAAGTTGCAACTTATTGATGTGGCTACGCCTAATCAATTCCTTTAGGTCATCCTCAACTATGCAGTCCCATACCTACACAGTCTTTGAATCCCTCTCATTCCAGTGCGTATTCAGTTCATTCATGGGACCCTTCGCCTAGAAGCTTGCCAGGAGCCACTTATTGATGCTTTCACTTTAGCACCGACGACCATTCCCAGCCCTCATCGGCCCCGGGACAGCACATGCCCACCAACTTTTGCTTGGTTCATCCCAGAACCACACCGTACTAGGAGAGGTCCCGTCTCTAATACCATCTATAACATTCCAGGACTGCCTACAGGATTGATGAGCTGTCTCCACAAATCAACATGGGTCTTTTAGCGTGCTTTGTCCTCACTCGCACGCATCCTAGGAAACTTCCCAAGAGGTCACCCATCCCACAATTGCTCTAGGTTAAGCACGTTTAACCATGAAGTTCTTATGTTCTAGGCTCCTGAAAAGAAGTTGCAACTTATTGATATGGCTACGCCTAATTAATTCATTTAAGTCATCCTCAACTATGCAGTCCCATACCTGCACAGTCTTTGAATCCATCTCATTCCAGTGCGTATTCAGTTCATTCAGGGGACCCTTCGCCTAGAAGCCTGCCATGAGCCGCTTATTGATGCTTTCATTCATGGGACACCATATGCCTACCAACTTCCGCTTGGTTCGTCCCCGAACCACACCGTATTAGGAGAGGTCCTGTCTTTGATACCATCTATAACATCCCGGGGCTGCCTGTAGGATTGATAAGTTGTCTCCACAAACTAACACTGGTCTTTTCAGCATGCTTTATCCTCACTCGCACGCATCCTCGGAAACCTCCCAGGAGGTCACCCATCCCATAATTGCTCCAGGTCAAGCATGCTTAATCATGAAGTTCTTATGTTCTAGGCTCCCGAAAAGAAGTTGCAACTTATTGATATAGCTATGCCTAATCAATTCCTTTAAATCATCTTCAACTATGCAGTCTCATACCTGCACAATCTTTGAATCCTCTCATTCTGGTGCGTATTCAGTTCATTCACGGGACCCTTCACCTAGAAGCCTGCCAAGAGCCGCTTATTAATGCTTTCACTTTAGCATCGACGACCATTCCCCGCCCTCGTCTGCCCCAGGACACCATATATGGCGCCTTATGAGGCGCTGTATGGTAGAAAATGTAGATCACCTCTATGTTAGTATGAGGTAGGTGAATGAACCATTCTAGGACCTGAATTAGTGCAACAAACAACAGACCAAATTAAAATGATCAAGGATAGATTGGTTATAGTTCAGAGTAGGCAAAAGAGCTATGCTGATAGAAGGAGGAGACCTCTAGAGTTAATGGAAGGAGAACATGTTTTCCTGATAGTCACTCCTACTACAGGGGTTGGAAGAGTTTTGAAAACACGAAAGTTAAACCCACGATTCCTTGGTCCTTACCAAATTTTGAAATAAGTTGGGCCAGTAGCTTACTAGATAGCCCTCCCACCAAACCTATCAAATGTTCATGATGTTTTTTATGTGTCACAACTTCGAAAGTATAATCCTGATCTTTCACACATTATGGAACTTGAATCAATACAATTGAAAGATGACTTAACATATGTAATGAAACTTGTGAGGATCATGGATGAGGGAGCCAAAGAGCTCAGAGGTAAGCGAATTCCTTTGGTGAAGGTGATTTAGAATGGTGTTAGTTCAAAGGATGCTACTTGGGAGCTAGAGTCCTACATGAGGCATGATTACCCAGAGCTTTTTGACTGAGGTAAGCAATTTTGGGAACAAAATTTTCAAAAGGGGGGAGAAAATGTAACATCTTCCTTAACATGCTAGTAATGTTATTAGATAGAAATGAACCATAATACTTGCTTAGTATGCCCAAGTAATTTTGAGATTTTCTGAGTTAGTTTACGCACTTCGTCACAACACAGAACGTGTAAAATGACTATTTTAACTCAGGAAAATAGCATAAATTACTTAGATAAAAGAAATAAATATGAAAAAATTATTTCTAAGTCACAAATATATGAAACAAGGTGTAGTTGAAGTTTCAAGGTAAACTAAGTTGATTTGATATTTTTAAGTATACTAGTTATACGTTTTAATACTGAATTAACTTGTTATAGATATAAAAAATTATGAAAATGGCAGAACTAGAACTTAGATAAATCTTAAGATTTATTTTGATATCTTTAAAAGTTAAGAAACATAATTTAATAAAATCAAAATATTCCTAATATATATAAATTTTTAGTACAAATTTTAGATGGTCATCATTTTCAAATAACCTTATCATAAGTCTTAACTTTTGGTGTGTATTTCTCCACCACAACACGTTTCCGGCAGCCATTAAAGTTGAAAGAACATAAACGAAGCAGCAGTAGTGTAGCATCCTCCTTGACGAAATGATGAGTTATAGAAGCTCAATAATATTAGTAAAATTTTTTTGTTAATTCAGATAATTTTTTGAACAAGTTTAAACGTAATTTTATAATATTAAATATAATAAAATAATTAAGATATTTGTTAAATTAGTTGATATGATGGAAATAAATATGAAAATATATTTCTTAACTAAGGACCATTGATAAGAATTGTAGAAAATTTTAGAGAAACAACAGAACAAGTTTAGATTTTTAAAGACACTACTAAAAAATAACCGCACACAGTTAAACAACTTAAAAAATTATAAAATTTCATAAAAAATGATAAGTAAAATATAAAAAACATTTTGATATAAATATTAATCAAGATAATTATTAGTAAACATATTATTTAATCCCATGATTTAATTCAACTTAAAATCAAGTAATAAAATTTAACTGATAAATAATAATATACAAAAAATTATAAAAAAAAATGAATCTAAAAACTAAAATGAAACATAAAATTTTTCTTAATACTTATAAATACTTAAAAACTTGACTTTAAAATATTAAAATATATACGTAACAATACGAAAGTTCCAGCGTAATTTATTTCTTTACCTTTTTCTTCCTCCCACCGCCAATTAAGTCCAGATTCTTCTATGTTCTTTTATCTCATTTTCTTATTTCATTTTCGTTACTTTCTCTTCATTTCTCTCCGTGTTAAAAACAGAGTGTTAAACAAAGGAAGAAAAACCTCAATATTCATTATTCTTTCACTCTCCAACTTCCATTTTCTATTTCCTATCTTCATCAATAACCAACCATATTCTTCTTTGCTCCTTCTCCATTATTTATTATGGTGAAACAGCCCCAAAAACAACTAAAAACAGAGGCAATATTATAGCTAAAACAGAGAGCAAAAACAAGAGGAAAGAGAGGAGAAAACCTAGGATTCAAAGCTAGGATGTGAGGTAGGGGATTTGTGTTTTTAAAATGCTCTTTCTTTATCTTGATTTTGAATTAAAATTTCTGGTTTTTAGACAAGGAACGCACAGTTGTATCATGTGTGGGAGAGGTTTCTTTATTTGATTTCATTGTTTTAAATTGTTATTCCATATTTAATGATTCACGAGTTGAAATTGAGATATTATTTATGATGAGAAAAATGAGTTTGTCTTGTATTGTATTGTATTGTTGAATGGTTTATTTCCATTTAGAGGAAATAGAGCTTTCCTATTTCTAATTTGTTTCTCTACTTATTTTGAATGTTAATCAAAGTTGTAATTTGTATTGAAGAAATTCATGATCAGCAATTGTCCTAATTAGCTACACGGTTAAAACAGGGCAATAATGGAGAAATCTTGTTTGATTTATGTTACTATCTTGTCCCTTGATTTGGTGATTATACGAAGAAATTAATTATGTAAGAATTTGGTTTTTGGCTTAATGGAGATTTTGAGACTATTATTGAATAAGGGTAATTATTCTTGAGAATTGGATTTCATGCATGATGAATATGGTATTTTCGACCATCATTGAAAATTTTTAGCACTTGTATTAATGTAACATACATTTGGATAGTACTTTGATGTGTGATTGGTAAGATGCTGAGGCTTAATGTGTAACATCTTAATACTGAAATCTTAGTATATCTAATATATACTTAGATAAAAAATATTAGTTATGCTACTTTTAACTTATTCATTAAACTAATTCATAATATTTTATAGAAATAAATCATTATGGAGAACCTTATGGAATCAATATCCATTTATATACAAAATTTTGTCATAAAGTAAAACTAATGCATACAACTTTTTCTTTTACAACTTTAAACTCATATACATGAAAATATAAAATCTATCTACTCAACATAAAGATAACTATACTAATCTTTATTCTTCATCTTCTGCTTGTCCTTGGAGCTTCAACTTGGATTTACATGGGACACACGGGGTGAGAATTATATAATTCTCAGTATAAGTGTACTAATACCAGCAGTCGTATAACAATATACAACCCATACATATCTGAAATAAAACTGAAACTAAAAATCAAGTTGTTACTTATTACTCAGTCATAACTTCATAAATAAATCTTTACTGGCCGTCGAATCGCTATTCAATACTCTAGGAACATACACATTCTCTCTATGTAATGTTCCCAGTCTAACCATAACTTTGAACTAATTCACCTTTAAAAGATAAGACAGTTGCCCATACAACTGTTGCTGAGTCAGAAACTAACTACCATTTTGCTAACCGCAAGTGCACGGGTCACACAAGTAATAAGAATGATGAGTAGGATCGTCTCCACAAGGACTATGGTAATTTCCAAAGCTAAGTATTAATTTACAGCTTGATTAATTCTATTCAAGCAAACGTAAAGTGGAAAAGGGGTTAATAGATAAATTACAAGACATACAGGAAAGCAAAGAGAGGTTGAGAACTTAGAGAATCCTTTTTCACCTCCTATTTAAACTGAAAACATGCAATCCCTACGAGCATACAAACGATTAGATTAGGTTAGCCTATGATGGAGACTAAGGAAGCTCAAGTGGCAGCCCAACGGGCCCAATGCCCAAAGATGCACTGCGAGGACTTGGAGGCCCAATGACAAGGTCAAGAGCTAAGAAGGCTAAGAAGGATTTGGACAAAGAAGTCAATCACTTTCTTTCACTCAAGCCCATTCCAGAAGAAAGAGCACTCAAGATGGTCCAAATGATCCAAGTTGATGAAGGGCCCAATGTGGGGGCATGATTTCTTCTTAGTCAATTTTATTTAATTATGTATTTGAACCTTTTAATTTTCTCAGTTTTGGTTCTTATTTTCTTTTTGGGATAATTTTGTAATAAGGGCATATTGTTTGAGCTTAACTTGCACATAGCAGAGCTAGGGATAAGTGATGCCTTTTAATTGGGCCTAGGCCACATTTGCGCCAGGGTTAAGATTAAAAATGTGCTAGCTTACTGCCTCATTTAGTTAGACCTAGCCGCATACCTAATGCCTATAAATAGGCTTGTGTTTACTGCATTTGACACTTTTGAATTTGAGAATATTATTGCACTCCTTTGTGAGTTTTGAGAGCTTAGTTCTCTTGGGGTTCTTGAAAGAACCATCTTGGTTCTTATCAAACGTTTCTATACCTATGTGGTGAATCTTCGCTTGACTTATCACTCTCTAAGAGTGTGGCGTCTTCTTCCTTCCATTCCTTGTCTTTTTTCATCTTTCCTATTTTTTACTATTCACGACAATGTTCACAGTACTGTTCATAGTACTATTCATCCTTTATCGTTTAATTCTTTAAAATACGAAATCAACTCAAGGATGATCCGTAAAAACAATATGCATCCAACTTGGATCATAGCAGCCTGAGAAACTAACTTAGCTGAAAGCCTATGTCTAGGACAATTAACCCAATGCTATTTACCTAGTTCACTATGCGTTCATGAGAACTAGAACAAACACCAAGCATTAAGATCGATTCTCACTAAGGTTATGCACGACTAATAGGTATATGTCTATCCTATTAACGAATCAACCTATTCCACCATTGGAATGAAGTCGAATGTACATCTACCACACAAATGATCTAAAACCTAAAGTCCTATGTCTAGGCTCAATAGATTTCAACAAATCACCCATAAGTTGATCAGACAAATAAGAGCATTAAGCACAATATAATAGAACAAAACCCAAATCTTTCATATGAACTCAAAATGGGTACAAATTATTCAATGTCAAAGGGAGATTCAAAGAATAATCTAAACACAACTAGCTACACAATGAATACGAAAATGTCATACAAAAATCCATATTCAAGATAAATGGAAGAGAGAGAGAAAAAGAAACATAAGAAGAAGCTCCAATAGTTTGAGCCTTGAAGCTTGGATCTTGATTCCTTCAACCCCTCTTTCAACCTCACATTGCCTTCCTAGCTACTAGATTCTCCAATGGACAAAAGCCCCAAAATGTACTATGAAAGACGGAAGAGAGAGAAGTACGAAAAATATGAGAAAGATGAGAGTTTTTGCTAAAATATGAGCTTCAGTATTTAAAGACTGATAGATCACGCAGCGACGTTACATAACACGCATCGCGACGCGCAAAAATTAGGGCACTATTGTTTCACATGAGTTAGCCTCGGGTTCATCAGGGTGCACAGGAGAAAGTATAACATTGCGGCGTGGAGTTCTTTGCGCCGCGCCGTGATGTACTGGAACTTGCCTTTTGATTTCTCTTCCAATGTAGGGCTTTGACTTGCATCAATTTGGTTCTTTTGGACTCATCCTGCAATTGAGAAATCAACTAATCAAATACAAATGTAATCAAGCTCAAACCAATCAAAGATTAGGAAGAGTTAAAGCAAGATTAGAGAGGAAGACTTCAACATAAATTTTACATACAAATGGGGCTAAAGCCATCCAACAATGCATCATAACAAGGACAAAGCAACTAATAAAGTATAGAGATAGGGTATAAATAACTACATTCAATGGAGTTATCACATCATCAGAAGTAACAATCAATGATATTGAACCACCGCCCATGCAATGGTACAATAACATTGAGCAAAACAACACATACACATAGAAGCACAAATCACAAATCCATAAATACAATCAGTTATCAAGTCAAGCAATGCAATGATGTTTTGATGCATGTTATGATGTATGATTATGCTCAAATATGGGTGTATGATGGGGTAAATGCAATGTCATGAGATGTCATGAAACTTAACTATTCCTCTTTATGGTAGGGAGGGAATATGTAACTTACCATTTATCTCTGTGGATACAATGTCATGAATGTCATGAATTTGCTATTCCTCTCTACAGTGGAGAGGGAATATGTTACCTCCTTAACCTACCTTCTGAACTGTGAACTGGTCTTTTCCTCAATTTTCCTTGTCTTAACTTTTCTTAGAAATGCAAATGTATATATATGCATGAATGTCTGAGTATAATGTGGTGTTATGCCTAACTCTTGCATAACCACCACCTGATCTTTGTTTTTGCACTACTAACTATACCTTAACTCTTTGAGAGTTTTCATGCACTATACTTCCTTTCTTGTCAAACTTAATTAGCATATTTCCTTTTGTGATTAACCATGTGATAATGAAGATTAGTTTTGATGATCACAAACATAAAGATGAAAAGAAGACCAAGTAAAGATGATGTGAAGATGATGAGAAGACAAAGTCCAAGCTTTTCAAGTATAGCCTTAGGACTTAAGAGTCTTTTGTATGAAAGTCTCTCTGGATATCTCATTGATTTGGAAAGTTAAACATGTTTTCCAAATATTTTTAAGATGGCTTTAAAAATAGTCAAAATGTGTTTCAAAACATCCTGGCAAAATTTACAATGTTTGACAAGTTTTACAAAAGGATTAGTTTATTTTTCAAACAGGTTTATTCGAATAAACCTAGGTTTATTCGAATAACAACTTTCTAAATACTGCTATGCGCTTCTGCTTTTTAAAGTGCTATTCGAATAGCACTATTGTTATTTGAATAAAAAGGTTTTCAGAATGGCTTTTATTAGATAAGCTATTTGAATAACCCCATGGTTATTCGAATAGATCATGTTTCTTGAAATTATTTTAAAACAGAGTTATTCGAATAACCCTCAGGCTATTCGAATAACATTTATTAGAACTAGTTTTCACGAGGTTTTTCAAGTTGAGTTATTTGAATAACTCATAAGTTATTCGAATAAACTTAGTTTTCTAAAATGGAAAGAAACTGTCATATTTGCATTTATTTCATGATTTAACTATACCCAACGACTCTTTTCCTCAAAGCTCTATAAATAGAGACCTTGGGTCATCTTTGCAAGAAGCCTAATTTTTTAAATCATTATTTGCTTGTGTTAAAATGTGATTTACAAATTCTCTCTTATTTTTTGTGCTCTTTTCGCCAAAACTTTGAGATATCCTTAAAGAGCTTTTTTAGTGCTTCAATTTGTATTATCTTCTCTTTGAGAGAATTTCTATCATTCAAACACTTTGTTAATTTTGTAAAGAGAGTGAGGTATCCCTCTAGTGAAAAGGGGTGAAGTATCCCTTGTCGTAAAGAATGTGAGGTATCTTTCTAAGGTTGTAAAAGGGGTGAGGTATCCCTCTAGTGAAAAGGGTGAGGTATCCCTATTTTGAGGCTCAAGCACAAAGTATGAGATATCCCAAGGTGTGGTGAATGCTCTGTTGTGTAAAGGTTTTCAAACCCCCGTTCAACCTTGAAGTTTAGTAAAAAATCTCGGATAGTTTTTTTGAGGACTGGACGTAGGTCACAAGTGGTTTAGTGGCTGAACCAGGATAAATACCGTGCCCGCTCTTCTCTTCTTTATCTCTTTATTTTCTGCAATTTATCTATCATTGTTTATCTGTTAATTTGCTACGCTTAAAGTTTTCTATTATCTTCTTTATTTTCACATCCTTTTAACATATAGCTTCGATGAAATTTGTTTTTATAAGTATTTGCGAAAAGTTTTCAATACTCAATTCACCCCCCTCTTGAATACTAGAGCCATTTGGGTAACAAGAGGTATCAGAGCTAGACTCTTGTATAAAGAGCTTAGCAGCTTCAAGAGAACATGGCTTCATCAAATGGTTTTTCAGAAGGAACTTCCATAAACTAACTACCCTTTTTCAATGGGGATGGTTATGCATATTGGGAAGAAAGAATAAAAATTTTCATCGAAGCTATTGATCTAGATGTGTGGGATGCTGTCGAAAACGGCGCATTTATACCTACGCGAGAGGTCAATGGTGTAAAGACTGAAACACCAAGGAGTGAATGGTCTAAAGATGATAAAAGAAAAGTTCAACATAACTTGATAGTCAAAAACATCATTACCACTACATTGGGATGTGATGAATTTTTTAGAATTTCAAATTGTAAAACTGCTAAAGAAATGTGGGACACTTTACAAGTTACCCATGAGAGTACTAGTGAAGTAAAGAGGTCGAGAATAAATTCTCTTACTTACAAATATGAATTATTTAGAATGAACCAAGGAGAAAGTATTCAGAAAATGCAAAAGAGGTTCACCCATATTATAAATCATCTTGCATCATTAGGAAAGAATTTTTCTAACGAAGATTTGATTAACAAAGTGTTGAGATGTTTGAGTAGGATTTGGCAACCTTAGGTGATAGCTATTTCAGAGTCAAGAAATTTGGCAACCATGACTCTTGCGACTCTTTTTGGAAAACTTCAAGAGCACGAATTAGAACTCAACAAACTTGACCACAGTGAAGAAAATGATAAGAAGAAAAAAGGGATCGCACTTAAAGCCACCGCCTCCACGATTAATAATGAAGATGAAGACGATGGAGATGACATGGACAATATTGAGTTAAATGAAGAGAACCTCAGTCTCCTAGTGAAGAAATTCGGAAAGTTTCTCAAAAAGAAAGTAACTCAAAGAAAACCACATTTTCCCCCAAAGAAATTTGAAAAGAAACCCTCCAAGGAAAGAAGAGTCTACATAGCTTGGGATGACAATGATATGGACTCCACTGACAGTTCAGATAGCAAGGAAGTCCATCGATGTCTTATGGCCAAAGGAGAAGAAGAAGAAGAAGAAAGTAACAACGAGGTAAGTTCTGATTTATTGCCTTCTTATGATGAACTACAAGATGCCTTTGAAGAACTACATGATGAATCACTAAGGTCACTAAAATAATTTCTTCATCTAAGAAAACAATTTTTTCTCTAGAAAACCAAATTCTCATTTTGAATAAAGATATCGAAGAATTAAAAATTGAAAATGAGACATTAGGATTAATTGATGCATGCACAACCTGGTCTTCACATGCTTCTACATCTTCATCTTGCTCCTCATGTCATATGCTTGAGAAGGAAATTGAAGACTTAAAGAACACTCTTGCAAAATTCACTTTTAGAAGAGATAATTTAAATATTTTGTTAGAAAAATAAAGAGTTATTTTTCAAAAGGCTGGAATAGGATATCATCCAAAAAATCAACAAAAATTTTATAAAAATTTATTTGTGCATTCTAGTACTTCATGTAGTCCTTTTATTAAATGTTTCTATTGTGGAAAGAAAAGACATAGTACATCAATATGCAATGCAAGGAAAAACATTAATACAAAAATTAGAACTAAAATGGTATAGGTTCCTAAGGGTACAATACCCAAAACTAACACACATGGACCCAAGAAGAATTGGGTATCCAAAGTCAAAATTTGAAGTATGTTGTAGGTGTGCTTGAAGGCCAAGAGTTGACTATGACATTTTGAAAGTGGCTACTACAAGCACAAGACCGAAAATAATTTCAAGCTCTCTCTCTTGTCTCCATGAAGCTTAGACTTGCAATCTTTGGATAAGTGTATACTTGTTTTATACTTCTCTAAACTTAAAATTTGAAAATATCTCTACATGTCTTGATTCTGCTAAATGAGTACACATCTTATTTGGAATAACTTGTTTTATGGTAAACCATCTTTGGGTAAGCTTCCCGTTCTTAAATTACAACTCTGGAACGTGTTTAATACTATTTTTCCTGACCCTTTTATTCGAATAGACTTGTTACTATTCGAATGACAATAGTCAGAAGCCTAAAAAATCTGTGGTTCCTTGTTGTTTATTCAAATAGACCTATGGCTATTCGAATAACAAAAGTCAGTAACTCACATTCTTATGTTTTTCGGTTAGTTTATTCGAATGATGCCCACTTATTCGAATAACAAAAATCTTTGCTTCGATTGCCTTATTCGAATAAGTACCCACTTATTCGAATAAAATCTCTTAGAAGGGGATCATTCCTTCTAGTCTTATTCGAATAACCAGAAGGTCATTCGAATAAACCTTGGCAAAAAGCTAAGTTTTCAGGCCTGATTTATGTTCTGTTTTTATTAGTTGCTTTTATACAATAATATAATTGGCTATTATTGTGATAAATATGTGTACTAGGCTAAATTGATCAATAAAATGAAATATCTTTTGCCTTATTATTTTGAATGCTTATAAGTTTGGCATAATGTCTAACCACTATAGATCTAAAAAATTGATGGATACCAAAGAAAAGTTCTTTAAATTATGTTGTAGGTTGACAACTACCTCAGGCAAGCATTTAAATGGAATAAGTTCATTCAACTTGAGGTTAGTGAACTTGCCCTATCTTTTTTATCTTGACAAAAGGGGGAGAAAAAGCTTGATCTTTGATTGAGAAAAGTCAGGGGGAGAAAAAGTAAAAGTCAGGTAAGACAAAAATAGAAATGGGATTCCAAAAGTAAGGGGGAGCTGTTGTGCATATCTCTGATATTAAAATACGTCTTTTGAAAAAGAGGAGAGTAAGTCTCTTACTTTTAAATTTGTGCATTCCAATTTAATTGAAATAATGCTTTTCTCAATAGTAGTTTCTTATCATCAAAAAGGGGGAGAATGTGATTGACCATGTGATAATGAAGATTAGTTTTGATGATCATAAACATAAAGATGAAAAGAAGACCAAGTAAAGATGATGTGAAGATGATGAGAAGACCAAGTCCAAGCTCTTCAAGTATAGCCTTGAGTCTTTTGTATGAAAGTTTCTCTAGATATCTCATTGATTTGGAAAGTTAAACATGTTTTCCAAATATTTTTAAGATGGCTTTGAAAATAGTCAAAATGTGTTTCAAAACATCCTGGCAAAATTTACAATGTTTGACAAGTTTTACAAAAGGATTAGTTTGTTTTTCAAACAGGTTTATTCGAATAAACCTAGCTTTATTTGAATAACAACTTTCTAAATACTGCTATGCGCTTCTGCTTTTTAAAGTGCTATTCTAATAGCACTATTGTTATTCGAATAGAAAAGTTTTCAGAATGACTTTTATTAGATAAGCTATTCGAATAATCTCATGGTTATTCGAATAGATCATGTTTCTTGAAATGGTTTTAAAATAGAGTTATTCGAATAACCCTCAGGCTGTTCGAATAACGTTTATTAGAACTGGCTTTCACGAGGTTTTTCAAGTTGAGTTATTCGAATAACTCATAAGTTATTCGAATAAACTCAATTTTCCAAAATGGAAAGAAACAACCATATTTGCATTTATTTCATGATTTAATTATACCCAACGACTCTTTTCCTCAAAGCTCTATAAATAGAGACCTTGGGTCATCTTTGCAAGAAGCCTAATTTTCTGAATCATTATTTACTTGTGTTAAAACGTGATTTACAAATTCTCTCTTATTTTCTGTGCTTTTTTCGCTAAAACTTTGAGATATCCTTAAAGAGCTTTTTTTAGTGCTTCAATTTGTATTATCTTCTCTTTGAGAGAGTTTCTATCATTCAAATACTTTGTTAATTCTATAAAGAGGGTGAGGTATCCCTCTAGTGAAAAAAGGTGAGGTATCCTTTGTTGTAAAGAAGGTGAGGTTTCCTTTTAAGGTTGTAAAGGGGGTGAGGTATTCCTTTTTTTAGGCTCAAGCACAAAGGGTGAGGTATCTCAAGGTGTGGTGAGTGCTCTGTTGTGTAAATGTTTTCAAGCACCCGTTCAAGCTTTAAGTTTAGTAAAAAATCTTGGATAGTTTTTTCGAGGACTAGACGTAGGCACAAGTGGTTTAGTGGCTGAACCAGGATAAATATTGTGCCCGCTCTTCTCTTCTTTATCTCTTTATTTTCTACAATTTATCTATCATTGTTTATCTGTTAATTTGCTGCGCTTAAAGTTTTCTATTATCTTCTTTATTTTCACATCCTTTTAACATATAGCTTCGACGAAATTTGTTTTTATAAGTATTTGCGAAAAGTTTTCAATACTCAATTCACCCCCCTCTTGAGTACTGGAGCCACTTGGGTAACACATTTCCTTATATTACTAGCTCTACCTTAACTCTATGAGAGCTTTCATATACTACGGCACTCTGCTTTTGCCAAATAAACATGGTATACTTCCTGTTCTTGCTTGCTAACTCTACCTCATCTCTACAAGAGCATTCACGCACTATACTACTGAACTGTTGCCAACTAGGCACTCAATTCTTAACAACTAACTTGATTGCTTGTATCTAATTCTCTTCCTCATAACCATTTCTGTAACACCCTAATGAGGATGTCACATTTTCGATACAATAATAATAAAACCTTACCCAAGTTATAAAACATTTAGTACATAATTTATATGAGTTGTAAAATTTATTTCTTTTTATACATGATGACATTTAATAAAATAAAATGAAACATAAATAAAACAAACTATTATTACACACCATAATATACATATAATTTTGATTTAAGTATACAAATAATTTACAACTACAAATATTTAATAAAACAGTAAAAAGTTGACATAACTCTAAAACATAAACATGCCCAAGTGCACATCAAAGATTTCTAACCCTCCGAGGGATCCTCCTCAGATGGATCTTCAGATGACAGAAATCCAGGATGTCTCGCAGCTCTACGGATAGGAGTCCGTGCGGTTGATACACTACTGATCTCACTGGGTGCATGAAAACATCCTCCCCAGTAACGCCTAAGAGTCAAAGGCATCTCAAGATGTAAATACAAAGTAATAGTAAATATCGGTGCTCCATCAAACTCTCTATGCAGGGACACAATCAGACGCCCCATATAGACTACCGATCCCCTATCTTCACGCAGTCGCCAGGTCTCAGAGCCTCCGTGAAACTCAAGTCTCACAAAACCTAAAAACTCAGGCAAAGCCATAACCACAAGATCAATCCTCCTCGAACTGATTGCTCGGTTGCTAGTCCTCCAGGTACTGAATATCTAGAGGTTGCTCCTCTTCCTCTTCCTCTTCCTCTTCCTCAAACTCTTTACAAGACATAAATAATAATACAGAGAAATACATACAAAGAGGTGAGACAATCTACATCACTACCAGCATGACAGTACAGAAAACGACAGTATATACAGATATCACAGTTGATTCAAAAATTCATATCGTCACATTATGCACAATATCTCACATTAACACATCAAATTTAATATCTCAAATTAAATATAAATAATCATAAATAATCACATTATGATGCAGACCATAAATACAAATGTACACCAACTCATTCCTACTCCATGGAACTAAACACAGACATCAGAGAGAATGATCCGAAAGAACTATCTATACCTCAGGCTACCCCAACCAACTATTACACTGTCAAATGTCATGTAAATAGCCCACGGTCAAAACGTTGTGTAAGTAGTACACAGTCAAATACGTCGTGCACAACAGGCATTGTACTAGACAGTCTCTACAAGATCTTGATTAAGAATAATGTTTGTTGAGATCATTAATGTGTTGCCTGTTACCACGGCCCAGAGGAGCTACTAATTGTCTATATGTGGAATCCTCCGCACATTAATACCTCCAAGTTCACTCAATGAACCACACTACGCCTATTGCACCCACAACACGATGTAATTCATCTCGTCAATCAAACGCCAATTCTCAACCAAATTGATATATCCCTCTATATATGCATATGAACCATAATTACATAAATACCCTCATTATCACAATGAACCATAATTACACAAATACCTTCGGTGTCAATATCTCCAAAATATAGTATGTCTCCACTTGACAGTACTATTTCTCCACATGTCCGGGTCCGCCACTTTGGCCCGACAGAAAAACTCACTGTTCCTTTTAGTTGCGTAAAGATTTTATCGCATTTTCACAATCGCATCACCTTTTTCAAACGTTTTTAAATCGCGTAACTATTTCTCGACGTTTTTAAAATCGCGTAGTGTTTTTAAATCGTTTTCTCAATCGTGTAATGTTTTTCAGTCGTTTTCTCAATCGCATAGCTTAAAAATCATTATTTTAAATACGCGTGAGCTATTACTAGTATTTTTCAACTACGTAAAATATTTTCTTTACGTTCTAATTATATTTTGAAACTTTTTCCATTATTTGTCCTTTTAATTAATTTTTTTTACAGCATTTTGTCTAGAAAATTCATTTAAGTGATATTTTCTACGTTTTTCTTTAGAAATTACTTTGTTTTAGTCATAACCATTGTTTTCACTTTGAAACTTGCTAACGCGCTTCAAAACCCTAAACTGAGCTTTACGTTAGTATTTTTCAAGTGTTCAATTTTATTTCTTATTTATACTTAATTTCTTCAATTAGGTTTCTAAAATTAAATCTATTTATTTTGTTCTCCAAAAATTCATTGAAATTGAATTTGTTTTTAAATTAACTACTTAGCCCATATTAGAAAAATAATTTTGGAATTTAGTTCAATTAAATCAATTAAGTCATTCTTTTAGAAAATAGTTGAGAATATTTTGGTTCTTTTTTTCTTGGTGAAGTCGTGAGCTTCCTTGTATTCTTTGGAACACTCAAGCAAAACCTCATATGTTATTCACATCCTACAATATTTATCATACATCTATGAACACATACCATATATTTTAAAGTTATAGACATGCTTGCAAATAAAATCAACCACAAATAGAAAAGACATTAAACAACCAAGTGAATGAATCCTTATGGATTCTTCACCACAAATACATTCATTTTCTCACCACCACACAAGGTTGATGAGATTAAATTTCCCTCTTACCTTAAGGGAAGACAACTCCTACTATACTCCTCCTAGTGATTTTTGTGTGACCTCTAAATGATCCCTAACAAGCTCAAACAAATTTTAAAGAGTCATAACTATAGGTGAAAAATATAAACCATGGATCAATCATGACTTAAAACCTAAGAAATCAAGTTAGAAGTAAAAAACAAGGATTTTCACCTTGTAGGAAAAATCTTCAAAGTGGTTTTCCAAACTCAAGATGGATGATTTTGAAGAAACTCTCAACTAGAGAAGTTCTTAGAATGATGTTTGGATTTGAAAAGTGGTGTTAGGTGAAAATTTAGAAGAGTAGATGATGGTGTTTAGGGTGTTGGCCGAATGGCTCAAGAAGAAAACTATGGAGTTTTTCTTGGTGTTCTTGAAAAGAGAGAAGTGCAAACTTAGGTGATAGCAAAGATGAAAAATGAAGAGGAATGGCCTTCTCTCCTATGCATGGCTGTGGAGCTTAAAGGAGGTGGCCTCCTTTGTTGACCATCCAAGACCTCCTAATGGCCCTAAATGTGATCAAGGGTGGATATCCAAGGCTTTGCTCCTAAGCTAGCTTCCTATTGGTGTAGAAAATCAAGTCACCAAGCTTCTTGATCCTTCTTGAACATGCTTGGCCGAATTGCTCCAAAGGAGAGCAAACTAGGTTTGTGTTCACTTATGCAATCTAGTTAGACTTAGGTGCAATTAGTTAAGTTGTTTAGTTACTTGTCTAACTATCTAGTTACTTAAGATTGCTAGCCATTATTTAACTTTATTAGAACCTTCTCTAACTAGAATTCCAATGAGTAGGTAACTAGGTTTACTTCATTTAGTTACTACTTAGATATACTAGATTAACTTAGTTAAGTTTAAATTAACATAGTTAGGTTTTTCTAGTTACTTACTAACTAGTCTAACCACTTTTGTGGACTAAAATCCTATTGGCTTAGAAACTTTCAAGCCATTTTTGTTGACCACCTTTCATTGGCTTAGAAATAAATCTAGTTAGAAACGTTGACTGATTCTCCAAACGTAGGTCCCATAGACTTTTCCGGGTCCATGGTCCGTTTAAGAGCAGATTTCTACTGTTTTTAAGACAGTAGGTACTGTTCAATAAAATAATATTATAATAATATAAAATATTTTTATTACACAGTTAAATCCTAAAAATTAAAAGATCAATACATGTATCACTCGAAATTGGGTTTAGTAAGCTCCCCCAGCTTCAAATAATTAAATTAAGATTTTCCTGGCCAGAAAATTATTATTTTCTTGACTCGGAATAAATCACACACAATAATCAAATACAATCACAAAACAGTCAAATTCATTTTATAACTCACAGAAAACATAAAACAGTACATTTATGATAATATCATACTTTAACCAAAAGTTAGGGTGTTACAATTTCTCAAGTGGTAACTACTACAACAATAAGTTACTCATAAGAATAGACTCTTGACTAAGGCAATCCATGTCTAATGGATGCCCATAATCCTTTTACTTTCTCTTGAAAACATCTTTCCTCAACTCTCAATCTCATTTGGTTCCATTCCATCTTAAAGTCATTTCTCAATTTGGTTTGGATGCATAATCCTATCACGTTTAAGTGAAACATAATCTTTAAATCTAGGGTTTAAGGTTTATGTTTGAGTTACAAGGGATAAAAAATCATGTTTTTATCATTTTCAGCTCAAAAATCGCATCTTAGGGACCTAATAATTGATTACATAGCTCTGGTAATCGATTACCAACTTGACAAAATCTCTGTAATCAATTACAATCATGATGTAATCGATTATAAGTTATCCAGAAACCTTGTAATTGATTACAAGCAGGATGTAATCGATTACAAGCTACCCAAAAATACTATTCACCACTTTAGAAGCTTGGTAATCGATTACAACTGCTATGTAATCGATTACCACGTAGAAATTTGCAAAAAACATAGTCTTTAAGCCACCCAAACCCAAACCAAACCAATAAACATCATCTTTAACATCAAAATAACTCAAATATGCATCCAAATCATATCGTGAACCATAAATCTCAAAATGGGTATAAAATCCCTTTTTCTCCTCTTACTATTCAAGCTTCATCTATGGGTTCCAAGAACCACAAACTAAACTCCATACATCAAATAAGCTTTAACTAATCTCACTTCTCCCTTAGGAGCAAGAAACTAACATATAAACTCCCTATTTCTACCCAAACCCATTTTTTCTCATCAAGCCAAACAAATAAACAAGATGAAGATAGAGGGAAAATGATAGAAACAAGCACCCCTACCTTGGCTGATCCCTTGGTCTTTGATCTTTCCTTGCTCTTCCTCTCCTCTTCTTCCTTCTCTTCTCCTTTTCTCTTCTTCTCTTCTTTCGTTTCTGCCTCTGCCAAACCATAGGGAGAGGAGAAAGATGAGAAACTCTCATCTTTTTAAAAGATGGCATTAGGGGCATTTTAGTTATTTTACAAAACTATATCTCCTAGGAATACTTAGATCTCATTATTTCAAGATTTCTAACCTCCTTAGGTATTAGAATAAATCCTGAGATTCATCTAATTACCAAACTCTTTATTTCCACAAATTTACATGTCTGCACCAAGTGCATTCGGTATTAAAGCATTTACTCGGTGTGCTTAAAAATACCAAACGAACTCAGTTTACCTTCAAAATTTTAAGTACAACATTCTTATCTCATTTACGACTTGGAAATAAATTATTCATATTTATTTCCCTTAACTTAACCTTTAAAACTATTTTCTGAGTCATTTTAGGCTATTATTTCAGAGGAAGAAATTGAAGTCGATACATCAAAGGTTGAGATAGTTCTTCAGTGGGAAAGGCCGAAGACTATGTCAAAGATCCGTAGTTTCATCAGATTAGCCAGTTACTATCGACGGTTTATTACGGGGTTTTCTAAGATAGCAAGACCTTTCACTCAGCTTACACGAAAGAATCAGCCTTTTGTATGGACTGATGCATGCGAGGAAAGTTTTCAAGAGTTGAAAAGACGATTGACTACTTCGCCAGTATTGATTCTACCTTATCCTAATGAAACTTTTGAAGTGTATTGCGATGCTTTGTATCAAGGATTAACAAGTTGAAAAGATGATTGACTACTACTGCCGCAACTCAGATGATTATAAAAATTAACAAGTTATCACAACTCAGTTAATGTCATTTTATTCTTCTAAAAGAAAAGTTTAACAATAGTGGGTTGATTATTTGTTAACTTTGCAAAAAAAGAATTTTAAATCATCAAGTTATCATAACTCAGATGATTTTAAAAATTACAAGATCAACAAGAAGTCACAACTCAGTTAATCCTATTTTAATTTTTTTAAATAATTATTTTTTATTTTTTTATATTTTAATCTTATCATTTTTTTACCCTTTTTCCATTTTTTTTATCCTTTTTTGTTTGGCCCAATAAGCCCATTCACTTAAGCACTAAAAAAAAATTAAAACAAACAACATAGGGACAAGGCTCATGGTCAAAGCTAAAGGAGGGGTGTTTTGTTTGGATATTTGCAGAGGCTGGAGACCAAGGCAAAGGAGCGGTGGTGTGAACCGGTTTGGTCTGCAGTGGTTCGCGTTGGCAGTGCCGATTCGAGTTTGGCGAGTCAGGAGTCGCAGTTCGACATGCTTTGGGCGTGACACGATTGGCTTCAATGCAAAGCTCAATGGCGAGTTCTGGGTGTAGCGTGGCTTCTCAACTTGCTGGCACGGGACTGCAGTAGATCAGCACAGTGCAGGGCGACTTGCGAGGTGCAGTGCGTTAGGTCGGCAGTTGGCGATTCATGGTTGGCGGTCAGTTTCGTCGGGTCTTGTAGTTCTGGGCTCGCGAACGGAGGTTTTGGGTGTGGTTCTAGATCGGGTTCGATGCTTGGCTAGAGCGGCGTGGATTAGTGTGGGGCGGCACACTCTGGTTCGTGGGTTGCTGGCTGGTTGGGAGCAGGCTTTGATTCGGATCCAAGCTGCTCAGACGGTGGGTAGTGTCGCGATTCTGATGGGTGGTTGAGTACTGAGTTGACTCGGTTTAATGGTGGTTTTAGTTGTGGCGAGGAAGAAGGTTAGACGTGGCAGAGGTGATTTGTGGTGGCTATGGAAGTTGTGTGGCGGTTGAGGGTCAATGGGCACAGTTTGAATGGATGGGTATTTTGGTTATGAGGGTGCTATGTGATATGGTTGAAAGTGAAGGAATATGGTGAGGTGAAAGCTAGATAAGTGAAGTGGTTCATAGCTTTGGTGGTTGTGGCGAATAATGAAGATGACTTATGTAACATCTCGAACTTAATAGCCATAGTATAATCGTTATTACACCACAGTTACTAAATTCAAGCCTGCTACCAAATTCAACGACGCATTTTTCAAATATAACCTTTGTATGTATATGGAAAACATAAGCCACGAATGAATATATTTAGTACACAACTCCAGAAATTTCCTTCAAAGAGAGTTATACATACACACACACACACACACATAACAAAACTTACCAAGTACATACAGTACATAAAACTTACTCAAAAACATATATGCAACTACCATATAAAGACTCGATCTGACCCAAGCGCAAACACCTGGAGAGAAATGTCCTGCACTTGATCCCCCATCGAGATTCTCACCAGAATCCCTAACGTACAAAGGCTCCATATGGGACATGGTTCTACAAACAGGAGTCCAAGTAGGTGACACTACAGATTCCTCTCTAGGAGTCTGTAGAATTAATGTCACCTACTTGGACATACTTGGACTATATATTAATGTCGCCTATACACCACTAGGCTCAACAGGACATTAATTCATCACATGATTCAAAATAACCACTACTAGGCTCAACTTTCTAACATTTTTCACAAGGTCTATATATATTTTAATTTAGTCAAACATTATAGGATAAAATCTTCCAATGTGCTCAAAATCCAGATGAACGAGCTATACGTTCTCAAAGTCCAAATGAACGAGCTATACGTTGGTATCCCTAACGTGCTCAAAATCCAAATGAATGAGCTATATGTCAAAAACCCCAAGTTTCAAACTATCTTTCAAGCTTATTTTCCATTTCCATGACCAAAAATCAATTCCCTTCAAACTTATAAAATTCAATTCATTTCCTTTCTCATCTTGAAGATCCTTAACCCAATCCTTTGTAATATAATTATCTAAGTTCACAATTTATGAAACATCTCTTCTTTTTCTTAATAAAATTCCTCTAGGAAAGATTTCCTAATATTGTTCACCAAATCCAAATTACTTTAGTTTAATAAATCATTCTCTTTGTTTTTAATAAAAACTTACTTAAATAAACATTTTAGATTTTCAAAACCCCACTTAAACTTATTTTTCGTTCAATGACCGAAATGCATCCTTGTTTAAGGAAAAAAAAATTGTTCTTTTTATTTTCTATTTCATAAATCCCTAATTAAGTCTCTAACCACCTAATTATCTAAGTTCCAACTTAATACAAAAATTTAGTCTTAAGTGCCCTACATAGCCATGAACCCTAAGGGTCTAGGAACCCAAATTTTCATCATTTTATCAATCACTTATCACGTAATTGTCTTAGGCCCAAATTAATACAAATTTCAGTCTTGGACATGCTACTTTCTCCTACTTGGTCGTGAGCTTCAAGGTCCATGGGACCAAAAATCTGATTCTCTTTTTCCTTTCCAAGGGATTCACATTATACAACATACAACAATTATCACATTTCTATTCTAACAAGTCATACATAATATTCAAGGCAATAGAAATCAAATAAAGCCAAATAATCACAAAGCATTTAAATTATACAAACAAGTGAGTGAATCCATACATAGATTACTCACACATACACTCAAAATTGTTCCTCACCACCATGAATGGTTGAAGAAGATAAATCTCCCTCTTACCTAAAGAGATGACAAAAAAAAAAAAAGAAAGCTCCTTGTCTCTTGAAATTTCGTCCAACACCTCCAACAACACCCTTAAAGATTCAAACTTTCAAGATCAACACCTAAAGCTTAAAAAGAGAAGACCATGGTCAAAGTGATGGCCTTGAACATGAAAAAGAGAAGAGAAAGGGATGAAGATCATAAATCTTACCTCAAGGACTTCAAGTTAGAGCTTGAAGGAAAATGATGAAGATGAGGGATTTAGGTGAAGATCACAAGATAGAAAATCATCCTATGGTTGTGTAGATTCAAGAAGTGAAATTGATTGAAGCAAACAAAATAAGAAGGGTGGAAAATGGTGTTTGGCCATGAGCTTGAAGAGAAAAGGAGAAGAGAAAAAAGTGAGAGAAAAACGTGAAGGTTTTTGAAATGAGAAAGTGAATGTAGTTTAAGTGAAAAGATGACATTTTGTCATCTTTTTCCTTCTCAAAATCGTGACCATCACAAAGGGAGAGAGAGAAATTGGTTTCTCCAACAAGCTTCAAAGAGGCTTCTTTAATAAGCTTCAAAGAAGCTTCTCCAATAAGCTTGTTACAAAGCTTTCCCACTAAGTTTCATGCAAAGCTTTCTTAGGAAGCCAAATTTCACTTTTTTTCTAAAAAGTCAAAGGTGATGTCACATAGATGATATCACATAAAGTGAATACTTTACTACAAGTTATTATCCAATGGATAAAGGTTACAGTTAACAAAATCAGTATTTATTATCCGTTAGATAATAGGACGTACTCAAATTTTATTTGTCAGATAAAATCTCAAAAAATAAAAACTTCGTAAACTGTGTCCGGCTTCAGGTTTAATAAGATCTCACAGCCTCGTTTCACAGTCCAAAATTTTTTAGCCTCAGAAAAATATTATTTTTTTGGCCCCGCTTAACGTGCACGTAAATTTAAAAATATAATAAAATAATCAAAATCACTCAAATAATTCACAAAAATTCATAAAGATCACAAATATTATATAAAGCATATATAATAGAAAATAAGCAAATTTCTGGGGTGTTACAACTTAGGTGTGTGTGGGATGGAATTGGTAGTCACTGTTATGGAAGTTTTGGACATAGTATTGGAGTTTGTTTGGCAGGACTTTGTTGCAGAGAAGGCTACATGATGGAATGAAGCAAATATGGTCAGGGTATTAATTTTTACTGAAGTCTGTGTGTTAAAAGTGTGTGGGTGATGGGTATTTATAGGAAATAATTAGGTTGGAGTGTTTGAGTTGAAGTGTGATTAGAATTTGTTTATGATGAGTTATGATTTGTTTAGGATGAGTTTGAGTTATGGTTTGTTTAGGATGGATTTAAAGTTTAGGATAACTAATGAGGTTTGTTTTGGATAAGTGATGGGGTATGGGTTGTGAGTTGGATGAAAGATTATGGGTTAATGGGTTAGATCATGGATTATGGGTTAATGGGTTGGATTATGGGTTAATTAGGTTAGATAATGAATTATGGGTTAATGGGTTGGATTATAGGCCAATGGGTGAAAGTTGGGTCATTTTCCTCTTAATTCCATTTTTTTTTTACAAAATGCCTCGGACAAAATTAGGTGTTCACAGGATAGACATTCCCTTGCTTACCAAATGAATGTGAATATGAATATGAATTGAATAGTATTGTGAGGATGTATATTCCCTCACCTACCAAGAGAATTTGAATAGAATGAATGAGATATAACCTCGAGTATGAGAATATCTCCACATAACAGAATTGGATATAACCTCAAGTATGAGAGTATCCTGGAATGAATGAGATATAACATCGAGCATGAGAATATCTTCACATAAGAGAATTGGATATAACCTCAAGTATGAGAGTATCCTGGAATGAATGAGATATAACTCTGAGTATGAGAATATTTCCACATAAGAGAATTGGATATAACCTTGAGTATGAGAGTATCCTAGAATGAATGAGATATAACCTCAAGTATGAGAATATCTCCATATAAGAGAATTGGATATAATCTCAAGTATGAGAATATCTAGAATAGAATGAAATTAGATCTATGATCCTTGAATAATGATGAATATAATATATAATGAAATAAAAGATACTAAGTATGACGTGAAGAAATATGAAACATGAATAGTGATAAGAATTATTAAAGAATGAGATACAAGTAATGAAGAATATAAGATATTATGAAATATATGACTTGTATAGAATGTTGAAAGATGATGAATAAATATTTGTGATATGTGTTGAAATACGATGACTAATTTGGTTTGTTGTGCTATGTTTATTGTGAAGAATATTATATATGATTAATTATGATACTGGATTTGACTGCATAATGATTTTGGTAAAGAACTTGATTTGATACTTTATGACTTATTTGAAAGTGCAAATGATTTTTATAAAGGATAATAACTGAACCTCTGTTTCGAGAAGAGAAAGGATCGGTGGCTGTTTGCCACCTTTATAAATCATAAGTATATTTATTTATGGAATTTCAAATAAAGAACATGTTTTTCCTCGAAACAACTAGAAGTATTACGATGACACGTTTTTAATAAACTATTGAGAATTCTTTGAATTCTCACTCCTCCAGGTTTGCATTTTTTTGTAATATTTCCAGGGACAATGAAGGCAACAACAAGCAGAAGAGAAGATCAAAATTCTGAACAAAGAGTTTAGTTGTAGATGCTAGAAAAGTATTGTATAGAATTTGTATAAGAGTTACCATGAAGGCATATAATGTAGTATTTGTATTATGATGAATATATTTGTATAAAAATCCTTTCGATATATGTATATTATTACACTCACACCAGGCTCATATTTTCTTATAAGTTATACTTATTTTCATAAATTCGTTATTAGTATTGAAGTGACATGCCTAATCCTAACTACTAATGCATGATCCTAGACATGTTATTAGTATTAGTATTAGGGTGTTACATATTGTAAAATATCTCTTACTTTTAGTTTCCAACTTTTAAAATTTCATAATTTAACTATACATTATATCCAAATTTGTATAATTTATATAATTATCGAGTCAACTTGGTCTCAATTTAGTCATTTATTGATCATGATAGGGCCGGGTCAAGGTCTAACAAATTGACTTGATCAAAATATTGGGTTGGGTTCAAGTATGGATAAACTAGTCCCAACCTATCCTATGATAACTACTAGTTCATGGTCCATGGTGTGACACCTAGGGCCGACGAGGGCGGGGAGTGGTCGCTGGTGCATAAAGATGAAGCATGAACAAGGAGCAGCTCCTGGCAGGCTTCTAGGTGAAGGGACACATGAATGAACTAAATACACACCAGAATGAGAGGGATTCAAAGACTGTGCAGGTATGAGACTGCATAGTTGAGGATGACTTAAAGGAATTGATTAATGCCACCCATATCAACAAGATGCATTTTCTTTTCGGGAGCCAATAACATAAGTACTCCATGGTTAAGCGTGCTTGTCTTGGAGCACTTGTGGGATGGGTGACCTCTTAGGAAGTTTCCTAGGATGCATGTGAGTGAGGACAAAGCACGTTAAAAAGACCCGTGTTGATTTGTGAGGACACTTATCAATTCTGTAGGCAGTCCTAGGATATTACAAATGGTATCAAAGTCGGACCTCTCCTAGTACGGTGTGGTTCGGGGACGAACCATGCGGAAGCTGGTGGGCATATGACACCCCAGGGCTGACTGTAATACCCTTAAACACATGTTAGACTAGTAAATGGTTACCAAAGGTAGCGTTTGACTTGTTTAGCATACCAGTCAAGTTTGGTGATAAACTGAGTTCATTTAGGCACTTAGTTGCAACACAGAAGTTATAAAGTGGCTTAAAATGACTCAGATAATAGCATAAGTTGCTAAGTTGAGGGAAACAAACATAGAGAGTTTATTTCTAGGTCATAAATAAGCCAAGTAAGATGTGGTATAAGTTTCAAGAGAATCAGAGTCAGTTTGGTATTTTTAGGCATACTGGTTGTGCATTTTAATACCGAATGACTAGCAGCAGATATAGAAAATGAGGAAAATTGTGAAACAACAATTTAGATGAATCTTATGATTTATTCTAAAGTTGTTGGAAGCAGGGAAACTCGAATTAGCATAATTCGGGTGTCCATAGCAGATATAAGTTTCAATGTAGAAACTTAAGTTAATCTTTTTCTGTAATTTCCTCTGCATCCCACCCCCTTATTTCTCCCTTCTCCCTAGGCAGAGAGCCAAAAACCAGAAAAAGAGAAAGAAAAGAAAGAAAAGGGGAGAAGAAGAAGGAGAAAGGGGAAGAAGGGAAGAAGGAGGGGAAGAGGACCAAGTTTCAAGGCTTCGAGTCTTCAAGAGGTAAGTGGATTTCTATTCATTGCTCCCTCTTTGATTTCTTTGAATATAGTTTGGGGTTTTGAATAGAAATAGGGGTTTGGATAGCCAAATCCATGTTCTTAACTTGGTTCTTGATTCTGAGGACTAGGTTAGGATAGTTTAAGCCTAGAGAATGCTAAATGGCTATTTATGGCTCAAGAATAATCATAGAATCCATAGAAAATGGATTTTAAGAATAGTTGGTGTTATGTGATTCTGGACTTAGATTTATGCCCTACGAGAATTTATAGGTTGTAAAAGAGTTACAACAAGTTAAAGGGCATAGATTAATGCTAGAAATCACTTAGAATCCATGAGAAAAGGATTGGAAATTAGTTTTTGAACCAATTATGCAGAAAACGCATTCTGCAGAATCTTGTTTCTGCTATCAGTGCCGCGGCGTGTGTAACATCCCGAAAATTTATAATTTTAGGATAAATGATCATTTTACAATATTTGGAATTTTCTGGAATTTTTTTGGATTTTTCTGAGAACGCAGAATATTTTAATATATTTCTCGTTTTACGTGCACATTGGGCAGAGTTAGCAAAATGACTGTAACGCTCCCAAAGTTAGAAAATTTTATTACGAATAGTTATTTTCTAATATTTGTGATTTATGTGCATTCTTTTGGAATTTTTCGGAAACGATGAATATTTTAATATATTTCTCGTTTTGCGTTCGTATTGAGCAGAGTTGGGAAAACGACTGTAACGTTTCGAAAGTTGGAAAATTTTGTGACAAACAATCGTTTTATAATATTTGTGATTTATGGGAAATTTTCTTGAATTTCTCAGATACGTTGAATATTTTAATATATTCTTCGTTTCACGTGTACATTGAGCAGACTCTGGAAAACAGCTGTAGCACTTCAAAAGTTGAAAAATTTTATGACAAATATTCATTTTACAATATTTGTAATTTTTGAGAATTTTCTGGGAATTTTCTGGAAACGTCGAATATTTTAATATATTCCTCGTTTTGCGTGCACGCTGAGCGGAACTGGGAAAATGCGATGTTTTCTCTACGAACCTTGAACTATGGACATGTCAACGGGGGATCTTACTAAACCTGAGGCTTGACACAGTTTACGAGGTTTCATAATTTTTGAGAAATCTTAACAGATAAAACAAATCAATACTGCGAAAAATTTATCTGTCAGATAAATTAAATACTGACTTCTATCAACTGTAACTATTATCCATTGGATAATAGTGTGTAATAAAAATTTTATCGCATTATCCTAATGCAATCTACTTTATGTCTAATCCATTCACTTTAATTCAAATTTAATGTTAAATAATCAAAGCTTCTTTGAGAAGCTTTGACCAAACAATGACCAAATGGCCCTTGGCTTCCAAGAGAAGCCAACTCTCCCCCTCTCTCTTCTCTCTCTTCATGGCTGGAATGCAGCCCATGCAAGGGAAATGTTTGCATTTCATTAATTCAATTTACTACACTTTAATTCATTAATTCTCAAAACACTTTCTCTCTCTACCCTTTCTTCCTTCTTCTTCATTTTTCTCTTCTCCTCCTTCTCTCTACCTCCACCATGAGCACGAAATTGCAGCCCCTCCTTCCACCATTTCTCTTCATCTTTTCTCCTCTCTAAGCCTATTTCTACATTTGCCTTCACTTCCTCTACCTTCTTTGTGTAGAAAGCTTCATCATTTTCCTTTCCTACCTCCATTTTCTCTCCACCTCTTCTCTTCTTCCTCCTCTTGGCTACGAAATTGGCAGCCCACTCTTGACCACTTCTCTTCATCCTTTTGCTTCACCAAGACCATTTCTAGACTTCTCTCAACCTCCTCTACAGTTTCTCTTTAGAAAATCTTTTCAAAAATCCATCCTTTCTACCCCTCCTTCTTCAAATCTGAAAATCACTCCTCCATGGATGGCCAAGCTTTTTGATTTTTCTCTCCACTAAACACATTTATACACTCATCTTCATCTTCTCTACAAGTTTCATTTGGAAGATTTGCTCAAAATCCAACCTTGTCTCCATTGTCTTCCAAGGTAAAGATTCTTGATTTCTCTCCATTTTCTTCTCATTTTCGTTTTCCTTGGTTACCTATGTGACCAAGGATCATTCTTTCAAGCTTTAGTTTGTAAGCTTTAGTTTGTAAATATGAGAATTTGACCACTTTATGGTTCTCTTGAAGGTGGAATCCGAAAATTGCAAATCAAGGAACCAAGGAGTTGTTTTCTTGCATTGTCTCCTCTAGGTAAGAGGGAGACTACTCACTTCAACCACTTATGGTGGTGAGGAGACTTGTATGTGTGTTGATGGAGGAATCCATCCTTGTATGCTCTTTGTATGCTTGCTTGAATTATAAATTTTGTATGATTTAGTATTCTTGAATTTGATTAATACTTGATTATGCTCTTGAATATGTTTGATATATAAATGGTGCTTGAACATGTTGGGGTTGCTAAATGGAAAATTTGGAGTTTCCTACCTCAACATGGTGCCACGGTTTTGGCATTGAATCTTGGGCACTTGGATTGATTTTAATGAACTAAAAACCTAAGTGAACTAATGACAAGAAGTTAATACCTAAAAGAGAAGGAAAGAATGGATTTGAAGACTTGAAATGGAAGAAGGTGATTTGGGATTCACTATTGGGAGGCTCACGGTTTTAGGCTAGGAAGTGTAGGTAAATTGTGATTTAATTATGACTAGGGTAAGACTTAAGTTGATCAATGGATGGATGGAATTAAATGGAAGAAAATTTTGGAATGGAAACCACTATGAGGGCTACGGTTTTGGAGCCAAGAAATTAGGACTTTAGGTGAGTTAATTTAACAAGTGAACAATTTAAAAAGGGTTAAGAAAAGGGCATGCAAAATGATAACTTGAAAGGATTTGAAATTGAAACCATGGTGAGGCCACGGCCTCTAAGGCATTTTTGAGTGTAAGTATGTGATTGTGGTAATTTGGAATCATAAGGAACTAGGTAATTAGAAACCTATGTAACGAAAAGGATAATTAATGAGTTGGAAGAATTTAATGAAATTAAGACTTCATAAATTTTGAAGGAATAAGAGTGAAATTATCATAAGACTTAAGGAAATTCTAAGTGAGTGAAGAACATGAGAGTGTGAGGCCTAAGAGCTTAAATAATTGCAAGTTATGGGAAATTGGATTGCTTAGGAGTATTGAATTGATTTCAAGAATTGATTTTGAACATGAACCTTGAAAAGGGAAACAAATTCTAAGTTAGGATTCATAATGAACCTAATGACGCATCAATTGACTTGATCTTTATGTTATGATGTTATGGGTCCATGTGAGTGACCATTTGTATATTGATGCTTATATTGGCCTAATGTGGCATATTATGGAATTGTATGAGATTGTGAATCATACATGTTCATGCATAGAGTCTTATGCATTGTGAATGCCCTTGTGGACTGTTGTCAGGCCAAGTTGCCTAGGAGATTGAATACACCTTAGTGCGGGTGCGAATAGACAAGTGTAGGTCATTAGTTGACCTTGGGGGCGTCGGGGTGCGGGTTCCTCGCAATGGGAGGTTGGTAGCTCTCCTGCCCGTGGGGTAGACCGATGCAAACGCACCGACGATCCGGACCGAGACACTGTCCTATATCGTGATCTAGTGTAGAATGTCTGTACAATGCCATGATTGTGCACGAGAAAATTTATTGATAGCACTGGCCTCGGCAGCCGAGTTACAGACATGTCTCCTGATCTTTCTCTCCGACTGTTTGGGTTTAGCTCCATGGAGTAGGAATTTGGGAAAGCATGCATGTGAGTCATGATATACCCTGTCATTGTTAATATTTATTTCTCCATAACTATGACTGATTTAATTATTACTGTGATAATTATCTGTTCATTGTGTTAAATTCTAGAATTATTATTGTGATTTGTCTGATATTGTCAAATCTTGCTATTGCCTGCTGCTGTTCTGCTTTACTATAAATATCATTGTTATTATTGATTCTTATCATTGCTTACAATTGAATTACTTTTATTAAAAATTCCGCTGTTGCCGTTAATAAATATATGAACTGTATTGCTTTGTGGGTGCTCTGCGCCGTGTCGTTTTCTTATTACCGTAATGGTAATGAAAGATAGGTGTCTCACCTCTTTCCTATATTTTTGTATTTCTATTTTATATTTATATTGATAAAAGATCGTGAGGAAGATGAAGAGGGACCATACCTTGGTTGATTGGATTGGGCATTTGGACAAGATTTCTTCGGCTACGTACGAGTGCAGTTGCGCGGAGGCATTGATGTCTGTCGTGTCAACTGGGACGCCGAGCGTCATGTACACATGGGGTTGCGGCTTTGTCTGCTGGTAGTACCCATCCCTGAGTTACTACTTTTCCCCCTTTTTGTGTTTTATTCCGCTGTATTCTATTTGACTCTGTAATTGTTATATTATATGTTATCAGTGATTTGTATTAAAGATGACTATAAAATATACATATATATGGAAAATGACTTTTATTTCAGTGGTTGTATTATGGCTTGAATATATTTATATTTCATTCGAGGCTCATATTTTCTACCTATGCAAATTGTCAAAAAAAAATATAGACTCTTGAGAATTTAAATTACTGTTATCATGACTGTGACACACTTGGATTTAGTAACTATGGTGTAATGACGATTATGCTCCGGTTGCTACATCAAGGGGTGTTACAGCGTGGGTATGTCATGCTGCAGCGTGATGGTTATTTTGCTAAGAGCGTCGCGGCGTAGAAGGTGCATGCCGCGGCATGAGACCACAAATTAGCCCAGTATTAGCACCTGAGAATAGGGCGCTGCGCGTGAGACCCTGAAGATCTAAAATGTTATTTTTGGATGTTTTGAAGTTCTAAAGTAAAAGGGATCATTTATATATGTTTCCTAAAGTGTGTTAAGGCACAAATGGAGATATTTTCAAGTGAAAAATATTTACCATCAAGTATGAGAAAGCATAGGCTTTTAAGCATCCTAAAGGAAAGGTTTGCTTTAGGTAATGACATTGCATCTTAGGCAACCTAATGTTGTAATAGATATCACTTAAGATGTGATGATATAGTGTAATGAAGATAAGTATACTAGGATGAATAATACTATTCACTCTAGTAGAGAATGAGAATGGTATGAACCTTAGGGGATCCAAGAGAAGTGGATTACCTTAGGAAGGTACCTAGAACCTTAGGCAACAAAGAGTTGCAAGTAAGAACCACTCTTGCATTAGATTCACTTGAGTGGAGACAAGATTGTGTATTAGTTCCAAAGAGGGAATGTTTAGGTACTAAGTCTCTAGGTAAGTGAGACTTAGTGCATTGCTAAATACCTAATAAGATGATTTGTGACTAAGAAGATGTCATAATCATAAGGTAGAATAGAAATGTGCAATAACTCATGTATTAGCAAAGATGAGTTAGAAGTACAAGATAAAGGGAAATTACTTCCTTAGATACTAACGAGAGTATGGAAGTTAAGTTCTTAAGCTTTCCATGAGTTTGGAATAGTTAAAGAGGTATCTGGAACCTTAACCACACAAGTGTAGTATAAGCTACTACCAGAAGTGTGATAGAAGGGAAAGCTAGATATAACCAGAATACGTATGTTAGCACACACGTGTAGTATAAGGTACTACCAGAAGTGTGATAGAAAGGAAAGTTAGATGCATGAATTACTCTCTTTAGTTAAAGTTAAGTTAATTATGCAAAGTTTTAGAGAAATGCTCATTTATTTCCTTAAGTAAGGGTAGATGAGGCATTAGTTAAGATAGACTCTTTCACTAGGATGAGTGGAGTCTATAAGAGAGTAAGATGGTGTTTATGTAAGAGTTAAACATAACACTAAGCTTTTCACACACTAGTCAGTTAAGCTAGTATGTATGTGAAGAGAAAGAACCTAAGTGCAACCAAGATAAGTGGTTTGCCATAGTTATGTATCTAACACCTCAGTAACATAGTGTTGCGTTAGAAATCACTTAAGAGATACGAGTGATGAGGTGGTATGAGGAATAGTTTGGTAATGTTTACCTGAGAATGTAACGTTATATGACGCGAGGTCATTTAGCCAGAACGTAAGGAATCAGAGAAGTTCCTAAGGGGACAAGTCTTTCTAACCAAGTGCTAAGGTTACATATAGTATGAGGTTACAGATTCTCCTCATTACAAAGGGTAAACATAAAAAGCCAAAGTTGTAACACCCCTTGATGTAGCAACTGGAGCGTAATTGTCATTACACCATAGTTACTAAATCCAAGTGTGTCACAGACATGATAATAGTAATTTAAATTCTCAAGAGAGTATTTTTTTTTTTTGACAATTTGCATAAGTAGAAAATACGAGTCTCGAATGAAATATAAATATATTCAACCCATAATACAACCACTGAAATAAAATCATATTCCTTATATATATATATTTTATAGTCAATTTACACAAATTACTAATGACATAGAATATAATAATTACAGAGTCCAATAAAATACAGTGGGAATAAAAACACTAAAGGGGGAAAAGTAGTAACCCAGGGATGGGTACTACCAGCAGACAAAGCCGCAACCCCATATGTACATGACGCACGGCGTCCCAGTTGACACGATAGGCATCAATGCCTCCACGCGACTGCACTCTTACGTAGTCGAAGAAATATTGTCCAGACGCTCAAGCCAATCAACCAAGGTGTGGTCCCTCTTTATCTTCCTTACGATCTTTTATCAAATATAAATATGAAACAGAAATGCACAAATATAGGAAAGAGGTAAGACATCCTACCATCATCACCAATTATAGTAGCCAGAAACAAAATGGCGCAACGCGCCCAAATAGCAATTCAAAACAACATTTCAAATTAATAAACAGTAGATCCAACAATAAGCGAGTAAACAATTCCAAGTAGATGTTCATTACAGTAATGATCAGACAATTCACAGTTACAGAAAGTAATGATTTACAATGATAGATTATTTCATGATGCACATGCATACTTTCTCAAATTCCTACTCCATGGAGCTAGACACAAACAGTCGGAGAGAAAGATCAGGGGACATGTCTGTAACTCGGCTGCCGCAGCCAAAGTGCTAAAATCAATAATTCTCACGTGCACATCCAGGTATTGTACAGACATTCCACGCTCGATCACGATATAGGACAGTGTCTCTGTCCGGATCGTCGGTGCGTTTGCATCGGTTTGCCCCACGGGTAGGAGAGCTACCAACTACCCATTATAAGGGACCCGCACCCCGATGCCCCCAAGGTCATAACATGACCTACACTAGTCTACTCGCACCCGCACTAAGGTGTGTTCGATCTCCTAGGCAACTTGGCCTTATAACAGTCCACAGGACAATCACAATGCATAAGACTCTATGCATGAGCATGTATGATTCACAATTTCATACAATTCCATAATATGCCACAATTGGCCAAGATAAGCATCAACACATAAATGGTCACTCACATAGACCCATAATGTCATAATATTGAAATCAATTACGGTAATACCTTTCTAAGGTCCATTATGCATTCTTATTCAAGATTTGCCAATCATACAAGAATCCGACACTAAGTAAGTTTTCATAATTAATTGAATTTTCTAAAGTAATTTATTCTCATACACTTAGAATGATTATTCTAAGATCTTAAATCTCACACTCTCTTGTTCTTACTCTTGTAAAATTTTCTCAAGTTTCATGACAAGTTCCTTCCTTAGTCCTTTAAAATTTATGAATCTCCAATTGTATTTAATTCTTCCAAATTTGCTACCTTACTAATTTATTGCCTATGTTCCAATCATTTAATTTTCTAAATTTCAAGATCACCAAAAAATTACATAATTAAGTCCTAAATAGCCCTAGAGGCCGTAGCCTCCCTAGTGGATTCAATTCTCAATTTTTCCATTCCATTGATTTTATATTACACACTTGATTAATTTAGTCATTCACTTGTTAAAATTTGTTCACCAAGAACACATCAATTTTCTCCTCAAAACCGTGGCCACCCAAGAGCCCTTCCAAATTCATTTTCTTCCATTTCAAGCCATCCAATCCAATCCAACATATCAATATACACAATAAATCAAATCAAGGTCATGAACTCCATAAAATCAACATGTAAGCATTTAATTTAGCAAATCAAAGAATAACCCTCATTAGGGTTTTTCCACAAACAACACAACTAAGGTTCCTAGATGCTAATAGAGGTTGAGGAGGAGTGTCTTCCTTTTACCTAAGTATAGAAATCAAGAGAAACCCCAAGAAATCTCCTTGTAATTTCGGATTGTATCTCCAAGAAACCCTAGAAATTTTGACTTGATTAGAATAGCATATGGACATGAAAAATCGAGTGTAAATGGTCATTAGAACATCATTGAAACCGAAAATGAAGAGAAGAGAAGAAGAGTCTTAAAGCTTACCCAAAAACTCTAACCTTGAAGCTTGAAGAAAGTGATGAAGATGGTGGAATTTCAAGATGCTCCAAGCAAGAAAGATGTTTAGGAGGTAGAGAGGATTAAGAAAATGTGGTTGGTTGGAAAAAATGTGATGGTTGAGGTGTGGGAGAGGGGCTGGCCATAGCTCTCATGTAGAGAGAAGGAGGAGAAGAAGAAAATGAAGAAAGAAGAAGAAAGGTAGAGAGAGAAAGTGTTTTAGGTTAAAATGAATTTTGGCTGGTAAAATGAATTAATGAAAGCAAACAAATTTCCTTCCCCTTTGTTTTGGGCTGCTGCCGAGTTTAAGGAGAGAGGGAGGAGAGAGTTTTTGGCTTCCCATGGAAGTTAAGGGCCATTTGGTCATTATTTGGTCAAAGCTTCTCAAAGAAGCTTTGATTATTTTACATTAAATTTGAATTAAAGTGAATTGATTAGACATAAAGTAGATTGCATTAGGATAATGTGATAGGATTTTCATTACATGCTATTATCCAATGGATAATAGTTACAGTTGACAGAAGTCAGTATTTAATTAATCTTACAGATAAATTTTGCGCAGTATTATTTTATTTTATCTGTTAAAATTTCTTGAAAAAACGTGAAATTTCGTAAACTGTGTCCAATCTCAAGTTTAGTAAGATCCCCCGTCGACGTGTCCATAGTTCCAGGTTCACGAAGAAAACATCGCGTTTCTCCAGTTTTGTTCAGTGCGCACGCAAAACGATGAATATATTACAACATTCGGCATTTCAGGAAAAATCCCAAAAAATTCTCAAAAATTACAAATATTGTAAAACGACTATTTGTCTAATCATTTCACAATTTTTGAAATATTACAGTCGTTTTCCCGATCTGCTCAATATGCACGCAAAATGAGGAATTTATTAAAATATTCGTCGTCTCCGAAAAATTCTGAAAGAATTCACATAAATCACAAATATTAGGAAATGACTATTTGTGGTAAAATAACTAATTTCCGGAGCGTTACACTGACCTCAGCAATTCTCAGCTCAGTGTGTACGCAAAACGATAAATATATTAAAATATTCAATGTTTCTGAAAAATTTCAGAAAAATTCATAAAAATCAAGAATATTGCAAAATAATTATTTATAATTAAACAGATACTTTTCGGGATGTTACAACACTCCCCAACAAAAAGGAATTTCGTCCTCGAAATTTACGTACCTCAAAATAGTTTTGGATGTTACTCCTTCATCTTGTCTTCCGGCTCCCAAGTCGTATCCCCAGTTGTTTCATTCCAAATCACCTTTACTAATGGGATCTCCTTGCCTCTAAGTTGCTTTATCCGTCGGTCCTCGATTCTAGCAGGAGCTACTTCATAGGTTAAGTTCTCTTTTAATTGTACCGTGTCCGGTGCTATGACATGACTTGGGTCAGGTAAATACTTGCGAAGTTGTGACATATGGAAGACATTGTGTATGTTGGAAAGAAAAGGGGGTAAGGCTATCTGGTAAGCTACTGGACCTATCCGGCGAAGAATTTGGTAAAGTCCAAGAAATTTTGGAGTAAGTTTCCTAGATTTCAAAGCCCGGCCGACCCCAGTCGTGGGTGTGACTTTCAAGAATACATGCTCACCTTCTTCAAACTCAAGGGGCTTTCTCCTCTTATCCGCATAACTCTTCTGCCGGCTCTGAGCAGTCTTCATCTTCTCTTGGATCATTTTGACCTTCTCAGTTGTTTATTGTATGATATCTGGTCCAATCGTGAGACATTCACCGTCTTGATACCAACACAAGGGTGTCCGACACCGTCTTCCGTATAGAGCTTCATAGGGTGCCATCCCTATACTCGAATGGTAACTGTTGTTGTAGGTGAACTCTATCAATGGTAGAACTTCATCCCAACTTCCAGTCTGTTCTATAGTACAAGCTCTAAGCAAATCTTCTAGGGATTGGATCGTTCTTTCCGATTGACCATCGGTTTGTGGGTGGTACGCCGAACTCAGACGTAACTTTGTTCCCAATGATGCCTGTAGACTCTGCCAAAATTTTGAAGTAAACCTCGGATCCCTATCTGAAACAATACTCGTAAGCACACCATGCAGCCTAACGATCTCTCCAATATACAGCTGGGTCAGCTTCTCTAGACTGTACCTTATGTTGATCGGAAGGAAATGAGTTGTCTTTGTGAGTCGATCCACTATTACCCAAATCGAGTCGTGTCTTTTCTTTGTCCTTGGCAAACCCACAACAAAATCCACTAACAACCGTAAATCTCTAAATTGATTGATCAATTCTTCCTCCTTTATCATCATGGTAGAAGCACTGATCACCTTTCTACTTAAAGCATCCGCTACCACATTTGCTTTTCCCGGATGGTATTGGAGTTGGAAATCATAGTCCTTCAAGAACTCTAACCATCGCCTCTGCCTCATGTTCAATTCCTTTTGATTGAACAGGTATTTTAAACTCTTGTGGTCACTGAAGACATTGAACACAGCTCCATACAGAAAATGTCTCCACACTTTCAATGCAAAGACCACTGCAGCGAGTTCTAAATCATGCATTGGGTAATTCCTCTCATGAACCTTCAACTATCTTGAAGCATAGGCTACCACATTTCTGTTCTGCATCAACATGCATCCTAACTCTTGATAAGAAGCGTCACAATACACCTGAAAAGCCTCGTTAGGATCCGCCAAAATCAACACTGGTGCAGTAATCAATCTCTTCTTCAACTCTTGAAAACTTGCCTCACATTCCTTCGTCCAATCAAAAGCTTGACTCTTCCTTGTGAGTTGCGTAAGAGGTCCAGCTATCTTAGAAAAACCTTCAATGAACCTTCGATAATATCTGGCCATTCTAACAAAACTTCGAATTTCAGTTACCGTCTTCGGCCTCTCCCATTGCAAAATAGTTTCTATTTTCGATGGGTCCACCGCAATACCTTCCTTGGAAATTACGTGACCCAGAAATTGAACTTCTTCTAACCAAAACTCACACTTTGCCAATTTTGCATACAGCTTCTTGTCCTTCAAAATTTGGAGAACTATACTGAGATGTTCAGCATGCTCTTCCTTATTTTGGGAATAGATCAGAATGTCATCGATAAAAACAACGAAAAATCTGTCTAGGTATGGATGAAAAATCCTATTCATATAGTCCATGAATATTGCAGGAGCATTCGTCACTCCGAACGGCATCACCTGATACTCATAATGCCCGTAACGAGTTCGAAAAGCTGTTTTAGGTATATCCTCTACCTTGACACGAATCTGATGATAACCTGATCGCAGATCTATTTTAGAGAAAATAGCTGCTCCTTTAAGCTGGTCCATCAAATCATCGATCCTTGGAAGTGGATATTTGTTCTTTATTGTGACCTTATTCAGTTGACGATAGTCTACGCAAAGACGAGTAGTTCCATCCTTCTTCTTAACTAGTAGTACTGGCGCTCCCCACGGTGAAACACTCAGTCGCACAAACTGCTTTTCCAACAATTCCTCCAATTGCTTCTTCAACTCCACCAATTCCGACGTTGACATCCTATATGGTGCAATTGAAATAGGACCTGCTCCTGGTACCAAATCAATAGCAAACTCGATTTCTCTTTCCGGTGGTAAGCCAGGTACATCATCAGGAAAAACTTCTGGAAACTCATTCATGATTGGAATAGCATTCACATCTTTTTCACTCTTGACTTCCAAAGAAGACAGCAGCATGTATCCTTGAGCTCCGTCCCTCAACAAAGATCTGACTTTGACTATAGTTAAAAATCTAGAATCCTCATCCTTAGGAAAAACTAAGGTTTTATCGGCACAATCTAATAGGATATGGTTAGAAGATAACCAATCCATTCCTAATATTATATCTATTTCAACAAGAGGTAAGCAAATTAAATTGACCAAAAAGACTCGATCATTTATAGTAATAGGACAGTTCAAACATACTTTAGATGTAATAACAGGCTTGGCAGTTGGTGTAGAAACAATCAATTGAAAACTCAAAGAAGACACGAGTAATTTCAACCGATCCACACAATCATACGCAATAAATGAATGCGTCGCACCTGAATCATATAGTACAGTCAAAAGATTACCTGCTACGACACCTTCCCCCTGAATAAGATCTTCAGACTGAGAAGCCTCAGCCCCGTTCATCGTGTACACTCGCCCTCCAGATCGCGACTGAGTAGCACGAACATTGCTCACAACTGGCTTCCTTTCTGACTGGTTACATTCTCTAGAAACATGCCCAGGCCTTCCACACTTGAAACAGATTGGCCCTTTAATTGAACAGTCTCTAGATATGTGGCCACTCTTTCCACATTTAAAACATCTTGGCGTAAACGCCACATTTGTACTAGCTTTGTTGCCACTAGAACTTCCCCCGATAGATGGACGTTGAGGCTGACTTCCCGGTGGTCTCGAATACGGCTTGCGTTGAAATCGGCTATTGTTATTGTTGTTATTGCCTCCTCTTTGGAACCTAGTTAGTCCAAAGTTACAATTTCTTGGATCACGTGACGGCTCCAACTCCTTGAGTCGTACACATGTGTCCACCAAAGCATGAAACTGGTTCATCCTTAAAGGTAGCACTCCTCTCTTCAACTCTACCCTCAGCCCTTCCTCAAACTTACGGCATTTCCACGTATCATTCTGTTGAGTTTGAGCATAGTCTGAGAACTGAAACAAGCTCTCAAATTTAGAAGCATATTCATTAACAGTCATGTTGCCCTGAGGTAAACCAAGAAATTCCATCTCCTTGGCATGTTGAGCACTGGCAGGAAAGTACTTTTCTAGAAATACTTCACAGAATACCTCCCAAGTAATTTCCGTTCCCTCAGCTTGTAGTAAGCGTCGGGTTCCTCTCCACCAGTTCTCACCATCCCCTCTCAGCATAAATGTAGCATACGTCACCTTTCGATCATTGGCACACCCCATTCCTTCAAATATCTTTTCGAGATCTTGGATCCAAAGACTAGCCTTCTCTGGATTAAATTCACCTCTGAACTGCGGCGGGTTATTGCGCCTAAACTCAGACAAGTTTAGAGCATCAGCAGTCGCATCTTGCCGTTGAGCTGCTCGTTCATTTTGTTGCGTAATCACCTCTGCCATACGCTGCATAGTCTCAGCAGCTGCAGTCATTGGGTCAACATTACGGTTCACGTTTGCACGCGTTCCTCTTCCGCCAGACATCTTCTTCTTCCATCAAACAAGACAAAACAAAGTCAGATATACCCTTTCGGACACCAACACAGAGAATCACACAACACAAGCAAAAATAGACCCAACCATAACCCCAAAAGACTCTAACTTGGGCTCTGATACCAACTAAATTGCAACACCTTACTGGGGATGTCACATTTCCAAACAATAATAATAAAACCTTTACCCAAGTTATAAATTATTACGTAATATATATTAATATAGGTTGTAAAAATATTCTTTTTGGACCTTATATTATAAAATAAAGTAAACAGTACATAAAATAAAATAAACTATTACATACACACTATAATTATAGATACAAATAATTTATATATTACAAACTATTTAATAAAATAGTAAATTATCTGGTTTAAAGTAAACCATAAACTAGCCCAAGCATAACACTAAGAGTTTTGATTCTCCGAAGGATCTTCCTCGGGGAGATCATTAGAATACAGAAAACCTCGGTCAACATTATCTCACGTCACAATCAATCCATATGATATGGATGATCTCGAGGCTCGCCTTCCTCGAACTGGTCACTCGGTTGCTGCTCCTCGTTGTATTGACAATCCAATAGTTGCTCCTCTTCTACTTCCTCAACGACTTTACTAACATAAATAATAATACGTAAAATATATACAAAGAGGTGAGACAATCTACATCATTACCAAAGATAGCAAGAAGAAAACGACAATACAAATAAATATAACAGTTAATATAACAATTTATATTATCACACATGCAAAATATCATAAATCAAATTATAACTATTCACATTATCACACATGCAAAATATCATAAATCAAATTATAACTATTCACACAATGATGCAGATTAAATATGCCATGTACTCAGACTCGTTCCTACTCCATGGAGCTAAACACAAACATCAGAGAGAATGATCCGGTAGACATGTCCGCACATCAAGCTGCCTCAACTAACTATTACACAGTCAAATACTTCGTGTAAATAGCACACAGTCAAATACATCGTGTGAATGACACACAGTCAAATACGTCGTGTGAATAGTATATATTCAAATACGTCGTGTACGTCCAGGCATAGTACCAGACAGTCCCCAATAGATCCTGATTACGAATAGTATTTGTCAAGATTGCTAGTGTGTGTTTTCAGTTACCACGACCCAGAGGAGCTACCAACTGTCCACATGTGGAATCTACTGCACACTAACGCCTCCAAGTTTTCCACATGAACACACTACGCCTATCACACCCGCAACATGGTGTAATTCATCTCGTCAGTCAATCGTTAATTTTAACCAAATTGACATACCACTCTATGTATGTAATGATCCATAATTATAAAAATACCCTCAGTATCACCATGAATCATAATTACATAAATATCCTCATTGTCACCATATTTACAAAAAATACCCTTAGTATTAATAATTCCAAAATAGTATGTCTCCACTTGACAGTACTATTTCTCAACATGTCTAGGTCCACCACTTTGGCCCGACAGTAAAAACTTACTGTTTTCATAAGTCGCGTAAATATTTTATCGCATTTTCGCAAATACGTCACATTTTACAAATGTTTTTCAACCGCATAAATATTTTTCAACGTTTTCTCAATCGCGTAAAAAAATCATTATTTTAAATACGCATAAGCTATTTCTACTGTTTTTCATTGTATAAAATATTTCTTGACGCTCCAAATTAAATTTTTAAACTTTCCAAAACTAAAAATATTATTTAAACATTATTTTCCATTTATCTTACAAAAATTACACTAAGTAATAATTTCTGATGTTTTTCTCAAAAATTCAATTTTAATAAATTCTTCTACAGTTAATTTTATTCTTTAACTACGTAAAATACTTTGCTTTCTAAATATCATTTTGAAATGTTCTTCATTACTTGCTCATTTTTAATCAATTTTGACAGCATTTCGTTTAGAAAATCTACTACATGATATTTTCTACGTTTTCCTTTAAAAAATTCCTTTATTTAATTATAACCATAGAATACACTTTGAAAATTGCTAACATACTTTAAAAACTCAAAGATAAGTATTTTTCAAGTGTTAAAATTTATTTCTTTACCATACTAGACTTCTAGTAAAAATTCATTTACTTATTTGACCCTTGAAAATCCATTGTAATTAAATTCGTTTTAGGTTAATAAACTAGTTTACACTTAGAAAATAAATTTTGGATCAATTAAACATTAAAAATATATTTAGGCTGAAAATCACCATTTTTACACAAACCATGTTTAATTTTTTTTTTTATCCATTAAATCATTGAAAAATCCTTTAACTTAATTAGATCAATTAGGTGATCCCTTTAGAAAATAGTTGAGACCATATTGGTTCTCTTTTCATAGTAAAAACCACAAGCTCTTCATCTTGTGTTCTTTGGAACACTTTTGCAAGTCTCAACATATTTGCACATCCAACAATAATTATCATAGATCCATGAACATATACATATATTTATGAACACATACCATATATTAAAGCAATAATAAAACACATACTAAATATCAAAGCTATAAACATGCTTGTATGCATAATAAACCACAAATAGAAAAGAAAATAACATGCACACATAAACAATCACAAATAGAGAAGACAATAAACAACCAAGTGAATGAATCCTTATGGATTCTTCACCACAAATACATCCATTTTCTCACCACCACACATGGTTGATGAGATTAAATCTCCCTCTTACCTATAAGAAAGACAAGATCTCCTTGGACTCCTCCTTAGAAAATTTGTGTAGCTTCAACAAAAATCCTAACAAGCTTAAACAAATTATAAAGTCATAAACTATGGATGAAAAAGATAAACCATGGATCAATCATGGCTTAGGACATCAAAAATCAAATTAGAAACAAGAAAGAAGAATTTTCACCTTATAGGAAAGAAACTTCAAAGTGATTTTTCAAGCTCCAAATGGATGATTTTGTGAAAACTCACAACTAGAGATGTTCTTAGAATATGGTTTAGATTTAGGAAATGAAGTTGGATGAAATTTTTGATAGATGGAAGTAGGTGAAGTGGTGTTGGCCGAATGGTAGGAAAATGAGGACTTAGGAGATTTTCTTTGAGTTCTTTGGGTAGGAGAGAAAAGAGTGAGGGATGAGAATGATAGAATGAATGATTTAGGAGATGAATGATTGCCTAAATCATTCAGCTTTGCCGTGAGCTTCCAAGACAAGTACAACCTCCTTTTTTGACAAATTTGGCTTAATAATAGCCTTATTCTATCATGCATGGCCATATAGCATCAATTATGGAGCTTTGTCTCCTTTGTTGACCAACTAGACTTACTAATGGCCATTGATGGATTCAATGGTGGATCTTGAAGTGTCTAGCACTTTCTTGATTGCTCTTGGAGAGCTTTGCCCGAAATTTCACTTAGGAAATTCAATCAAGTTTTGATTCATTTCAATATCCTAATTATGCTTAAGTCCTTCTAGTTATGTTTAATTAAAAGTTAGTTAGATTCCTTTGTATTTTAGTTAATCATCTATTTATTTAGAAACACTAATCTCCTTCTTAATTATACTTGCTCATTGGCTAACTAAAATTTTAATGAATAACTAACTAGATTTTAATCAATTTGATTACTACTTAAACCCTTTAGATTAATTTAATTAAGTTTTAAATTAACCAATCTATTAAATTAAGTTTTAAACTAACTAATCTATTAAATCTAACTATTTTTATGGATTTTCAACCTCTTGGTTTAGAATTTTACAAGCCTTTTATGTTAGTAAATTTTTCCTAAAAGTGGGTCCCACAAACCCAAATGTGGGTCCCACAAAGCAAACGTGGGTCCTACAAGCCAAACGTGGGTCCTACAAGCCAAACGTGGGTCCCACAGACTTTTCTGCATGATAAATATTTTTATTATACAGAAAAATCCTAAAAATTAAAAGATTGATATATGTATTATTCGGATTAGGTTTAGTAAGATCGTCCAGCTCCAAATAATCAAATAAGATTTTCCCCGGCCCGAAAATTATTATTTTCTCGACTCGGAGTAAATCACACAAAACAATCAAATACAGTTACGAAATAGTCAAATTAATTTTATAACACACAGAAATCAGAAAATAGTACAATAAGGGCAAAAACGTAATTAACCAAAAATTGGGGTGTTACACGAATAGACTAAGCGTAGGGTCATAGTGGTTGGCCCTGGAGGCGTCGGGGTGCGGGTTTCTCACAATGGACAGTGGTAGCTCCACTGGGGCCGTGGGATAGACCGATGCAAACGCACCGACGATCCGAACTGAAACATTATCCTATATCGCGATCAACTATTGAGGTGCCATGTATGAGCCATTTTGCGCAAATATTTTATGAGATGAGCACACTATTTTAAGGTTAACGGTATACTGGCATTACTCCTTGATCATTCACTCCGAAAATGTTTATGTCTAGCTCCATGGAGTAGGAACTTGGTAATAGTTGCATTGTGAACTGTCAGTCTCATAATTCATTGAGCATGAACATTTATAACTATAGATTAATATATGTTCTTATTACTGTGATAATTACTTGACTTGGTTACTATTGATGATGCTTACTGTTATTCATAGTTGTTCTGTTTTACTATTCATTTTACTCATTACTGTAATTGGATGTATGAATTATGTTTATATGTGGGCGTCCAACGTCGTTTTATTTTCTTGCTGCCATTTTAGTACTGAAAGTTGGGTGTCTCACATCTTTCTGTATTTTTTATGTTTTTTGTATTTTCTGTGCCTTTATCGGACTGTGTTTTGAGAAGACGCTCATGAGGAAGAGAAGGAAACCCCTGAGTTTCTGGGTTTTTGGCCACATTACGACTAGGGCTACTGAGGATGTCGTCGCGCCCACGCCGCTTTTTGGGGTACGTGAAGTTGACCTTTCATGAAGGACCCGATTGCTGGCACATTCATGTACATACTGACCGATGCGTTTACTGCGAGGAGCTAACAGTGTCTTTGGCTTGAGGCCGTAACGACACTCCTGTTTTTGAGTTTTCCGCTTTTGTCATTCTAGAGTTTTACCTACCTGTTAGGGATATGTGGGGTGACATGTACTACTCCTTACGAGAGGATTGTTTTCTCTCCACTACTCGGGCTTCCGCCCGAAACTCGGTCGCTCAGATGGTAATTTCATCAGATGATGAGGACCTTGAGGAGGACCCGGCTACGGTCCCTTCTCGTCAGTCGTAGGGGCTGATACTGTTGGTGGCTACTAATGGCTACCCGTTTATCTTTTTGGGAAAGCCTTATGTTTTGTCAATTTAGGGGTGTATATTTGTAACTATCTTGGGTGGGTGAAGCCTTTACTTTTTGTATATTTTGTGATGTAACTAAACAGGCTGATGCATATGAATATGAATATATATATATATATATATATATATATATATATATATATATATATATTGTGTATGATTTATTTTATGCCGATTCCACTGCGATTGTCTTAATTATTATCTCGTTACGTATTGAATTTTTAAATTAATTTTTATGCTACTTGGTAATAATATAATTTAACAAAAAAAAAGAAATAATATATAGTGTCATTAATGAAGGAATCTAAATACCTATAAAATGAACCGGGTCTATGAGTTTTAAATTTACTATTATTATTTTTCGTAAGTTATTTTATGTCATTTACTTCACTATGGTGTGATGTTCCCTCTTCGCGAGTTGAGGAAAAAGGGGCGTTACATGCTGCATAATTGATGATGGCTTAAAGGAATTGATTAGCACCACCCATATCAACAAGATGCATCTTCTTTTCGGGAACTAAGAATATAAGTACTTCATGGTTAAGTGTGCTTGACTTAGAGCACTTGTGGGATGAGTGACCTCCTGGAAAATTTCTTAGGATGGGTGCGAGTGAGGACAAAATACGCTGAAAAGACCCGTATTGATTTGTGAGGACACTCATCAATTCTGTAGGCAATCCCGGGACGTTACACATGACAAAGCCCAAATCATGGGACCCAACTCTAACGAGCAAACCTATTACCCAATCCTCACACCTCCTCCTTGTCCTCTGTCTATTGCTTTGTTTAGATACAAATGATGAATAGGATGAGATGAGATAAATGGAATGAGATATAATAGAATAAAAATTTCATACCATTATTTAAATATTTAATGATGAAATGAGAAAAAATTATCATTCTTTTATTTAAAAATACTAATGAAAGGAGATGAAATGATAAACATTATAGTTTTTTTGTTCCCAAATTGCTCTTATCTTAAACACATTAAACTTTAATAATTTTTAACTAAAAAATTATTAAAAATATTTTTAATTATTATGCGCTAATTATATTAATTAATAATATTTTTCTCTTAAAAATTATATCAATTCTAGTGTTTTTTTAAGACTATCATAAGCCTCCCACGCAAATGGCATGTCATTGGTATATTATATCAATTGTGTTATTGGAAGAGACGAAATGTTGCTACTTGACGGGTAAAGACAGAGTCCATAATGATAAGATGTGCAGAATACAAAGATTGAAGAGATGTGAGAAAATGAAAAAATAATGTTCACATCTAAATAGTTTTAAGTTAGAAATAATAATAAAAATTTATATTTAAATCAATAAAATAATAACTCATACCATCACATATTTTTCAATTTAAAAGAAAACAAAAAATAAAGTTTAGAATAATATAATAATATAAGATATAATACATCAATGTCATCTACCCTCATTCTTATTTTAAAAATCTAAATAATAGGATCATATTTTTTTCTATCTCGTCGCATCGCATCCCTCGTATATCGAAACAAAGCCTGCGTGTGATTGGCAAGGAAGAAAATGGTCACATCTCAATTTTCCCCTGCAATCACCAAAGCCCTAGACTCATCTTTCTGACCTCTCAAACCAACCAACACACACACTTGAACTCACCATCCCCTCTTTCCCCAAAAGGAAAATGAGTGAAAACAAGAGAAAGCGTGGACGAAAACCCAAAGCCGCAACGGATGAAGAAACCATGCCACAAGACTACACCACCACCAAAGCTGCCGCCTCCATAAACGACGTCGTTTCTGTCCCCACCACCGTCGAAGCCGCCGATACCAGCGACCCGGATTCCCAGGGGGGTCGCCGAGGCCGGCCCAAGAAGATCAAGCGCAAGGAGAAATCGCAGCCCATCGCAGCGGTGTCGCCGGAGCGCCGAAGCTCCCGGCTTGCCGAGCAGAACGGCGACTGCGCCCCAACGGGCTCAGTCGTGGAGCCGCCGCTGATGCCCAAGTGGGGGAGCGTGGTGAAGGTGGTGCCGTCAATGGACGCTGTGGTGAAGGTTTTCTGCGTGCACACGGAGCCGAATTTCTCGCTGCCGTGGCAGAGGAAGAGGCAGTATAGCTCCAGCAGTAGCGGGTTTATCATGGCGGGGCGGAGGGTGTTGACAAATGCGCATTCCGTGGAGCATCATACCCAGGTCAAGCTCAAGAAACGTGGTTCTGATACGAAATACTTGGCAACAATGCTGGCCATCGGAACCGAGTGCGATATTGGTATTTGAATTTTTGGTCTTGATTAATGTATTGTGTTGATTTTTTTTGTCTTTTTTGAGATGAATTTGCACCTGGTAAAACCCTAGTACTGTTGGATATGGGTTAATTACTGATTGTTGTGTTCTCGATGACTGAAGTTGTATGACATGTTGAAAAAATTCAAATAAGCCAGATGTAACATAATCATACGAAAGTATACATTTTGTTTCATTGTTACTTAATTCATGGCTTGTGTTTGTTACAAAAAAATGGAAGGGTGTTCATCTTACTACTTTGGGGGTTTGAACCCGTAATGTGGGGGCATGGCCACCATCTTGCAGCCACAAGGCCGAAGTCTTCATAATCTCTGTGTGTTAATTCTTATGAGATTCCTTTAAGGTGACATAAGAATTAATAACTTGCATGCCGCCTACTGGAGGAATTGAATTTGAGTGAATTAATGAAAGAATGTTATGGAAATATGGAATTGAATGGAAATAATACTGATGATCATTCCTTTTATGCATAAGGGAAAGGATTTTAGATAGTTTACACTAGGGAAAGGAAAAATATTGAGATATGTGTGTTTGGGAACGCAATGGAATGGGATGATAGGAAGAGCTTTTATATGATATTATCATTTTAACTTTATTGTTTTTTACTTTCCTTTTAATTGTCAGTGACTAAAATTGGAAAAAGTTTATAAAGTTTCTTTTAAAACCTTCCTATTCTGTTTGCTTTCTTTACACTTTTGGAAAGAACAAGAAGTTAACAAAAAATATGTTCCTAGGGATTACTGCCCATTCTTAGCTTTCTTCTTTCTTTGATTGTGATGCACCCAGTCAAGGTTTTGGATGCTTTCTTCTGTTATTTTCTGCTCCATCCTATTCTGTTCCGTTCATCCAAGTGAGCAGAAAGTGGTACCTAAATATTTCTTTTCTGTTTTTGTTTTTACCCTTATGTTTATAGATGATGTTAGTTTACACATACACGTGATTAATTAATTTTATCATGCTTGTTTTCCTTCTGATAATGCTTCAGCGTTGTTGACGGTGAGTGATGATGAATTCTGGGAGGGAGTTTCACCTGTGGAGTTTGGAGATTTGCCTGCACTGCAAGATGCTGTAACTGTTGTGGGCTATCCAATTGGAGGTGACACAATCTCTGTGACTAGTGGCGTTGTTTCACGCATGGAGATACTCTCTTATGTTCATGGTTCAACTGAACTTCTGGGACTGCAGGTAACAAAAATTCTTAGTTGTCCTTCACTTAACCTCCTATGTCCTGAGTTATCCATTTTTATATGATAAATTGACTTTTTCTGGCATCTCTTCAAATACCTCTGCAGATAGATGCTGCAATAAATTCTGGGAATTCTGGTGGACCTGCTTTCAATGATAAGGGAAAATGTGTGGGGATTGCATTCCAGTCTCTTAAACATGAAGATGTGGAGAATATAGGATATGTAATACCTACTCCAGTCATCTTACATTTTATCCATGATTATGAAAAGAATGGGGCGTATACAGGTATTTAAAGGAATGTTTCACTCCTTTGTCCGCATCATACCTCTCCTTTCTTAAAGAAGGGAAAAAGAAGAAAAAATGGAGATACATAGCCGGAAAACAGTAAATAGAAAAGGGATGAAGTGGAGAATTCTATTGACTATTTGTGCTAGCCTGTTATTTTTTGTTTGTTATATTATTCGTAGTGTACCTTCCTTCAGTTGACTGGCCTTTGCAATTTTGTACTTCTGTTTATTATGTGTTTGATAGCATGATTTCACATCTTAACTAAATTTGTCTTTAATTTCATGCCTATCAGGATTTCCAATTCTTGGAGTTGAGTGGCAGAAGATGGAAAATCCGGATCTTCGAATTTCAATGGGCATGGGACCTGATCAGAAAGGTGTGCGTATCAGAAGAATTGAATCCACAGCTCCAGAATCTCATGTTCTGAAGCCATGTGATGTAATTCTTAGCTTTGATGGGGTCCATATTGCCAATGATGGAACAGGTAATCTACCATGTTTTATCTTGGTCATTATCCCATTAAGAGGATTTATGTTTGCTGTTTGTGCTTTGTCTTGTATTGTTTGACAAATAGTTGACTTTAAACTTAAGTTTTTGGACAAATGACTACTTTTTCAAGATTTAGCATGGGGTATGATAATTTATTTGATATTTTAATTAGATGCTGAAATATTTAATTGATTGGTATTAAGTTGTTACTTTGCACATGTGTTTCCATTACATTATATAGCAGCAATGTTTTCAAAACTGGACCAGTCATTGAATTGTATCGGGAGAGGTTCAAGGTTTTGAGGTCCTATTAGGGTTGGACTAGGTTGTACATGCATTTATATATAGTTAGTAATGATACTTGCATGGACTTTATACTCACAATCCGCTCACAGACTCCACAATGGACTCATCTGGACCATTCAGAAAAAGTTACAGTGGGACTAGTGTGTTATCCGATGGTTTGCATGAGAGTCTGTGTGTAAAGTCTGTCCATGTATCATTACTGCAAGTGTAATTGTATATTCTATAAATATACAACAATATGTAAAAATATTTAATATACTTATGTTAAGTATATAAGTAAATTCATGTAGAAATGCATTGAAATATATCTCTATAGAAGTACCCAACACTAAAACCATAAAATGATAAAACATTCAACAATAATAAAATGTCGATAGTCAAGAATCAAAATAACAACATTCATTAATCAAAGAAATGAAGAAGTGGTCAAAGATTCATTCATGAATCATATATGTCATTGGCATCATGTGCATCAGATGACTCGAGTTTACATTTCCTTCAAAACAGGTTAAAAAAATAAAATAAGTTGAATTGGTTCAACAGTTGAAATGTGAGTAGTTCAAAAGGGTCGACTGGTTTAGCACCAGTTTGTCGGTTTAACACCGGCTTCTAAACTCCTGGTTTTGGAGGGTTAATTGGACCGGGTAAATACGGTTCCTGGCTTTCTCGGTCTAACACCACTTTTTAAAACATTGTATAGCAGCATACCTCTTAGTTCCATAGTTGTCAAATCGTGAATTGTATTCAGAATCATTTGTTCAATTTTTGAATCGTTAAAGTAATCGTGTCGTATGATTTGGAAACTCATTAATAAAAAAGGCATCCATAGCCCCTTTCCCCTTCATTACAAAAGCATCCATAGCTCCTTTTATTTGGGAACCATCAATGGAACTAGCTGCCTCTTTGAAGAGTTCAATAACATCATTGTCTTCTTTTTTCTCCTTATCCTCTTGCATCTTAATGAACATATTCTTAACATCTTCTAGAAGTTGGGTACATGCAGTAACTTCTTTATTTGTTCCTGCCAAATGGTGCTTCATCCTAAATGCATCACCCAACATTGTTTGTGGACAATAAATTACATTTGAAGTGTAATCTAATGTCAAGAACAGTACAATTTTCCTAGTTAACATCCTTCTTCCCCTTCTTCTTAGCCGTAGGAGCCATAAAAGTGACTGCGTGAAGCCCCTGTTTCAAGAGAACAAAAGCAGAGCAATGAAATAGTCGAATAGGGTGCGTTCAATAATGCCCCTTTTAGTTCCTTTTATTTAACAATTTAAGCTTCTCTTGCCCCTCTGAATTCTCTGAAGAGAATTGGTGAATAAAAAAGCAAAAAAAAAAAAAAGAATCATAGAATTGTGTGATTTGTGTTATTGATATGGAATGGCACTGATTCGAGCAATACATGCACAATTCAAAGTCATATGCAATTTATCACATGATACAAATCGCTGGCTTGCTGAATTGTATCAGTTCGTGCAATTTTAGCAACTATGCTTAGGTCACACTTGGTGCAAAGAATGAAATTTCATGGAATAAGAAAGGAATTGATAAATTGGAATGAGCAATCCTATTATGATTTCACATGTTATGAGGATTAGAAATAAAATGATTTGGAAAGCATTTCCATATTTTTTTTCTACAAACGAACATAATAGTCCTCTGATTCTAGGATTAAATGCATAATGAAATTTCCTTCCTTCATACCAAACGTAACATTCAAATGAACCTATCTAGACTAGTTAATCAGTAAGGTTTTAGGAAAAGAAAGTATTGTATGTGTGTGTATATATATATATATATATATATATATATATGTATTTATTTAGAGTATTGACTCATAACTAAGAACAAGTGGTAAGATATGATGAACGCTGGTGATCTGTATGATTTTGTTCCACCCTTTGCATCAAATGTCTCATGGTGCTGAACACTTTATTGAAAGAGAGAAAAGAGAGGGACATATGAAGAAACTGTGTGTCTAAACTATACAACGGAGGCTGAATTATATAGACCTATTATAATAAATACAAAGATCCTAATTACCATAATTACATGATTTGGTTATGATTTGGTTAACCTATACAACGAATCTAGACATAGTTTTCAACACCCCCTCAAGTTGGAGCATATAAGTCATATGCACCAAGCTTGTTACAAATATAGTTTATCCAATAACCTCTTAAAGACTTGGTGAAAATATACGTCATTTGATCATTTGAATTGACGAAGCTAATGGTGATGTCTCCAAATAGGATCTTTTCTCTAATAAAATGACAGTCTATCTCAATATATTTGGTCCTCTCATGAAACACTGGAACAGAGGCGATATGTAATGCAACTTGATTATCACAAATGAATGTCATTTGCATAATATCCCCAAATCGAAGCTCTTTAAGTAACTGTTCTAACCAAATGAGTTCACAAGTAGCTGAGGCCATGGCTCGATATTCTACTTCGGTGTAACACCCTAATACCGTTACCATAGTATAACTAACAAATGCCTAGATAAACAGTAATAGTTATGCTACTTCTAACTTGAACATGAATTAATCCATAACATTTATAAATAATTATGGAGAGTCATAACTAAAAATCGTACACATATACAACATTAACCCCAAAGGCAAAGTGTTATATATACAACTTATACATCCTCAAAGTTAATATAAATAAATACATCAACTTTGCCTATAAAAGAAACAAATAAAACTAATCTATGCTAGTTCTTCTGTTTCTTTATCTTCTTACTCTCTGAAAGGTCTTGACCTGCTTTTACCATGGAAACACAGAAAGAGGTGAGAACATACAATTCTCAGTAATATTTATACATTTCATGGCATTATACAATGTAAATTACATACATATCAGTATAAACTATTTCAACATTATATTATATAATCGCCCATACAATTGTATAACATATTCAATCTATCTCATATTTACTTAATCTTACAACACTCGAACTTAAACATAATAGATTATGGTTGCTATTGGATATCAAATCTTTATTCAATATCTCTAGAACAATCACATGCTACTGTTATGTAAAGGTTCACTAACACAACGCATAATCTATAAGCCTAAGTCCCCTTCTCGTATGATAAGAACAACTATCTACACAGTTGTAACATATCACAACTAGTTCATTCATAAACATACCATCAATGATATTGAACATCCGCCCATACAATTGAACAATATCATCTATCCTAGACAATTGCCCATACAATTGCCAAGGAATAGGAAATGTACATGATTGTGTGTGTGTGTCATTTGTTTATTCCAAACTCTTTAAACTTGCAGATAAGAAGACTGACTCTTCAGACTACTGGATAATAAGTGGACTGGTTCCTACTTACACTGGTGGGAGTACTGATTCCACTATATAAAACTAGTAATCTTGGCGCTAATGAGCAACTAGGCTAAATCCTCACTCAGAGACTTTTGGACTTTCCATCTATCTCCTTTGGCCATATGATTGTACATCATTAAAGATTACTCTACTTTGGAACTAGCAAGTAATGAAAAACTATGTAGTGTTATGTATAACTCATACAAAACTACTACATTAACTCATCACATGATTCTCTCTAACCAAGTGAAGAACTAAACTATAGCAAACATGTACTTTCAACTCACTTCTAACTCATAAAGGAGCATATTCCATGTTTCTAGTTAAGAAATTATACTTATGATACTTGCATCTAACATGCCTCATTATCACACAACAAGTGGTAAACTATGCCATCCTAGTGTACTCAAGGTCCTAGATATCTACTTTAGGCAATTCCTAACTTATGGAATGCTTAAAGCCTCAAACTCTCCCATATATGCAAGGTAATCATTTCTCAATGGAATATCCCTACTAGTGTTTCAACACAATTTACTAGGCATGTATAAGGGATTCTAGCAAGTGGGGAAATTCTCTTTCCCAAAATAAACTTCCTAGGCAACTGCTCTGGGTGCCTAGAAAGGCTGATTTTCAAGAATGCACCAAATGTACATCCTAACTTCTAAAATTCTGAAGTTTTGTGAGTAAATAGATTTCTCTCATATCTTTCAAATGCCAAAAGCCTCACTTCATTTGGCTAAGTGTAGCCAAAGTTATGCGACATTTTGCAGAGGCTAAAATAGTACACTCACTGTTTTTCGAAAACCTGACGTGACTTTAAACTGAAACTGGGAACAAACTATAAGTGGTAAATTTCTAAAATTTTATAGGCAAGAAGCCTTACATCTTAGCTTCAAAATGCCACTGGTTTCATGTTAATACGACATCGGAACAAGAAATTATGTAATCTAGTTTACTGGCTGCCAAAATGCCTTTTCTGCAGAATTTTGACTCGAATTCAAACAGAAACTGGTACTGATTGGCTTCCTTAAAAATTCTGAAATTTTTATCACATGAAGCCTTATGTCTTAGCTTTCAAATGACACCGAAATCAGGTCATTCCAATATCTGCAGTTCAAGTTATGAAATAAACACTACAAGCTGTCAGAATTCTGTCATGTCTCACGCCTAGGCTTGGTTTTACCACGCCTAGGCGTGGTGCTCTCTTCAGCCCACGCCTAGGTGTGGAAAAGCTGTGCCTAGATGTGACCATTCTGCAAAATGCGTTTTTTGCATAATTGGTTTCCAAACCAATTCTATTATTCCAAATCTTGGATTCTAAGTGTTTTTTAACACTAATCTTGGTATCTAAACATGTTAGAATCATTAAACACTAACATTAACTCATCAATTCACTTAAACATGGATTAATGGCCATAACCACATCCACACATACCTAATGTTCTAAGTTCCAACTTATGGAACTTCTTGGTTTGTCCAAAGACAAAGGTATCTATCTTGCACTCACCAAGCTGAAATTAGCTAGTTTCAACCATTGAAAACAAGAACTAAGCAAGGAAAGTGGATTTGCTTCTCAAACCCTATTTCGCCATCTAAAGGACCTAACATTAACCTTGAAGAGGATGAAGGAATAGGATTAGATTTAAGGTTTAGAATCCCTACCTCTTGCATGGATGAGATGGAGATCTTGAAGCTTGGCCTTTGTCCTTGAGCTTCTCCTCTTCCTCTTTCTCTCCTACGGTTGCTACCTCTTCTTTCTCTCTTTTCCTCTTTTCTATTTTGGCTCTCTGCCGTGGGAAGAAAAACAATATAAGCTTCTTATAAGATAACCAGTAATATGGTACTGGAATTCCCGATCTGCTATGAATACTTAGATTCTTCCTAAGATTCATTAAAAATCTTGTTTCATCATTTTTCTACTTTTTCATATCTGCTAGGGGTCAATTTGACATTAAAACACACAACCAGTATGCCTAAAAATACGAAATTAACTCTGATTGTTCTCAAAATTTAACTAAACCTCATTCACCCTATTTGTGACTTAAAAACAATCTCTTTAGGTTTATTTCCCTCAACTTAGCAATTTATGCTACTATCTGAGACTCAGTTTGTCACAAAACTTAACTGACATGTTATACAAGTATAATAGTACCTTTGAGATCATATACAAGCCTAACATGTTTTCTCGGGATGTTACATTTGGCACTTGATCTTGCGACCATATTTTATTTCTTACTCTTTGTTTCTTACTCTTCCAACTGCAACTTCTGGTGGAGGTAGTGGTGGTGGAGGTTGCTGTGGCCGATGATGATAGACCTAGAAGGGGAGAATAGTAGTGGTGAGTGTCCCGACATTGGGGGTTGGAGGTGTATCTGACTCAACAGTGATAAGAGGAAGAGGGACGAATAAGACCTTAGAGATAAGCTCAAGAGTCGATGAAGGAGACTGGAAGAAGGGAACAAACTCAAGAGGTAACATCGGCCGAGGCGAGGTAACATCGACCGAGGCGAGGTAACGTCGAAGATAAGGGGAAAAACAACGATAACCCTTTTGGGATCGAGTGTAACCACAAAAAACACACTTAATAGATCGGGTGGAAAGTTTATCAAGATCAAGAGTGAGATTATAAACAAAATAGGTAAACCCAAATATACGAGGTGGTAGGGAATGCAGAGGTTGATGGGGATATAAGATAGAGTAAGGGACCTGGTAATTAAGAACAGAGGAGGGCATGCAGTTAATCAGATAACAGGAAGTAAGAACTGCATCGCTCCAAAAGCGGAAAGGAATATTACCATGAAGTAAAAGGGTCCGAGTTGTTTATACGAGATATCTGTTTTTACGTTTAGTGACCCCATTTTGTTGAGGGGTATGGGCACAAAAAGTTTGGTGAAGAATGTCGTGAGAAGCCATAAAGGATTGAAATGGTTGAGACTAATACTCACGGGCATTATCACTACGCAAACTACGTATAGGAACACCAAATTGAGTTTTGATTTCATGATAAAAGTTTTGAAATATGGAAAACAACTCAGACTGATTTTGCATAAAAAATAACCAAGTGCAGCGAGAGTAATCATCAATGAAAGTGACAAAATATTTGGACCCTATTGTAGAAACAGTACAACTGGGACCCCAAACTTTAGAATGTACTAAAGCAAAAGGAGATGATGCTCGATTGTTGACTTTACCGAGAAACGGACTACGTGTGTGTTTTCCTAGTTGACATGACTCACAAGGGAGATTCGACAACTTAGAGGGGCTAGGAACCAATTTTTGTAGTTTAGGAAGGTTAGGATGACGCAACTGTGCATGGATGGTGAGAGGGAAATCCTTGACAGCACAAACACGAGAGGGGTTGGAGAGCTGGTAGATGCCATGAGACCCACATCCAGTGCCAAGTATCTGACCCGAATTCCGGTCATGCAGAATGACAAAGTCTTTAGTAAAGGTAATCATACAATCAAGAGACCAAGTCAAATGACTAATTGAAAGCAAATTAAAAGGAGACTCGGTAACATAAAGGACAGAGTCTACTGAAAGGGAAGGGAGGAGATGGGTAGTGCCGATCCCTTGGGATTGAGACTTGAAACCATTTGCTAAAGTGACAGTAGGCAAATAACCATTGTGAGAAAAGTTGGAGAAAATAGTCTTATTACCAGAAATGTGGTTAGTCACACCAGAATCAAGAACCCAAGTACCAATGGATGGGGAATGAGAGAAATAAGCAAATGAAGTACCAAATGACTTATGTTGTGCAAACCACTGTAAAAAATCTGCATACTCAGCCTTCGGGGTGTTCTTAAAGCTATCTGAGGAGACAGAACTTGCCATAGATCAATCAACAACAACCAAACAGTACCTAAATGCATCGATTCAAAAGGGGGTCGCAACAAACGGTTACAAACACAAAAAGGCAAGGGTAGATCCAAAAAGAGGAGAGTGAGGCAATCACTGCTCAACAAACAACGGCCGGAGAGAGCTTGCCAAGCGCCAGTGAATGGGTGGCCGGTGGAGCTGCGCGCAGAGGCTTTAGTCGGCATGTGTGGACGCGTCAAAGGGAATTTCCGATTGGGCTTTCGGGTTCTGGCCTAGCAGGGAGAGGCAATCCTGGTGGTGGGGTCGCCGGCCGGAAAAGTTGGTCCATGGCTATTGACGGCGGTGGGCATTGTTGGGTCTGCTGGAAAGAGGACACAACAGAAGGTGAGAGGTTGGTAAACCGGAATGGAAACACGGTTAGCCGGAAAAAAATTTACCGGAGAGCAGGGGGCTCACCGGATGTGCACGATTTTAGGATTGCCCCTCTTTAAGCTTTGATATCATGTTGAAAGAGAAAAAAAAGAGAGACATCTAAACTGCACAAGGGAGGCTGAATTATATAGACCTATTACAGTAAATACAAAGATTCTAATTACCATAATTACATGATTTGATTATGATTTGGTTAGTCTATACAATGAATCTAGACATAGTTTTCAACACACTTATTATCTGATGGAATCAATTACTGAAATATCTCTTTTATTGACTGAATTAGGGTAAATCACCCAATACGGAATATAGACATAGTATAAAACTGATAAAACTTCTGATAAAACTCTCTCAATACCCGAGAGAATTCCCCCTGAAATCCCTTACAAAACTTTTCATACCCCTCTCTTCCTGATTCTTTCCCTTTTATCCTTCTGTTTTCCCCCTCCAACAGAGACTTAACTAACTATTCAGAGTTAGTTAAGTCTGTTATGTTCCTTGTGGGCCTTTTATTGGGCCTCTCCCTTCTAACATAAACCTTCTTAACAATGGGCTTGCTGGCATCATTATCAGGTCCGGGACATTCTTGACCCTGAATGGGATGCATTAAGAGTATTTGAAATGGTTACACTGATTTCTGCTTTATCTTGACATTTAATGCCACAAAATGGGATTTAATTTATATATTTCTCATTATTATGGAATTCATTGCACCAGTGGAAACCTGATAGTGCTTTGTCATACATTTAATGCATATCATGATTTGTTGATGCTTGGCTTAACTTTGCATAAACCTTGTCTTTACTGATATCTACTAGGACTTTTTTTAACGAATATTACTAGTTTGTATTATGGTGTTTTGTTTAATTATAATGATGATGATGATTCAATGTTGAATTTTGAAATTTTCTTGTTTATATTGTTTCTTTGGTTTCAGAGCTAACATCTAATTCTGGGATATATTTGTAGTTCCATTCAGGCATGGGGAGCGCATTGGTTTCAGTTACCTTGTCTCTCAGAAATACACCGGGGATAGAGCTCTAGTAAAGGTTCTCCGTAATTCAGAGATACTTGAATTTAACATAAAACTTGCAACTCATAAGCGGCTTATTCCAGCACACATCAAAGGCAGGCCTCCTTCTTACTACATTATTGCTGGATTTGTTTTTACTGCTGTTTCTGTCCCATATCTTCGTTCTGAGGTGAGTAGTTATCTTTCATGCATATTGTTTTCTCGTCCTTTGTATATCCTGTGCATGTGCTTTTGTTGTGGTCCGTCTGTTTTGTCTGTCCCATTTCTCTTTCTGGGTAAATTTGTCTTCTTCTTTACTGGGGAAACTGCAGGCAAACAACTGCTTGCTCTTGTATGGATTGGATTCACATGTTTTCTTGCCTGTGGCCCCGCCCTAGACAGAGTGTGTCTACTCTTTCATTATTTGTTATGAACTTATGATGCTTCTTGAGGCTTTATGCTTTATGAAATTCTTCACTGATGAATTAGTTATAAGTAACTTTTTATGTTGTTGACTAGAAGTTTCTTTGTTTAACATGGAATGATCCTTGTAACATTTAAAAGATGCATCATTCTGATCCTTCTTGTCATCTTGTGGAAGGCTGTATCTCAATGTGTTTTCTTGGTCTCTTCCTTGACTGTTGCTTTAAGTGGTTTTAAATATTAATGAAGTTGTATTTTGAAATAATTGAAATTCTAGTCAGTTGAGTCTTGGCCCGTTAATTTATTTAACTTTTTTATTTTGCAATTTTGGAAAGAGCCTTGAGACACACCTTTAGATTACATGTAAACTACAAAAGCTCCAAATTGATATGTAATAATTTTCAGTTTTACTGCATCCACGGCGCCGCAGGGGGGCAGCGCCAGGGGAGAGGGGGTGTTCCTTTTATGTAGGGAACTACTTTTGTCTAACTTGTTCGCATAGATTTATTTCATTTATGGTTGTTTATGGTTTATGATAAGGCATAATGGTGGTTGTTTATGGTTTATGATAGGACATAATGGTGCCATTTGATCCATGTAGCCAACCCTACATAGTGGGAAAAGGCTTGGTTGTTGTTATTGTTGTATGTTATTTGTGGTTGAGCTGGCCAGCTCATATTATAGGTTACGTCCCAAATTCAATATCTGTGCAAATTTTGAGATAGTGAAATGTTATGATTGTTTAGCAATTAGATCTAAAGTATAGATATAGATGCATAAAATTTTTGCTGTATTGCATGTAAGAATGTGAAACCGATATTGTGATTTCTTGTTGGAAGTTGTATGTGTTTTAAAACTATCTTGTATTTGAGTTTCTTGTTATTACTAATTTTAATTTCTGGCTTTTTACGTATATCCAGTATGGTAAGGATTATGAATTTGACGCTCCAGTCAAGCTTCTGGACAAACATCTACATGCTATGGCGCAGTCTGTTGATGAGCAGCTTGTTGTCGTTTCTCAGGTTTTTGCATCGAGTTTTTCTTAAAATTGTTGCGTGTTTATTACCATTTTAATACCAGATTGAGATTTGCTCTTGCTTGAAATTTACTATATTGCTAGGTTCTAGTGTCTGACATTAATATTGGATATGAGGACATAGTTAACACTCAGGTAAGAGAATATTTTATAGATATTAATTTGTGGTATAACTGAAATGTCCATTAAACTTTGTTCTTTGTATGTATATAGGTTCTTGCTTTCAATGGTAAGCCTGTGAAGAATCTGAAGAGCTTGGCTAGCATGGTAGAGAGCTGTGAACATGAATATCTAAAGTTTGATCTGGAGTACCAACAGGTTCTCTCATGGACATATTCATGGGTGCATTCCATCTTTGTCTCTCTTATGTTAATTAGAAATAAATCTTTGTTAACAAAAAAAATAGTAAAAGAAATAGATCCCCAAAATATTTTGTTTGTAGAAAATTGCTCAAGTTTTTATGATTACCATATATATTCTTACAATTGTTATAAATAAAAAGGTATTAATTATTAAGAATTAATATTTAATATCAAGACAGACCCTATGTGTATACGGTATACCCCTTCAGTTTTTTTTTTTTCTTACATAGCGTATATGAAAATCTTGTGACACTATTCAAAAGGGAAGGAAGATAAAATATTTATATATGTATTTACTAAGAGTTTACAAATATTAATCTTTATAGAATTGGTCATATCCTATGAAGCACGGACACGTCGATTATGAGGCGACGTGTCTGTATCAGACACATGAAGACATTTGTACGACATCCGTGTCCTGTGTCCGAATGTGTCTAATTAAAAAGATTATTTTTTTCAGTTTGGACACATCTCGAACACGCTCGGACACTTCTCGAACACACTCAGACACTTCTCGGACACGACTTGAACATGACCCATTAATATTTTTTTAAAAAAAATAGTTTTCATGACTAACGTTCAATTAGTAAGCCCGTAATCTGCTCAAGCTCAATCACATGACTGACGTCTCAAGCCACTGTTTTCACATACTAGTATTTTAAGTTTTATCTTTTCAAATGTCACTATTAGACTTTTAAGTTTTATCTTTTCACACACCACTATTTTCATCTGCTCCTTCTACCTCTACTCGTACCAAGTCATCCACTTTGTTGTCATCGAAGTTTGCCTCACACGAATATTCCCTCTAGTTATTTTTTTTATACACAGATTAGTTTTATTAAGAAAAATTAGTTTAAGAGATTTTTTAGAATATGTCAATAGAAATTATGTTCTATATTTTTTAGGAGGGGCTTACTAGGTAGCAAATATTGGCATATATGACATATATTAAAATATTATAAATCTTCAAGCTTATAGAAATGATATTAATGAATTATGAATCTTTTTTTTTAATTTTGAAATTTTATATATATATATATGTCGTGTCCGTGTCCTATAATTTTTGAATTTGTTGTGTTCTCGTATCCGTGTCCGTGTCCGTATTCGTGTCTGTGCTTCATAGGTCATATCTATTAGAGGTTGTATCCTTCTCTGCCTATTACAAATTAAATTTATCAATTTAGTGAAATTCATACTATATGCTTGTGACAATATTTTTTTTTTTATCAAAATCCAATATTGTAACTACTACTGTAATTTTCTCAATATTTTCTTGTTCCATAGCTCTCTTCTATGAATTTATATGAATACTGATTTGAAATTTTGAATACCCTTTTCTGCAGATAGTAGTGTTAAAGACCGGCACTGCTAAGGCAGCAACCTTGGATATCCTCACAACACATTGTATACCTTCGGCAATGTCTGATGACCTGAAAACATAGAATGTTTTGGTTAAAGGTGTTTAAATTACTCCTGGTTGCCTCGCAGTTTATTTTTTAAGTGGTATTACACGTTCACTATCAGATTGCAGTACTGTGGGATCTGCACCAGTCAGTGAGATGAAGACTTGTGCACACACAGAAGGAGATTAGAGATGCAGAGAGGATAGGGAGGGAAGGAATTAGCAATGCATCAGCTACTTAAGACACGTTGTCAAATCTTAATTTAGGGTTGAGGTGTTCTGTACCGTATATCAATGATTTCCTAATTTTTCCATTTTAATACAAAAATTTTAATCTTGTAGAAGAATGGATGGAGGAGGGTAGGAAGTATTATTTCATATTTAGAAGAATGGATAAGAAAAGAATTGACATTCACGTGTATTATTTTTCTCTGGCTGGGAGAGGCATGTAGAAATTTTATGTTGAGGATATTGATGCTGGTTGATTTGTAATAAAAAAATCAGTTATTTTGAAGTACTCTGCTTTCATAGAGGTGATGATTTTTCTGTTGTTTCCAATGAGTGTAGTGCTGATTGATAACGTTTGGATTCTTTTCTGTAGACTGTAACACTATGAGTCTCCTTCGCGTGTGGAGACTGTTCACTTGTTTATCTGGGGATTGAAAGGAATGCTGGCTAGTGGCTGTCAGAAGGAAACCCTGTGTATGTTGGTCATCCTGTAGAGATTCACGCATGTAGAGAAATTAGCCATGCCTTTTTATTTTTGTATTTCGTTCTGGATACCATAATTAGCCGTGCTTTAACTGTCCTTGTGTGGGATTTGTTTACCCGAGAAAATATTGCATGCTCATGCAATAATTTGTGTACTATTGTGCTTAGGGTTGTAAACGAGATAAACCAAGTTGATTAGTTGAAGTTTAGGTTTGGCTTGTGAAGAGGAGATTAATTAGACTTATTTATTTAAATGAGTCAAATTTAATGTTTGGGTTCAGTTTATTTAATAAATATAAAACTTGAATTTGACTTATTTTGCTTGTTTAACTTGATTATTTTCTTTTATATGTAACCTTTTGTTAAAGTACTTTTTAATGGATATTTTTATGCTAGAAGATGAAGTTAAAATAGAAAAGGAGTAAAACTCCCTAAAAATTGGACCTAGGGTAGATATTAATAAATAAAAGGTGACTTCTGTACTATCTTTAAAAATATTAATTATGTATTCAGAATTATGCATTAATAATTATAATTAAGTATGTTACGTAAATTAATAAAATAACTTGAAATTATATTTATACAATATACGCAAAATATGAACCTTTTGAGGGTTAATATAATATATGTATATTAATAAGGACAATATACAAAATATATTACAATATTCATTAATTACATATTTTATTACAATGTATTAAATATACATTGTTTATGACACAATGACATTTCTGAGGACTTGATTTATGATAGGACACAATGACGTCGTTTGATCCATGTAACCGACGACACCTAGTAGAAAAATGCTTGGTTGTTGTTGTTGTATTAAATATACATCATAAGTACATAAAAATATCAAAACATATTCTAGGTCTTCTTTTGTTTGCCACTTGAAGTACACGTCCCTTGAAATATTACAGAATCCAAACAGAAAAGAAATGAGAATTTTAATAATTCTCAGTAATACTATTAAAATCAATGTCATCATAATATTTTCAGCTATTTCATGGAAAAACACATTTTAAAACTTAAATACTTTATGTACTAGAAAGGTGGCAAAATGCCAAATCAAGACATTTCTCTTTTCGAAACAGAATTCCATTTATTAACAGTTTTTTTTTAAAAAATACTTATTATCAAGCAACACAAATTTCTTTCATAAGTAATTTCAAAAACAGTTTTCAAGCAAAAACCAAGATATTATACTCATGCAATGGTTCTTATAACATGTCAAAGTCATAATATAACATTCAATTTTAAATACATCTCAATGCTCGTATATTCATGTACTAATTTTCACAGAATCCACAATATTGTACCAAATCAGTATAGGTCACCTCACATAACTTAGGTTCTATAACCTCAAGGTAGGTCTCACTACCACAAACTAGGTAATAGTTGTAACATCCCAATATTGATATCCAAATATACCTGACATATATAAGAATAACCAATACTACCCATGCTACTTCTAACACATACATCATGCTAAAGCCCATAATATTTATACAAATAGTTATGGAGAACCATGACAAAACAAAAGTTATATATATATATCATTGCCTCAACAGGGCATATTGTAATACATAAGCTTTCATATAGACAAGATCCAGTATAATGTATACAAACTTTAACTATTTAAAGCATATAAACTATATTAGTCTTCATACATCTTTTGCTTCCCTTTTGAAGAACTTGCACCTAGATTTATATGGCAACACAATCGGGATGAGAAATCACAAATCTTAGTAGAAATATTTCAAAACTAGCATTTCATACATTCATAAAGAATCCGCAACTGCCCATACAATTGCATGTCATAAATTTATATGTCATGGTGACAACCGCTTATACAATTGTCATGCTATGCCAAATTATGTCTAATGTTTATATTTGTGCAGAAACCTAGGGATGTTGTAACACCCCTAAATATGACAACCGCAGCGTAATCGTCATTACACCACAGTTACTAGATCCAAGCGTGTCACAGTCATGATAACAGTAATTTCAAAATTTACGCAAGTTTATTTTTTTTTTCATTTTTATGCATAAGTAGAAAATACGAGCCATGAATGAAATATAAATATATTCAACCCTTAATACAACCACTGAAATAAAATCACATTCCTTATATATATTTTATAGTCAATTAACACAAATCACTGATAGCATAGAATATAATAATTACAGAGTCAAATAAAATACAGCGGGAATGAAAACACTAAAGGGGAAAAGTAGTAACCCTGGGGTAGGTACTACTAGCAGACAAAGCCGCAACCCCATATACACCTACGACGCTCGGAGTCCCAGTCAACAAGTCAGGCATCAATGCCTCAACGCAACTGCACTCGTACGTAGCCGAAGAAATCTTATCCAGACGTCCAATCCAATCAACCAAGGTGTGATCCCTCTTTATCTTCCTCACGATCTTTTATCAAATATATATATAAAATAGAAATACAAAAATATAGGAAGGAGGTAAGACACCCATTTTTCATTACCATTATGGCAGTAAGAAAACAACACGGCGCAGAGCGCCCACAAAGCAATACAGTTCATATATTTATTAACAACAACAACGGAATTTATAATAAAAGCAATTCAATTATAAGCAATAATAAGAATTAATAATAACAGTGATATTTATAGTAAAGGCAGAACAACAGTAAGCAATAGCAGGCAGATCACAATAGTATTTCCAGGAATCAGCACAACGATCAGATAATCATTTACAGAAGTAAAACAGTTATCTTCACATTCACAGGTGTTCATGCTCAACAATTTATGAGACCGACAATGAACGATGCACAATGCATTATGATACCACAATTCCTACTCCATGGAGCTAGATATAAACATTTTCAGAGTGAATGATCAAGGAGTAATGCCAGTATATCGTTAGCCTTAAAATATAGTGTGCTTCATCTCATAAAAATATTTGCGCAAATGGCTTATACATGGCACCTCAACAATTGATCGCGATATAGGACAGCGTCCCAGTCTGGATTGTCGGTGTGTTTGCATCGGTCTACCCCACGGCACAGAGGAGCTCATAACTGTCAATGTGAGGAACCTGCACCCCGACGCCCCCAGGGCCAACAACATATAGCACCTACGCTAGTCTATTCGCACCCGCACATAGGTGTTATTCAACTCCTAGGCATACATCGCCTTTCAACAATGTCCAACGGACAAAACATATGCATGACGACACAATGTCCAATCATGTATGTTCATCAATGATGCATTCATCATACACACTACCACAATGGTATATAGTCATTCTCAGTATCAACATGTCATATTTCATCGAGAATTTTATCAACAAGTACATAACCCTTCATAGGGACTCACAACACATAGAGTCAAATCTCAATATCAATATATATTATGGTTTATCATTATCACCATTCCCTATTAAGGGTTTAACATTTTCAAGAACTTAAGTCTTGATCAATTATGAAAATACTTAGGTTAACTAACCCTTAAAATCGTAGCCTCACAAGCCCTCAAGGTTCTAAATTCCTTCTCGCATTATGCTCTAGTCTCTTGATACCAATCACTCAGTTTTTATTTTACATGGGATCAATCCAATTCCTCAACATTATTTGGTATTCATGGTTTATCAATTATCATCATATCCACATTAGAGATTTTTCATGTCTTTAAACTCCTAATCTCCAAAGATGCACAAAGGCATCATTTAAACTTTAAGTTTTTCATAACCAACTCCACTATGATTATAAATCCTTTAGTGTTCAATTACACAAGCTTTATTGCTTACTAACTCAATCCAAACTCTCATTATCATGGGTCAAAAATGTGGCCCTTCAAGTCCTCAAAGATCCAATTTCTTTCCATTTTATGTATTAACTTATTAATCTCAATTTACTTAAATTTTGATTTATCAAAGTCATTTCAATTCCTTATGATTTTAAGCCAAAACCGTGGCCATCATTTGTCATCAAAGTTTCAATTCTTCACCACATTATGTATTAGTTACTTGATACTTAATCACTCAAATTCTATTCTTCACAAGATCAATTCAATTCCCAAATTTCCAAGGTCCAAACCATGGTTTCATAAGTCCTCTAAGTTTCACTTTTTCTTTCCTTTTTTTTTTGGTACTAGGTCATCATTATCAATTCACTTAAATTTTAGTTCATTAAGATCAATCCAATTGCCTAAGGTTCAATGCCAAAACCGTGGCTTCATAGGTATCCAATCTCCAATTTTTTTTCTTTCCACTTTTATGCATAAGTGTTCTTAATACTAGTTCACTTACATTTAGTTCATCAAACTTAATCCCATTGCCTCTTTATCAAGACCAAAACCGTGGCTTCATGTGGGGTAGTAAACCCTTGGAATTTCATATTCATAAGTTTTATTTATCATCATTTAACATTCAATTTCATAGCTTCCTTTTATTATGTACTAAACAAATTTATCAATCAGGAATCATCTCAAAACCGTGGCATCAAGTCAAGGTAGGAAACTCCACATTTTCCATTTAACAACCTTAACTTGATCAAGCATATTTAACACATCAAACATATTCAAGAACATAATTCAAGCATTAATCAAATTCAAGAACACTATATCATACAAATTTTTACAATTCAAGTAAGCATACAAGGATGGAATTCTCCATCAATACACATACAAAGTTCCCTCACCACCATAAGTGGTTGAAGTGAGTAGTCTCCCTCTTACCTAGAGGAGACAATTCAAGAAAATAACTCCTTGGCTCCTTGATTTGCAAATTTGGATTCCACCTTCAAGAGAACCATAAAGTGGTCAAATTCTCATATTTACAAACTAAGGATTGAAAAGAATGATCCTTGGTCACATAGGTGACCAAGGAAAACGAAATTGAGAAGTGAATGGGAAGAATTTTACCTAAAGCCTTAAGCTTGAACTCCTTGAGATGTATTTTTGGTGATTTTCAGATTCCACTCACCCAAGAACCCTAGAATGTTCAAAATCACTCAAATCACACATCAATGCTAAAAAAGAGAAGCCCTTGGTCACATAGTAACCAAGGAAAACGAAAATGAGAAGAAATAGGAGAGAAATCAAGAATCTTTACCTTGGAAGACAATGGAGACAAGGTTGGATTTTGAGCAAGCCTTCTAAATGAAACTTGTAGGGAAGATGAAGGTGAGTATATAAAAGTGTTTAGTGAAGAGAAAAATCAAAAAGCTTGGTCATCCATGGAAGAGTGATTTTCGGATTTGGAGAAGGAGAGGTAGAAAAGTTAGATTTTTGAAGAGATTTTATAAAGAGAAAGTGTAGAGGAGGTTGAGAGAAGTCTAGAAATGGTCTTGGTGAAACAAAAAGATGAAGAATGATAGCCATTAGTTGGCTGCCATTTTCGGATTCAAGAGGAGGAAGAAGAGAAGAGGTGGAGAGAAAATGAAGGTAGAAGTGGAAAATGAAGAAGCTTTCTACACAAAGAAGGTAGAAGAAGTGAAGGCAAGTGTAGAAATGAGCTTGGAGAGGAGAAAAGATGAACAAAAATGGAAGAGATGGTGGCTGGAATTTCGTGGCTATGGTGGAGGTAGAGAGAAGGAGGAGAAAAGATGAAGAAGATGAAGTGAAGAGAGAGAACGTGGTAGGTTAAAGTGAGGTAATTTTATGTGTGTATTAGGTTAAGTGTGCAAGTCGCAATTTTGCCCTCCTTGGCATGTGTGGGCTGCTGCAATAGAGAGTGTGAGGGAGAGGATTTGGCTTCTCGTGCAAGCCAAGGGCAATTGGGTCATTTGATGGTCAAAGCTTCTCAAAGAAGCTTCAAAAAAGCACACAAATTTGAATTAAAGTAGATTTGATTTGACATAAAGTAGATTGCATTAGGATAAGATGATAGGATTTCTAATGCATGCTATTATCCAATGGATAATAGTTACAGTCGATAGAAGTCAGTATTAATTTATCTGACAGATAAAATTTACACAACGTTTTATTATTTCGTCTGTTAAATTTCTTAAAAAACGTGAAACCTTGTAAACTGTGTTCGGCCTCGGGTTTAGTAAGATCCCTCGTTGACGTTTTCATAGTTCAAGATTCTAGGGAAAAATATTTCATTTTCCTAGCTCCGCTCAGCGCACACGCGAAACGAGAAATATATTAAAAAATTCAATGTCTCTGGAAAAATTCTAGAAAATTCCCATAAATCACAAATATTATAAAATGACTATTCATCACAAAATTTTCTAACTTTAGAAACGTTACAGTCGTTTACCCAACTCTGCCCAATGTGCGCGCAAAACGAAAAATATACTAAAATATTCGACGTTTCCAGAAAAATTCCAGAAAATTATCAAAAATCACAAATATTGTAAAACGACTATTCATCATAAAATTTTCCCACTTTCGGAGCATTACAGTTGTTTTTCCAATTCTGCCCAATGTACACACAAAATGAGAAATATACTAAAATATTCCCCGTTCTCAGAAAAATCTAAGAAAATTCCCAAACTTTCCAAATATTGTAAAATGATTATTTATCCTAAAATTATCAATTTTCGGGATGTTACGGATGTAATGAATAATGTTGTGACACTAAGTCCATGGTAATGTCATGATATGCATGAGCCTTGAACTAAACAAAGAAAATCCATCCCAAGTCTTGAACAAGCACTAGAACCCTGTTCTAGAAGTCTTCACTCTAGGTAGTAAGGATATAACCCACCTCAACTACGCGGTCTTCATTAATCATAGAGAGAATATTACTCACCTCAACTATTCACGAAGAGGCATGACTCACCTCTGGTAAATAAGGATATAACCCACCTCAAATACCTTCTATCTAGGATAACATCTAGTAAAGAGGAAGGATATGACTCACCTAAACTCAACTACTAGAATAATGAGGGAGGATATGACTCACTTCAGCTCATCACTATAATTTGGAGGGTATCGTCCTACCTCACACTATTACAGATTATCTCCAAATGTGAGGATCAAGTCCTTCAACAATCACAAATATAACATATATATTTATCTATGTCTATTTACATCACATAATTAGCATTACAAATCAACTTGAGTCATCAACAATGAGGACTCCTGTAACATCTTGAATTTTATCTATTTTATGATAAATATTTATTTTCTAATATTTGTGATTTTTGAAAAAAAAATTGGATTTTTTTGAGAACGTGAAATATTTTAATATTATTTCTCATTTTACGTGCAAACTGAGCGGAGCAGGGAAAATGAGATATTTTTCCCAAGAATCTTAAACTGTGGAAACGTCGACAGTGGATCTTACTAAACCCGAGGCTGGACACGGTTTACGAGATTTCACGTTTTTTGAAAAAAAAAATTATCTAATAAATAATAAATTGCTGTATAAATTTAATCTGCCAGACAATTAATACTGACTTCTGTTAGCTGCAGCAGTTGTCTGTTGGATAATAGCTTGTAGTAAAAATCCTTATCACATTATCCAAAATCGACTTTGTATCACATCCATTAGCTTCATTTTCAAAAGAAAGATTAATTTAATCCAAAGCTCATTAAGGGAAACTTCCAAGAAATTTCCTCAAATAATACATTTCTCTCTCTCCCCTCCCCCTCTCTCCACGATAGATGCTTTCATTTGGGGAGTCACAAATTTTCTCCTCACATTTATCACTTTATTCCTATTTCAAACACTAAAAACACCTATCATCTTTTCACTTCTCTCTTTTCTCCTCATTTTCTTCAAACGTTTTCTCTTCTCCTCTTCTTCCTCTGCCACGGTACACCCACCCATTGGGGACCATCTCCATTATTTGCTAAATCAATCACATTTCTTGCTTTCCTCCACCATTCCAAGGCTATTCTCTTTGGTGGTCATCCTTTGGTTCTTCTTCTTCCATTATCCACCATTGAAGATAAAGCTTGAAGCTTTTGGGGTAAAGTCTTCAACTTTCTTCTATTTTTTTCTCATTTTCATTTTTCTTGGTCATCTATGTGACCAAGAACTCATCTTTCTAAGGTTTGAGTAGACACTTTGAAAGTTACTCACCTTAATGTTTTCTTGAAGGTGGAAAACGAAAATCAAGAGCAAAAGGGACTAGCACCCTTGTGTTGTCTTCAAATAGGTAAGAGGGAGATGATCCTCTTCAACCAATCTTGGTAGTAAGGAAATGTCTTGTGTGTTGTTGTTGATAAGGGAATTCTTGTAGGATTTCTCTCTTTGTTATATTATACTATTTTTATGATTTTGTGGTTGTTTGATTTGTATAAATTTATGGCAATGCATGGTGTGATTTGATGACTAGGAGCCCATTGACAGATATTTGGTATTTTGATGATCATAGATTACGTCTTAGATGGCTTGAAAAAGAGTGAGAAGCTTTGAAAATGGTTGGGCCAAAGTTTTGCAGAATTTGTTTCTGCAAAACCCTTTTTGGTGCACTAGCGCTTAGGCGCTGCACAACGAGCGCTCAGGTGCACTACTAGCGCTCGGGTGCTGAAGCTTGAACGCTTAAGCGCCCAAGGTACAGAATCATTCTAGAGACGAGTTCAGGGAGCGCCCAGGCGCTGAGTGTGAGCGCTCAGGCGCTCAACTGGCGCTCAAGCGCTAGAGATCTGACGCTCAAGCGCCCAAGGCAGAAATTGCCAACATATCGTAAGGAGATGATTATGACTTCAAAAATTGACATATTATAATGAAGCTAAGGTAAATGACTTGATTGGTCAAAAGAATTCCTTCAGAAAGGGAGATTTTATTAGGAACAGTTAATCTAAAAAGAAATTCCATAATGAACCTTTGAGGAGTGTACCACCTTGTGAACTTAATGCTATGTTGTTTTGGATCCCTGAATGGGACTAGGGACTTATGGATGTTTAAGTTGTATAAATTGTGATATGTTATGAATAAGTATATTATTGATGAATGTACATGACATGCAATGTTTATGAGAAATATATTATTAGTGAACATGCATGATGTAAATTGAGTTGTCATGCATTGTCATGTCCTTTGGACTTTGTTGGAAAGGCGATGTATGCCTAGGAGTTTGAATAACACCTATGTGCGGGTGCGAATAGACTAAGCGTAGGGTCATAATAGTTGGCTCTAGGGGCATCAGGGTGCAGGTGTCTCACAATAGACAGTGGTAGCTCCACTGGGGTCGTGGGATAAACCGATGCAAACACACTGACGATCCGGACTGAGACGCTGTCCTATATCGCGATCAACTGTTGAGGTGCCATGTATAAGCCGTAATGCGCAAATATTTTTATAAGATGAGCACACTATTTTTAAAGGCTAACGAGATATTGGCATAACTCCTTGATTATTCACTCTGAAAATGTTTATGTCTAGCTCCATGGAGTAGGAATTTTGGTACCATTCGCATTGTGAACTGTCAGTCTCATAATTCATTGTGCATGAGCATTTATAATTGTGTAGAGTATCTATTATTATTACTGCAATAATTATTTGATTGTTTGGAAATATTAATGTTGTTTGTCTGTTGTTGATAGTCTTTAATGCTATTTACTGTTGTTATGCTCTTACTGTCAATTTTAATTATTACTGTAATTGGATGTATGAATTGTGTTTATATGTGGGCGTCCAGCGTTGTTTCATTTTCTTGCTGCCATTTTGGTACTGAAAGCTGAGTGTCTCACCTCTTTCTGTATTTCTATATTTTCTATTGTTTATATATCTCTGAGAAGACGTCCCTGAGGAAGAAAAGGAAACACTTGAGTTTCCAGGATTCTGGCCACACTACGATTAGAGCTGTTGAGGATAACGTCATGCCCACGCACCCTTTTTGGGGTACGTGAAGTTGACCTTTCGTGGAGGACCCGATTGCTGGCACTTACATGTGCATACGGACCGATGCGCCTACCGCGGGGAGCTGACTGTGTCTTTGGCTTGGGGTCGTTATGACGCCCCCGTCTTTGACTTTTCTGTTTTTGCCATTTTGGAATTTTACCTACCCGTGAGGGATATGTGGACTGATATATTCTACACCTTTCAAGAGGATTTTTTCCTCTCCACTGCTCGGGCTTCTGCTTGAAATTCGGTCGCTCCGATGACAATCTCATCGGATGAAGAGGACCCTGAGGAGGACCTGGCTGTGGTCCCTTCTCGTCAGTCTTAGGGGCTAATACTATAGGTGACTACTGATGGCTAACTGTTTATCTTTTTGGGGAAGCCTGATGTTTTGCTAGTTTATGGGTGTAAATTTGTAACTAACTTGTGTGGGTAAAGCCTTTACTTTTTGTATATTTTGTGATGTAACTAAACAGGCTGATGCATATAATATATATATATATATATATATATATATATATATATATATATATATATATATATATATGTATATGTGTGTGTGTGTTGTGAATGTATGATTCTAAATTCTATTTCGATTCTATTGTACTTATAATTATTGTTATCTTTTTACCGTTATTCAATAAAAAAAATGCGTATAGATATTTCAATACTCGATTATTTTATCATCCAAGGATACCAACTATATAATCTTGTGTCAATAATGAACCAGGTTTTAATTAATCACTGTAACTATTATTTTACGCAATTTATTTCGTGTCTTTAGTATTATGGTGTGACGTTCCTTCTTCGCGGTATTAAGAAAAAGGGGCATTACACTGTCTTGGTATCAGAGCCCCGGTTTAGGTTTTCTTTTGGGTCTTGTGGTTTTGGACTGTCTTATTTGTGCTATGTGATTCTCTGTGTTTGGTCTTCCAAAAGGATACATCTGACTTTCTCTGTGTTTTGTATTGTTTGATCTTAGAAGAATTATGGCTCGTAAAGGAGACATGATTGCTGCAATCGAAGCAATCCAGAAGATGGCTGAAGCTATGCTGCAACAAAACCAGCAAACGGCTCAACAGCAAGCGAGGACTGCACAATAATTGGAAGCTACTGCTGATGCCCAGAATCTGGCAGAGTTTCGTCGTACTAACCCTCCACAATTTAAGGGAGAGTATGATCCTGAGAAAGCTACTCTGTGGATCAAGGAATTGGAAAAGATCTTCACGGGCATGATAGGAAAGTGACTTATGCTGCATTCATGCTGATTGAGGACGTAGAGGATTGGTTGACCGGAGAGCAGAGGTTATTGGAGGCAGAGAACCGAGCAATCAATTGGGAATTATTTAAGGAGAGATTCTTGAATAAGTATTTCCTGGAAAGTGCTATGCATGCTAAGGAGATGGAATTTCTTGGCTTGAGGCAGGGCAATATGATTGTGAGTGAATATGCTGCCAAGTTTGAGAGTTTGTCCAAATTCTCAACCTACTTTCAACATCAACCAAATGAAGCATGGAAATGTCGAAAGTTTGAAGAAGGTCTGAGACACGACGTGAAGAGAGCTGTCATTACATTGAAGATTACTCAGTTCTCGGAACTACTTGATGCGTGTCGCCGGTTTGAAGACTTGGACAAGGCACGTGATGCAAGAAACTGAAACTTTGGGCCTTTTCAGTCTCAAAGAGGAGGGAGCAGTAACGCTAATCGTTACAAAAAAAAAGCCTTATTCCAGACCACCTGGAAATCAACAAGAGAGGCCATAAGGTGGAAGTCCTGGAGGAAGTCCGGGTAGAACTGGTCAAACAATGGCGTCTCCGCCGAGATGCATGAAGTGTGGGAAGGAGCACTATACGAGAGACTGCACTATTAAAGGAGTTATCTGCTTCATATATGGGAAACCTGGACATGTTTCTCGTGATTGTAATCAACCTAAGGCGGAACCTTCCGTCAATGCTGCTAGAACTACTAAACCACAGGCTAGAGGTCGGGTTTTCACCCTGAGTGGTGCTGAAGCCTCCGAATCCGAAGATCTTATACAAGGGGAAGGTCTCATAGAAGGTAATCTTTTAACTGTACTGTATGACTCAGGTGTAACTCATTCTTTCATTTCCTATGACTGTGTCAAAACACTTAGTTTACCTGTGTCTTCTTTACCTTTTGATTTGTCTGTTTCAACCCTAACTGCTAAACCTGTTCTTACCACCAAAGTCTATTTGAATTGTCCATTGATTGTTGAAGGTCGAATCTTTTCTGTTGATTTGATCTGTTTACCATTGTCTCAATTAGATGTGATCTTAGGAATAGATAGGTTATCTTTTAACCATGTCCTATTAGATTGTTCTAGAAAGACCATAGTTTTCCCTTTGGATGAGAATTCTAGATTTTTGACGGCCAACCAAGTAAAAGCTTTCTTGAAAGAAGGAGCTCGGGGATACATGTTGTTGTCTTCTTTGAAAGTCGAGAATGAGGTTGATGTGGACGCAATTTCAGTGGTTCGAGAATTTCCCGAAGTTTTTCCCAAAAATATACCCGATTTACCACCGGAGCAGGAGATCGAATTTGTCATTGATCTTGTACCTAGAGCTGGCCCTATTTCTATAGCGCCTTATCGAATCTCGCCTGCATAGCTAGCTGAGCTCAAGAAGCAACTAGAAGAGCTTTTGGAGAAGCAATTCGTGAGACCTAGTGTATCACCTTGGGGAGCACCAGTATTGCTAGTTAAGAAGAAAGACGGTACTTCAAGGTTGTGCATGGATTATCGTCAGTTAAACAAGGTTACAATCAAGAACAAGTATCCATTGCCGAGGATAGATGACCTGATGGATCAGTTGAAGGGAGTGACAGTATTTTCTAAGATCGATTTACGATCGGGCTACCATCAGATCAGAGTAAAAGTGGAAAACATTCCTAAAACGACTTTTCGTACTTGTTTTCATCGACGATATCTTTATCTATTCAAAAAATTAGGAGGATCATGCCGAACATCTTAGTATAGTTCTTCAAACCTTGAAAGAGAAAGAGTTGTATGCTAAGTTATCGAAGTGTGAGTTTTGGCTGGATGAAGTGAAATTTTTGGGCCATGTGATTTCAAAGGAAGGAATTGTTGTAGATCCTTCGAAGGTAGAAGCTGTTCTTCAATGGGAAAGACCGAAGATAGTAACCGAAATTCAAAGCTTTGTTGGATTAGCAGGCTATTACCGGAGGTTCATTAAAGGATTTTCTAAGATTGCCGGGCCTCTCACTCAACTCATAAGGAAGAATCAAGCTTTTGACTGGATGGATGCTTGTGAAGAGAGTTTTCGAGAGTTGAAAAGAAGACTAACTACTTCACCAGTGTTAGTTCTACCAAATCCAAATGAACCATTCGAAGTGTACTGTGGCACTTCATACCAAGGATTGGGTTGTGTCCTTATGCAAGGCGGAAAAGTGGTGGCTTATGTAACACCCCAAAATTATACTTTTCTACTATCAGAATTCATTCTAAAATATTTGTGATTTTCTGGAATTTTTCTGGAATTTTCTGAGAATGCGGAATATTTTAATATATTTTTCGTTTTACGTATGTACTAAGCGGAGCCGGAGAAATGAGATATTTTCTCCGAAAGCCTTGAACTATGGAAATGTCGACGGGGGATCTTACTAAACCCGAGACTGGACACAGTTTACAAGGTTTTATGTTTTTTGAGAAATTTTTAACAGATAAATTAATAAAACATTGCGAAGAAACTACCTGTCAGATTTGTTAATGTTGACTTCTGCCAACTGTAATTATTGTCCAATAAATAATAACATGTATTAAAAATGTTATCCAAAAATTTACCTTGTGTCAAGCCCCTTTAGCCTTATTTTTAAAATAAAAATAGAGTTAATTAAAAGCCCATTTTAGGAAGCTTCCAAGAAGTTTCCTTGTGGACACATTTTTCTCTCTTCCGTCCTCACTCTTTTCCACTAGCAGGCAATATTGGAACCCAATATTCACTTTCATCTTCCTAATATTTTCTCTCTTCTCATTCTCTTCAAACACCATTTCTTCCCCTCTTCTTTTTCTTCTCCACCGTGCACCTACCCATTGGAAGACCATCTCCATGATTTGTTAAATCAAACCCATTTCTACTCAGCTTCCACCATTCCAAGTTCTCTTTTGTGGCCATCCTTTGGTTCTTCTTCTTCTTCTTCTTCCACTATCCACCATTAAAGCTAAAGCTTTGAGCTTGGAGGTAAAGTCTTCACCTTTCTTTCACTTTCTTCTCATTTTCATTTTTCTTGGTCACCTATGAGATCAAGAACTCATTTTTTCATGGTTTGAGTGGACATTATGGAAATCACTCACATTGGTGTTCTTCTTGAAGGGGAAAATGAAAATCTAGGGCAAGAAGAGGTAACACAAGGGCAAGAAGAGGTAACACCTTGTGTTGTCTTCTAAATAGGTAAGAGGGAGATGATCCTCTTCAACCAATCTTGGTAGTAAGGGAATGTCTTGTATGTGTGTTGTTATTGATTTCTGAATCCATGTATAAAGTTCTCTCATTTTTATGTTGTTCTTCATGATAGTGCATTTTGTTAGGTTTGTATGATTTATTGATGCCTCTTGCATGATTTGAAGATATATTTGAGTAACTTGTTGATTAAATATGATAATGATTGGTTTGGTTTGAGTTAAAGGACCTGGAGAACTCTATTTTCTACAAGTTTACGCGTGGTAATCGATCACACGGGGCTTGTAATCGATTACCAAGCTCTTAAGGATACGAAATCGTGATTCTGGAAATCTGGTAATCAATTACATCTTGTGTAATCGATTACAGAGATTCTGTCTAGCTTGTAATCGATTACTAGAGTGGTGTAATCAATTACCAAGCCTCTGATGTCACGAAATGATGCTTTTGGGAATCACGTAATCGATTACAACTTGTGGGTAATCGGTTACGGAGGTTCTGTCCAATTGGTAATCGATTACCAGGGTTGTGTAATCGATTACCAGGTCTTTGAAGTTACGAATCGTGGTTCTGGGAATCATGTAATCGATTACAGAGATTCTGTTACGCTGGTAATCGATTACCAGGGTGATGTAATCGATTACCAAGACCCAAAAATGAGATTTTTGAGCTGGAAATGATTGAAATTATGGTTCTTTGCCCTTTGTAACTCAAATGTAACCTAAAAACCCTGGATTCAAGGATTTTACTTTACTTAAATGCGATGCGAATATGTATTCATACCGATAGAGAAGAAATGATTTTGAAAATAGAATTCTTAGATCCATGACATGGAAATTGTGGTATGTGTGTAATAAGGAACATATATTGAAACTAAGAATTATTGATGCAAGTGTGATTCCCTATGTGGGTTATGCACTTATTGATTTAGTACTCTATGAGATAAGAATGATGATATGCCATTGAGGCAATGTTTTTAATAGATGTATTGTTGATATGTCATGCTGGACATTGAATAATGCTTATGTGCCATTGAGGCAATACTTATGTTGAATGCATCATTGATGAACATACATGATTGGACATTGTGTCATCATACATGCGTGTTGTCCATTGGACATTGTTGAGAAGGCCGTGTTGCCTAGGAGTTTGAATAACACCTTTGTGCGGGTGCGAGTATACTAAGCGTAGGTGTCATATGTTGTTGACCTTGGGGGCGTTGGGGTGTGGGTGTCTCACAATAGACAGTGGTAGCTCTGCTGGGGCCGTGGGATAAACCAATGCGACACACCAACGATCCTGCCTGAGACGCTGTCCTATATCGCGATCAACTGTTGAGGTACCATGTATGAGCCATTGCGCAAACAATTTTATGAAAGAAAGCACACTGTATTTTAAGGCTACTGATATACTGGTATTACTCCTTGATCATTCACTCCGAAAATGTTTACGTCTAGCTCCATGGAGTAGGAACTTTGGTACCCTTGTTGCATTGTGAGTTGTCAGTCACATGGTCCATTGAGCATTTATAATTGGATAATGTGTTTACTATTATGACTGCGATATTTATTTGACTCTTGGTAATGCTAATGTTACTAGCTGGCTATGGAAAATGTTAACTATTGTTCTTTGCTGCTTTACTCTTGTTAATTGCTTTCGGGTATTACTGCATTTGTATGTATTAACTGTGTCTTATGTGGGCGTTCGACACCGTTTAATTTCTTGCTGCCATGTTAGTACTGAAAGCTGGGAATCTCACCTCTTTCCCATATTTGTGCATTTCTGTTTTACATTTATATTTGATAAAAGATCGTGAGGAAGATAAAAAAGGGACTATACCTTGGTTGATTGACTTGAGCATCTGGACAAGATTTCATCGACTACGTAAGAGTGCAGCCGCATGGTGGCATTGATGCCTGTCGTGTCAACTGGGACGCCGTGTGTCACGTGCATATGGGGTTGCGGCCTTGTCTGCTGGTAGTACCCATCCCTGGGTTACTACTCCTCCCCTTTAATGTTTTTATTCCCGCTGTATTTTATTTGACTCTGTAATTATTATATTCTATGTTATCAGTTATTCGTGTAAATTGGCTATAAACTATATATATATAAGGAACGTGATTTCATTCCAATGGTTGTATTAAGAGTTGAATACATTTATATTTCATTCATGGCTCGTATTTTCTACTTATGCATAAATGCGAAAAATAAACTCGTCAATTTGGAAACTACTGTTATCATGACTGTGACACACCTGGATTTAGTAACTGTGGTGTAATGACGATTGCATTGCAGTTGGTATATTTAGGTGCGTTACAGCTTATGCCTCAAGACAATTGTGAGTGCATGAGAAAAGCTACCCAACACATGACTTGGAATTAACTGCTGTAGTATTTGCTTTGAAGAAATGGAGACATTACCTTTACGGAGCAACGTTCAACGTCTTCAGCGATCACAAGAGCTTAAAGTATTTGTATGATAAAAAAGAGTTGAACATGAGGCAGCGAAGATGGATAGAATTCCTAAAGGACTACGATTTCCAACTTCAATATCACCCTGGGAAGGAAAATGTTGTGGTTGATGCCTTGAGTAGGAAAACGATAAGTATTTCTACCATGTTGATCAGAGAACAGAACTTGATAGAACAATTCAGAGACGTATGGTCTTTCGTGGAACTAATGCCAGGAAAAATCTGCATGAACATGGTCAATATTTCGAATAATTTAATGGAAGACATCCGAGAAAAGCAAAAGGTTGATAAGTTCTTGCAAGAAGAAAGAGAACTGGTAAAGCAGGACGGTGTATTAACACTAGAAGAAGGAAGCGATGGAATTTTGAGATTCCAAGGTAGAGTCTGTATGCCTAAAGATAAGGAACTCAAGAAATATATACTTGAACATGCTCATACGAGTCAGTTGAGTATGCATCCTGGAATGACCAAAATGTACCAAGATTTGAAGAAATTATTTTGGTGGCATGGGATGAAAAGAGATATCGCTAGATGCGTATCTTCTTGTTTGGTTTGTTAGAAGACAAAGATTGAACATCAAAGACCGTTAGGATTTTTGCAACCCTTGACTATTCCCAAATGGAAATGGGATAGTATTGCCATGGACTTTGTTGTTGGATTGCCAAGGACAAAAAGAGGATATGATTCAATATGGGTAATTGTGGATCGACTTACAAAGTCAGCACACTTTTTGCTGATCAACATAAGATATCCTTTAGAGAAGTTGACTTAGCTGTATATCGGTGAAATTGTCAGACTACATGGTGTGCCTACAAGTATCATTTCTGACAGAGATTCGAGATTTACATCAAAATTTTGGCAAAGTCTTCAAGAAGCAATGGGGACAAAGTTACGATTGAGTTCTGCTTATCATCCGTAGACAGACGGTCAATCGAAAAGAACAATTCAATCATTGGAGGATTTGTTAAGAGCTTGTGCTATAGAGCAGACTGGAAGTTGGGAGGATATTTTACCGTTGGTAGAATTTACCTACAATAATAGTTACCATTCGAGCATAGGAATGGCACCCTATGAGGCTCTGTATGGACGAAGATGCCGAACACCGTTATGTTGGTATCAAGACGGAGAGCGACTTATCATCGGACCTGATCTTATTCAACAGACAACTGAGAAGGTTAACATGATTCAAGAAAAGATGAGAACGACTCAAAGTCGACAAAAGAGTTATGCGGATAGAAGAAGAAAACCTCTTGAATTTGAGGAAGGAGAGCATGTGTTCTTGAAAGTCACGCCTACGACTTGGGTTGGTCGGGTTCTTAAATCTAGAAAGCTCACTCCAAAATTCCTTGGATCTTATCAAATTCCTCGTCGAATAGGTCTCGTTACTTACCAAATAGCTTTACCACATTTTCTCTCAAATCTTTACAATGTCTTTCACGTGTCACAACTTCAAAAATACATTCCAAGTCCTAATCATGTCATAACGCCTGATTCAGTACAATTAAAGGAAAACTTAACTTATGAAACAACTCCTGTAAGGATTGAGGATAGGAGAATGAAGCAACTCAAAGGGAAAGATATACCATTGGTGAAAGTAATCTGGAACGAAGCAACTGGAGATGCGACATGGGAGCTGGAGGACAAGATGAAGGAGCAATACTCAGAACTGTTCTAAGGTATGAAAATTTCGAGGACGAAATTCTTATTTGTTGGGGAGAGTTGTAACACCCTGAATTTTATTTATTTTACAATAAATATTTATTTTCTCATATTTGTGATTTTTGGAAATTTTTCTAGATTTTTTTTTGGAACACGAAATATTTTAATATTATTTTTCGTTTTACGTGTAAATTGAGCAGAGCCGAAAAAATGATATTTTTTGCGAGAACCTTGAACTGTGGAAATGTCGATGGGGGATCTTACTAAACCCGAGACTGGACACGATTAACGAGGTTTTATGTTTTTTGAGAATTTTTTTTATCTAATACATAATAAATCGTTGTATAAATTTTATTCGCCTGACAATTAATACTAACTTCTGTCAGCTATAGCAGTTGTCCGTTGGATAATAGGTTGTAGTAAAAATCTTTATCACATTATCCAAAATCTACTTTGTATCACATCCATTAGCTTCATTTTCAAAAGAAAGATTAATTTAATCCAAAGCTCATTAAGGGAAACTTCCAAGAAATTTCCTCAAATAATACATTTCTCTCTCTCCCCTCCCCCTCTCTCCACGACAGATGCACTCATTTGGGGAGTCACAAATTTTATCCTCACATTTATCACTTTATTCCTATTTCAAATACTAAAAACACCTATCATCTTTTCACTTCTCTCTTTTCTCCTCATTTTCTTCAAATGTTTTCTCTTCTCCTCTTCTTCCTCTCTCCACGGTACACCCACCCATTGGGGACCATCTCCATTATTTGCTAAATCAATCACATTTCTTGCTTTCCTCCACCATTCCAAGGCTATTCTCTTTGGTGGTCATCCTTTGGTTCTTCTTCTTCCATTATCCACCATTGAAGATAAAGCTTGAAGCTTTTGGGGTAAAGTCTTCAACTTTCTTCTATTTTCTTCTCATTTTCGTTTTTCTTGGTCATCTATGTGACCAAGAACTCATCTTTCTAAGGTTTGAGTAGACACTTTGAAAGTTACTCACCTTAATGTTTTCTTGAAGGTGGAAAACGAAAATCAAGAGCAAAAGGGACTAGCACCCTCTTGTTGTCTTCAAATAGGTAAGAGGGAGATGATCCTCTTCAACCAATTTTGGTAGTAAGGAAATGTCTTATGTGTTGTTGTTGATAAGGGAATCCTTGTAGGATTTCTCTCTTTGTTACATTATACTATTTTTATGATTTTGTGGTTGTTTGATTTGTATAAATTTATGGGAATGCTTGGTGTGATTTGATGACTAGGAGCCCATTGACAGATATTTGGTATTTTGATGATCATAGATTACGTCTTAGATGGCTTGAAAAAGAGTGAGAAGCTTTGAAAATGGTTGGGCCAACGTTCTGCAGAATTCATTTCTACAGAATCCTTTCTGGTGCACTAGCGCTTAGGCGCTGCGCAACGAGCGCTCAGGCGCTCTACCAATGCTCGGGCGGTGAAGCTTGAACGCTTAAGTGCCCAAGGTTCAGAATCATTCCAGAGATGAGTTCAGGGAGCGCCCAGGCGCTGAGTGTGAGCGCTCAGGCGCTCAACTGGCGCTCAAGTGCTGGAGATCTGGCGCTCAAGCGCCCAAGGCAGAAATTGCCAACATACCGTAAGGAGATGATTATGGCTTCAAAAATTGACATGTTATAATGAAGCTAAGGTAAATGACTTGATTGGTCAAGAGAATTCCTTCAGAAAGGGAGATTTTATAGGAACAATTAATCTAAAAGGAAATTCCATAATGAACCTTGAGGAGTGTACCACCTTGTGAACTTAATGCTATGTTGTTTTGGATCCTTGAATGGGACTAGGGACTTATGGATGTTTAAGTTGTATAAATTGTGATATGTTACGAATAAGTATATTATTGATGAATGTACATGACATGCAATGTTTATGAGAAACATATTATTGGTGAACATGCATGATGTAAATTGAGTCGTCATGCATTGTCATGTCCTTTGGACTTTGTTCGAAAGACGATGTATGCCTAGGAGTTTGAATAACACCTATGTGCGGGTGCGAATAGACTAAGCATAGGGTCATAGTGGTTGGCCCTGGGGGCGTCGGGGTGCGGGTGTCTCACAATAGGCAGTGGTAGCTCCACTGGGGTCGTGGGATAGACCAATGCAAACACACCATCGATCCGGACTGAGATGCTGTCCTATATCGCGATCAACTGTTGAGGTGCTATGTATAACCCGTAATGCACAAATGCTTTTATAAGATGAGCACACTATTTTTAAAGGCTAATGAGATATTGGCATAACTCCTTGATCATTCACTCTGAAAATGTTTATGTCTAGCTCCATGGAGTAGGAATTTGGTACCATTCGCATTGTGAACTGTCAGTCTCATAATTCATTGTGCATGAGCATTTATAATTATGTAGAGTATCTATTAGTATTACTGCAATAATTATTTGATTGTTTGGAAATATTAATGTTGTTTGTCTATTGTTGATAGTCTTTAATGCTATTTACTCTTGTTATGCTCTTACTGTCAATTTTAATTATAACTGTAATTGGATGTATGAATTGTGTTTATATGTGGGCGTCCAGTGCCGTTTCGTTTTCTTGCTACCATTTTGGTACTGAAAGCTGGGTGTTTCACCTCTTTTTGTATTTCTATATTTTCTGTTGTTTATATATCTCTGAGAAGACGTCCCTGAGGAAGAGAAGAAAACACCTGAGTTTCCAGGATTCTAGTGTAACACCCCTTTTTCGGAAGGGAACGTCACATTATCAAATAAAATAAAATGCAAAAATTAAATAATTAAGACAATTAAGACCCGGTTCGTTTTATTCAAGATTAGTTTATTTAAACTTATCGGTACATGAGTAAAATGACGGTATATTATACATATGTTTTTTTTTTTTTGATTCAATTGACCAAATGTAATTAGCCATAAAAATAAGGCAAAAAGGTAAAACTTATAGCTGAATAACTTGCACATATATTATATATATATATATATATGAATGTTAACAACGTTTTAAATACAAGCCTGGAATATCCAAAAAAAACAAAAACTATACCCGCCCCAAGGAAATCATGCATATATAACCATCATGCATATACAAAATATACAGCCCACCAAAATAAATACATCAGGCCCCCAAAATAAAAGCACTGGCGACCATCAGTAGCCACCAGTAAAATCAATCCCTCAGATGAGGAGGAATCGTGTCAGGATCCTTAGCGGGATCCTCCTCTTCCGAGGAAACCTCCATTGGGACCACAGAAGCACAGACGGGGCCTGAGCGGTGGAATCAAAGGAGTCCTCCCAAGGAGTGTAGTAGCGATCGCCCCACATCTCACGGATGGGCAAATAAAACTCTAGTCGTAGGCTGACGTGGCAGGTGAGGACATGCGCCTCATGTTGTCTCCAGGCAAGGGTGATGGACACGTCTCCCAAGTAAGTACAGCGCTCAGAGTTCAGGTTGATGTGCCAGCACTTTGGCCCTCCGAGGAAGGTCAGACGCACATCGCCCAAGAATCCACGCATACGTGTCCCCATCTTCCGCAGCAGATGCTAATCTTGTTCGGGCCAGAAGCCAGGGAAGTCAGGAGTTTCTAACTCGTTGTCGTCGTCTTCGGTCGATACAAAGTATATATGTACAGACAACAGATAGTAGAAATACAGAAAGAGGTAAGACATCCTACCATCATTACCAGTTGTAGCATGCTAGAAACAAAACGGCGCCACGCGCCCAAATAGCAATTCAGAATATCACATCCAATTAATAAACAGTAATTCCAACAGTAAGCAAATAAACAGTTCCAGGTAGATAATCATCACAATAATTATATAAACATGTTCAACTCACATAGGGTAATAATCATCAATAGAAAGACATCTCATGATGCACATGCATACGATATTCAAATTCCCTACTCCATGGAGCTAGACTCAAACAATCAGAGAGAAAGATCAGGAGACATGTCTGTAACTCGGCTGCCGAGGCCAGTGCTATCAATAAATTTTCTCGTGTCAATCATGGCATTGTACAGACATTCTACACTAGATCACGATATAGGATAGTGTCTCGGTCCAGATCGTCGGTGTGTTTGCATCGGTCTACCCCACGGGCAGGAGAGCTACCAACCTCCCATTGCGAGGAACCCACACCCCGACGCCCCCAAGGTCAACCAATGACCTACATTTGTCTATTCGCACCTGCACTAAGGTGTGTTCAATCTCCTAGGCAACTTGGCCTTACAACAGTCCACAAGGACATTCACAATGCATATGACACTATGCATGAACATGTATGATTCACAATTTCATACCATTCAATATCATGCCACAATAGGCCAATATAAGCATCAACATATATTCCTTATCACACACATACCACAATTTCCATGTCATGGACCCAAGAATTTCATTTTCAAAATTATTTCTTCTCTATCGGTATGAATACATATTCCTATCATATTTAGGTAAGGTAAAATCCTTGAATTCAGGGTTTTTAGGTTATGTTTGAGTTACAAAGGACAAAGAACCATAATCTCAATCATTTCCAGCCCAAAAATATCATTTTTGGGTCCTGGTAATCGATTACCAGCGAAATAGAATCGCTGTAATCGATTACCATCCCATTGTAATCGATTACACGATTTTCCAGAACTTCAATTCGTAACTTCAAGGACCTGGTAATCGATTACACAGCCGTGGTAATCGATTACCAATCTAACAGAACCTCTGTAATCGATTACCCACAAGTTGTAATCGATTACGTGATTCCCAGAAGCATCATTTCGTGACATCAGAGGCTTGGTAATCGATTACACCATTCTTGTAATCGATTACAAGCTAGACAGAATCTCTGTAATCGATTACACATAAGATGTAATCGATTACCAGATTTCCAGAATCACGATTTTTGTATCTTTATGAACTTGGTAATCGATTACAAGCCTCGTGTAATCGATTACCACACGTAAACTTGCAGAAAACAGGGTTCTCAGGTCCTTTAGCTCAAACCAAACCAATCATTATCATATTTTATCAACAAGATTACTCCAATACAATTTCAAATCATGCAAGAGACCTCCATAAATCATACAAACCCAACAAAATACATTATCATCAAGAACAACATAAAATGAGAGAACTTTATACATAGATTCAAAAATCAATAACAATACACATACAAGGTTCCTAGATGCTAAGAGAGGTTGAGGAGGAGTGTCTTCCTCTTACCTAAGAGAAGAAATCAAGAGAAACACCAAGAAATCTTCTTGTGAACTTTCGGATTTGAGTTCCACCAAACCCTAAAAATGGTGACTTGATTAGAATGGCACATGGACATGAAAAACAAAATGTGAATGGTTATTATAAGAACCTTGTAACTGAAAATGAAGAAGAGAGAAGAGAGGCCTTGAAACTTACACAAAAGCTCAAAGCTTGAAGCTTGAAGAAGATGATGAAAATGGTGAAATTTGGCAATGCTCCAAGCAAGAAAGATGTTTAGGAGAGGGTAGGGATTAAGGAAATGTATTTGGATGAAAGTTTTGTGAATGTTGAGTGGGGAGAAGGAGAGCTGCCGTAGCACACCAGAAAAAGAGGGAGGAGAAGAAGAAAATGGAGGAAGAAGAAGAAAAGTAAAAGAAAGGCTTGAAATGTGTTAATGAATTAAAGTGATAGTTGAATAATTGAAATGAAGCAATTTCCCTTCCCTTGGGCTGCATTCCAGCCGTGCAAAGAGAGAGAGAAGAGAGAGGGAAATTGGCTTCCAAGGGAAGCTAAGGGTATTTGAGTCTTTAGTTAGTCAAAGCTTCTCAAAGAAGCTTTGAATATTTAACATTAAATTTGAATTAAAGTGAATGGATTAGACATAAAGTAGATTGTATTAGGATAACGTGATAGTGCTTTTATTACACACTATTATCCAATAGATAATAGTTACAGTTGACAGAAGTCAGTATTTAATTAATCTGACAGATGAATTTTTCTTTTCGCTGTATCGATTTATTTTATCTATTAAGATTTCTCAAAAATTTGTGAAACCTCGTAAACTATGTCAAGTCCCGGGTTTAGTAAGATCCCCCGTCGACTTATCCATAGTTCAAGGATCGCAGGGAAGACATCGCATTTTCCCAGTTTCGTTTAGCGCGCATGCAAAACGAGGAATATATTAAAATATTCGACGTTTTTGTAAAATTCTAGAAAAATTCCTGAAAATCAAGAATAATATAAAATGACTATTTATTCATAAACAGGTATTTTTCGGGATGTTACATCTAGCCACACTACGATTAGAGCTGTTGAGGATGACGTCACGCCCACGCTGCTTTTTATGGTACGTGAAGTTGACCTTTCATGGAGGACGCGATTGCTGGCACTTACATGTGCATACAGATCGATGCATCTACAAAGGGGAGCTGACTGTGTCTTTGGCTTAGGATCGTTATGACGCCCCCATCTTTGATTTTCTGCTTTTGTCATTTTAGAATTTTACTTACCCGTGAGGGATATGTGGAATGATATGTTCTACACCCCTCAAGAGGATTCTTTCCTCTCCACTGCTCGGGCTTCTACCCGTAATTCGATCACTCCAATGGCAATCTCATCGGATGAAGAGGACTTGGCTATGGTCCCTTCTCGTCAGTCTTAGGGGCTGATACTATAGGTGGCTACTGATGGCTAATCATTTATCTTTTTGGGGAAGCCTGATGTTTTGCTAGTTTATGGGTGTAAATTTATAACTATCTTGGGTGGGTAAAGTCTTTACTTTTTGTATATTTTGTGATGTAACTAAACAGGCTGATGCATATAATATATATATATATATGTTGTGAATGTATGATTCTAAATTCTGTTTCGATTCTATTGTACTTATAATTATTGTTATCTTTTTACCGTTATTCAATAAAAAAAAATGCATACAGATATTTCAATACTCGATTATTTTATCATCCAAGGATACCAACTATATAATCCTGTGTCAATAATGAACCGGGTTTTAATTAATCACTGTAACTATTATTTTCCGCAATTTATTTCGTGTCTTTAGTATTATGGTGTGACGTTCCTTCTTCGCGGTATTAAGAAAAAGGGGTGTTACAACTCCACCTCATCAACATAGTTATGCAAAACAATAATGCCAATTAGTACTATAACTAGCATGCCAATAGGTTTACATCCATAACTACAAACATGAAAAACAATGATGTTAAATTTCACAATAATTAACATACCAATTGATTTACATTCATCTTACTAACACTTCCTTCAATACTCCTATTTGAGTCTCAATACTCATTAAGAAGCATAAAAGAAGAAACTACATCATTGGAAGGCTCCAAGGCATCAAATCACAACTCTTAGTTGCTTCCAGGAACCCACGCCGCCGAGGCGTCCAGCTCTTAGGTTGAAGTACTGGACAGGAATGCTACTCACGCCTCGACACACCAAGTGCCATGCCATAATGCTCAGCCCTAAAATCACCCCACACCGCGGAATGTAACATCCTACCTAACCTAATGATCCTAATTAGGATTACAGTAGTCTATAATACTGGTAAGAGTTAGCTGTTAATACGAGTAATTTTCTGAACCAGTTTGAGTGTAATTCAATAACTTTGAATACAAGACAATAATTAAGATATCTGCCGAAACAGTTGATATGATGGAAATAAATATGAAAAATTTATTTCCTTGCTAAGGACCGTTGATAAGAATTGTAGAAAATTTTGGAGAAGCAATAGAGCAAGTTTGGAACTTTTAAGGATACCAAAGAGAAATTAAGAGAACAATTATGGAACAACTAAGTAACTCAGAAAATTATGAAAATATTTGGAGATAGTAAGTATGACATGGAGAATATTTTGGTATAAAATGCCAATCAAGATAAGTGTCGGTAAGCAAATTTACTTAAATCCTGAGTTTAATTCAATTCGAGATTGAGTAATGAAGCTTAATTGATAAATAGCGGTATACAGAAAATTATGAAAAAATGAAACAAAGAATTAGGTTGAGTTCTAAAATTTTTCATAATACTTATGGTAACTTAAAAACTTAATTTTGAAAGATTAAAGTATGTTTAACAAATATAAAAGTTGCAACATAAAAACTTTAGCCAATTTTGACTAAACCCACCGTCAGTTTTTATCGTTTAAAACATTTGAACATTCTCCATCTTTCTAGTCACTTTTCTGTGTAAAAAACAGAGGGAAATAACCAAGAAAAATAGTCATAACTATAACCATTTTCTATGCTTCATCTTCTATAATTTATCTTCCATCTTTACTAATAGTTAACCTTGCTTTTTCTTAATCTTTCCTCCAACCTTTGTTACTTCTGAACAACACCAAAGAGGCAGAACATAGAGGCCAAAACAACAAGCAAAGAGGGAGAAAAGAAGGGAGAAACAAGACTCAAGAGGAAGGAGAAATCAAAGGAAAGAAAGGGAAGGAAGTTGTGGCTAGTTAGTGGAGTTGAGGTAGGGGTCTTTACCTTCAAAATCACTCATCTTTTCCTTTGAAATGAAATTGATGACAAATATGAAATTTCATTGTGTTATTGTTGAGTTTAATCCAAGGCCATACTATATGCAAATGGAATTATTTACTTTCAAATTTGTGTTTCTTTTCCATTGAAAGTTGGATGTGATTAGAAATTGAAGTTTTTATGGCCTAACCCTAACCCTAACCCTAATTTGAATAATGTAAGTGAATCTTTGTCTAACTTATAATTATAAGGACTTTGTGAAATATAGTGTAAAAACACCAAAAATTTGCTTGAATGTATTACCATGAAGCTCTTGGCCATCTACCACCTAGAAAGGAAAATGTTGAATTTTTGTATGATATATATATATATATATATATATATATATATATATATATATATATATATATATATATATATATATATATATATATAGTTATTCAAGAATTTAGTGACTAAAAATGAATAAAATAATTATTCTTGTGATTTGGTTACATAATTGATGATTATGTGAATTTTTGGCTATGCTTGACAATCTAATGTTTAAATTTATGTATTAAACCTTTAGATGCTTATTATAGCTCTAATTGGTGATAATAATTATAGTGTACTTGAATAAAAAGTATATTGTGTATCAAATGAGTTGAAATTGTGCATTGTTGAAGATTTTGATCTTATTGAGAATGTATGGAATGTGATAATGAAATTTATTGGTATTGCTCCTTGATTAATCAAGTTGAGCTTGAAATTTGTATTGTTCCTTTAATTCATAAGGTTGAGTTTGGATATATGAATGAATGATTAATACTCATGATATTTGAATTTGAATTATTTTTATGACAATTGTGGACGTTTGTCCTTAAATGAAAATGATAGTGTGAGGAAGGATGATACCCTCCCTACCTTGAATAAAGGGTAATATGAGGAAGGACGATTCCCTCTTTACCCTAGATGATTAAATGAGAAAGGATGATTCCCTCAATGATATTGAATGGAGATATATTAAATGAGGAATGATGATTCCTTCAATGATATTGAATTGAGATATATTAAATGAGGAAGGATGATTCCCTCATTAATATTTAATTGAGATATATTAAGTAAGAAAGGATGATTCTCTCTTTACTATGGTAACATAAGGAATAATGTTACTTCACTGATGATGATTAATAATAAGAATTGATTGATAATCATATTTGAGTTTGAATAACAATATTTGATAAACTTTGATGTATGGTGAATGATATGTGTTATGTTATTATATAAATGATTGTTTCTTTTTTTATTGAATGATAAATTGGATTTCATTAAATGATTAAATGGAATTCTGTTTCAGGAAGAAGAAGGACTGAAATTTTGGCTTTTGCCACCTTCCTACGTTATAAAATAAGTTTTAAAATGTGTTTTCCGCGAAATAGCTAGAAGTATTATGATGACACGTATTTTTTTAATAATACTACTGAGGATTATTGGAATTCTCACCCTTTTTCTATTTGTATTACCGTAATATTTCCAAGGATGCGTTTCTCAGCCAGGAGTTGGAAGATAAAGACGTAGAATAGTTATGATGATATTTGTATTTTGTATTGTATAATTAATGTTGTAACAAATTATGTAATTTTTATGAGTATTGTAATATAAGTTGTATCTTTCAATAAACTTCTTTGTATAGTAATATGTGTATTATGTAAATAGATTCAATCACGAATAGCTCATATTTTATATATCTTTTATATTTATTTTCAAAACTATCAAATTAGTTATACGTGACATTCTTAATCCTAATTACTAATACGTAATTCCAGATACGTTATTAGTATTAGTATTAGGATGTTTCACGGAACACCATGTGCCACGCCGCGGTGTCTATAGAAGAACTCAGATTCTGCAGAATTTTGCAGATACGAGTTGCTGTTTCATTGGATCTAAACAATTTCCAGCCTCAAACAAGGTCCATTTACACATTACAACTCTTGTACAACTTTGATTTCACTTAAACATAAATCAATGCATCATTCATCAACTCAAAACCTAAAACCCCTCTTTCAGCTCAAGTGAGTGATAACTCCATATAATGTAGTTATTTCTGCCCTGTTTATGTGCATTCTGAGTGCTTTGTCCTCGTTGTCATGCTTTGTTAGAAGGCTTTAGCCTCATTTTCATGTAAAATCCATGTTGAGGTCTTCCTCTTTAATCTTGCTAAAATTCTACCTAATCTTTGATTAGATTAGAGTTTGATTGCATTTGTATTTGACTGGTCAATTTCTCAATTGCAGGATGGTCCCAAAAGAGCCAAATTGATGAGAGCCAAGGCCCTACATAGAAAGAGAAATCACAAGGCAAGTTCCAGTACATCACGCCGCGACGCTGGCAAGCTTACACCGTGACATCCTACTATATGCCTATGCACCTTGTCAACTAGAGATGTTAATGTCGCGGCACAAGGAAATGAATATAGCGGTGCTGGTGCCCTAATTTTTTAGGCCCCACGATGCGTGTTATGTAACGCTGCGACGTGAGCTGCGAAATCTGTGAGCCTATAATTACCGCTTAAACAGATTTCATAGGGCTCTCAGAGTTTTTTCTATTTTTCTCCCCTTTCTCTCTTTTCCGCCTCTCTAATCACATTTTGGGGCTTTTGCCCATTGGAGAATCCAGCAGCTATGAAGGCATTATGGGGTTGAAAGAGGGTTGAAGGAGTCAAGTTTGGAAGTCACCTTCATCTTGGAAGAAGATTCAAGCTTCAGGGCTAAACCTATAGGGGCTTCATCTTCGTTTCTTCTTCTTCTCTCTCTCCCATTTATCTTGAATATGGATTTTTGAATTACATTTTCGTATTTAATGAGTAGCTAGCTGTGTTTAGAGTATTCTTTGAATCATCCTTTGAATATTGATTGATTTGTGTTGCTTTTGTGTTTATATAAAAGATTTGGGTTTTGTTCTATCATATGATGCTTAATGCTCTTATTTGCCTGATCAACTTATGGGTGATTTATTGAAATCTATTGAGCCTAGACATAGGACTTTAGGTTTTAGATCATTTGTATGATAGATGCATGTTCGATTTTATTCCAATGGTGGAATAGGTTGATTCGTTAATAGGAGAGACATATACCTATTAGCCATGCATAGTCTTAGTTGAGAATTGATCTTAATGCTTGTTGTTTGCTCTGGTTCTCATGGACGCATAATGAACTAGGTAAATGGCATAGGGTTAATCGTCCTAGACATAGGCTTTTAACCAAGTTAGTTTCTCACGCTAACCTATTCTAATCTTCTGTTTGCTCAAGAGGATTGCTTATTATCAGTTGAAATAGGGGGTGAAAAAGGATTCTCTATATTCTTAACCTATCTTTATTTTTCTTTTATGCATTGTAATTTATTTATCAACCCCTTTTCCACTTTATGTTTGCTTAAATAGAATTAATTAAGCTGTAGATTAATATTTAGTGTTGGAAGTTACCATATTCCCTGTGGAGACGATCTTACTTATCATTTTTATTACTTGAGCGATTCGTGCACTTGTGGTTGGTTTCTACCATAGCAAGTTTTTGGCGCTGTTGTTGGGGACTACGATTAATTTCTATGTTGCTAATATTGATATTGAGCTTTGTTAATTCTAATTCAAGTCTTTTCTGTTAATACATTTTGATTTAATATTCCATTCTTTTGTGAATAAGGTATCATCAATGACGTAAAACAATGATCATACAACGCCTTTGAGGGAGTTTGCTAATCCTCAAATGAAAAACCTCCAATCAAGTATCAGACGACCTCTTATCCGTGCAAACAATTTTGAGATCAAATTGGCCATCATCCAAATGATTCAGACATCTATACAATTTGGTGGTTTGTTGAATGAAGATCCCAATGCACATTTGTGAAATTTTCTGGAGATCTGCGACACCTTCAAGCACAATGGAGTCTCGGAAGATGTCATTCGCCTCAGGCTCTTTCCCTCCACTCTTAGAAATTGAGCCAAGAATTGGTTGCAGTCTTTACCTACGGGATCTGTAACTACTTGGGCAGATATGTGCAGTAAATTTCTCAACAAATACTTTCCTCTGACTAAGACTGCTTGGTTGGTGAATGACATCACTTTATTCACCCAGTCAGAATCTGAATCCTTGTACGAAGCCTGAGAGAGGTACAAGGATCTGCTTAGAAGGTGCCCACATCATGAAATACCTTTGTGGCACCAGATTTACTCCTTTCACAAAGGACTACTATCTCACCATTGTCCAATTGTGGATGCGGCTGCAGATGGTTCATTATTGAGTAAATCTTTCGATGAAGTATACCAACTGTTGGAAGAACTGGCCGCCAACAGCTACCAATGGCCTTCAGCAAGAAACACTCAAAGGAAGGTAGCTGGAGTTCATGACGTTGATGCACTCACATCTTTGTCTGCTCAGGTGACATCATTATCAAACAAGTTTGATAGTTTGGGTACAGGCCCTAATCAAAGCCCCTTCGTGCTATGTAATCGGTGTGGGAACAATCATGCCAACGATAGTTGATCCACTTTGGAGAATGTTCAATATGCGGGAAACTATCGTCCACCTCAGAACAACCCCTACTCATAATAGTATAATCTTGGGTGAAGAAACCACCCCTATTTTTCATGGAGGGATAGCCCAGGGCCAGCATCTTCATCTACTGGCAATGAAAGACCACCGTATTCTCCTGGCCTCTCATCCCAAGCCAGGCCACCTATGCAAGAAAGGAAGCCAGCATTGGAAGACATGTTCATGTAATTCATGGTGAAAATTGATTCGTACATGACTAAAACTGACCAAAAATGATTCTCTTCTTCAGAGCCAAACATATTCAATCAGGGCTCTTGAAACTCAAGTGGGGCAGCTGGCCAATGCAATCAACAATAGGCCCCCGGGGACGTCTTCAAGTGATGATAGGGAGACCTCCCTCAAACACGCTCCCCCAAGTTGAAGAAGTAGAAAAAATCCTGCCTGGACTATAAAAAGGCACCTTTCTGGATGTATCCTTCTTTTTATGTTAATTTCTTAAGTTTTAAAGTCTAGTATGTAGAGTATTTGATTCTGATAATTCATGTTGTTTGGTTGTTGCATGCATGCGTTAAACCTGTTAGACAGTTTTTGTAAGTGGTTGAGGCCTCATTGAGGCATTTTTAGGTGTTGTGTGATGCCTGCTGCAACACCCCTTGATTTAATAACCACAACACAATCGTCATTATGCCACAATCACTAAATCAAGACATGCTACAATTTAATAACAAGTCTGAAAATTTGATCATTATGCATATATAGAAAATACAAGCCACGATATGAAATATATATATTTACTCGCATCCGAAATACAACATCAGCTTAAAATGAAGTTACATTTCCACAATCCATGCATAAAAGTAACATATAACAATATTAAACATAAATTTTACATAGAATAACTACCATATAAAGCTTCGACCTCTTCCAAAGTGAAACACCTGGAGAGAAGGGTCCTGCACTTGATCCTTCTCCGGATCTCTAACAGATGAACTTCCCTTTTGAGACACGTCATAATGCATAGGAACCTGAATAGGTGACATAACCGAAACCTCTCTAGGAAAGAGGTGGCGGTTATCCCATAACTCCCCGATGGGTATAAGGAACTCCACATGCATAAAAGTATGAGAAATACTCGTAGCAGCTCCAGGATAATTGCCACTCTAAATTATGATCACATCCCCTATGTACATAAAATGCTCTGCATCATGGTCGGAATGCCAGGCTTCCAAGCCTCCATGGAACTGTATCCACATGCAATTGAAGAAAGCTTGTCCAGATGCCATCGCAAAGAGACAAAAGTTGATCCCAAACTAAACTAAGCTAATTCAACTCGCCCTCTTCACAGTCTTTATTCAAACATAGCATAAGACAGAGTAATACAACAAAGAGATGAGACATCCTACTCTCATTACCAATTATAGCAGTAAAGAAACATAACGGCGCAGGATGCCCACATAGTAAAGCAACAATATTAAATAGCAATAATCACATATGATAAAAGAAACAACAACAGAGTCTCAGATAATAAGCAATAAAACAGTTCAAATAATCATAACATTATTAAAACAATAGTCTAATCATCATATAAATGAACAACAGTTTCATCATCATGTAAATGAATAAATGCATAAATGCCAAATGATATACTGACTCACTATGCACGTACACATGGTACCAAAATCCTACTCCATGGAGCTAGTCATAAACATTCGGAGAGAATGATCAAGGAGTCATGTCAGTATCTCGTTAGCCTAAAAATAAAGTGCTTATTAGAAATATAATCTTTTGCGCAACATGGTTTATACATGGCACTCTCAACAAGATCGCGATATAGGACAGTGTCTCGGTCTGGATCGTCAGTGCATTTGCATCGGTCTATCCCACAGCACAGAGGAGCTCTTAACTGTCTATAATGGAACACCTGCGCCCTGACGCCCCCAAGGTCAACAATATGACCTACACTTAATCTACTCGCACCCGTACTAAGGTGTAATTCAATCTCCTAGGCATGCACCGCCTTAACATCAGAGTCCAATTGACTTTCACAAATGCATGATGACTCAATGCATATAATGTATATTCATCAATAATATACTTCTCATGAAACATACCACAATTTGGTCAAGTTAAATATCAACATATTCATGTATATTTCATAGTGATATACTTTCTCATAACCATGCCATAACTAGCCAATGCAATTATCAACAACATAACATATTTAAATCTTCAACAATAACATAGTTATTAAAAATTCAACCATAGGTTATGTAACACCCTAAAAAATAATAATTTTATGTAAATAGTTGTTTTATAATATTTGTGATTTTTGTGAATTTTTTTTGTATTTTTCTGTGAACGTAAAATATTTTAATATTATTCCTCGTTTTGCGTGTGTTTTGAGCGAAGCTAGGAAAATGAGATATTTTTCCTGAGAAGCTTGAACTATGAAAACGTCGACAGGGGATCTTACTAAACCCAAGGCCAGACATAGTTTACGAGGTTTCATGTTTTTCGAGATTTTTATCTGATAAATAAAAATCGCATAATAATTGTATTATCCGTTGGACGATAAATATCAGTTTTTGTTAACTGTAATTTCTATCCACTGATAATAAATCCGATACAGTGTTAGTCATATTTTAGAGAACACTTTAATGACATCACAATGGTGATATCATCATCATGACATCACTTTGACTTTTCAAAAACATGAACTTGGCTTCTTAGAGAAGCTTGGAGGAAGCTTCGTTGTACCTTCCTATTGGCTTGTTGGAGAAGCCTCATCTTCCTCTCTCCTCCTCTCCGCCACACATTTTGAGGGCTCTTTGTGACCACACATTTTAATTCACATACTTACACAAAATACACCTAATTACACGTTTCACTTCATTTCACTTTACTATCACTTTCTCTCTCTGACTTTCATCTTCATTTTTTTCCAACTTCTTTCTTCTTCTTCTCCTTCACCCCTACGATTTTGCAGCCCCACCTTGAGAGATTATTTTCATTTTCTCACTTCACCAACACCATTTCTACATTCCTCTCATCATTCTATACATTTCCTATTTAGAAATCTTCATCAAAATCCATCATCTTCTTCACTTTTTCTCAAGAACAAAGTTTGAGACTTTGAAGGGTTTTGGAGAGCCAAAACCAAATCCACCTAGGAGCACACCAAGGAGGTGATGGACGAAACCCTCAAAGAAAAGCACCATCTTGGAGGATTCAAGGTTTAGTTTTTACTAGTTCATTTCCATCTTCATCCCTATTTTTATCTATTTCTATCCAAGAACCAAGAAGCTAAACATAAAGCTCTCACCTTTCTCCTTGGAGCTCACGGCCTCACCCTTCAAAATACACTATCCATCTTCTTTAATTCCAACTAACCCTTGATCTTGAATCTAGACACCATTCTAAGCAACTTTCATGTTGTAACCATCACCAAAATCTACCATTTTCTTTTTGTTCAATCAAGCTTCAAAGTTGGAGACTTTAAGGTAAAGTTCATTGTTTTTCCACCTTTTCTCCTCATTTTCATGATTCTTGATCTCTTGGGTGATTAAGGGTTCCTTTTCTAAGCTTTGATGATGATTTTGGTAAGTTTTGATGTCCTTAGGGTTTCCTTGAAGGTGTAGTACGAAAATCTCTACAAGGGATCAAGAGGTTTGCTTTCTTGTGCTGTCTTTCATAGGTAAGAGGGAGATAATCCTCTTCAATGTAACACCCCGAAAATTAATAATTTTATGATAAATAGTTATTTTATAATATTTGTGATTTTTGTGAATATTTCTATATTTTTCTATGAACACGGAATATTTTAATATTATTTCTCATTTTGCATGCGCACTGAGCGGAGCCTGGAAAATGAGATATTTTTCCTGAGAACCTTGAATTTTGGAAACGTCGATGGCGGATCTTATTAAACTCGAGGTCAGACACGGTTTACGAGATTTCACATTTTTTGAGATTTTTATTTAATAAATAAAAATCGCAGAATAATTTTATTATCTATTGAACAATAAATATCAGTTTTTATTAACTGTAATTTCTATCCACTGATAATAAATCCGATACAGTGTTAGTCACCTTTTAGAGAACGTTTTAATGACATCACCATGGTGACATCATCACCATGACATCACTTTAACTTTTCCAAGAGAGGAAACTTCTTAGCACATTCCTTTTGGCTTGTTGGAGAAGCTAGGAGGAAGCTTCCTTTCACTTTCCTATTGGCTTCTTCAAGAAGCCACTTTTCTTCTCTCCTCCTCTCTACCACACATTTTTTAGGGCTCTTTGTGGCCACATATTTTAATTCATACACTTACACAAAATACACTTAATTACACATTTTATTTCATTTCACTTTACTATCACTTTCTCTCTCTATCTTCTCTCTTCATCTTTTTCTCTCAACTTTCTCTTATTCTCTTCTCCTCTTCCTGCATCATTCCTACAGCCATGGAGGCTTGAAGGTGGCCAAACTCTTCACCTCACTTCATTCTACCACTCATTTGTTCATCTCATCATTCCTATCAAAGAGATCAAACAAAAAGCTCTCACCTTTCTCCTTGGAGGCTCACGGCCTCACCCCTCAAATACACCCATCCATCTTCTTTAATTCCAACCAACCCTTGATCTTGAATCTAGACACCATTCTAAGCAACTTTCATGTTATGACCATCACCAAAATCTATCATTTTCGTTTTTACTCCATCAAGCTTCAAAGTTGGAGACTTTAAGGTAAAGTTCATAGCTTTTCCACCTTTTCTCCTCATTTTCGTGATCCTTGATCTCTTGGGTGATCAAGGGTTCCTTTTCTAAGCTTTGATGATGATTTTGGTAAGTTTTGATGTCCTTAGGGTTTCCTTGAAGGTGTAGTACGAAAATCTCTACAAGGGACCAAGAGGCTTACTTTCTTGTGTTGTCTTCCATAGGTAAGAGGGAGATAATCCTCTTCAACCTATCTTGGTAGTGAGGAAACATTTCTTTTTTATGTTGTTGATGAGGAATCCATGTGAGATTGCTCTCTTGGTTGTGATGTTCTTCATGATTTTGTGCTATTTTGACTTGTATGATTTATTGATTGTTATTATATGTCTTGATGACTATGTAAAAATATATTGGATTGCTTGGATTGTTATGTGAAGAGATTTTAGGGTTCCTTGCCCTTTTGGATTCACGGCCAAGAGGCTAAATGTTTGGGTGTTCAAGGTGTGGTTTTGGAAAGATTGGAACTTAGGTGATTAGGTGTTAAATAATTGATGATTGTAATGGAAGAATTTGGGACTTCTCACCTAGGAAAGCTCATGGCCTCTAGGAGATTTATTGGGTTAAGTTGTGATCTTTGTGCAACCTTGGGTCTTAAGTGATTAAATGATAAGTGATCAACATTGTGGTAAAGGAAAAAGGGTTAGACTTTGTTATATTAAGGCTCACGGATTCCTAAGGCAAAATGTCACAAAATGTAGTGCTAAAATGGAGACTTAGATGATTAGGAAATCCTAGATTCGTTAAGAGTTCATAAAATGAAAAGAATAAAGAATAATACTTTATCTTATGGATTAAAATGTTTTTGAACATAAGGGAAGAACAAGAGAGTTTGTGAGACTTGCAAAACCTCAGAGTAATTTTAAGTGAGCATAATTGATTAGATTAAGGAACTTAATCGATCTAAAGAAATGAAGATTGAATAAGGACTACAAGAGAATTCCTCTAGAAAATAAATTCATAAGGGATGTTAATTAACGTGAAATCTCATAATGACTTCATAAGAGACGTTACTCTTGAGAATTTAATACTATGCTATTATGGGTCCGTGTTTAGGACTAAAATTATGTTAATGCTTAAATTGGCCAAATTGTGGCGTGTTATGGAAAATATATCATTATTGTTGGATATACATGGTTGTGCATGGAGTCAACATGCATTGAGCATTATACACTGTTGGTTGTTGTGCCACTGTACTAGACCCAGGTGGATCGGTGTTATTATTTAATTGTATGGGCGGTTATGTAATATCATTGATACTAATGGTATTAGACAATTGTATGCGCGATTGTTTTAATATCATTAGGAATAGTACAATGATGGCTTGAGTTATGCATATTCGCATTGAACAATTTGCTCAGTCGATGACTATTAAAAGGCTGGATGAGCCTATGATTATGCATTGAATCAGTATGCATTGAACAAATTGCTCAGTCGATGACTGTTAAATGGCTGCATGAGCCTATGATTGAGAATTGAATAGTGTGGTCTATGATGGATCTATGGGTGGGCGTAAGGTGCGGTGAAAGCTGATTGCACGCGTTATGGGCCCGATAAATCACTATTCTTTTTGTGGTAAATGAATGAGAATTGATTATAGTGTGATCCCGTGGAAGGATCTCTAGGTGCGTCAGGGCGCAGTGATCCCTCTAGTGACCTGTTTTGTCACATTGTATATCCCTAGCCGGAAAGCCGATTACAATGCATTGATGAGGAACCGACAAGCACTATTCACTTCATGGTCCTGTAGACTGTCATTGAGGGGGACAGATCTTCTGGAATGTTCATCTTTGAAATGGAATAGAAAATCTTGGTACCAAGTGCAAATGCATTGTGAGTTGACATTATGAGTCAGCATTGTGAGTCCGCATATCATATGACACTCATTTATGTGATGATTATACTGTTGTTTTATTGATGTCATGATTATCTGAAATGTTTTAATTGTTCATTATCTGAGACTCTATTGTTGTTTCTTTTATCGTATGTGATTATTACTATTTAATGTTGTTGCTCTGCTATGTGGGCGTTCTACACCGTTATGTTTCTTCACTGCCATAATTGGTAATGTAAGTAGGATATTTCACCTTTTTCCTGTATCCTTGCATTTCTACATATATATATATATATATATATATATATATATATATATATATATATATATATATATATATATATATATATATATATGATAAAAGATCGTGAGGAAGAAGATGAGGGACCACACCCTTACCGAATGGATTGGGCTGATACATTATTTTCAATATGGCGTCAGGACGAGATTTCTTTGGTTACGCATGGGTGCAACTCTATGGGGGCATTGATGCCTGGCATGTTGACTGGGACACCGAGCGTCATATATATTTTTGGGGTTGCGGCTTTGTCTGCTAGTAGTACCTATCCCAGGGTTACTACTTTTCCCCTTTGTGCTTTAGTACTTGCTATATTTTATTTGAATATGTAAGTACTATATTTCATGTTATCAGTGCTTTGTGTTAAGGACGAAAATATTATATATAGAATATGTTTCCTTTCAGTGGTTGTGTTTTAAAATGGTTGCGGTACTAAATATACAGTCATTCGGAGCTTATATTTTCTATCTATGTATAAATGAAATATTTATTTTGAAAAGATTATTGTTGAGACTGTGACATGCCTGAATTTAGTAACTGTAGTGTAATGACAATTGCGCTGTGGTCACTATATCAAGGGGTGTTACATTCAACCTATCTTGGTAGTGAGGAAACATTTTTGGTGTTGTTGATGAGGAATTCATGTGTGGATTACTCTCTTTGTGGTGTTGTTTTTCAGGATTGTGCATTTATTTGGACTTGTATGAGTTATTAGTTGTCTTTGCATGTCTTGATGGTTATGGATTGTATATATATCTTGTTTGGATTAATATATGGAAAATGTAGGGTTTCCTACCATTTTGGGGGTCACGGCCTTAGGTCCAATTTTTAGGAATTCAAGTGTGATTTTGGAGACATTGGAACTTAGGTGATTAGGTGTTAAGGAATTGATAATTGTAATGGAAAAGATTTGAGACTTCTACCCTAGGGAGGCTCACGGCCTCTAGGGGGATTAATGGTCCAAGTTGTGATTCTTGGTGCAACATTGGGATTTAAGTGATCAATATTGTGGTGAAAGAAAAAGGGTCAGACTTTTGTTATAATGAGGGCCATTGATTCTTAAGGCAAAAATGCCACAAAATGTAGTGCTAAAATGGAGACGTAGATGATTAGAGAATTCTAGATTCCTTAATAATTCATAAAATGGAAAGAACAAAGAAGAAGACTTTATATTATGACTTAGAATGATTTTGGACATACGGGAAGAACAAAGGAGTTTGCGAGACTTGCAAAACCTTAGAGAAATTTTAAATGAGCATAATTGATTAGATTAAGGAACTTGATCAATGAAGATTGAATAAGGACTACAAGAGAATCCCTCTAGAGAATGAATTCATAAGAGATGTTAATTAAAGTGAAACCCGAAATAAACCTCTAAAAGTGTGCTATCACTCTTGAGAAATTAATAGTATACCATTGTGAGTCCGTGTTTGGGACTAGAATTCTGTGGATGCTTATTTGGCCAAATTGTGGCATATGATGGAAAAGTGTTATTATGAAATATACATGAACATGTTGATATCTAACTTGGCCAAATTGTGGCATGTTATGGAAAGTATACCATTATTGTTGAATATACATGATTGTGCATGGAGTCAACATGCATTGAACATTTGCTCAGTCGATGACTGTTAAAAGGCTGGATGAGCCTATGAGTGTGCATTGACTCAACATGCATTGAATATTTGCTCAGTCGATGACTGTTAAAAGGCTGTATGAGCCTATGAATGAGAATTGAATAAGTGAGATCCAGTGGAAGGATCTATGGGGGGCATAAGGTGCGGTGTATACCGATTGCACGCATTACGGGCTCGACAAATCACTATTCTTTACTCGGAGAATGAATGAGAATTGAGTAGTGTGATCTGTGATGGATCTATGAGGGGCGTAAGGCACGGTGAAAGCCGATTGCACGCATTACGAGCCCGACAAATCACTATTCTTTTTGCGGTAAATGAACGAGAATTGTTATAGTGCAATCCAGTGGAAGAATCTGATCGAGGACCGTGAGGCGCGGTGGTTCATTCCATGATGATGTTATCACTTTATATACCCCTGTCTATGGTAAACCAATTGCAACGCATCACGTGCCTGACAAGCACTATTTTCTTCATGGTCCGGCGTAGACTGTCATTGAGGGGGACAGATCTTTCGGAACATTTGTCTTTGAAATGGAAATGAAAAATCTTGGTACCAAGTGCACATGCATTGTGAGTCGGCATTGTGAGTCGACATTGTGAGTCTGCATTGTGAGTCCGTGTAACGCACCTAAATATACCAACGGCAGCGCAATCGTCATTACACCACGGTTACTAAATCCATGCGTGTCACAGTCATGATAACAGTAGTTTCAAAAATTAACGAGTTTATTTCTTCGCATTTATGCATAAGTAGAAAATACGAGCCATGAATGAATTATAGATGTGTTCAACCCTTAATACAACCATTGAAATGAAATCACATTCCTTATATATATATATATTTTATAGCCAACTTACACGAATCACTGATAACATAGAATATGATAATTATAGAGTCAAGTAAAATACAACGGGAATAAAAACATAAAAGGGGAGAAGTAGTGACCCAGGGATGGGTACTACCAGCAGTCAAGTCCGCAACCCCATATGCGCATGACATTCAGCGTCCCGGTTGATACAACAGGCATCAATGCCTCCATGTTGATGCACTCCTAGGAAAATCAAAGAAATATTGTCTAGGTTCCCAACCCCGTCGGTAAGGTGTGATTCCTCATCATCTTCTTCACGATCTTTTATCAAATATGAATATAAAACAGAGAACACAGAAATATAGGAAAGAGGTGAGACACCCGTCATTCATTACCACTATTGGCAGTAAGAAAATAGCACGGCGCAAAGCGCCCACCGAGCAATACAGTTCATATATGCATCAATAGCAACAACAGAATTTATAATAAAAGCAATTCAATTCAAAGCAATAATCAAAGTCAATAATAACAGTGATGTTTATGGTAAAGGTAGAACAACAGTAAGCAATAGCAGGCAGATCACAATAGTATTTCCAGAAATCAGCACAACAATCAGATAATCATTTACAGGTATTCATGCTCAACAGTTTATAAGACCAGTAATGAACGATGCACAATGCATGCTTTCCCAATTTCTACTCCATGGAGCTAGACTCAAACAGTCGGAGAGAAAGATCAGGAGACATGATTGTAACTCGGCTGCCGAGGCCAGTGCTATCAATAAATTTTCTCGTGCGCAATCATGGCATTGTACAGACATTCTACACTAGATCACGATATAGGACAGTGTCTCGGTCCAGATCGTCGGTGCGTTTGCATCGGTCTACCCCACGGGCAGGAGAGCTACCAACCTCCCATTGCGAGGAACCCGCACCCCGACGCCCCCAAGGTCAACCAATGACCTACACTTGTCTATTCGCACCCGCACTAAGGTGTGTTCAATCTCCTAGGCAACTTGGCCTTACAACAGTCCACAAGGACAATCACAATGCATAAGACACTTATGCATGAACATGTATGATTCACAATCTCATACAATTCTATAATATGCCACATTAGGCCAATATAAGCATCAATATACAAATGGTAATTCGCATGTACTCACAATATCATATTATTGAAATAAATCAAGGTAACACATTTTCATGGTCCATTATGCATTCTTAATTAAGATTTGTCATTCTTGTCAAAGTTCACGTCCAATTCTATTCTTACAACTTGCAAAATCTTCCAAGGCAATTAAATTTCTTTCACCTTTGTAAATCGTTCAAGCTCTTAGGCCTTGCACTCTCTTGTTCTTCACTCACTTGGAATTACCCTAGGTTTTATGATAATCTCGTTCTTAGTCCTTTAAGATTTATGAAATCTTGATTATATTAAATTCTTCCAATTCATGAGTTATCCATTTTATGACATAGGTATCTTAACATAATCTACTCTCATAGAGTCTCTCTCTTTCTAGAGGAATTTCCTTAACAAATTTAGTTCCATACATCATTTTATGTTGTAATACCTTCACATGGAAGTCTTAGCATCATTTCACCATCATCTGGGTGATTCTGCTATGGGCGCCTAGGCGCCATGTCTGGAGCGCCTGAGCACTGGTTCAGCGCCTGGACGCTGACCACGAAGCGCTTGAGCGCTCAACGGGCCGCGTCACAGGGAAAACTTCCTTGGCACAGAGCGCCTAGGCGCTCTATGCACAGCGCCTGGGCGCTAGTGCATTAATAGGGGTTCTACAGAATTCTTTTCTGCAAAGCCCTGGCCCATTCATTATCCAAAATCCCTCATCAGTTTTCAACCATTCCAAAATGAGATACATGACATATAATTACAAAATAGCAACATATGAGTTCATGATCATCAAGTCACACAATGCACATCCATACATCCATACAAATCAAACAACAACATCATGGAAATAACTCAACATAATAAAGAGGGAAATCCAACATGGATTCTCTCATCAACAACAACACACAAGATATTTCCTTACTACCAAGATTGGTTGAAGAGGATTATCTCCCTCTTACCTACATGAAGACAATCACAAGAATGCTTTCCCCTTTTTGCTCTTGATTTTCGTTTTCCCCTTCAAGAAAAACCCTAGGGTGAGAAATTCCCAATGTGTTCACTCCAATCATAGAAAAATGGCTCCTTGGCCACATAGGTGACCAATAAAACGAAAAAGAAGAAGAAGATAGAAGAAAGTTGAAGACTTTACCTCAAAAGCTCCAAGCTTTAGCTTCAATGGTGAAAAATGGAAGAAGAAGAAGAAGAAGAAGAAGAAGAAGAAGAAGAAGAAGAAGAAGAAGAAGAAGAAGAAGAAGAAGAAGAAGAAGAAGAAGAAGAAGAAGAAGAAGAAGAAGAAGAACCAAGGATGGCCATAATGGAAATGGTCATGGAATGATGGAAGAAGGCTAGATGTGGAATGGGAAGCAAGAAAATGAAGAGGGGGAAATGGTGAGGGTGGACGGTGGAGGAGGAGGAAGAATAAGAAGAGAAGAAGAAGAAGAAGAAAAGAAACGTAGAAGAGAAGAAGAAAGAAGAGAATAGGAAGAAAATGTGGTTATTGGCTCCCAAAAGAGGCCTCTGCCGTGTATAGAAAGGAGAGGGAAGAGAGAGAAAAGTGAAATGGGAGGAAGCTTCCTAGAAGTTTCCCAAATAAGTTTTTGAATTAATTTAACTTTTATTTTGAAAATAAAGCTAAAGGGGCTTGACACAAGGTAAATTTTGAACAGTGTGATAAGATTTTTATTACATGTTATTATTTATTGGACAACAGCTACAGTCGACCGAAGTCAGTATTAATTTATCTGACAGATTAATTCTTCGCAGTGCTTTATTATTTCATCTGTTAAAATTTCTCGAAAGACGTAAAACCTTGTAAACTGTGTCCGGCCTCGGGTTTAGTAAGATCCCCCGTCGACGTTTCCATAGTTCAAGGTTCTCGGGAAAAATATTTCATTTTCCCGGTTCGACTCAATGCACACGCAAAACAAGAAATATATTAAAATATTCATCGTTTTCGAAAAATTCTGAAAGAATTCACATAAATCACGAATATTAGAAAATGACTATTCGTAATAAAATTTCCAACTTTGGAAGCGTTACAGTCGTTCTGCCAATTCTGTCCAATGTGCACGTAGAACGAGAAATAATATTAAAATATTCCGCGTTCCCAGAAAAATCCAGAAAATTTCCTAAAAATCCTAAATATTGTAAAATGACAATTTATCCTAAAATTATAAATTTTTGAGATGTTACAGTCCGCGTTATGAGTCTGCATACCATATGACACTCATTTATGTCATATCTTATGGCACTCATTTATATGATGATTATACTATTGTGTTATTGATGTCATGATTATCTGAAATGTTTTAATTGTTCATTATTTGAGATTTGTTGCTGTTTTCTCTTATCGTATGTGATTACTGCTGCTTAAATATTATTGCTCTGCTATGTGAGCGCTCTGTGCCATTCTATTTCTTTACTACCATAATTGGTAATATAAGTAGGATGTCTCACCTCTTTCCTGTATCCTTGTATTTCTGTTATATATATATATTTGTTAAAAGATCGTGAGGAAGAAGACGAGGGACCACACCCATACTGATTGGATTGGGCTGATTCACTTTTTTCAATATGGCGTCGGGACAAGATTTCTTTGGTTACGCACGGGTGCAACTCCATGGGGGCATTGATGCCTGGCGTGTCGACTGGGATACCGAGCGTCATATATATATATGTGGTTGCGATTTTGTCTGCTAGTAGTACCTATCCCAGGGTTACTACTTTTCCCTTTTGTGCTTTTGTACCCTTCATCTTTTATTTGAATAATGTAAGTAATATGTTTTGTGTTATCAGTACTTTATGTTAAGGACGAATATATTACATATGAAATACATTTTTACTTCAGTGGTTGTATTTTATATGGTTGAGTACTAAATATGTTTCATTTGAGGCTCATATTTTCTATCTATGTATAAATGAAATAAAATTTTTTGTAAATACTATTTTTGAGACTGTGACATGCCTAGATTTAGTGACTGTGGTGTAATGACGATTGTGCTGTGGTTATTAGGTCTAGGGTTGTTATATTAGGTGGTATCAGAGTAATTCATCCTCTTGAGCCGGGGTTTGGACTTGTTATGTTTGGGCATGTTAGAGTTTTTTCATCCTGTTGTACACTTCCTTGTCTCTTGATTGAGATGATGGGAAAGGAATGCATGGCTTGCCATAGGTTGAATGCTAGTAGCTACTGTTATACAATTGCATGATATTGAGGACTGACCTATTCAATATGTCATGTTCTGTGTGTACAGGAAACTATGACTTCGCCTAGGCGTACTGTATTAGGAGAATAGGACTTCTTTTAGTAAGAAGATCAAGAGGTTTTGGAAAACCGATCTTCTAGAGAAAGGAATAACTGGTGTAAGTCTGGTTTGAGAAGTTGTTTGGGAGTTGAAGACTTGCAAGAGGTTGCGCCATAGAAGGCAGAATGAAGAAGCTCGAGTTAGAGACTGTCAGGATTCATGGATTGGACTTATCTTGTTTGAATTGCATATTTTTTGTGTTTGGTTTCCAAAAGGAGACAAATTGTTTGAATAATTACGTTTGCTTTGTTGTGTCATGTTTTGTCCATCTCCGAAGAAAGTCAATGGCTCGCGGAAGACATGCAAGGGCAATGGCTTGTGGTGGACATACGTATGTGAGCGCAGGACGAGTTAATAGAAGTATGGCTGTGATTGCAGAAGAAATGCAAAGGAAAGCTGAGGTGACAACTCACCAAGATCAAAGGGCTGCACAACAGCAAGAATTGGAAGTTGAGGTTCAGAATCTATTGGAGGAAAGTCGATTTTGGGGCAACCTTGGACTGCCTAGATTCCAAAAGAGGAATAATAGAAAAGTTAAACAGTTTAAGCAGAAACCGTATTCACGATTATTAGGGAAGCAACCACAACATCCAACTCATGGAGAAAGTGCTAGTGGCAGCAGATCCAGTCAGACCTGGACATTTTTATCAAGATGTAAGAAATGTGGAAAGAACCACTTAACGAGGGAGTGCAAGATCAAATGGATAATCTGCTTCAGATGCAGAAAGCCCAGACACGTTTCTAAACATTGTGCTTTAACGAAGAAGAAGTCTTCTGTTGATGATGCATACGCTTCAAGATCCCCAGTTGAATGGAAAGATTACACCCTGGATGGAGCGAAGGTTTCCTAGACTGAAAATCTAAACGATGGAGATTGTGCCTCAAGCGACGATCCCGTAACTGTGCTGTACAATTCCGGGGGCAACCCATTTCTTTATAGCATATGACCGTATAGATCATTTGGATTCATTTGTGTCTTCAATTATCTTTGACTTAGTTATTTCAACTTTTGTTACTAAGACTTGTCATTGACACTTAAGTTTGTTTAATCTATCTTATTTCTACTAAAGATTAAATATTTTGTTGATTTGACTTGCTTACCTAAAATTACACATATTAGAGTTCATGATTTTAAGAATAGATTGGTTATTTTCCTAGTTATATCCTACTAGATCATTTCAATGAAGACCTTAGTGTTTCTTGAGACTAAGACTTTTGAATTCGTAACGGCCAACAAAGTTGAAGCTTTGTGAGGAAAATGAATCCTAGGATACATGTTATGTTTTGTGGAGGACCAAAGCAAGAGGAATATAAATGCCACTCTCGTAGTCAATGAGTTTCGCATGATGAGCTACAGTGCTGTCAGTTAAAGAGAAGAATGGAACTTCTTGGTGAGATGAGGATTGTCGCCAACTGAACAAGATTACGATCGAGGATGAGAATTCTCATAAGAAGATAAATGATTCGATCGACCAGTGAGAAGGGAGTCGTTGTTTTCTCCAAGATAGATGTACGTACTGGTCATCATTAGATTCATGGGAATTTGAGGATGTTCCTAAAATGATTTTTGAACGCGCTTTGGACATTATGGGTATCTCGTGATGTCGTTCGAGGTGACAAATGCTCCTGTCGTATTCATGGATAACATGAATTGGATCTTCCATCCTTATCTTGGACAGAATTGTTATCGTCAGTAATGATGACATTCTGATCTATTCTCGAAGATATGGAGGGACACGTTGGACATCTCGATATAGTTTTCCAGACCTTAAAGGAAAAGAGTTGTACGTCAAATTAGCAGAGTACAAATTCTGGTTGGAGGAGGTTCAGTTTTCGGGTCATGAAATTTTAAATGGAGGAATTGTTATGGATTCATAAAAGGTTGAAGCAGTTCTTCAAAAAGGAAAGACCGAAGACCGTAAAGGAGATTCGTAGCTAGTGGGATTAGTTGGTTTTTATCGAAGGAGCGTCGATGGATTCTTTAAGATAGTAGAACGTCTTACTCAGCTTACAAGAAAAAAATCAAACTTTTTATGGACCAACACTTATGAAGAAAGTTTTCAAAGGTTGAGGAGATATTCTGGTTTTGATTCTACCCAATCCCAATGAAACATTCGAAATGTCTTGTGATGCTTCACATCAAGGTTTAGGATGTGTGTTCATGCAAAGTTGGGAAGTTGTGACTTACGCCTCGAGGTAGTTGAGGGTGCATGAGGAGAATTGCCCAACTCATGGCTTGGTGTTAGCCGTAGTTGTGTTTGCTCTGAGAACATAAAGACACTTTCTGTATGTAGCAATGTTTAATGCCTTTAGTGTAACGCACCTAGATATAGTAACCACAGCACAATCGTCATTACACCACAGTCACTAAATCTAGGCGTGTCACAGTTTCATAAACAGTATTTTCAAAGACCAATTGTTGCCATTATGCATAAATAGAAAATACGAGCCACGATATGAAATATAATTATATTGACTTACAATCCAAATACAACATTAGTTTAATATAAAATACATATCCGGAATCCATGCATAAAGAAGTTTATAACAATATTAAACTTAGGCTTTACATAACATAACATAGCTACTATATAAAAGTTCGGCCTTCCCCAAAGTCTAACACATGAATGGAATGGTCCTGCACCTGATCTTCTTCAGCATTCTCGACAGATAATATTCGCCCTTGCGACACATCTAGATGGATAGGAGCACAAACATGCGTCATAACCGAAACATCTCTAGGGAAGAGGCAGTGGTTACTCCACATCTCCCCAATGGGTATAGGGAACTCCACACGTATAAGAACATACGAGATATTCGTACCAGCTCTAGGGTCATTACCACTCTGAACTAGGGTTACGTCCCCAATGTAGGTAACACACTCCACGTCATGGTCAAAATGCCCAGCTTCAGAGCCTTCATGAAACTATATCCACGTACGAATGAGAGGAGCTTGTCCAGACGCCATCACAATGAAACAGAGGTCGATTCTCCAACAATAAGCTAAGTAAAACCAACTTGGGCTTTTCACAGTCTTTATTTAACGCAACATAATGTAGAGTAATGAAATAAAGAGGTGAGACACCCATCTTTCATTACCATTATGGTAGTAAGAAAACAGCACGGCGCAGAGCGCCCACATAGCGATATAGTTCATACATTCATTAATAGTAACGGTAGAATTTATAGCAAAATAGTACAATTATAAGCAATAGTAAGAATCAATAACAATAGGCAGGTCACAATAATATCTCAAGCAATCAGTACAATATCCAGACAATTATTACAGAAATAGAATAGATATTTTCACAGTCACAAGTGTTCATGCTCAATAATTTATGAGATCGACAATGAACAGTTCACAATGCATTATGGTACCACAAATCCTACTCCATGGAGCTAGACATCAACATTTTCAGAGTGAATGATCAAGGAGTAATGCCAATATATCGTTAGTCTCTAAAAATAGTGTGCTTCATCTCATAAAAATATTTGCGCAACAATGGCTTATACATGACACCTCAACAATTGATCGCGATATAGGACAACGTCTTAGTCTAGATCGTCGGTGTGTTTGCATCGGTCTACCCCATGACACAGAGGAGCTCTTAACTATCCATGTGAGGAACCTGCACCCTGACTGTAATGCCCCTTTTTGGGAGGGAACGTCACATTGTCAAATAAAAGAAAATGCGGAAAAGTAAAGTTTTAACATTTCAAGACCCGGTTCATTCGTTTAAGTTTAACTTGTACAATTCTTAAGTACATGAGCAAAATATTTTTTTTATAATCATTTTAACAATGCGGAATATAAATGACAGTGAAGAATAAAATAGTAGACAAAATTCTCATCTGAATGACATGTATATAGATATATATATAAAATGTGCAGACATCATTTATACTTAGATACAAGCCTGAATTATCCAAAAAGCAAAACTATACCTGCTCCAAAGGATTATACAAATATGCCCCAGAGATACCAAAATATACAACCCGCAAAAAATACATCAGGCCCCAAAAATAAAACACTGGTAGCCATCAATAGCTACCAGTAGACTCAGTCTCTCAGATGAGGAGGGACCGTATCTGGGTCCTCAGCAGGATCCTCCTCTTCAGAGGAAACCTCCATGGGAACCACAGACCCACGGGCAGGAGCCCGAGCAGTAGAATCAAAAGAGTCCTCCCAAGGGGTGTAATAACGATCACCCCACATCTCATGGATGGGCAAGTAAAACTCCAGTCGCAGGCTAATGTGGCAGGTGAGGACATGTGCCTCATGACGTCTCCAAGCTAGGGCGATCGACACATCTCCCAATTAGACGCAGTGATCGGAATTCAAGTTGATATACCAACACTCCGGCCCTCCGAGGAAGGTCAGACGCACATCACCAAGAAATCCGCGCATACGTGCCGCCATCGTCTCAGTAGAAGCTAGTCTCGTTCGGGCCACAAGTCGGGAAACTCGGGATCTTCCGCCTCCTTACCGTCATCTTCGATCAATATAGTATACACACATACAGCAAGTAACAGAGATACAAGAAAGAGGTAAGACATCTTACCATCATTACCAATTATAGCAACTAGAAACAGTACGGCGCCATGCGCCCAAATAGCAATTCAGAATATCATATTCAACTAATAAGTAGTAATTCCAACAGTAAGCAAATAAACAATTCCAGGCAGATAGTCATCTCAGTAATAACCAAATCAGTCATAGATATGGAAAAATAAATATTAAGAATGACAGTGTATATCATGACTCACATGCATGCTTTCCCAAATTCCTACTCCATGGAGCTAGACTCAAACAGTCGGAGAGAAAGATCAGGAGACATGTCTGTAACTCGGCTGCCGAGGCCAGTGCTATCAATAAATGCTCTCGTGCACAATCATGGCATTGTATAGACATTCTACACTAGATCACGATATAGGACAGTGTCTCGGTCCGGATCGTCGGTGCGTTTGCATCGGTTTACCCCACGGGCGGAGGAGCTACCAACCTCCCATTGTGAAGGACCCGCACCCCGACGCCCCCAAGGTCATAACAAGACCCACACTAGTCTACTCGCACCCGCACTAAGGTGTGTTCAATCTCCTAGGCAACTTGGCCTTACAACAGTCCACAAGGACATTCACAATGCATAAGACACTATGCATGAACATGTATGATCCATAATCTCATACAATTCCACAATATGCCACAATAAGCCAATATAAGCATCAATATACAAATGGTCACTCACAAGGACCCATAACATCATAGTATAAAGATCAAGTCAATTGATACGTCAATAGGTTCATTATGAATCCTAACTTAGAATTTGTTTCTCTTTTCAAGGTTCAAGTTCAATGTCAATTCTTGTAACCAATTTAACATTCCAAGGCAATTCAATTTCATATATCTTGCAATTTATTTAAGCTCTTAGGCCTCACACTCTCTTGTTCTTCACTCACTTAGAATCACCTTAAGCCTTATAATAATTTCACTCTTAGCCCTTTAAAATTTATGAAGTCTTGATTATATTAAATTCTTCTAATTTATTAATTATCCATTTCATTCCATTGGTCTCTAATTACCTAATCACTTGTGCTCCCAAATTATCACAATCGCATACTCACACTCTAAAATGCCTTAGAGGCCGTGGCCTCATAATGGCTCCACTCTCAAATCTTTTCAAGTTATCATCTTGCATGCCTTTCTCTTAGTTCTTTAAATTGTTCACCCATTAAATTAACTCACCAAGAACCCTAAATTCTTGGCCTTAAAACCGTAGCTATCACAAAGGCTTCAATTCCAAATTTTTCTTCCACTAGATTCCATCTTGTTACTTGATTAATCCTAATCTTATTCTTGTTACACATTAATCACAATTTATCCAATTTTTCCACCCCAAAACCGTGGCACTCCAAGAAGGGTGTTCAATTATTTTTTGTCCAATTCAAACCATTCAAACCAATCCCATATTCCATTATATACAACAAATCAATCCAATAGCATAAATTAATTAAAATCAACACATAAACATACTAATCACAAAATCAAAGGATAACCCTCATTAGGGTTTTTCCACCAAAAAACAATCAAGGTTCCTAGATGCTAAGAGAGGTTGAGGAGGAGTGTCTTCCTCTTACCTAAGTGAAGAAAACAAAAGAAGAACACCAAGAACCTCCTTTGAATTTTCGAATTTGAGCTCCAAGAACCCTAAAAATGGTGACTTTGTTAGAATCAATACCAAGGCTTGAAAAATAAGCCATGGATGGCCAACATGAAAACCATGACCACGAAAATGGGGGAGAAAGAAGAGAAGTCTTGAAACTTACCCAAAAAGCTCAAAGCTTGGAGCTTGGAGAAAATGGTGAAGATGGAGGAATTTCAAGAAACTCCAAGAAGAAAAGATGTTTAGAATGGTGAGAGGATTGAGAAAATGTATTTAGATGAAAATTTTGTGAAGGTTGAGGGAGAAGGAGAGGGCTGGCCGTGAGATTGGTCTAGAGAGAAGGAGGAGAAAAGAAAAATGAAGAAGAAGAAGAAAGGGTAGAGAGAGAAAGTGTTTTGTTAATTAATGAATTTGTGTGATAAATGAATAATTGAAATGAAACAATTTCCCCATGCCCATGGGATGCTTCTAGCCGTGCTTGAGAGAGAGAAGAGAGAGGGAAAGTTGGCTTCCAAGAGAAGCCAAGGGCATTTGAGTCAATGTTTGGTCAAAGCTTCTCAAAGAAGCTTTGATTATTTAACCATTAAATTTGAATTAAAGTGGATTGATTAGACATAAAGCGGATTTCATTTGGATAATGTGATAGGATTTTCATTACACACTATTATCTAATGGATAATAGTTACAGTTGACAGAAGTCAGTATTTAATTACTCTGACAGATAAATTTTTTGCAGTATTGGTTTATTTTATCTGTTAAGATTTCTCGTAAATTGTGAAACCTCGTAAACTGTGTCCAGTCTCGGGTTTAATAAGATCTCCCGTCGACATGTCCATAGTCCAAGGTTCGCGGAGGAAACATCGCGTTTCTCCGGTTCTGCTTAGTGCCAACGCAAAACGAGGAATATACTAAAATATTCGACGTTTCCAGAAAATTCCCAGAAAATTCTCAAAAATTGTAAATATTATAAAATGACTATTTGTCATATAATTTTCCAATTTTTGAAGCATTACAGTTGTTTTCCCGACTCTGCTCAAGTTTTGCGTAAAACGAAGAATATATTAAAATATTCATCATTTCCGAAAAATTCCAGAAAAATTCACATAAATCACAAATATTAGAAAATGACTATTGGTGGTGAAATAATTAATTTCCGGAGCATTACATTGACCTCAGCAATTCTCAGCTCAGTGTGCACGTAAAACGAGGAACATATTAAAATATTCGTCGTTTCCGAAAAATTCTGGAAAAAAATTCCTAAAAATCAAGAATAATATAAATTGGTGATCCATGATTAAACAGGTATTTTTCGGGATGTTACAACACTCCCCTACTAAAAGGAATTTTGTCCCCGAAATTTACAAACCTCAAAATAGTTCCGGATGTTGCTTTCTCATCTTGTCTTCTAGCTCCCAAGTTGCGTCACCAGTCGTCTCGTTCCAAATCACCTTTACCAATGAGATCTCCTTTCCTCTAAGTTGTTTTATCTGTCGGTCCTCGATTCTCGCAGGAGGCTCCTCATAGGTCAAGTTCTCTTTTAACTGTACTGTGTCTGGTGCTATGACATAATTTGGATCAGGCAAATACTTACGAAGTTGTGACACATGGAAGACATTGTGTATGTTGGAAAGAAAAGGGGCTAAGGCTATCTGGTAGGCTACTGGACCTATCCGGCGAAGGATTTGGTAAGGTCCAAGAAATTTTGGAGTGAGTTTTCTAGATTTCAAGGCCCGGCCGACCCTAGTCGTGGGTGTGACTTTCAAGAATACATGCTCACCTTCCTCAAACTCAAGAGGCTTTCTCCTCTTATCTGCATAACTCTTTTGCCGGCTCTGAGCAGTTCTCATCTTTTCTTAAATCATCTTGACCTTCTCAGTTGTCTGCTGAATGATATCTGGTCCAATCGTAAGACGCTCTCCGTCTTGGTACCAACACAATGGTGTTCGACACCGTCATCCATACAGAGCTTCATAGGGTGCCATCCCTATACTCGAATGATAAATGTTGTTGTAGGTGAACTCTATTAGTGGTAGAACTTCATCCCAACATCCAGTTTGTTCCATAGTACAAGCTCTAAGCAAATCTTCTAAAGATTGGATCGTCCTTTCCGATTGACCATCGGTTTATGGATGGTATGCTGAATTCAGACGTAACTTCGTTCCCAACGATGCTTGTAAACTCTGCCAATATTTTGAAGTAAATCTCGGATCCCTATCCGAAACAATACTCGTAGGCACACCATGTAGCCTAACGATCTCACCAATATACAACTGGGTCAACTTCTCCAAACTGTACCTCATGTTGATCGAGAGAAAATGGGTTGACTTCGTGAGTCGATCCACTATTACCCATATCGAGTAGTGTCTTTTCTTTGTCCTCGGCAAACCCACAACAAAATCCATTGCAATGTTGTCCCATTTCCATTCAGGAATAGATAATGGTTGTAGCAATCCCGCTGGTCTTTGATGTTCCACTTTAGCTTTTTGACAAACTAAACAAGTCGACACATATCTAGTGACGTCGCTCTTCATTCCATGCCACCAGAACAATTTCTTCAGATCTTGGTGCATCTTAGTTATGCCTAGGTGCATACTCAGCTTGCTGGTGTGAGCATGTTCCACAATATATCGCCTAAGCTCTTGGTCACGGGGAATACAAACTCTACCTCGGAATCTCAGAATTCCATCCGTTCCTTCTTCAAATTCTGTCTCTTTGCCTTGCCTTATCAATTCTCTCGCTTCTTGCAAGAATTCATCGGCTTTCTGCTTTTCCCGTATGTCATCCATTAGTTCACTTGAGATGGTGACCATATTCATACAAATCCTTCCGGGTTCCAACTTAACAAACGACCATACATCCCTAAACTGTTCTATGAGGTCTCTTTCCTTGATCATCAAGGCAGAAGCACTGATAGTCTTTCTGCTCAAGGCATCAGCCACGACGTTCGCCTTGCCAGGGTGGTACAACAACTGGAAATCATAGTCCTTCAGGAATTCTAGCCATCTCCGCTGCCTCATATTCAGCTCTTTCTGATCATACAAATATTTCAAGCTCTTGTGGTCACTGAAGATGTTGAATGTTGCTCCATAGAGAAAATGCCTCCATATCTTTAGAGCAAAGACCACGGCTGCAAGTTCCAAATCATGTGTAGGGTAGTTCTTTTCATGTACTCGCAACTGTCGCGAAGCATAAGCTACAACTCTTCTATGTTGCATAAGAACACATCCCAATCCTTGATACGAAGCATCACAGTACACCTCGAATGGCTCATTCGGATCAGGTAGCACTAACACCGGTGAGGTAGTTAGCCATTTCTTCAACTCTTGAAAACTTTGCTCGCAGCTATCAGTCCATTCAAAAGCTTGGTTCTTCCTTGTCAACTGGGTGAGCGGTCCAGCAATCTTGGAAAATCCTTCAATGAACCTTCTGTAATATCCAGCTAAACCCACAAAGCTACAAACTTCCGTCACTGACTTTCATTGCTCCCACTGTAATACTGCTTCTACTTTCGACGGATCCACTGCAATCCCTTCCTTCGAGATCACATGGCCTAAAAACTTCACCTCATCAAGCCAAAACTCACATTTCGACAGCTTGGCATACAATTCCTTCTCCTTTTATAATATGAAGAACTATGCTGAGATGTTCAGCATGATCCTCCTGATTCTGGGAATATATCAAGATATCGTCAATGAAGACGACAACAAACTTGTCCAAGTAAGGACGAAAGATCCTGTTCATGTAGTCCATGAAGATAGCAGGTGCATTCGTAACACCAAACGACATTACAAGGTACTCATAATGACCGTATCGGGTACGAAAAGCAGTCTTGGGCACATCCTCTGTCTTCACTCTTATCTGATGGTACCCAGATCTCAAATCAATCTTTGAAAACACTGCTGCTCCCTTCAGTTGGTCCATCAAATCATCAATTCTTGGGAGTAGATACTTGTTCTTGATTGTCAATTTGTTCAACTGCCTATAGTCCACACACAATCTTGAGGTACCGTTCTTCTTTCGAACTAACAATACTGGTGCTCCCCACGGTGACACACTCGGTCTAACAAACTGTTTCTCCAAAAGCTCCTCTAGCTGTTTCTTGAGCTCATCCAATTCGGTTGGCGACATACGATAAGGTGCTATAGACACGGGACCAGCTCCCGGTACCAGATCAATAGCAAACTCGATCTCACGTGTCGGTGGTAAACCAGGTACTTCTTCTGGAAAAACTTCAGAGAACTCTCTCACTACCGGAATAGTGTCCAGGTCAGCCTCGCTCTCAATTTTTAAAGAAGATAGTAGTATGTACCCTTGAGCTCCTTCTTTCAAGAAAGCTCGTGCTTGGTTGGCTGTCAAGTATCTAGAATTCTTATCCACGGGAAAACTATGGTTTTTCTGGAACAATCTAACAGAACATGGTTGGAAGATAACCAGTCCATCCCTAGGATTATATCTAATTGTGACAAAGGTAGACAGATCAGATCAACAGAAAAGACTCGACCTTTAACAACTAAGGGACACTTCAAATAGACTTTGGTAGTAACTACCAGTTTATCAGTGGGGGTTGAAACAGTCAATTCAAAAGGTAGTTCAGACACAGGTAAGCCAAGTTGTAGCACATAGTCATATGATATGAAAGAATGGGTTGCCCCAGAGTCATACAGTACTTTTAAAAGATTACCTTCTATGGTGCCTTCTCCTTGAATCAAGTCTTCGGATTCGGAGGCTTCAGCTCCGCTTATAGTGTAAACTCGACCTCCGGCTTGCGGTTTCTTGGCTCGAGTTGCATTGACTGAAGGTTTAGCCTTTGCTTGATTGCAGTCTCTGGACATGTGGCCCGGTTTACCACATCTGAAACAGATGATTCCCTTGATCGTGCAATCCCTCGTGAGATGATCTTTCCCACACTTTAGGCATCGGGACGAGTAGGTCACATTTTGCCCAGTTCGAATCCCAGAGGAACCTCCACCAGAACTTCCACCGGTTTGCTGCTGACTTCCCGCTGGTCGGGAATAAGGCTTCTTTTGGAAGTGGTTTGAACCACTGCCTCCACTTCTTTGGGACCGTACATGCCCAAAGCTCCTGTTTCTCGAGTCTCTAGCCTGTTCCAAGGCTTCAACTTCACAGCAAGTGTCTAAAAGTTCTGAGAATACCTTCATTTTCAGGGTGATCACAGCTTTCTTCACCTCATACCTCAATCCCTCGGTGAACTTCCAACACTTCCAGGCTTCATCGGTTTGGTGTTGGTAGCGTGTTGAGAACTTCTCCAGGTTCTCAAATTTAGCTGCATACTCACTGACGGTCATGTTCCCTTGTCTCAAGTTGAGGAACTCCAGCTCTTTCGCATGTCTCGCATTAGCAGGAAAATATTTGTCCAAGAACTTGTTCTTGAACATATCCCATGTGATGTCAGTTCCTTTGGCTTCCAATGCTCTCTGAGCTTCGTTCCACCAGTCTTCGGCGTTGCCCACAAGCATAAAGGTAGCATAATTCACCTTCTTGTCTTCAGCACAGTTCATGCCACGAAAGACTTTCTCTAATTCTTTGATCCACAGACTAGCTTTGTCAGGATCAAATTCTCCCTTAAATTGTGGAGGGTTGTGACGACGAAACTCTGCTAAGTTCTGGGCATCGGCAGTCGCCTCGAGCTGTTGAGCAGCTCTCTCTTGTTGTTGAGCCGCACGCTCATTTTGCTGCGCGATGACTTCTGCCATCCGCTGCATTGCCTCAACAGCAACTGCAATTTCTCCACTTCTCGCCATCTTACTCTTTCTCAAATCAGGTTAGCTGAAAACCACAAGGTAAGTTAGAGGAATTCATTTCAAAACACAAACCACAGAGATTTCACATAGCACAAGCAAGACAGACTCACACACAAGACCCAAACAAGACATAAACCGGGGCTCTGATACTAACTTAATGTAACGCCCCTTTTTGGGAGGGAACGTCACATTGTCAAATAAAAGAAAATGCGGAAAAGTAAAGTTTTAACATTTCAAGACCCGGTTCATTCGTTTAAGTTTAACTTGTACAATTCTTAAGTACATGAGCAAAATAGCAAAATATTTTTTTTTTATAATCATTTTAACAATGCGGAATATAATTGACGGTGAAGAATAAAATAGTAGACAAAATTCTCATCTGAATGACATGCATATAGATATATATATAAAATGTGCAGACATCATTTATACTTAGATACAAGCCTGAATTATCCAAAAAGCAAAACTATACCTGCTCCAAAGGATTATACAAATATGCCCCAGAGATACCAAAATATACAGCCCACAAAAAATACATCAGGCCCCAAAAATAAAACACTGGTAGCCATCAGTAGCTACCAGTAGACTCAGTCTCTCAGATGAGGAGGGACCGTATCTGGGTCCTCAGCAGGATCCTCCTCTTCAGAGGAAACCTCCATGGGAACCACAGACCCACGAGCAGGAGCCCGAGTAGTAGAATCAAAAGAGTCCTCCCAAGGGGTGTAATAACGATCACCCCACATCTCACGGATGGGCAAGTAAAACTCCAGTCGCAGGCTGATGTGGCAGGTGAGGACAGGTGCCTCATGACGTCTCCAGGCTAGGGCGATCGACACATCTCCCAAGTAGACGCAGCGATCGGAATTCAAGTTGATATGCCAACACTTCGGCCCTCCGAGGAAGGTCAGACGCACATCACCAAGAAATCTGCGCATACGTGCCGCCATCGTCTCAGTAGAAGCTAGTCTCGTTCGGGCCAAAAGCCGGGAAACTCGGGATCTTCCGCCTCCTTACCGTCGTCTTCGATCAATACAATATACACACATACAACAAGTAACAGAGATACAAGAAAGAGGTAAGACATCCTACCATCATTACCAATTATAGCAGCTAGAAACAGTACGGCGCCACGCGCCCAAATAACAATTCAGAATATAATATTCAACTAATAAGTAGTAATTCCAACAGTAAGCAAATAAACAATTCCAGGCAGATAGTCATCTCAGTAATAACCAAATCAGTCATAGATATGGAAAAATAAATATTAAGAATGACAATGTATATCATGACTCACATGCATGCTTTCCCAAATTCCTACTCCATGGAGCTAGACTTAAACAGTCGGAGAGAAAGATCAGGAGACATGTCTGTAACTTGGCTGCCGAGGCCAGTGCTATCAATAAATGTTCTCGTGCACAATCATGGCATTATACAGGCATTCTACACTAGATCACGATATAGGACAGTGTCAAGTCCGGATCGTCAGTGCATTTGGATCGGTTTGCCCCACAGGCAGAGGAGCTACCAACTACCCATTGTGAAGGACCCGCACCCCGACGCCCCCAAGGTCATAACAAGACCCACACTAGTCTACTCGCACCCGCACTAAGGTGTGTTTAATCTCCTAGGCAACTTGGCCTTACAACAGTCCACAAGGACATTCACAATGCATAAGACACTATGCATGAACATGTATGATCCATAATCTCATACAATTCCACAATATGCCACAATAAGCCAATATAAGCATCAATATACAAATGGTCACTCACAAGGACCCATAACATCATAGTATAAAGATCAAGTCAAATGATGCGTCAATAGGTTCATTATGAATCCTAACTTAGAATTTGTTTCTCTTTTCAAGGTTCAAGTTCAATGTCAATTCTTGTAACCAATTTAACATTCCAAGGCAATTCAATTTCATATATCTTGCAATTTATTTAAGCTCTTAGGCCTCACACTCTCTTGTTCTTCACTCACTTAGAATCACCTTAAGCCTTATAATAATTTCACTCTTAGCCCTTTAAAATTTATGAAGTTTTGATTATATTAAATTCTTCTAATTTATTAATTATCCATTTCATTCCATTGGTCTCTAATTACCTAATCACTTGTGCTCCCAAATTATCACAATCGCATACTCACACTCTAAAATGCCTTAGAGGCCGTGACCTCACAATGGCTCCACTCTCAAATCCTTTCAAGTTATCATCTTGCATGCCTTTCTTTTAGTTCTTTAAATTGTTCACCCATTAAATTAACTCACCAAGAACCCTAAATTCTTGGCCTCAAAACCGTAGCCATCACAAAGGCTTCAATTCCAAATTTTTCTTCCACTAGATTCCATCTTGTTACTTGATTAATCCTAATCTTATGCTTGTTACACATTAACCACAATTTATCCAATTTTTCCACCCCAAAACCGTGGCACTCCAAGAAGGGTGTTCAATTATTTTTTGTCCAATTCAAACCATTCAAACCAATCCCATATTCCATTATATACAACAAATCAATCTAATAGCATAAATCAATTAAAATCAACACATAAACATACTAATCACAAAATCAAAGGATAACCTTCATTAGGGTTTTTCCACCAACAACACAATCAAGGTTCCTAGATGCTAAGAGAGGTTGAGGAGGAGTGTCTTCCTCTTACCTAAGTGAAGAAAACAAAAGAAGAACACCAAGAACCTCCTTTGAATTTTCGGATTTGAGCTCCAAGAACCCTAAAAATGGTGACTTTGTTAGAATCAATACCAAGGCTTGAAAAATAAGCCATGGATGGCCAACATGAAAACCATGACCACGAAAATGGAGGAGAAAGAAGAGAAGTCTTGAAACTTACCCAAAAACCTCAAAGCTTGGAGCTTGGAGAAAATGGTGAAGATGGAGGAATTTCAAGAAACTCCAAGAAGAAAAGATGTTTAGAATGGTGAGAGGATTGAGAAAATGTATTTAGATGAAAATTTTGTGAAGGTTGAGGGAGAAGGAGAGGGCTGGCCGTGAGGTTGGTCTAGAGAGAAGGAGGAGAAAAGAAAAATGAAGAAGAAGAATAAAGGGTAGAGAGAGAAAGTGTTTTGTTAATTAATGAATTTGTGTGATAAATGAATAATTGAAATGAAACAATTTCCCCACCCCCATGGGCTGCTTCCAGCCGTGCTTGAGAGAGAGAAGAGAGAGGGAGAGTTGGCTTCCAAGAGAAGCCAAGGGCATTTGAGTCAATGTTTGGTCAAAGCTTCTCAAAGAAGCTTTGATTATTTAACCATTAAATTTGAATTAAAGTAGATTGATTAGACATAAAGCGGATTTCATTTCGATAATGTGATAGGATTTTTATTACACACTATTATCCAATGGATAATAGTTACAGTTGACAGAAGTCAGTATTTAATTACTCTGACAGATAAATTTTTTGCAGTATTGGTTTATTTTATCTGTTAAGATTTCTCGAAAATTGTGAAACCTCGTAAACTGTGTCCAGTCTCGGGTTTAGTAAGATCCCCCGTCGACATGTCCATAGTCCAAGGTTCGCGGAGGAAACATCGCGTTTCTCCGGTTCTGCTCAGTGCGCACGCAAAATGAGGAATATACTAAAATATTCGACGTTTCCGGAAAATTCCCAGAAAATTCTCAAAAATTGCAAATATTATAAAACGACTATTCGTCATATAATTTTCCAATTTTTGAAGCATTACAGTCGTTTTCCCGACTCTGCTCAAGTTTTGCGCAAAACGAAGAATATATTAAAATATTCATCATTTCCGAAAAATTCCAGAAAAATTCACATAAATCACAAATATTAGAAAATGACTATTGGTGGTGAAATAATTAATTTCCGGAGCGTTACACTGACCTCAGCAATTCTCAGCTCAGTATACACGTAAAACGAGGAACATATTAAAATATTCGTCGTTTCAGAAAAATTCCAGAAAAAAATTCCTAAAAATCAAGAATAATATAAATTGATGATCTATGATTAAACAGGTATTTTTCGGGATGTTACACCGACGCCCCCAAGGCCGACCACTATGACCCTACGCTCAGTCTATTCGCACCCGCACATAGGTGTTATTCAAACTCCTAGGCATACATTGCCTTTCTCAACAATGTCCAACGAACAACACATATGCATGACGACACAATGTCCAATCATGTATGTTTATCAATGATGCATTTATCATATGCATTGCCTCAATAGCACATGAGCATTCCTTAATATCAACATATCATATCAATAATATATTTATCAAAAGCATTGCCTCAATGGCATATCATCATTTCTTGTCACCAACATATCATATCTCATCAAGCACTAAATCCACAAGTACATAACCCCAATAGGGACTCTCAACAACATAGAAGAAATTCTCAATATTAATATGTATTCACATATAGCTCATCAATTTTCACATGTTCACATCTTAGATTCACATTTTTAAAGTCTTAAACTTTTAGTCAATTATGAAAATTTTAGGGTAAGTTACCCCTTTAAAACCGTGGCCTTCTCAAATCTCATTATTCAATTTAATTCTTTCACTTTGTTATGGATTATGCATATCTCTAAATTCTTAATTTCCAAAGATACACTAAGGCATCATTTAAACCTTAAACTTTGTCTCTAAAATCGTGGCCCCTCAAGGTTTTCAAAATCTCAATTCCTCTCCATTTTATGTATTAGTTTCTTGATATCAAATCACTTTAATTTTAGTTCACCAAAGCCAATTCAATCCCTCATGGTTCTAAGCCAAAACCGTGGCCTCCCTCTTGGGTATCAAACCCTTAAAACTTTCCATTCATTAATTTCAATATTATCATTCAAATCTTTAATTACATAAGTTTCATTTCACTTGTGTACAAAACCAATTTACACCAATAATTTCTAGTCAAAAACCATGGCACCATGTTAGGGTAGGAAACTCCAAATTTTTCATTTAACAACCCTAACATGATCAAGCATATTTAACACATCCAATGTTACCCAAGTGGCTTCAGTACTCAAGAGGGGGGGGTGAATTGAGTAATTAAAGATTTTTCGCAAAAGCCTTAAACAAAAAAAATTATACTGAATTTAATTATTAAAAGTCGTGAATGAGATGAACATAAGAAGAACAGATAATAATTAAATTGCAAGAATAAATAAAGTGCATAAAGATAAAGAGAATAAGGGTAGAAAAGCAGGCACGATATTTATCCTGGTTCGACCACCAACCACTTGTGGCCTACGTCCGTCCCCCGAAACACAGTTCGAGATTTTTCACTATTCAACACAAGCTTAAAACAGTGTGCTTGCAACCTTTACATAACAGGATACCTCACCCTATTTACTAGAGGGATACCTCACCCCTTTGAAGGATACCTCACCTTCTTTATACCAAGGATACCTCACCCTTTTACTAGAGGGATACCTCACCCTCACAAATTCACTAAGGGATACCTCACCCTTTTACTGAAGCAGAGAATAGATGAAGAATAAACTCTCACTTAGAGCAGATATTACAAGTTGAAGTGCTAATAAGCTCTCTAAAGGGTATCTCAAGGTTTTGGCAAAGAGAGCACGAGAAAAGAGAGAAAATAATGTAAAATTCGTTTTCACCAAGCAAAAAATAATTCAAGTGGTTGGGGTTTTCGAAAGAGACCCAAGGTCTGTATTTATAGAGCAAAGAAAGCAACTAGCCGTTGGGTGCCAATTAAGAAACCATTAAAAGCAAATATGGCCGTTCTTTGCCATTTTTGAACGTTTCGTGAAAATCAATTTTGCGAACGGTATTCGAATACCTTATGAGGTATTCGAATGCCTCTTGCCAAAACTCTCTTAAAAAAAATTGATTAAGGCTGGGTTATTCGAATACCAGTTAAGGGTATTCGAATGCCTCATTTAAAAAGGTTCATTCTGAATCTAGGGTATTCGAATACCATATGGGGTATTCGAATGCCTCTGCTTTGGCACAAAGAAAATATCGGTTTGAAACAGTTATTCGAATACCATAGATGGGTATTCGAATACCACTTTGAAAAACAAAAACGTTCAAACTTGAAAAACACTCTATTCGAATACCTAACAGGGTATTCGAATACCTCTGTTATAAAACCAGTTTTAAATGCTTTCAAATGACCAGAAAATGGTTGTTTAATTTTGGAAAAACAATTTTGAAAACATTTCTTTGCAATGCCAATTAATGAGATATCCAATGAGGCTTTTACAAGGATCCTAAGTCCTAAAGCTTATTCTTGAAGATCTTGGACTTGGTCTTCTCATCATCTTCATGTTTGTCTTCACGTTTGTTATCATCAAAACTATTGCTTATGATAGCTAGCCAATTACATTCTCCCCCTTTTTGATGATGACAAACTAACATTTGAGAAAAACATTAGTTCATATAAATTGGAATTCACAAAGTTAGTTTAGAGATACTTACTCCCCCTCTTTTTCATAAGAGGTGATTTTCATCAGAGATATGCACAGCAGCTCCCCCTTACTTTTGGAATTCAATTTCTATTTTTGTTTTGACTTGTTCTTTTCTTGACTTTTCTCAAACAAAGACATTTAAACTTGTTCTCCCCCTTTTGTACATTGGATACCATTCTCCCCCTTTTGTCATGATCAAAAAGATGGGGCAAGTATTTTTCTCTCCTATTTTATCATATCGAACAATATATGCATGTCCTCAAGTTGAATGAATTTTGTCCATTTAAATTTATGCTTGAGGTAGTGTTCTCCCTACAACAAAATTCAGAGTGCTTTCATTGGTATCCATTAATGTTGGATCCATAGGGGTTAGTCAAACTCATAAGCCAATAAGCATTTAAAACAATGAGGCAAGAGCAGCAAATGATTCTCAAGGGCAAAAATATATTTATCGATTAATTTGGCCAAGAAATCACTTGTTTGATATCATTTGTTATCATTTGTTATTATGTTCATACCACTTTGATATCACTTGTTGTCAAAATGTAAAGCATTTACCACTTGTTTGATATCACTTGTCAAGATGTTCTAAGCATTTACTACTTGTTAACAAATTCTTATAAATCTGACATATGTCAATAAAAATATAGATGTTAAATATTTCATATACCACTTATTGCACTTGTTCGTATATCAAAACAATAGCCAATTACATTGAGCATATTTTAAAAAAAAAAGAGAACAAGCCAAGAAATATGCATTTAAGAACATCATATAATTTTCATATAGGGCAAAAATGAAGGCTTGATGAAATAAGATTAAAGCATGTTATTCATAGTTGGAATATATTTTCATTGCATATGTATAAGAAAAGGAAACAGAAACGAAACAAAGAACACGTCGTAAAACTTGCTTTCAGTCATGTGGTATTCGAATACCTCTTGCCGTATTCGAATACCCATCACATTTTATAAGCTCCTGAAAGAGCAAGTATTCGAATGCCTTGGAAGGTATTCGAATACTCCAGATAGCATGTGACAAGTACTGATAAAGACGTTTCAGGTTATTCGAATACACATTTGGGTATTCGAATGCCCCAACTAATAAAACCACAAGAACTCTGTACTGATGAATGGTATTCGAATACCATGGGAGGGTATTCGAATAGACCTATCAGAAAAAAACATGGATTTTCACGTACAGATGCAATGGTATTCGAATACCACAGGAAGGTATTCGAATAACTCAAACATAAAAGCATACATTTTGCATCCAGAAGGCATATTTGAGATAAGAAAGCTTACCTTTTCATGGAAATACTCATATGAATGCAAGTCCAAGCCTGATAGAGACAAGAAGGAGAGCTTGGAATTTATTATAGTCTTGTGCTTGCAGCAACCATTTTCAAAAATGCCGAAGTTAGCTCTTGGCTATCAAGCACACCTGCAACACAATTCAATTTTTGGTTTTTGGTACCCAAATTTTCTTGGGTCCTTGATTGTCAATTTTGGGTATAATGTGCCCTTAGGAACCCATACCATTTTGGTTCCAATTTTTGTATTGATATTTTTCCTTACATTGCATGTTGAAGCACTATGACCCTTCTCCCCACAATAGAAACATTTAACAAATGGGCTACATGAGATGCTAGAATTAACAAAGTAATTTTTATAGGATTTGTGTTGATTATTCGGGTTATATCCTATTCCACCTTTTGAAAAACAACCCTTTGTTTTTCTAATAAAATATTTAAATTATCTCTTCCACATGTGAATTTGGCAAGGGTGTTCTTTAAATCTTCAATTTCATTTTCAAGCACATGACATGAAGAACAAGAATACGAAGTAGAAGCATGTGAAGAATGATATGAGCATGCATCAATTAATCCTAATGTCTCATTTTCAATTTTTAATTCCTCAATTTCTTTATTCAAAATTAGAATTTGATTTTCTAAAGAAGAGATAGTTTTCTTAGATGAAGAAATTAATTTTGTAAGCCTAATTGTTTCGTCATGCAATTCTTCAAAGGCATCTTGTAACTCATCATAAGAAGGAGATACGTCAGAATTTACCTCGTTGTCGCTTTCTTCTTCTTCTTCTTCTTCTTCTTCTTCTCCTTTCGCCATAAAACATAGATGGGCTTCTTCACTATCTGAGCTATCAGTGGAGTCCATATCGTTGTCATCCCATGCTATGTAGACTCTTCTTTCTTTAGAGGGTTTCTTTTCAACTTTCTTTGGAAATGACGATCTTCTTTGAGTTCTCTTTTTCTTTAGGAACTTACCAAATTTTCTTACCAGAAGATTGAGATTTTGTTCATTTAGCTCAATGTTGTCCATGTCATCTCCATCGTCTTCTTCTTCATTATTGATAGTGGAGGTGGTGGCTTTAAGCGCTATCCCCTTTTTCTTTTTATCGTTTTCTTCACTTTGGTCAAGCCTTGTTGAGTTCTAATTCATGCTCGTGAAGCTTTCCAAAGAGGGTAGCCGAGACATTGTTGACAAGTCCCTCGATTCTGAAATTGCTTTGTTACTTTTGGTTGCCAAATCCTCGCTAAGACATCTCAACACTTTGTTAATCAAATCTTCGTTAGTAAAATTCTTTCCTAATGATGCAAGATGATTAACAATGTGGGTGAACCTCTTTTGCATTTCTTGAATGCTTTCTCCTTGGTTCATTGTAAATAATTCATATTCGCGAGTTAGAGAATTGATTCTCGACCTCTTTACCTCACTAGTACCCTCATGGGTAACTTGTAAAGTGTCCCACATTTCTTTAGCAGTTTTGCAATTTGAAATTCTAAAAAATTCATCATGCCCCAAAGTGAGAGTAATGATGTTTTTGGCTACTAAGTTATTTTGAACTTTTCTTTTATCATCTTTAGACCAATCACTTCTAGGTGTCTCGGTTTTTACACCATTGACAACGCGTGTAGGTATAAATGCGCCATTTTCGACAGCATCCCACACATCTAGATCAATAGCCTCGATAAAGATTTTCATTCTTTCCTTCCAATATGCATAACCATCCCCATTGAAAAAGGGTGGTCGATTTATGGAAGTTGCTTCTGATAAAACATTTGATGAAGCCATGTACTCTTGAAGCGGCTAAGCTCTTTATACAAGAGTCTAGCTCTGATACCACTTGTTACCCAAGTGGCTTCAGTACTCAAGAGGGGGGTGAATTGAGTAATTAAGGATTTTTCGCAAAAGCCTTAAACAAAAAAAATTATACTGAATTTAATTATTAAAAGTCGTGAATGAGATGAACATAAGAAGAACAGATAATAATTAAATTGCAAGAATAAATAAAGTGCATAAAGATAAAGAGAATAAGGGTAGAAAAGCAGGCACGATATTTATCCTGGTTCGACCACCAACCACTTGTGGCCTACGTCCAGTCCCCCGAAACACGCTCGAGATTTTTCACTATTCAACACAAGCTTAAAACAGGTGCTTGCAACCTTTACATAACAGGGATACCTCACCCTATTTACTAGAGGGATACCTCACCCCCTTTGAAGGATACCTCACCTTCTTTACACCAAGGGATACCTCACCCTTTTACTAGAGGGATACCTCACCCTCACAAATTCACTAAGGGATACCTCACCCTTTTACAGAAGCAGAGAATAGATGAAGAATAAACTCTCACTTAGAGCAGATATTACAAGTTGAAGTGCTAATAAGCTCTCTAAAGGGTATCTCAAGGTTTTGGCAAAGAGAGCACAGAAAAGAGAGAAAATAATGTAAAATTCGTTTTCAGCCAAGCAAAAAATAATTCAAGTGGTTGGGGGTTTTCAGAAGAGACCCAAGGTCTGTATTTATAGAGCAAAGAAAGCAACTAGCCGTTGGGTGCCAATTAAGAAACCATTAAAAGCAAATATGGCCGTTGCTGCCATTTTTGAACGTTTCGTGAAAATCAATTTTGCAGAACGGTATTCGAATACCTTATGAGGTATTCGAATGCCTCTTGCCAAAACTCTCTTAAAAAAATTGATTAAGGCTGGGTTATTCGAATACCAGTTAAGGGTATTCGAATGCCTCATTTAAAAAGGTTCATTCTGAATCTAGGGTATTCGAATACCATATGGGGTATTCGAATGCCTCTGTTTTGGCACAAAGAGAAATATCGGTTTGAACAGTTATTCGAATACCATAGATGGGTATTCGAATACCACTTTGAAAAAAAAAAACGTTCAAACTTGAAAAACACTCTATTCGAATACCTAACAGGGTATTCGAATACCTCTTATTATAAAACCAGTTTTAAATGCTTTCAAATGACCAGAAAATGGTTGTTTAATTTTGGAAAAACAATTTTGAAAACATTTCTTTGCAATGCCAATTAATGAGATATCCAATGAGGCTTTTACAAGGATCCTAAGTCCTAAAGCTTATTCTTGAAGATCTTGGACTTGGTCTTCTCATCATCTTCATGTTTGTCTTCACGTTTGTTATCATCAAAACTATTGCTTATGATAGCTAGCCAATTACATCCAACATATCCAAAATCACCATTCAAGTATTTATCCAAGTCAAGAATACAAAAACATGCGAAATCATCAATTAAAGTGAACATATAAGGATGAATTTCTCCACCAACAAGCACACAAAGGTTCCCTCACCACCATTAGTGGTTGAAGTGAGTAATCTCCCTCTTACCTAAGGAAGAATCACTAAATGGTCTCTTTCTAGGTCCTTGGTGAATTTCGGTTTTGAGCCTTCAAAACCCTAGGATTTTCAATCATCAAGAACTAACATTAAACATGGTAAAGAATGGATCTTTAGTCTCCAATGAGACCCTAGAGCACAAAAGTGAAGAGAAAGAGGAAGAAAAATGAGAACTTTACCTTAAAGCTTGAAGCTTTGTCTTGGATGACAATGGAGGAAAAGTTGGCTTTTGAAGAAAACCCTTCAAAAAGAGGTTGTAGAGGAGGTTGAGAGGAGTGTAGAAATGGTGTTTATGAAGAGAAAAGTGAAGAGAAATGGTAGGTAATGGTGGCTGAATTTTCGTAGGGAAGAAGGGAGAAGAAGAGAGAAGGAGGAAAGAAATGAAGAAGAAGAAGAAGTTAGTGTAACATCCCGAATTTAATAACCATAGTATACTACTACAGTCACTAAATTCAGACCTGCTACTTAACAACTATGCGATTTTCAATATAACATAACGACATTATAAAGAAAATATGAGCCATTAATGAATATATAAATATTACATCACAATAGTATTCCTCATAAATACCATTTATACATCATTTCAAAATAAACTACCTAGCTACACTAAGCTAAGCACTCTAAGCTCATGACTTCGATGGCTTTATTTGCCCCAAACCTTGCTCCCTGGAATCATCATGGAAACACACACAAGGGGTGAGAATTACACATTCTCAGTAGTTCCACGCAGTTAAAACATGCCATCACAATCATTCCAGCTATTTTGGGGAAAAACATCAAGTGAAAACACAATATTACTAGAAAGGTGACAAAAGCCAAAATCATGTCCTTTCTCTTCCCGAAATAGAATCCCATTTTATAAGTTGTATAGAAAACTCATTTCCACATGCAACTAATAAAATCACACTTCACATCACAGAAGTAAACTACACTTCATTCCCAGAAGCCAACAACAATAATATACAACCGCCCATACAATTATATACTATTGTCATACCTGTATGAGTCGTAGTGAGGATAAATCTACCCCAACTACTCATCATACATAGTGAGGACTTCGCCCTACCTCGACTACTTTGGGTCACCAAGAGTAAAGAAGGAATGCCCATCTTTTACTACTCTTTTACAATGAGACATCTTACCCCATCAAACAATTAGGAGAAGCATTACACCTCAACTAGTCAAACCATACAATACAATTCCTAGTTACCTACAATAATTAGGATAACAATTAATTTACATACATCACAAATACACTTCATTCACAGAAGCACAATAACACTCCCATCTCAAAAGTACGCAACAAGAACATCTCTATCTCAGAGACACGTAATCGCCCATACAATTGCAATGTTTATGAGTTTATGTCATGATAGCAACCACCCATACAATTGCCATGTTATGCCAAGGTATGTCTAATGTATATGCCTATGCAATAACTTAAGTATGAAGTGAATAATGCATGATACCAAGTCCATGGTAATGTCATGAATGCATGAATCTTGAACAAAGTAATGGAAGTCACATCCATAACCTTAGACAAGCACTGGAAGTCCATCCAGAAAATAACACTCCGGGTAGTGAAATCCATTAACTACACAATCTTCAAAACGGAGAGGAAGTCCATCCTCGAAATCATAAGGAAATCCATCCTTATCAACACACAAACATAAAGAGTATACCATTCACCTCAACTATGTTTCACAATCATATCATGCACAACAATTACTAATTACATCACATAATTAGTTCCCCAATTGATTTATATGCACATCAAGTTCATTTTACAACCATTTTATCCAATTACTCTTAAAAGTAATTCAACACTCTCAAAAGAGTAAACATGAGTGATTCCAACACTTATGGAAACTCATTTTCTCAATTCATATTTCACAATATACATATGTATATCCATGCCTAATTACCTCACATAAATAACATTACAAGTCACTTTGATTTATCACATTCTCACGTCATTAAATACCCTTAAAAAGGCTAATTTTCATAAATGCACCAGAAGTACATCCTAACTTCAACGATTCTAAAATTTATACCACATGAAGCCTTATGTCTTAGCTTTCAAATGGCTCTGGAATCAGGTCATTCTGATATTTACAACTCAAGTTATGCAACAAACAATGCAAGTTGTCTGAATGTTGCCCTGTCCACGCCTAGACTTGGTTTTACCACGCCTAGGCGTGGTTCTCTCTGTCTCACAGGGTTGAAAACTGATCAACCCACACCTAGGCATAGAAATATCACGCCTAGGCGTGACCACTCTGCAGAAAATTCTGCAGAATGTGAAACACTGTTTCATTGGCCAAAATCTTGGATTTTGGCCACTCCAACTCAGTTTCTAAGTGATTTAGGGTTCTTAATAAGTTTGTAAACATGAAGGAAACATAAAACACTAATTGATTTCATCAAAATTGGATCAAAACACTAAATCATTCATCAAAGCCCTAAAATCCACACTTTGCACCTTTTAGGTCCAAATGGCTAGATTCTAGTTCCTAAACCAAACTCTTAGCATGAACAAGTCATAAACACTACTTATAACTCACCCAAGTAAGAAAATCTCATAAAACATATCTATATCTCATTTTGACCCTTTTAGCACCAAAGGTGCAATTGTGGTGAAAATGACAAACATAGAAGGAGATGAGTAGAAAACCCCTACCTCTTGTAAATAAGATGAAGATGAAGCCAAGGATAACCATGGAAGATCCAAGCTCCACTTGACTCCTCTTCCTTCTCCTTCCTTCTTCCTTTTCTCTTTCTCTTTTCTCTTTTCTTTCTTTTCGTTTTCTACCTCTCCTCCCCCTCTCAATCGAGAGTTAATAGGGAGAAATAGGAGGAAAAGTCTATTTTACCCCTAAAACCATACTGAAACTTATATCTGCTAAGAACATTTAGATTTCACCAAATCCAGTTCTCTCACTTCCAACAAACTTAAAATAAATCCTATGATTCATTAAAAATCTATTTTTATCATTTTCATATTTTTCCATATTTGCTGGCTGTCAATCCAGTATTAAAACACACAACTAGTATGCTTAAAAATACCAAACTAACCCTGATAAATCTCAAATTTTAACTGTAGCACACTTCACACATTTGTGATCTAGAATAAACTCTCCACATTTATTTCTACAAACTAAGCAATTTAAGCCACTTTCGGAGCTAAAAATAGCTATTTTCCACACATAGCGTTGTAGCAAAGTGCCTAAATGTGCTCAGAAAGTCACAAAACTTAACAGACATGTTAAGAAAGTATTAAGCTGCCTCCGTATCCATATACAAGCCTAACATGTTTTTCCAGGGTGTTACAGTTAGAGAGAGAAAGTGTTTGGAAAAGTAGAGATATTTTTGAGTGTGTTAGGTTAAGTGGGGAGGCAAAATTTTTTCCACCCAAGGGCAAGAGTGCCGCGGCAATGAGAGGGAGAAGGGGGGAGAATTTTGGCTTCCTCTACAAGCCAAGGGTAGCTTGGTCATTTGTGGTCAAAGCTTCTCAAAGGAGCTTTGGCTAAAGTACACCAAATTTGAATTAAAGTGGATTTGATTTGACATAAAATGGATTGCATTAGGATAAGGTGATAGGGTTTCTGATCTAACGGACAATTGTTGCAGTTGACAGAAGTCAGTATTAATTATCCAGTGGATAAAATTTACACAGCGATTTATCGCTCTGTCAGATAAAATTTCTTGAAAAACATGAAATCTCGTAAATCGTGTCTACCTTCGGGTTTAGTAAGATCTCCCATCGACGTTTTCACAGTTCAAGATTCTCGGAAAAAATATCTCATTTTCCCGGGCCCACTCAGTTTGCACGCAAAATGAGGAATAATATCAATATATTTCGCGTTCTCAGAAAAATCTAGAAAAATTCCCAAAAATCACAAATATTATAAAACAATTATTTGTCATGAAATTATTAATTTTTGGGATGTTACAACACTCCCCTTCAAATAGAAATTTTGTCCTCAAAATTTTTCATTCCTTAGAATATATATTGATGTTGTTTCTTCATCGTATCTTCTAACTTTCGCATTGCGCTTCTAATCACGTTAATCTAGATCACCCTTACCGATGTGATCTCCCTGCCTCTGTGTTGCTTTCCTCTCCTATCTTTGATCCTCACAGAAAGCATCTCATAGATCAAACTCTCTCTTAATTGTACTGTGTCCTGTTTACCGACATAGTTAGGCCAGGGACATACTTTCGCAATTATGACACACGGAAGACATCATGAACATATTAGGATGAAAAGGTAGTAAAACTAGCTGGTAAGTCACAGGACCAATCCGAAAAGAAATTTGATATAGTCCGAAGAATTTAGGAATAAGTTTGCTGGCAAATTAGACAAGATGACATACATTTAGTAACGTCTCTCTTCACTTCTTACAATCACTACTTCTGTTTTGGGTCTTGATGTATCTTGGTCACTCTTCTGCTTCTCTTGAATTTCTCCCAACAGATCATTCGGAATAATAACTATGCCCAAACATACCACAGCTGGCGTCATTTCTAATGACAATCACTTGTCCTTGAATTTCTCCATTAATTCCTTCTCCTTGACTACTATAACGAAGGTATTAAGTAGTCTCTGGTTCAAAGCATCTGCTATGACCTTTGCTTTTTCCAAGATGACACTGAAGCTAAGAGTTATACTTTTTCAAAGTTTCTAGTCACCTTCTTTGTCTCATGTTCAGTTCCCTTTTCGTCGAGTGGATACTCCAGGTCCTTGTGATTGCTAAAGGTGTTGATTGTAGCAAGCATCTCCATATCCCTAGAGCAGATACAATTGCAGCCAACCCTGAGTCATGAGTTGGGTAATTCTCATCATGCACCATCGACTATCTCGAGGCGTAAGTCACAACTTTTCATCTTTGCATGGATACACATCCTTGACCTTGATGTGAAGCATCACAAAACACTTCAAATGTCTCATCGGGATCGGGTAGGACCAAAACTGGAGAGTATCCGAATGTTTCCTTAATCCTGAGAAAATTTTCTTCACATGTGTTATTCCATAAAGTTTTGATTCTCTTCTCATAAACTACATAAGAGATTTTACTATCTTGGAGGACTCATCAACGCTCCTTCGATAGAAACCAGCTAACCTTGTAAGTTACGAGGGTATCATGGTCTTCATTCTTTCCTATTGTGAAATTGCTTCAACTTTTGACAGACTCACTGCAATCCCTTCATTTGAAGTCTCATGACTCAAAACTGAACCTCCTTAAACGAGAATTCGTACTATGACACTTAGGCATTCACCCCTTCTCTTTTAAAGTCTGGAAAACTTATACCGAGAGGTCCAACATGTCTCTCACGTGTTCGAGAATAGATCAGAATGCCATTGATAAAGATAATAACAATCTGTCTAAGTAAGGATGAAAGATTTGATTCATGCAGTCTATGAATATGACAGGAGTAATTGTCACTCCGAACGGCATTACGAGATACTCATAATGTCCAAGGCGCATTCGAATTACCGTTTTGGGAACATCCTCAAATTCCCACGAATTTAAAAATGACCAAAATGCACATCTATCTTGGAGAGAACAATGACTCCTTCGTTGTTGTTCCATCCAATTGTTCATCTCTCTCCGAGGACACTCATCCTTAATTGTAATATTGTCCAATTGGCGACAGTCCTCATCTCACCGAGAAGTTCCATTCTTCTCCTTAACCGACAGCATCGTAGCTCATCATGCAGAACTCTTTGACTACAAGAGTGACATTTATATTCTCCTTGCTTTTGTCTTCTAAGGAAGATACTAACATGTACCCTCAGGCTCCTTTCCCTCGCACAACTTCGACTTTGTTGGCTGTTGCGAATTCAAAAGTCTTAGTTTCGAAAATTACTAAGGTTTTCATTGGAATGGTCTCACAAGAGATAACTAGAGAAATAGCCAATCTATCTCTAAAATCAGGGACCCTAATAGGTGTGATTTTTGATATGCAAGTCAAATCAACAAAAGATTCGATCTTTAGCAGAAACAAGATGGGTTGAACAAACTTGAGTGTCAAAGACAAGTTTTGGTAATAGAAATAAAAGTAGTTGGATCAAAGCTAATGAAAACACAGATGAATCCAAACGATCCATACAGTTACAAACTGTAAAAGGAAGGGTTGCCCCCAGAATTCTATGGCACAGTTACGGGATCGTCATTTAAGGCACAATCTCCATTGTTTAGATCTTCAGTTTTAGAGGTCCTCAGCATCACTCAGGGTATAAATTATGCCTTTTGCTTGTGGTTTCACAGCCCTGCAGCATTGACTGAAGAATCTACCTTCGCTTGATTGCAATTGTGGGAAACGTGTCTAGGCTTTTCCACATTAAAAGCAGATGATTCTTGCAATTGCGCAATCCCTCGTTAGGTACTCCTTTCCGCACTTGAGACAAACTATCTTCTTGGTCTTACATTCCTTCGTTGAGTGATCCTTTCGACACTTCTTACATCTTGATAAAAATGTCGAGGTCTGACTGGATCCACTGCCACTAGCACTTCCTCCATGAATTGGATGTTGTTGTTGCTTCCCCGACAATCGAGGATTTTCTGCTTAAATCGATTAACCTTTTTATTATTCTGCCTTTGGAATCTAGGCAGTCCAAGGTTATCCCAAGTCCGATTTTCCTTCAACAGATTCAGAACCTTAACCTCTAATTTTTCGCTGTTGTGTGGCCCTCTGATCTTTGTGAGTTGTCACATCAGCTATCCTTTGTCTTTCTTCCGTACTCGCAGCCAAGCTTCCATTGTCTTGTCCTGTGCTCACATGCGTATGTCTACCACGAGCCATCGACTTTCTTTGAAGACAGACAAAAACATAACACAACAAAATAAACGTAATTATTTCAAACAACATTGTCTTCTTTCGGAAACCAAACACAGGGAATCAAACAATTCAAACAAGAAAGGTCCAATCCACGAATTCCAACAGTCCCCAACTCGAGCTTCTTCATTTTGCCTTCCATAGCGCAACCTCTTACAAGTCGTCTACCCCCAAACAGCTTTTCAAACCAAACTTACACCAGTTATTTCTTTCTCCAAAAGATCAATTTTCCAAAACCTTTTGATCTCCTTACTAAAGGAATTCCTATTTTCCTACTACAGTATGCCTAGGTGAAGTCATAGTTTTCTGTATATACATAACATTACATATTGAGTAGGCCAACCCTCAATATCATGCAACTGTATAACAGTAGTTACTAACATTCAACCTACAGCCAGCCATGCATTCCTTTCCCATCATCTCAATCAAGAGACAAGGAAGTGCACAACATACAAAAATTCTAATATGCCTAAACATAGCAAGTCCATACCTCGACTCAATAGGATGAACTGCTCTGATACCACCTAATGTAACACACCTAGATATAGTAACCACAGCACAATCGTCATTACACCACAGTCACTAAATCCAGGCGTGTCACAGTTTCATAAACAGTATTTTCAAAGACCAATTGTTGCCATTATGCATAAATAGAAAATACGAGCCATGATATGAAATATAATTATATTGACTTACAATCCAAATACAACATTAGTTTAATATAAAATACATATCCGGAATCCATGTATAAAGAAGCTTACAACAATATTAAACTTAGGCTTTATATAACATAACATAGCTACCATATAAAAGTTTGGCCTTCCCCGAAGTCTAACACATGAATGGAATGGTCCTGCACCTGATCTTCTTCAGCATTCCCGACAGATAATATTCACCCTTGCGACATGTCCAGATGGATGGGAGCACGAACATGTGTCATAACCAAAACCTCTCTAGGGAAGAGGCGGTGGTTACTCCACATCTCCCCAATGGGTATAGGGAACTCCACACATATAAGAACATATGAGATGTTCGTACCAGCTCCAGGGTCATTACCACTCTGAATTAGGGTTACGTCCCCAATGTAGGTAACATGCTCCGTGTCACGGTCGAAATGCCAAGTGTAACACCCTAATACAGATATCTAGATATATCCTAGATAGACAGAGATATATAAAGATAACCAGTACTAGAGACGTCACTTCTATACTATTTACTAATATATATATCTATAATCACAACTGAGTAATTATAGAAAGCCTTGAGAGATTACGGAAAAACTTAAACTTAGACATATATATACAAACCTAGCCACATGAGGACTTATTGTAATACATATAACATAAAAATTAATAATTTTAGGATAAATGATCATTTTACAATATTTGAGATTTTTAGAAATTTTTCTGGATTTTTCTGAGAACACGAAATATTTTAATATTATTTTTCGTTTTACGTGCACATTGGGCAGAGTAAGCAAAACAACTATAACGCTCCTAAAGTTGGAAAATTTTATTACGAATAGTCATTTTCAAATATTTGTGTTTTATGAGAATTCTTTTAGAATTTTTCAGAAACGAAGAATATTTTAATATATTTTTCGTTTTACGTGCGTATTGAGGAGAATCGGGAAAACGACTGTAATGCTTCAAAAATTGGAAAAATGATAAGATGAATGGTCGTATTATAATATTTGTAATTTTTGAGAATTTTCTGAGATTTTTTCGGAAACGTCGAATATTTTGATATATTCCTCGTTTTGCGTGTGCGTTGAGGGGAGCCGGAGAAACGAGATATTTTCTCTGAGAACCTTGAATTATGGACATGTCGACGGGAGATCTTACTAAACCTGAGGCTGGACGCAGTTTACGAGGTTTCATGTTTTTCGAGAAATTTAACAGGCGAAATGGTAAAACGCTGTGTAAATTTCATTTGTCAGATAAATTAATACTGACTTCTGTCAACTGTAACTGTTATCCATTGAATAATAGCATGCATTAGAAATCCTATCACACTATCCCAATGTAATCCTATCCCATACCATGTTGTCAGTAAGGAAAAAAATGGAGCTTCTCGGTGAGACGAGGACTGTCACAAAAGGAACCATACTCCTATCAAGGATGAATGTCCCCGAAAAAAAATAAGCGATTCAATGGATCAACGAGAAGAGAGTCGTTGTTCTCTCCAGGATAGACATACACTCTGATCATCACTCAATTCGTGGGAAATTTAAAATATTCCCAAAACGGTTTTCGAATGCGCTTTGAACATTACGGGTATCTCGTGATACCGTTCGGAGCAACCAATGTTCTTATCGTATTCATGGACTGTCTAAATCAGATCTTTCATCCTTACCTAGACAGATTTGTTGTTGTCCTTATCAACTACACTCTGATCCATTCTCAAACAAGTGGAAAAAGCATGTTGGACGTTTTATCCAATTTTTCAAACTCAAAAGAAGAAGAAGTTAGTGGAGTAATTTGAGAATTTGTGGTTATCATTGGAAGCGATACCAAACGAAGTATGTCTAGATACGATTGCTATTTCAATGGTCGATTGGGAGAAATTTAAGAGAAATGGAAAAGTGACCAAGATGTATCAAAAGTTAAAGCGAAAGTGTATCCCCGATCCAGCCATGTCATCGAACGTGACCTGGTGCAATTAAGAGAGAGTATAATCTATGAGAAGCTTGTTGTGAAGATCGAGGATAGAAGAACAAAGTAGCACAAAGATATAGAGATCGCGTTGCTAAGGGTGATATGCATTAACATAACTAGAAATGCAACATGAAGGTTAGAAAATAAGATGGAGAAAAACATTGATGTTTAGTCTAAGGGATGAAAATTTTGAGGACGAAATTTCTATTTGAATGGGAGAGTTGTAACATCCCAAAAATTAATAATTTTAGGATAAATGATCATTTTACAATATTTGAGATTTTTAGGAATTTTTCTGGATTTTTCTGAGAACGCGAAATATTTTAATATTATTTCTCGTTTTACGTGCACATTGGGCAGAGTTAGCAAAATGACTGTAACGTTTCCAAAGTTGGAAAATTTTATTACGAATAGTCATTTTCTAATATTTGTGTTTTATGAGAATTCTTTCAGAATTTTTCGGAAATGACAAATATTTTAATATATTCCTCGTTTTACGTGTGTATTAAGCAGAATAGGGAAAACGACTGTAATGCTTCAAAAATTGGAAAAATGATAAGACGAATGGTTGTTTTATAATATTTGCAATTTTTGAAAATTTTCTGGGATTTTTTCAGAAACGTCGAATATTTTGATATATTCCTCGTTTTGAGTGCGCACTGAGCGGAGCCGGAGAAACGAGATATTTTCTCCGAGAACCTTGAACTATGGACATGTCGATGGGGGATCTTACTAAACCTGAGGCTGGACACAGTTTATGAGGTTTCACATTTTTTGAGAAATTTAACAAGCGAAATTGTAAAACGCTGTGTAAATTTTATCTGTCAGATAAATTAATACTGACTTTTGTCAACTGTAACTGTTATCTATTGAATAATAGCATGCATTAGAAATCCTATCACATTATCCCATTGCAATCCACTTTATGTTAAATCAATCTCACTTTAATTCAAATTTGTGTACTTTTTCAAAGCTTCTTTGAGAAGCTTTGACCATCAAATGACCCAATTACCCTTGGCTTGCATGAGAAGCCAAATTTTTCCTTTTTCCCCTCACTCTCTCCTCTATTCAGCAGCCCACTCATGCCAAGGAGGGCAAAAATGTGATTCATCCACACTTAACCCTAATTCACTTTACCTATCACTTTCTCTCTTTCACTTTATCTTCTTCATCTTTTCTCCTCCTTCTCTCTACCTCCACCATGAGCACGAAAATGGCAGCCCCTCCTCCTCCATTTTTGCTCATCTTTTCTCCTCTCTAAGCCCATTTCTACACTTGCACTCACTTCCTCTACCTTCTTTGTGTAGAGAGTTTCTCCATTTTCCATTTCTACCTCCATTTTCTCTCCACCTCTTCTCTTCTTCCTCCTCTTGAATCCGAAAATGGCAGCCACCACCACCATTGTTTCTCTTCACTTTTCTCTCCATAAACACCATTTATAGACTTCTCTCAACCTCCTCTACACTTTCTCTTTAGGAAATCTCTTCAAAAATCCAACCTTTTTACCTCTCCCCTCCAAATCCGAAAATCACTCCTCCATGGATGGCCAAGCTTTTGATTTTTCTCTCCACTAAACACATTTATACACTCATCTTCATCTTCTCTACAAGTTTCATTTGGAAGGTTTGCTCAAAATCCAACCTTGTCCCCATTGTCTTCCAAGGTAAAGATTCTTGATTTCTCTCCGTTTTCTTCTCATTTTCATTTTCCTTGGTTGCTATGTGACCAAGGGCTTCTCTTTTTGAGCATTGATGTGTGATTTGAGTGATTTTGAACACTCTAGGGTTCTTGGGAGAGTGGAAACCGAAAATCACCAAAAAGGAATCTCGAGGAGTTCAAGCTTAAGGCTTTAGGTAAAGTTCTTCCAATTCACCTCTCAATTTCATTTTCCTTGGTTACCTATGTGACCAAGGATCATTCTTTTCAAGCTTTAGTTTGTAAATATGAGAATTTAACCACTTTATGGTTCTCTTGAAGGTGGAATCTGAAATTTACAAATCAAGGAACCAAGGAGTTGTTTTCTTGCATTGTCTCCTCTAGGTAAGAGGAGACTACTCACTTCAACCACTTATGGTGGTGAGGAGACTTTGTATGTGTGTTGATGGAGAAATCCATCCTTGTATGCTCTTTGTATGCTTGCTTGAATTATAAATTTTGTATGATTTAGTATTCTTGAATTTGATTGATACTTGATTATGCTCTTGAATATGTTTGATATATTAATTGTGCTTGATCATGTTGGGGTTGCTAAATGGAAAATTTGGAGTTTCCTACCTCAACATGGTGCCACGGTTTTGACTAGAAGTTAGGGGTGAAAATTTGGTTTTGTATACAAGTGAAATAAGACTTATGTAATCAAAGGTTGAATGATAGTATCAACACAAATGAATGGAGGACCTTGAGAGTTAAATACCCAAGAGGGGTGCCACGGTTTTGGTCTTGGTAAAGAGACAAATGGATTAATTTTGATGAACTAAATTTAAGTGAATTAGTGTTGAGAAAACTAATGCATTGATGAACTAAAAACTTAAGTGAATTAATAATAAGAAGTTAATACCTAAAAGAGAAGGAAAGATTGGACATTGAAGACTCATTGATGGCCACGGTTTTAGCTTGAGCAATAAGGCAAATGGAATGACCTTGATACATTAAACTTAAGAAAATTGATCTTAAGGAATTAATACACAAATGAGAAATAAAAAGTGGAACTTAGAAGACCTATGAAGCCATGGTTTTGCCATGGGCCTTAGGCAATTAAATTAATCTTGTGAGAAATGGAAATTGAGTAATTAAGTATCAAGTAACTAACACATGATATGGGAAAGAATGAAATTTTGAGGATTTAGGAAGGCCACGGTTTTAGCTTGGAGATTGAGGAATTAGAGATTTACCTAATCCTTGATAAAGCAAAGAAATTAAATTGAGTAATGGCATTTGAGAAGACCATAGTTTAAAGGGTTATTTACCCTAACCTCTTCATAATTGACAAAAGATTGAAGATTTTGAAAATAAGTATCCCTAATAGGGACATTATGGTATGTGATAAACCATGAGTACTTAATGATGATGATAAATTGAATTAATCCCGTATGGAATCAAAACTAAATGATTGGTATCAAGAGACTAGTGAATAATATGGAGAAGAATTTGGAACCTTGAAGGCATGTGAGACCAAAGTTTCTAAGGGATAGTTGACCTTAAGATGGCATAATTGACTAGATCAAGGAACTTGATCAATTTAATAGAATGGTGTTAATGATAAACCATAATGTATATATGGATATTGAAATTTAACTCTATGTGTTGTGAATCCCTATGAAGAGCTATGTGTTTCTTGATTTAATTCTCGATAAGATATGACATGTTGATACTGAGAATGACTACATACCGTTGTGGTAATGTATATGATGAATGCATCATTGATGAACATACATGATTGGACATTATGTCGTCATGCATATGTCTTGTCCATTGGACATTGTTGTAAGGCGGTGTATGCCTAGGAGATTGAACACACCTTTGTGCGGGTGCGAATAGACTAGCGTAGGTGCCATGTGGTTGTTGGCCCTGGGGGCGTCGGGGTGCGGGTTCCTCACATGGACAATTATGAGCTCCTCTGTGCTGTGGGGTAGACCGATGCAAACACATCGACGATCCGGACCGAGACGCTGTCCTATATCGCGATCAACTGTTGAGGTGCCATGTATAAGCCATTGTGCAAACTTTTTATGAGATGAAGCACACTGTATTTTAAGGCTAACGATATACTGTCATTACTCCTTGATCTTTCTCTCCGACTATTTATGTATAGCTCCATGGAGTAGGAATTGTGGTATCATAATGCATTGTGCATCGTTCATTGTCGGTCTCATAAACTATTGAGCATGAACACCTGTGAATGTGAAGATAACTGTTGTACTTCTGTGAATGATTATCTGATTGTTGTGCTGATTCCTGAAATACTATTGTGATCTCTGCTATTGCTTACTGTCGTTCTACCTTTACTATAAATATTACTGTTATTATTGACTCTGATTATTGCTTAGAATTGAATTGCTTTTATTATAAATTCATTTGTTGCTATTGATGAATATATGAACTGTATTGCTTGGTGGGCGCTTTGCGCCGTGCTGTTTTCTTACTGCCAATAGTGGTAATGGAAGACGGGTGTCTCACCTCTTTCCTATATTTGTGCATTTCTGTTTTATATTTATATTTGATAAAAGATCGTGAGGAAGATAAAGAGGGACCACACCTTGGTTGATTGGCTTGAGCGTCTGGACAAGATTTCTTCGACTTCGTATGAGTGCAGCTGCGTGGAGGCATTGATGCCTGTCGTGTCAACTGGGACGCCGTGCGTCATGTACATATGGGGTTGCGGCTTTGTCTGCTGGTAGTATCCATCCCTAGGTTACTACTTTTCCCCCTTTAGTGTTTTTATTCCTGCTGTATTTTATTGGACTCTGTAATTATTATATTCTATGTCATCAGGGATTTGTATAAATTGACTATAAAATATATATATAAGGAATATGATTTTATTTCAGTGGTTGTATTATGGGTTGAATATATTTATATTTTATTCGAGGCTCGTATTTTCTACTTATGCAAATTGTCAAAAAAAAATATACACTCTTGAGAATTTAAATTACTGTTATCATGACTGTGACACACTTGGATTTAGTAACTGTAGTGTAATGACAATTAGGCTCCAGTTGCTACATCAAGGGGTGTTACATTAGGTGGTATCAGAGCAGTTCATCCTGTTGAGCCGGGGTATGGACTTGCTATGTTTAGGCATATTAGAATTTGGTCTGTTGTGGACTTCCTTGTCTCTTGATTGAGATGATGGGAAAGGAATGCATGGCTTGCCATAGGTTGAATGTCAGTAGCTATTGTTATACAGTTGCATGATATTGAGGATTAGCCTACTCAATATGTAATGTTCTGTGTGTACAAGAAATTATGACTTCTCCTAGGCGTCCTATGTTAGGAAAATAGGAAATTTTTTTAAGGAGATCAAAAGGTTTTGGAAAACCGATCTTCTGGAGAAAGAAATAACTAGTGTAAACTAGGTTCGAGAAGCATTTTAGAAGTTGACGGCTTACGAGAGATTACGCTGTGGAAGCAGAATGAAGAAGTTCGAGCTGGAGGCTGTTAGGATTCGTAAATTAGCTTGTCTTACTTGAATGGTGTGCATTGTGTGACTCTTTGTGTTTGACTTCCGAAGGGAGGTAATGTTTGAAATAATTACGTTTGTTTTATTGTGCTATGGTTTGTCCGTCTTCGAGAAAGTCAATGGCTCGTGGCAGACGTATGCAAGTGAGTGCGGGACAAGACTATAGAAGCATAGCTACGATTGTAGGAGAAATACAAAGAATGGATGATGTGACAATTCACCAAGATCAGAGGACCGGACAGTAACGAGAACTGGAAGTTGTGGTTTAAAATATATTGAAGGAAAGTCAGACTTGGGATAACCATGGACTACCTAGATTCCAAAGGAGGAATAATGGAAAAGCTAATAAGTTTAAATGGGAACTACATTCACGGGTACCAAGGAAGTAACAATAACACCCAACCCGTATGGGAAAGTGCTAGTGGTAGTAGATCCAATCAAGATCTCAACATCTTTACCGAAATGTACGAAATGCGGAAAGAACCACTTAACAAAGGAATGTACGGCCAAGAGAATTTTCTGTCGCAAATGCGAAAAGGAGCACCTAATGAGAGATTGCACAATTACAGGGATCATCTGTTTTAAATGAGGAAAGCCTGGACACGTTTCCCACAACTACACCCAAGCGAAGGCAAGTTCTTCTGTCAATGCTGCAAGAGCTGTGGAACCATAAGCAGAGGGCAGACTTTATATCCTGGGAGGTGCTGAGGACTTTAGATTTGGAAATATAAACAACAGAAGTGATGCCTCAAATGACGATCCCGTAATCGTGTTGTATAATTCTGGGGGTAACCCCTCCTTTGTCAATTTGTAACTGTATGGATCATTTGGATTCATCTGTATCTTTCTTACCTTTAACTTAGTTGTTCCCATTTCTGTTGTTGAGACTTGTCCTGACTCCTGAGTTTGTTTAATCTATCCTACTTCTCATAAAGATTGAACCTTTTATTGATCTATTTTGCTTACTTGAAATCGCATTGGTTAGAGTTCATGATTTAGGGACTGATTGATCATTCTCTAGTCATATCCTACTAAACCATTCCAATGAAAACCTTAGTGGTTTTCAAAATTAAGACTTCTGAATTCGTAGCGGCCAACAAAGTTGAAGCTTTGTAATCGAAAGGAGCCTGAGGATACATATAAGTGTTTTTCGTAGAGGACCGACAGTAAGGAGAGTATAAATGCCACTCTGATAGTCAAAGAGTTTCGCATGATTGGGCTACCATGTTGTCAGTAAGGAAAAAAATGGAGCTTCTCGGTGAGACGAGGACTGTCACAAAAGGAACCATACTCCTATCAAGGATGAATGTCCCCGAAAAAAAATAAGCGATTCAATGGATCAACGAGAAGAGAGTCGTTGTTCTCTCCAGGATAGACATACACTCTGATCATCACTCAATTCGTGGGAAATTTAAAATATTCCCAAAACGGTTTTCGAATGCGCTTTGAACATTACGGGTATCTCGTGATACCGTTCGGAGCAACCAATGTTCTTATCGTATTCATGGACTGTCTAAATCAGATCTTTCATCCTTACCTAGACAGATTTGTTGTTGTCCTTATCAACTACACTCTGATCCATTCTCAAACAAGTGGAAAAAGCATGTTGGACGTTTTATCCAATTTTTCAAACTCAAAAGAAGAAGTTAGTGGAGTAATTTGAGAATTTGTGGTTATCATTGGAAGCGATACCAAATGAAGTATGTCTAGATACGATTGCTATTTCAATGGTCGATTGGGAGAAATTTAAGAGAAATGGAAAAGTGACCAAGATGTATCAAAAGTTAAAGCGAAAGTGTATCCCCGATCCAGCCATGTCATCGAACGTGACCTGGTGCAATTAAGAGAGAGTATAATCTATGAGAAGCTTGTTGTGAAGATCGAGGATAGAAGAACAAAGTAGCACAAAGATATAGAGATCGCGTTGCTAAGGGTGATATGCATTAACATAACTAGAAATGCAACATGAAGGTTAGAAAATAAGATGGAGAAAAACATTGATGTTTAGTCTAAGGGATGAAAATTTTGAGGACGAAATTTCTATTTGAATGGGAGAGTTGTAACATCCCAAAAATTAATAATTTTAGGATAAATGATCATTTTACAATATTTGAGATTTTTAGGAATTTTTCTGGATTTTTCTGAGAACGCGAAATATTTTAATATTATTTCTCGTTTTACGTGCACATTAGGGCGAGTTAGCAAAATGACTGTAACGTTTCCAAAGTTGGAAAATTTTATTACGAATAGTCATTTTCTAATATTTGTGTTTTATGAGAATTCTTTCAGAATTTTTCGGAAATGACAAATATTTTAATATATTCTTCGTTTTACGTGTGTATTAAGCAGAATAGGGAAAACGACTGTAATGCTTCAAAAATTGGAAAAATGATAAGACGAATGGTTGTTTTATAATATTTGCAATTTTTGAAAATTTTCTGGGATTTTTTTCAGAAACGTCGAATATTTTGATATATTCCTCGTTTTGAGTGCGCACTGAGCGGAGCCGGAGAAACGAGATATTTTCTCCGAGAACCTTGAACTATGGACATGTCGATGAGGGATCTTACTAAACCTGAGGCTGGACACAGTTTATGAGGTTTCACATTTTTTGAGAAATTTAACAAGCGAAATTGTAAAACGCTGTGTAAATTTTATCTGTCAGATAAATTAATACTGACTTTTGTCAACTGTAACTGTTATCTATTGAATAATAGCATGCATTAGAAATCCTATCACATTATCCCATTGCAATCCACTTTATGTTAAATCAATCTCACTTTAATTCAAATTTGTGTACTTTTTCAAAGCTTCTTTGAGAAGCTTTGACCATCAAATGACCCAATTACCCTTGGCTTGCATGAGAAGCCAAATTTTTCCTTTTTCCCCTCACTCTCTCCTCTATTCAGCAGCCCACTCATGCCAAGGAGGGCAAAAATGTGATTCATCCACACTTAACCCTAATTCACTTTACCTATCACTTTCTCTCTCTTCACTTTATCTTCTTCATCTTTTCTCCTCCTTCTCTCTACCTCCACCATGAGCACGAAAATGGCAGCCCCTCCTCCTCCATTTTTGCTCATCTTTTCTCCTCTCTAAGCCCATTTCTACACTTGCACTCACTTCCTCTACCTTCTTTGTGTAGAGAGTTTCTCCATTTTCCATTTCTACCTCCATTTTCTCTCCACCTCTTCTCTTCTTCCTCCTCTTGAATCCGAAAATGGCAGCCACCACCACCATTGTTTCTCTTCACTTTTCTCTCCATAAACACCATTTATAGACTTCTCTCAACCTCCTCTACACTTTCTCTTTAGGAAATCTCTTCAAAAATCCAACCTTTTTACCTCTCCCCCTCCAAATCCGAAAATCACTCCTCCATGGATGGCCAAGCTTTTTGATTTTTCTCTCCACTAAACACATTTATACACTCATCTTCATCTTCTCTACAAGTTTCATTTGGAAGGTTTGCTCAAAATCCAACCTTGTCCCCATTGTCTTCCAAGGTAAAGATTCTTGATTTCTCTCCGTTTTCTTCTCATTTTCATTTTCCTTGGTTGCTATGTGACCAAGGGCTTCTCTTTTTGAGCATTGATGTGTGATTTGAGTGATTTTGAACACTCTAGGGTTCTTGGGAGAGTGGAAACCGAAAATCACCAAAAAGGAATCTCGAGGAGTTCAAGCTTAAGGCTTTAGGTAAAGTTCTTCCAATTCACCTCTCAATTTCATTTTCCTTGGTTACCTATGTGACCAAGGATCATTCTTTTCAAGCTTTAGTTTGTAAATATGAGAATTTAACCACTTTATGGTTCTCTTGAAGGTGGAATCTGAAATTTACAAATCAAGGAACCAAGGAGTTGTTTTCTTGCATTGTCTCCTCTAGGTAAGAGGGAGACTACTCACTTCAACCACTTATGGTGGTGAGGAGACTTTGTATGTGTGTTGATGGAGAAATCCATCCTTGTATGCTCTTTGTATGCTTGCTTGAATTATAAATTTTGTATGATTTAGTATTCTTGAATTTGATTGATACTTGATTATGCTCTTGAATATGTTTGATATATTAATTGTGCTTGATCATGTTGGGGTTGCTAAATGGAAAATTTAGAGTTTCCTACCTCAACATGGTGCCACGGTTTTGACTAGAAGTTAGGGGTGAAAATTTGGTTTTGTATACAAGTGAAATAAGACTTATGTAATCAAAGGTTGAATGATAGTATCAACACAAATGAATGGAGGACCTTGAGAGTTAAATACCCAAGAGGGGTGCCACGGTTTTGGTCTTGGTAAAGAGACAAATGGATTAATTTTGATGAACTAAATTTAAGTGAATTAGTGTTGAGAAAACTAATGCATTGATGAACTAAAAACTTAAGTGAATTAATAACAAGAAGTTAATACCTAAAAGAGAAGGAAAGATTGGACATTGAAGACTCATTGATGGCCACGGTTTTAGCTTGAGCAATAAGGCAAATGGAATGACCTTGATACATTAAACTTAAGAAAATTGATCTTAAGGAATTAATACACAAATGAGAAATAAAAAGTGGAACTTAGAAGACCTATGAAGCCATGGTTTTGCCATGGGCCTTAGGCAATTAAATTAATCTTGTGAGAAATGGAAATTGAGTAATTAAGTATCAAGTAACTAACACATGATATGGGAAAGAATGAAATTTTGAGGATTTAGGAAGGCCACGGTTTTAGCTTGGAGATTGAGGAATTAGAGATTTACCTAATCCTTGATAAAGCAAAGAAATTAAATTGAGTAATGGCATTTGAGAAGACCATAGTTTAAAGGGTTATTTACCCTAACCTCTTCATAATTGACAAAAGATTGAAGATTTTGAAAATAAGTATCCCTAATAGGGACATTATGGTATGTGATAAACCATGAGTACTTAATGATGATGATAAATTGAATTAATCCCGTATGGAATCAAAACTAAATGATTGGTATCAAGAGACTAGTGAATAATATGGAGAAGAATTTGGAACCTTGAAGGCATGTGAGACCAAAGTTTCTAAGGGATAGTTGACCTTAAGATGGCATAATTGACTAGATCAAGGAACTTGATCAATTTAATAGAATGGTGTTAATGATAAACCATAATGTATATATGGATATTGAAATTTAACTCTATGTGTTGTGAATCCCTATGAAGAGCTATGTGTTTCTTGATTTAATTCTCGATAAGATATGACATGTTGATACTGAGAATGACTACATACCGTTGTGGTAATGTATATGATGAATGCATCATTGATGAACATACATGATTGGACATTATGTCGTCATGCATATGTCTTGTCCATTGGACATTGTTGTAAGGCGGTGTATGCCTAGGAGATTGAACACACCTTTGTGCGGGTGCGAATAGACTAGCGTAGGTGCCATGTGGTTGTTGGCCCTGGGGGCGTCGGGGTGCGGGTTCCTCACATGGACAATTATGAGCTCCTCTGTGCTTTGTAGGGTAGACCGATGCAAACACATCGACGATCCGGACCGAGACGCTGTCCTATATCGCGATCAACTGTTGAGGTGCCATGTATAAGCCATTGTGCAAACTTTTTATGAGATGAAGCACACTGTATTTTAAGGCTAACGATATACTGTCATTACTCCTTGATCTTTCTCTCCGACTATTTATGTATAGCTCCATGGAGTAGGAATTGTGGTATCATAATGCATTGTGCATCGTTCATTGTCGGTCTCATAAACTATTGAGCATGAACACCTGTGAATGTGAAGATAACTGTTGTACTTCTGTGAATGATTATCTGATTGTTGTGCTGATTCCTGGAAATACTATTGTGATCTTCCTGCTATTGCTTACTGTTGTTCTACCTTTACTATAAATATCACTGTTATTATTGACTCTGATTATTGCTTAGAATTGAATTGCTTTTATTATAAATTCAATTGTTGCTATTGATGAATATATGAACTGTATTGCTTAGTGGGCGCTTTGCGCCGTGCTATTTTCTTACTGCCAATAGTGGTAATGAAAGACGGGTGTCTCACCTCTTTCCTATATTTGTGCATTTCTTTTTATATTTATATTTGATAAAAGATCGTGAGGAAGATAAAGAGGACCACACCTTGGTTGATTGGCTTGAGCGTCGGACAAGATTTCTTCGACTTCGTATGAGTGCAGCCGCGTGGGAGGCATTGATGCTGTCGTGTCAACTGGGACGCCGTGCGTCATGTACATATGGGGTTGCGGCTTTGTCTGATGGTAGTACCCATCACTGAGTTACTACTTTTCCCCCTTTAGTGTTTTTATTCCCGTTGTATTTTATTGGACTCGGTAATTATTATATTCTATGTCGTCAGTGATTTGTATAAATTGACTATAAAATATATATATAAGGAATATGATTTTATTTCAGTGGTTGTATTATGGGTTGAATATATTTATATTTCATTCGAGGCTCGTATTTTCTACTTATGTAAATTGTCAAAAAAAAATAGACTCTTGAGAATTTAAATTACTGTTATCATGACTGTGACACACTTGGATTTAGTAACTGTAGTGTAATGACAATTAGGCTCCAGTTGCTACATCAAGGGGTGTTACATTAGGTGGTATCAGAGCAGTTCATCCTGTTGAGCCGGGGTATGGACTTGCTATGTTTAGGCATATTAGAATTTGGTCTGTTGTGGACTTCCTTGTCTCTTGATTGAGATGATGGGAAAGGAATGCATGGCTTGCCATAGGTTGAATGTCAGTAGCTATTGTTATACAGTTGCATGATATTGAGGATTAGCCTACTCAATATGTAATGTTTTGTGTGTACAGGAAATTATGACTTCTCCTAGGCGTCCTATGTTAGGAAAACAGGAAATTATGACTTCTCCTACACTTGGATTTAGTAACTGTAGTGTAATGATGATTACGCTCTGGTTGCTACATCAAGGGGTGTTACAGCCTGCATCTGGATTTACATGGAATAACAACTGGGGTGAGAATTAACATTCTTAGTAAAAGCAATTCCAATACCAGTTCTTTATAACATTGTATATAACAATTATATAGCAAATGCTATAATTTCTAACTTAGGAGCTTCCTCCTCTTTTCTCATATCTACACACTTTCTTATAGTGTGATATCAACCGATAGCATACACACTGTTAATATATACAACGCCCATACAATTGTAAATACCAATAGTGACGGACAATGCCCATACAACTGTTCGTGAATGCAATGAGAATGATATGGAGTATGAATATGCCTAAAGAAATCCTAAGAGTATGTGGATGAAATGCAAATGTAGGGTTTTGTTTTGAAATACATGTAAAAGTTTATTTTGAAAACAAGGAAGTTTGCTAGGAACTAGTCAGTATATCATCCAGTGGTAATTAGAAGGAAAACTTATCCTCACATTACACATATCCTGGCACACTGAGAAATTCGGGCTTCATCCTTGCTCAAGAGCGTCTTTGGATTTCCCACTTATCTCCTTTGGCCTTGGCACTATCGAGACATCAGGGTTATGTCCTTCTCAAAAGTCTTTCGGACACCCATCTATCTCCTTTTGCCTCCATGAATGACATCAAAGGATACTCACCAGATCGATACTACTTGACCAATTCATAGACTTACATATGTACTTATATACTTAGTTCTTTTACGATCTAAGCATATTTTCTTAAGAACTTTGGCATCTTATGTTTACCCTTTGTAATGAGGAGAATCTGTAACCTCATATTATATGTATCCTTAGCACTTGGTTAGAAATACTTGTCCCCTTAGGAACTTCTCTGATTCCTTACCTTCTGGCTAAATGACCTCGCGTCATATAATGTTACATTCTAAGGTAAACATTATCAAACTAATCCTCATACTTATACCCAAACACCACCTCATCACTCGTTTCTCTTAAGTGATTTCTAACGTAACACTATGTTGATGAGGTGTAAGGTATTTACCTATAGCAAACCACTAATCTTGGTTGCACTAAGGTTCTTTCTCTTCACATATATACTAGCTTAACTGACTAGTGTGTGAAAAGCTTAGTGTTATGTTTAACTCTTACATAAACATCATCTTACTCTCTTATAGACTCCACTCATCCTAGTGAAAGAGTCTATCTTAACTAATACCTCATCTACCCTTGCTTAAGGAAATAAATGAGCATTTCTCTAAAACTTTGCATAATTGAATCAACTTTAACTAAAGGGAGTAATTCAAGCATCTAAATAAGTATAACATACTTATTCTGGTTGTATCTAGCTTTCCCTTCTATCACACTTCTGGTAGTAGCCTATACTACACTTGTGTGCTTAAGGTTCCATATACCTCTTTAACTATTCCAAACTCATGGAATGCTTAAGAACTTAACTTCCATACTTTTGTTAGTATCTAAGGAAGTAAATTCTCTTTATCTTGCACTTCTAACTCATCTTTACTAATACATGAGTTATCGCACATTTCTACTATGCCTTATGATTATGACATCTTCTTAGTCACAATTCATGTTATTGTGTATTTAGCAATGCACAAAATCTCACTTAACTAGAGACTTAGTACCTAAACATTCCCTCCTTGGAACTAATACACAATCTTGTCTCCACTCAAGTGAATCTAATGCAAGAGCGGTTTTTACTTGCAACTCTTTGTTGCGTAAGGTTCTAGGTACCTTCCTAAGGTAATCCACTTCTCTTGGATCTCCTAAGGTTCATACCTTTCTCATTCTTTATTAGAGTGAATACTATAATTCATCCTAGTATACTTATCTCCATTGCACTATCTCATCACATCTTGAGTGATATCTATTGCAACGTTAAGTTGCCTAAGGTGCAATGTCATTACCTAAAGCAAACCTTTCCTTTAGGATGCTTAAAAGCCTATGCTTTCTCATACTTAATAGGTAAATATTTTTCACTTGAAAATATCCCCATTTGTGCCTTATTACACTTTAGGAAACATAAACATATGGATCCATCAAAGGTAATACATTTAATGGTGAGAAAAACTATTTTTCATGATTCTGGGTAGCATGCCGCGGCGTCATCCCCTCTATGCCGCGGCTCCCGTAGCGGAAAACATCTTCTTTCTGATTTCAGGGGCCTCACGCCGCAGCGCCACTAACCCACGTCGTGGCGCCCATGACAGAACAGCAGTTCTGCATAATTCTGCAGCTACGAGTTTACTGTTCTATTGGTCATTTTCTTGGATTCTGGCCATTTCTATCCAAATTCTAAGTGATTCTAAGTTCCTAACTAGTTCCTTAATACTTAGGAAACATCAATCATATCTTAAACCTCTTAATTTGGATTATGGATCAAAATCCTTCATTCTTTGACCTAAGGCTCACTTTGTGAATCAAGGGTCTAAATGAGTTGTTCTAAGTTTCTAACTTAAACTTATGCTATGAACAAGTCATAAGTGACCAAAGAAACACGTCCATGCAAGCCAAACACATCAAACTCATCTAAAACTCAATTTAGCATATTAGGTTGTTTATATGCATGCATAGAGAATCTAGAGAGAATAGATGAGTAAAAATCTTAAACCCCTACCTCTTGAAGACTCTTGATCCTGAAGCTTGATCTTGATCTTTTTCCTCTTCTTCTTCCCTTCTTCCCCTTTCTTCTTCTTCTTCTTCTTCTTCTTCTTCTTCTTCTCCCCTTTCTCCCTTTTCTTTCTTTTCTTTCTCTATTTTTTGGTTCTCTGCCGAGGGAGAAGATAGAAATAGAGGGTGGGACGTAAAGGGAATTAAAAAAAAGATTAACTTAAGTTTCTACACTGAAACTTACATATGCTAAGGACACTCGAATTATGCTAATTCAAGTTTCCCAGCTTCCAACAACTTTAGAATAAATCCTAAGATTCACCTAAATTGTTGTTTCACCATTTTCATCATTTTCTATATCTGCTGCTAGTCATTTAGTATTAAAACGCACAACCAGTATGCCTAAAAATACCAAGCTGACTCTGATTCTCTTGAAACTTTTACCACATCTTATTTGACTTATTTGTAACCTAGAAACAAACTCTCTATGTTTATTTCTCTTAACTTAGCAACTTATGCTATTATCTGAGTCATTTTAAGCTACTTTACAACTTCTGTGTTGCAACTAAGTGCCTAAATGAACTCAGTTTGTCACAAAACTTGACTGATATGCTAAACAAGTCAAATGCTACCTTTGGTAACCATTTACCCATCTAACATGTGTTTAAGGGTATTACACCAAGCTTCCGAGCCTTCATGAAATTGTATCCACGTATGAATGAGAGGAGCTTGTCCAGATGCCATCACAATGAAACAGAGGTCGATTCTCCAACAATAAGCTAAGTAAATCCAACTTGGGCTCTTCACAGTCTTTATTCAACGCAACATGATGCAGAGTAATGAAATAAAGAGGTGAGACACCCATCTTTCATTACCATTATGGCAGTAAGAAAACAACACGGCGCAGAGCGCCCACATAGCAATACAGTTCGTACATTCATTAATAGTAACAGTAGAATTTATAGCAAAACGGTACAATTATAAGCAATAGTAAGAATCAATAACAACAGGCAGGTCGCAATAATATCTCAAGCAATCAGTACAATATCCAGACAATTATTACAGAAATAGAACATATATTTTCACAGTCACAAGTGTTCATGCTCAATAATTTATGAGACCGACAATGAACAGTGCACAATGCATTATGGTACCACAAATCCTACTCCATGGAGCTAGACATCAACATTTTTGGAGTGAATGATCAAGGAGTAATGCCAGTATATCGTTAGCCTCTAAAAATAGTGTGCTTTATCTCATAAAAATATTTGCGCAACAATGACTTATACATGGCACCTCAACAGTTGATCGCGATATAGGACAGCGTCTTAGTCCGGATCGTCGGTGTGTTTGCATCAGTCTACCCCACGGCACAGAGGAGCTCTTAACTGTCCATGTGAGGAACCCGCACCCCGACGCCCCCATGGCCAACCACTACGACCCTACGCTTAGTCTATTCACACCCGTATATAGGTGTTATTCAAACTCCTAGGCATACATCGCCTTTCTCAACAATGTCCAACGGTCAACACATATGCATGATGACACAATGTCCAATCATATATGTTTATCAATGATGCATTTATCATATGCATTGCCCTAATGGCACATGAACATTCCTCAATATCAACATATCATATCAATAATATATTTATCAAAAGCATTGTCTCAGTGACATATCATCATTTCTTGTCACCAACATATCATATCTCATCAAGCACTAAATCAACAAGTACATAACCCTACATAGGGACTCTCAACAACATAGAATAAATTCTCAATATTAATATGTATTCACATATAGCTCATCTGTAACACCCAACTGGGGATGTTACATTTACAATAAATATAATAAACCTTTACCCAAGTTATAAATCATTTTCTTAATATATAATAATAGAAGTTGTGAAAATTTTCTTTTGAACATTATCTTATAAAATAAAATAAATAAAGCATGAAATAAAACCAAATATTACATACACACCATAATTATACATAGGATTTTGTTTTTAATAGGTATAAATAATTTACATATTACAAACTATTTACTTAAAGCAGTAAACTGTCTGAATTAAAGTAACCATAAACTAGCCCAAGCATAACACTAAAAGTTCTGATCCTCCGAAGGATCCTCTTCGGGGAGATCATCGGAAGATAGAAGTATTCCGGTAATGCCATACCACGTCATAATCAATCCATATGATATTGATGATCTCGAGGCTCACCCTCCTCAAACTGCTCGTTTGGTTGTTGCTCCTCCTCCGGGTACAAACAATCGAGAGGCTGCTCCTTTACTACTTCCTTTTCCTCAAAATCTTTACGGAACATAATATATAATACAGAAAAATACATATAAGGAGGTGAGACAATCTACATCATTACCAGCATAACAGTAAAGAAAATGACAAAACATACAGTTATAACAATTACAACAAATCATATTATCACAGTATACAAAATATCTCAAACCAAAATATAGATGCCACATAACGATACAAACCACAAATGCAAATGTGCACAGACTCATCCCTACTCCATGGAGCTAAACACAATAACATCAGAGAGAATGACCCGAAAGAACTATCAGTACGTCAGGCTGCCCCAACCAACTATTACACAGTCAAATGTCGTGTAAATAGTACACAGTCAAATTGTCGTGTAGTTAGTACATAGTCAAAACATCGTGCACAACAGGCATTGTACCAGACAGTCTTCACAAGATCTTGATTAAGAATAGTGCTTGTCGAGATCACTAATGTGCTGTGTAACGCCCCTTTTTCTATAAGTAGCCGTGAAGAAGGAATGTCACACTATTATAACTATGAAACATAAAACGGAATAAATTAAATTACGGAAAATCATAATTGTTTTCAAAATTCGTAGTCCCGGTTCATTCTATGGTTATTTAAATTCCTTTACAATTGTCACCATTTTTTTTAAGATTATAAATCATTACCAAGTGGCGTTAAGAAAGTTAAGTTAAAATCCACCACGTGTAGAGATTGTAAATAAAGCAGTTGCAATAAATAAAATTCAACAATGTAAAATAAACCATACACAATATATATATATATATATATATATATATATATATATATTTATGAGCCTGTTTAATTACATTCCAAAATATACCAAAAAGCAAAATATGTATCCACCCCAAGAGATACAAATATAGTCAAACATATACAAACATCAGGCTTCCCAAAATAAATATAATTGCTTAGCCATCAGTAGCTACCAATAAACTTAGTCCCTAGAACTGACGAGAAGGGACCGTAGCCGGGTCCTCTTCGTCCGAGGAGACCTCCATCAGAATGACAGAGCAACGGGTGTAACACACCTAAATATAACAACCGCAACGTAATCATCATTACACCACAGTTATTAAATCCAGGCATGTCACAGTCTCAATAACAGTAATTTCAAATTTTACAAGTTTATTATTTTTTTTTACAAATAACTGATAACATAAAATATAACAATTATAGAGTCAAATAAAATACAGCGGAACTAAAACACTAAAGGGGAAAAGTAGTAACCCTGGGGTAGGTACTACTAGCAGAGAAGGCCGCAACCCCATATACATATACGACGCTCGGAGTCCCAGTCAACAAGTCAGGTACTAATGCCTCCACGCAGCTGCACTCGTACGTAGCCGAAGAAATCTTGTCCAGACGCCCAATCCATTCAATCAAGGTGTGGTCCCTCTTCATCTTTCTCACGATCTTTTATCCAATACAAATATAAAACAGAAATGCAGAAATACAGGAAAGAGGTGAGACACCCATCTTTCATTACCACTATGGCAGTAAGAAAACAGCACGGTGCAAAGCGCCCACAGAGCAATACAATTCATACATTTGTCAACAGCAGCAGCAGAATTTATAATAAAAGCAGTTCAGTCATAAGTAATAGCAAGAATCAATAATAACAGTGATACTTATAGTAAAAGCAGCACAACAGCAGGCAATAGCAAGATTTGATAATATCAGACAAATCACAATAATAATTCTAGAATTTAACACAATGATCAGATAATCATTTACAGAAGTAAGACAGTTACTTTAATAGATGTTCATGCTCAACAACTTATGAGACTAACAATGAACGATGCACAATGCATTACGGTACTAAATCCTACTCCATAGAGCTAAACATTAACTTTTTCAGAGTGAATGATTAAGGAGTAATGCCAGTATATGGTTAGCTTTAAAAATAGTGTTCTTTATCTCATAAAATATTTGCGCATCATGGCTTATACATGGCACCTCAACAGCTGATTGCATAGGACAACGTCTCAGTCCGGATCGTCGGTGTGTTTGCATCGGTCTACCCCACGGCACAGAGGAGCTCTTAACTGTCCATGATGAGGCACCCGCACCCCGACGCCCCCAGGGCCAACAACATATGGCACCTACACTTAGTCTATTCGCACCCGCACATAGGTGTTATTCAACTCTTAGGTATACATAGGCATGACGACGCAATGTCAAGTCATGTATGTTTATCAATGATTCATTCATCATGTACAGTACATATGCATGACGACGCAATGTCCAGTCATGTATGATTATCAATGATGTGTTCATCATATACAATGCCATAACGGTATATAGTCTTTATCAAATTACATATGCATGACGACTCAATGTCCAATCATGTATGCTTATCAATGATGCACTCATCATGTACGATACCACAATGGCATATATTCGTTCTCAATATCAACAAATCATTTCAATGATACATATATCATATACGATGCCTTAATGGCACATAAGCATTCTTCAACATTAACATGTCAATTCTCAACATCAATATATATCTTATGGTTCATCATTATCACCATTTCCCCTTTAAGGGTTCAACATTTCCAAGAATCTAAATCTTGATCAATTATGAAAAGGTTAGGGTAATGATAACTCTTAGAAATAAGAGTTATTACTATCCTTTTAGCTTAATCATTGTTCTTGTTTTGATCAATTTTGGAGAAGAACTTCAAGTTTCGTTTGATTGAGTAAATATCTGTGTTAATCTGAGTAATTGTGAAAAGCTGTAAATTTTGAGCTGTTATTGCTGAAGGTTTGATTTATTTCTGAGCAGGTTTTAAAGGTGTAGTTGCTGAAGGAATTGCTCTGGGATGTTTTGGAATGCTGCAGCTTTGGGGGAGCTAATCACTATAAGATAAAATCATTTCCAAATTTCACTCTTGCCCACTAGAAGACAAAATACCCTTGCATTTGTACTTAAAAGGAAGAAAGAGAATACAATGCAAAGAAATTTGTGTGTACTTGGGAATTGGGCCAAGGAGTATTTTAATATTTGAATTTGTAAAAGCCCAAAAAGTGAGGCATGAGAGAGAGTGTGACCCTATTTTGGGAGCTAGTACAAATAGTGAGGGTGACCTTGCTTTTAGAGAGAGCTTTTGAAGGGTACTGGCAGAGCCGTCAGCGTCTGATTTTTATCTGTAATTCCAGTTTTTACGTATCATGTCTTTATTTTCCATTTCTTTTTTTTACTTTGTTTTCAAGCTCATTATGAGCTAAATTCCATTAGTTAGGATTTTATGAATTTGTAATTGTACTGAAGGGTAATCCTATGTTATGGATGTTATTCATTTTCTTTTTTTTCTGCTTAAATGTTTGATTTCGGTTTAGCTTGATCAACTAATCTGAAATATCAACTAATTTCGTTTGGAAAAACCAAGTTAGTGGACTTGATTAGAAGATAAAGATAGAACAGTTAATTGGAAAATTAATTGTGTTGAATGAGCTAGGAATAGCCTTCAAGTCTTTAAGTAGTTGGACGTGCCTCTCTGACAACTGAGGGAAATTAATTTGAACTTAGCAATAAGAAGCTTTTAATGAACTCAGTTTTTACTGCTGGAAAGCAGAATTCATTTCCTGGACTAAATGTTGTAGCATCCTGAAGCATACGTTACGCTAAAGTAAAGAATTACAAAGGATTAAAATCCTAACTGTTTCCATTTCTGATTTAAAACACTCATTTATTGCTTATATTAATTCCTTGCAATTATTACTTACTGCTCTGATACCTCATTACTCCAATTACTTTACATGCTTAAAAATTTCTTTTATTTTATTTTGTTAAATAGGAAAGGTTAAGTTTATAAATTATATTCACTACATTTAAATCCTCGTGGGAATGATCTTTACTCACACTTTATTACTTGTTTGACTGTGTACACTTGCACATCTTTTGACGAAAAACAAAGTTCCAACAAGTTTTTGGCGCCGTTGCTGGGGATTGACAATGGTGTTGAATATATAAATTCTTTTGTTAACTTTTTCTATTTAGTTACTTCTAAAAATTTGGTGTACTGTACTCAACAATGTGTATTACAATCAGTATGCTCTTGCGAAGGGGGTGCACCGAGTTTCAAATTGACTTGGAGATAGAGAAAACAACTAAGAGGATAAGGAAGAGAACCAAAGAACAACGTGCTCAAATCCAACATTCTGAGTTAGGCCTCATGGCTGATCTTTTCTTAAATGATGAGGAGCAACCCAGTATGATTGACAGAGCAAATGACAGAGAGAGGTCTATCAGGGACTATGCAGTCTTTGATCCCCAAACGATGAATAGTGGGATAGTGAGGCCGAAATAACTACCCAAAGCTTTGAATTCAAGCCTATGATGTTTCAAATGCTTCAAACCGTCATTGGGCGATTCGGTGGTGCTCCTACCAAGATCCTCACTTGCATTTAAGGCAATTTCTCGGAAGTGGCTAGCAATTTCAAGATCCCTGGAGTGAGTGATGATGCATTCAAATTGAGACTTTTCCCTTATTCACTGAGGGACAGAGCAAAGACCTGGTTGAACTCTTTGGAACCCAATTCAATTACTACTTGGAATGGATTAGCTGAAAAGTTCCTAACAAAATACTTCCCTCCCACTAAAAACGCCAGAATGAGGAATGACATTACTTCCTTTAGGCAGAATGATGATGAATCACTGTATGAAGCATGGGAGAGGTTTAAAGATCTGTTGAGAAAGTGCCCTCATCATGGTATTCCTGTATGTATTCAAATGGAAACTTTCTATAATGGATTATTACCTCCGTCAAGGTTGATGCTGGATGCCTCTTCTGGAGGTGCTCTGTTGACTAAGTCTTATAATGAAGCTTATGAGTTAATAGAGAGCATAGCTGCCAATAGTTATCAATGGCCAACCAGCAGAGCAACTTCCTCTAAAGGTGTGGCTGGTGTTCATGAAGTAAAAGAGATAACTGCTATGTCTGCTCAGCTTGCTGCTATTACCAACATGCTGAAAAATTTAACTGCGGCTAATACCAGTAAGGAACCTGTTATGGTTGAACCTACTATGGCCCCTGTAAATTCAGTAGCTTGTGTTTTTTGTGAAGGAAGGCACCGGTTTGAAGAATGTCATGATAATCCAATGTCAGTAAATTACGTGGGGAATAGAGGGAATAGTTCTTTCTCCAATACTTATAATCCAGGCTGGAAGCAACATCCTAATTTCAGCTACAGTAATCACAGCAACACTCTAAATCCTCCAACAAGTTATGCTTCTCTACAGTACCAACAATAGCAATAGAACAGTCAGCAGCAGAACTATGCTCCTACAAAGGAATCATCTTTGGAAGCTATGTTGAAAACTTTCATGGCTGAAACTAAGGTTCAAATCCAGAATCAAGGAGCTGCTGTAAGAAACTTGGAGAATCAAGTAGGTCAGTTGGCCAGTGCATTAGCTAACAGACCTGCTGGCACCTTACCTGCTTCCACAGAATCTCCATCGTCTTCAAATGATAAAGGGAATGAGCAAGTTAAAGCCGTAACCCTGAGAAGTGGTAAAGAGCTACAGGATGCTATAGCATCTAAGCAGCAGGGAACAAAGACAACTGAACCAGCTGAAATGGAGGAGCCTAAGCATGAATCAGCTCCACTGCCTAAAGATATAGAGCAAGTTATTCCTGAGAGGATTGAGCCCAAGCTGATTCCAGAGAGGCCTCCTCCTCCATTTCCATAGAGGTTGAAGAGGGCAACTCAAGAGAAGTAATTTAAAAAGTTTCTGGAAGTTCTGAAGCAGTTGCACATTAACATACCTCTGGTTGAAGCTCTACAGCAGATGCCCAACTACACTAAATTTATGAAAGATATCCTCACTAAGAGAAAGAGATTGGGAGAATTCGAGACAGTAGCAATGACAAAGGAGTGCAGCCAGCTATTGCAGAATAAAGTTCCACAGAAAATGAAAGATCCAGGCAGCTTTACTATCCCTTGCTCTATAGGAAATACTTATTGTGGAAAAGCCTTATGCAATCTTGGAGCAAGTATTAATCTGATGCCTATGTCCATTTTCTAGCAACTAAAAATTGGTGAAGCCAGACCTACCACTGTGACTCTGCAACTTGCTGATAGGTCTATTGCTTGCCCAGAAGGAAAGATTGAGGATGTTCTAATCAAAGTGGACAGGTTTGTATTTCCAGTGGATTTTATTATTCTAGACTTTGAGGCTGATAAGGAAGTTCCAATCATCCTTGGAAGACCCTTCCTGGCAACTGGAAGAACATTGATAGACATGCAGAAGGGAGAGCTTACTATGAGGGTGAATGATCAGCAAGTAACTTTCAATGTTTTTAATGCATTACACTATCCTGATGAAGATATGGAAAGCTGTTCTGTTATTACTGATATTGATTTCCTTGTGCAAGAGCAATTGATAGCATCAGGGCAAGACTTTGAGCGTGAATCTGAACTAAATAAAGAACTTGATTGTGAAAATGAAAAGTTAAAGCAGCTAGTTGAAGGGAATTTGATACACAGATCGTGGATAAGAAAATATGAATCCCTAGATGTATCTGCAGACACCTTCAAGGAGAATGTGCCCTCTGTTGAAAGACCTCCCACTCTTGAATTGAAGCAACTACCTTCTCACTTGAAGTATGCTTATCTTGGAGAAAAGGAAACTCTTCTTATCATCATCTCTTCTTTTTTAACTTCTGAGCAAGAAGGTAGTCTTATTTCACTTTTGAAGAAGCACAAGAAAGCTATTGGATGGCAAATGGCAGACATTAGAGGAATCAGTCCTAGCCTTTGTATGCATAAAATTCTGTTAGAGGAAGGTACCAAGAACAGTATTGAAGGCCAGAGAAGATTAAACTCGATTATGAAAGAAGTGGTAAAAAGGGAGATCATTAAATGGCTTGATGCAGGAATCATCTACCCCATCTCAGATAGTGTGTGGGTAAGTCCTGTGCAGTGCGTGCTAAAGAAAGGAGGAATTACTGTAGTGAAAAATGAGAAGAATGAGCTGATTCCTACAAGAACAGTCACAGGTTGGAGGATATGCATGGATTATAGAAAGTTAAAAAAGGCCACAAGGAAGGATCATTTTCCATTACCATTCATTGATCAAATGCTTGATAGGTTGTCTGGGAGAGAGTTTTATTGCTTTTTGGATGGCTATTCTGGTTACAATCAAATAGCAATAGCACCTGAAGATCAGCAGAAGACTACTTTCACTTGTCCCTATGGTACATTTGCTTTCAGAAGAATGCCTTTTGGGCTCTGCAATGCTCCAGCAACTTTTCAGAGGTGCATGATGGCCATTTTTTCTGACCTTATTGAGAAAACTATGAAAGTTTTCATGGATGATTTCTCAGTTTTTGGAGATTCATTCATGGGATGCTTGGACAATCTAGAGCAGGTGCTGGACAGATGTGAGGAAACTAATTTAGTGCTGAATTGGGAGAAGTGCCATTTCATGGTCAAGGAAGGCATTGTACTAGGCCACAAGGTGTCAAAGAAGGGCTTAGAGGTGGACAAAGCTAAGATTGAGGTGATAGAAAAACTCCCCCCACCCAATTCTGTCAAAGGCATCAGAAGTTTTCTAGGACATGCTGGGTTTTATAGAAGATTCATCAGAGACTTCTCTAGAATATCCAAGCCACTGTGCAAACTGCTGGAGCATAATAGTGCATTTGAATTCACAGAAGAGTGTTTATCAGCTTTCGAAACTTTGAAGAAGGCTCTGATCACTGCCCCTGTAATAGTAGCTCCGGATTGGGAGAAGCCATTTGAATTGATGTGTGATGCAAGTGAATTTGCAGTGGGGGCTGTGCTAGGTCAGAGGTATAACAAGATATTCTATACTATCTATTATGCGAGCAAAACTCTCATTGATGCTCAAATCAACTACACCACTACAGAAAAAGAATTATTGGCAGTTGTATTAGCATTTGACAAGTTCAGACCATATCTGGTGGGAACTAAAATAGTGGTATACACAGACCATGCAGCCATCAAGTATCTCATTGATAAGAAGGATACAAAGCCAAGGCTTATCAGATGGGTGCTCTTGCTTCAAGAATTTGATTTGGAGATCAAGGATAAGAAGGAAATTGAAAATCAGGTAGCTGATCATCTCTCCAGAATTGTTGAGAAAGGAGAAACCAAACCTCAAGGAGAAATTAAAGAAAATTTTCCTGATGAACACCTTCTTCTGATTGAAGATGCTGCAGCACCCTGGTACGCAGACGTTGTGAATTTTCTGGTCAGTGGGGTAATTCCAGTAGAATTGAACTATCAACAGAAAAGGAGGTTTCTGCATCAAGTTAAACATTTTTACTGGGATGAACCTTTTCTGTACAAAAGGTGCCAAGATCAGATCATGAGGAGATGTGCTGTTGAGGAAGAAATTCAAGCTATCCTTAGTGATTGCCATGCTGCTCCTTATGGTGGTCATTTTGGAGGAAAAAGAACAGCTGCAAAGGTCCTGCAATCAGGGTACTTTTGGCCCACTTTGTTCAGAGATGCTCAAGAGTTTGCCAAGAATTGTGATAGATGTCAAAGGGCGGGGAGTATTTCCAACAGACAAGAACTGCCTCTCAATACCATTTTGGAGATCGAATTGTTTGATGTGTGGGGAATAGATTTTATGGGCCCATTCCCTATATCTTATGGAAATGCCTACATCTTAGTTGCAGTAGATTATGTCTCTAAATGGGTAGAAGTAGTAACATTGCCTTCCAATGATGCCAGGGTAGTCACAAAATTCCTGCACAAGAACATATTTACCAGATTTGGCACTCCTCGAGCTATAATCAGTGATGAAGGGACACATTTTTGCAACAAGCTGTTTGCTAACTTGCTTGCAAAATATGGAGTGAAACACAAAGTGGCCACTGCTTATCATCCTCAAACCAGTGGACAAGCTGAAGTGTCCAACAGAGAGATCAAAAGAATTCTTGAAAAAATGGTGAATCCTTCGAGGAAGGACTGGTCTGTGCACTTAGATGATGCTCTATGGGCATACAGAACGGCATTCAAGGCCCCTATTGGCATGTCCCCTTATAGATTGGTTTATGGCAAGGCTTGCCATTTACCAATAGAGCTGAAACACAAGGCATTTTGGGCTATAAAGAAGTTGAATTTTGATGCACAAGCAGCTGGAGAAGCAAGGTTACTGCAGCTAAATGAACTTGAAGAGTTTAGGCTATTTTCTTATGAGAATGCTGAAATATATAAGAGCAAGGTCAAGGCATGGCATGATCAGAAAATCCAACCCAGGGAGTTAGTTGAAGACATGCAAGTGCTCCTGTTTAATTCCAGATTAAAATTGTTCCCTGGGAAGTTGAAATCAAGGTGGTCTGGGCCATTTAAATTGGTCAAAGTGCATCCGCATGGAGCTGTGGATTTGTTGGAAGAAAGTTCTGGAAGAGAGTTCAAGGTGAATGGCCAAAGAGTGAAGCCATATTGGGGTGAGCTGTGTGCAAGAATGAAGGCCACCACTCATCTTTCAGATCCTTAGCCACCAGTGTGGAGTCAGGCTGAGGACGTTAAACCAAGCGCTACTGGGAGGCAGCCTAACTTTATATCCTTTATATCCTTTATTTTGTCTTTTGAATTTTAGTTAAAATGGGGTAGTTTAGTTTAATAAATGCTGCTAACAAATATTTGCAGATTAGAGCTTTCTAAACCTAAGGTTGTGCTGGAAAGGGAGGTGTGTGGTCACATCGGGCCCAGTTAACAGTGTTAGTGGTGGTGACAGTTGGACAAGCAAGAGCCCATGTTCAACTGCAATATTTTTGAATTTCCAAATTCAAAAGTTGAAGAGTTAGTGAGCAAGGATGGGTTGCAGAAATCGTGGGAATGTAAATTGCGTCCACCCACTCACGTAATGCCACCTTTTTCTCCACCACTCACCTCCATCCTTAATCTCCCTTTCTCTTTATTAAAGCCATTGTCTTCTCTGCCTTAGCCCCACACGCAGCCCCACCCATACGTTCTGTCTCACTTGTCTCTTTCTATCACCATCAACCCACTCCTCTTTTATACTGTCCCAAAGACCATGGGTAAAGCACAAGTTCAGTCTTCCAAAAAGCCCGTTATAGCCAGTTCATCCTCTTCTGGTGAGGAAACCAACTTGCGTTTTGTAGATGAGGAAGGGAGACTAAATTTTGAGAGGGAAATCAAGAAGAGGAACTTCCATTTGGAGAAGGGTTTCTTCATTCTAGACTCTCCTCATTATGGGCTCACTGAGGATGTTGCTGAGCTCATAGATAGTCACAGCTGGAAGAAGTTCGTGACTCACCCGAGAGAACCCATCATCCCTTTTGTGCGCGAGTTTTATGCCAACTTGACCTCACCACAGCAAAAATATGTCATAGTGAGGGGTTCGAAGGTATCGTTCTCTGCTCCCACGTTGAACAGAAGGTGGGGCTTGAACAATATTGAGGATGAATACTTGACTTTGTTGAAAAATGCTGAAGAAACAGAGCTGAATGACATGATGAGGGAAGTCACGGTGGAAGGGGCAAACTGGATTCAGACAGATGAGAGTTGGAAAATAGCCAGGCCTGATCTCACCCCTTTGGCCAAAATTTGGTATCATGTCATCAGAACTAAGATTCTCCCCACCGCGCACTTAGAAACAGTAAACAAGGAGAGGTTAGTCCTCTTGTATTGCATTCTGAAGAAGAAGAAGGTGGATGTAGGACAACTGATTGAGAGGGAAATTATTGCTTGCGCATTCAAGAAGAAGGGATTGTTATTTTTCCCTTCTTTAATCACCTCTTTATGTTTGAGATGTGGAATAAAGGCCTTGTCTGAAAGATGAAATTATGGATAACAAGGGGGCCATAGATTTGCTGGCTATCAAACGTTTTGGGGCATCAGCATCAAAGGTGCAAAGTTCAGTTCCTCCTTCGGGGCAGCAGGAACACCTGGATGACGTGAACACAAAGGTGGACCAATGCTACCAAATGCTACAGCATAGTTTGAAGCAGCAGCAACTCTTTTGGGAATTTTCCAAAGAGCAGCATCTGTGGATGCAAAGGACCCTTGGAATCAACAAGCTAAGATAAGGTAGTTACCTTCCCCTGTTTCTTGAAGAAATCTTTGAACCATTCCAGTATTCTCCCGCTAAATCCATGAAGCAAACCAACCCTGCGAAGGAACCTGCACCTGTTAACCCTCCTGCACCAGAACAAGACCCTGAAATCCCTTCTGTGCATTCCACTGCTAGTGAACACTCAGTAAATAACAATGAAGTTAGTTCTGACTGGACACCACCACCACCACCCAGAGATCTAACACCCCCTCCAACTCAACCAAGCAGGTCCAAGAGAGGAAAAGAAAAAAGGGTTGATGAAGCACCAGAAGACCCCCCCTCCACCAAAGAAGGGCAGAATCAAGCACACAGCTCCTCCCAGGATTAGAAAACAATTAAAAAGTGATGTAAATGCTAAGGAGACTCCCACTGCACTCAGTGAGGACTCTGAAGATAACATGCCTATTATAGGAAGAGTTGAGAAACTCAAGTCCTTCACAGTCTCTAAGGCCCAACCAAGAGCTGGTGGAGGGGAGGAGGAGGATGTAGCTGAAAAAGAAAAAAGTGTTGAGTTGACCATTACCAAGGAGATTCCGGGAGCAAATAAGCCAACAATGAAGTAGATGGCCAGATCCGGCAGCAGAAGAAGCAGTGCAAGATTGGCTCAGCCTTGAGCAAGAAACACCAGTCTTTGCAAGGCATGATGCAAAAAGATCAAATGACCAGGATTTCCCTTGATCCTTCTTTAGTTTGTTTTAATTTGTTTTAGTTATTTTAATTTCTGTTTTAGAATTGTAGTATTGTTTGTTTATTTTTTTACCAAAAAAAAAAGAAGAAGTTAATGAAAGAATAGTGTTTGCTATCCATGTGCATCTGATGAAGATAAGTTTTACCTTCTGCATGTAAAATACATTAATACCTTGATTTAATCCTTTCTCACCACAATCCCTAGCTCAAATGGACACAGAAGGAGGACTTCTTTCAAAAGTCACCAATCAATTGGGGGAATTGGGTTGCAAGAACCCTTGTCCAAGGAAGAGAGGGTGAGGTCTGAATTAGATTTCAACCTAAGTTTGGGGGTGAGAGAGACTGAATGTGGTGCTGTAGCACTCTACAGCATCAATCCTGTGAGTTTTTGGGCTTCAACAGATTTTGTTCATCATGCATTCCATTCATGTGTTTTCTTTGCAGAACTTGACTTATTTCTGTGATTGATTGCATATTTCACTGTTGCACACAAATTGACTTGAGGCACTGTTCTTGTTTTAAATATTAAGACTTAAATGGCCAACCCTCAAGTATTACCCTTTGTGAACCCCTTTGAGCCGAAGACTTTCTTCTTGGTGATAAGCCACATTACAAGCTCAAATTCCCTGAAAAACAATGGACTACCCTGTTTAGGTGGAGTTTAGGACTGTGTCAAAGAGTTACCTAATTATAGGTCTTGACTACAATGGTTGAGGACAACCAGCAGTATAAGTTTGGGGGTGGGGTGCCTACGCAATAAAAAGGGAGGAATGAGCAAATTATCAAAGGATTTTCTATTTTCTTCATATATTCAAAAATAAAAATAAAAATTTTCTTAAAAAAAAAAAAGAAGAAGAAGAAGAGAAGAAAAGGAATTTCTCCCGTGTTACCAAAAAAAAAAAAAGAGAGTCTAAGTTTGGGGGTGGGTAATTTTGACAAAGATCTTGAACTCCACCTAAGTTAGCTACTTCCCAAAAATTCCACACCCGAACCTTAGCCTTATTACAGCCCATTAAGGTTTTCTTATTGTGTGAAATTTGTGTATGTGCTTTTGATTGATAGAAATTTGTCAAGCATATGATAGAGTTGCATGTGAATGATGATTGAGTGAAACATCAACACAGAACATAAAGTTGAGTGAATTGAGCGATATGACAAACCCAATAATGTGTTAAGCTCCTGTTCTTAGGAAGATTATCTGGTGAGTCTTCACCCTTGCATCCAAAGGATATGTGGAAAATGCACCTAAGACTCTATTGAGAGGTGGTTTGGTTGGAATTCCTTGCTAAAACTGAGCTGAGAGCTTAGGGAAATCACACACACACTATGGAAAGTGATTAAGAAAATGGTATTTTGTGTTGAGCATAATTCTGAAAAATGCATGTGAGGATGGTCATGGACTTTGCTTATACTATTTTGATTTTGTTGTGTTAATGCTTGTTGAATGTCATTACTTGAGGACAAGCAATGGTTCAAGTTTGGGGGTGTGATAACTCTTAGAAATAAGAGTTATTACTATCCTTTTAGCTTAATCATTGTTCTTATTTTGATCAATTTTGGAGAAGAACTTCAAGTTTCGTTTGATTGAGTACATATCTGTGTTAATCTGAGTAATTGTGAAAAGCTGTAAATTCTGAGCTGTTATTGCTGAAGGTTTGATTTATTTCTGAGCAGGTTTTAAAGGTGTAGTTGCTGAAGGAATTGCTCTGGGATGTTTTGGAATGCTGCAGCTTTGGGGGAGCTAATCACTATAAGATAAAATCATTTCCAGCTCAACTCTTGCCCACTAGAAGACAAAATACCTGTCGCGCTGTACTTAAAAGGAAGAAAGAGAATACAATGCAGCAGCTGTGTGTACTTGGGAATTGGGCCAAGGAGTATTTTAATATTTGAATTTGTAAAAGCCCAAAAAGTGAGGCATGAGAGAGAGTGTGACCCTATTTTGGGAGCTAGTACAAATAGTGAGGGTGACCTTGCTTTTAGAGAGAGCTTTTGAAGGGTACTGGCAGAGCCGTCAGCGTCTGATTTTTATCTGTAATTCCAGTTTTTACGTATCATGTCTTTATTTTCCATTTCTTTTTTTTACTTTGTTTTCAAGCTCATTATGAGCTAAATTCCATTAGTTAGGATTTTATGAATTTGTAATTGTACTGAAGGGTAATCCTATGTTATGGATGTTATTCATTTTCTTTTTTTCTGCTTAAATGTTTGATTTCGGTTTAGCTTGATCAACTAATCTGAAATATCAACTAATTTCGTTTGGAAAAACCAAGTTAGTGGACTTGATTAGAAGATAAAGATAGAACAGTTAATTGGAAAATTAATTGTGTTGAATGAGCTAGGAATAGCCTTCAAGTCTTTAAGTAGCTAGACGTGCCTCTCTGACAACTGAGGGAAATTAATTTGAACTTAGGAATAAGAAGCTTTTAATGAACTCAGTTTTTACTGCTGGAAAGCAGAATTCATTTCCTGGACTAAATGTTGTAGCATCCTGAAGCATACGTTACGCTAAAGTAAAGAATTACAAAGGATTAAAATCCTAACTGTTTCCATTTCTGATTTAAAACACTCATTTATTGCTTATATTAATTCCTTGCAATTATTACTTACTGCTCTGATACCTCATTACTCCAATTACTTTACATGCTTAAAAATTTCTTTTATTTTATTTCGTTAAATAGGAAAGGTTAAGTTTAGAAATTATATTCACTACATTTAAATCCTCGTGGGAATGATCTTTACTCACACTTTATTACTTGTTTGACTGTGTACACTTGCACATCTTTTGACGAAAAACAAAGTTCCAACAAGTTTTTGGCGCCGTTGCTGGGGATTGACAATGGTGTTGAATATATAAATTCTTTTGTTAACTTTTTCTATTTAGTTACTTCTAAAAATTTGGTGTACTGTACTCAGCAACAGGTATTACAATCTGTATGCGCAGCAAGGGTGCACCTGAGTTTCAAATTGACTTGGAGATAGAGAAAACAGCTAAGAGGATAAGGAAGAGAACCAAAGAACAACGTGCTCAAATCCAACATTCTGAGTTAGGCCTCATGGCTGATCTTTTCTTAAATGATGAGGAGCAACCCAGTATGATTGACAGAGCAAATGACAGAGAGAGGTCTATCAGGGACTATGCAGTCTTTGATCCCCAAACGATGAATACTGGGATAGTGAGGCCAGAAATAACTACCCAGCAGTTTGAATTCAAGCCTATGATGTTTCAAATGCTTCAAACTGTTGGGCAGTTCAGTGGTGCTCCTACTGAAGATCCTCACTTGCATTTAAGGCAATTTCTGGAAGTGGCTAGCAATTTCAAGATCCCTGGAGTGAGTGATGATGCATTCAAATTGAGACTTTTCCCTTATTCACTGAGGGACAGAGCAAAGACCTGGTTGAACTCTTTGGAACCCAATTCAATTACTACTTGGAATGGATTAGCTGAAAAGTTCCTAACAAAATACTTCCCTCCCACTAAAAACGCCAGAATGAGGAATGACATTACTTCCTTTAGGCAGAATGATGATGAATCACTGTATGAAGCATGGGAGAGGTTTAAAGATCTGTTGAGAAAGTGCCCTCATCATGGTATTCCTGTATGTATTCAAATGGAAACTTTCTATAATGGATTATTACCTCCGTCAAGGTTGATGCTGGATGCCTCTTCTGGAGGTGCTCTGTTGACTAAGTCTTATAATGAAGCTTATGAGTTAATAGAGAGCATAGCTGCCAATAGTTATCAATGGCCAACCAGCAGAGCAACTTCCTCTAAAGGTGTGGCTGGTGTTCATGAAGTAAAAGAGATAATCATATGTCTCTCGCTTCTTGTCGCTATTACAACATGCTTTGAAAAATTTAACTGCGGCTAATACCAGTAAGGAACCTGTTATGGTTGAACCTACTATGGCCCCTGTAAATTCAGTAGCTTGTGTTTTTTGTGAAGGAAGGCACCAGTTTGAAGAATGTCCTGATAATCCAATGTCAGTAAATTACGTGGGGAATAGAGGGAATAGTTCTTTCTCCAATACTTATAATCCAGGTTGGAAGCAACATCCTAATTTCAGCTACAGTAATCACAGCAACACTCTAAATCCTCCAACAAGTTATGCTTCTCTACAGTACCAACAACAGCAATAGAACAGTCAACAGCAGAACTATGCTCCTATAAAGGAATCATCTTTGGAAGCTATGTTGAAAACTTTCATGGCTGAAACTAAGGTTCAAATCCAGAATCAAGGAGCTGCTGTAAGAAACTTGGAGAATCAAGTAGGTCAGTTGGCCAGTGCATTAGCTAACAGACCTGCTGGCACCTTACCTGCTTCCACAGAATCTCCATCGTCTTCAAATGATAAAGGGAATGAGCAAGTTAAAGCCGTAACCCTGAGAAGTGGTAAAGAGCTACAGGATGCTATAGCATCTAAGCAGCAGGGAACAAAGACAACTGAACCAGCTGAAATAGAGGAGCCTAAGCATGAATCAGCTCCACTGCCTAAAGATATAGAGCAAGTTATTCCTGAGAGGATTGAGCCCAAGCTGATTCCAGAGAGGCCTCCTCCTCCATTTCCATAGAGGTTGAAGAGGGCAACTCAAGAGAAGTAATTTAAAAAGTTTCTGGAAGTTCTGAAGCAGTTGCACATTAACATACCTCTGGTTGAAGCTCTACAGCAGATGCCCAATTACACTAAATTTATGAAAGATATCCTCACTAAGAGAAAGAGATTGGGAGAATTCGAGACAGTAGCAATGACAAAGGAGTGCAGCCAGCTATTACAGAATAAAGTTCCACAGAAGGAATTGCTGAAAAGCTGTAAATTCTAAGCTGTTATTGCTGAAGGTTTGATTTATTTCTGAGCAGGTTTTAAAGGTGTAGTTGCTGAAGGAATTGCTCTGGGATGTTTTGGAATGCTGCAGCTTTGGGGGAGCTAATCACTATAAGATAAAATCATTTCCAGCTCAGCTCTTGCCCACTAGAAGACAAAATACCTGCCGCGCTGTACTTAAAAGGAAGAAAGAGAATACATTGCAGCAGCTGTGTGTACTTGGGAATTGGGCCAAGGAGTATTTTAATATTTGAATTTGTAAAAGCCCAAAAAGTGAGGCATGAGAGAGAGTGTAACCCTATTTTGGGAGCTAGTACAAATAGTGAGGGTGACCTTGCTTTTAGAGAGAGCTTTTGAAGGGTACTGGCAGAGCCGTCAGCGTCTGATTTTTATCTGCAATTCCAGTTTTTACATATCATGTCTTTATTTTCCATTTCTTTTTTTTACTTTGTTTTCAAGCTCATTATGAGCTAAATTCCATTAGTTAGGATTTTATGAATTTGTAATTGTACTGAAGGGTAATCCTATGTTATAGATGTTATTCATTTTCTTTTTTTCTGCTTAAATGTTTAATTTCGGTTTAGTTTGATCAACTAATCTGAAATATCAACTAATTTTGTTTGGAAAAACCAAGTTAATGGACTTGATTAGAAGATAAAGATAGAACAGTTAATTGGAAAATTAATTGTGTTGAATGAGCTAGGAATAGCCTTCAAGTCTTTAAGTAGCTGGACGTGCCTCTCTGACAACTGAGGGAAATTAATTTGAACTTAGGAATAAGAAGCTTTTAATGAACTCAGTTTGTACTGCTGGAAAGCAGATTTCATTTCCTGGACTAAATGTTGTAGCATCCTGAAGCATACGTTACCCTGAAGTAAAGAATTACAAAGGATTAAAATCCTAACTGTTTCCATTTCTGATTTAAAACACTCATTTATTGCTTTTATTAATTCCTTGCAATTATTACTTACTGCTCTGATACCTCATTATTCCAATTACTTTACATGCGTAAAAATTTCTCTTATTTTATTTCGTTAAATAGGAAAGGTTAAGTTTAGAAATTATATTCACTACATTTAAATCCTCGTGGGAACGATCTTTACTCACACTTTATTACTTGTTTGACTGTGTACACTTGCACATCTTTTGACGAAAAACAAGTCCAACAAGTAATTAACCCTTTAAAGCTATGGTTTTCTCAAATACCATTATTCAACTTAATTCTTTAGCTTTAGCAAAGATTATGCAATCTCTAATTCTTCAATCTCCAATGTTGCACCAAGGCATCACTTGAACTCAAATCTTTCTCTCTAAACCGTGATCCCTCAAGGTTCTCAAAATCTCAATTCCTCTCCATTCTGTGTAATGGTTTCTTATTATCAAATCACTTTAATTTTGTTCACCAAAGTCAATTCCATCCCTCATGATTCCAAGCCAAAACCATGGCCTTGTTTAGTCTTTAAAGTTTCATTCTTTCACCATATTAAGTATTGATTACTTGATCCTTAATCCCTCAATGTCCATTGCTCATAAAATCAATTCAATTGCCTAAGGTCCATGCCAAAACTGTGGCTTTATAGGTCTTCTAAGTTCCATTTTTTTATTTCTCATTTGTGTATTGATTCTTTAAGATCAACTTACTTAAGTTTAATGTATCAAGGTCATTCCATTTGCCTTATTGCTCAAGCCAAAACCGTGGCCATCATTGAGTCTTCAAAGTCCAATTTTTCCTTCCTTTTTATGTATTAACTTCTTGTCATCAATTCACTTAAATTTTTAGTTCATTAAGATCAATCCAATGGCCTAAAGTCCAATGCCAAAACTGTGGCCTCATGATGTCTAATGTCCCATTTTTCTTTCCACTTTTATGCATTAGTTTTCTTAATATTAGTTTACTTAAATTTAGTTTATCAAAATTAATCCAATTGCCTCTTTATCAAGATCAAAATCGTGGCTTCATGTGGGGTAGTAAACCCTTAGAATTTCACATTCATAAATTTTCATTATCATCATTTAACATTTAATTCCATAGCTTCTTTTTATTATGTACAAAACAAATTTATCATTCAAGAATCCTCTCAAAACTGTGGCATCAAGTTAAGGTAGGAAACTCTACATTTTCCATTTAACAACCCTAACTTGATCAAGCACATTTAATACATCAAACATATTCAAGAGCACAAATCAATCATTAATCAAATCCAAGAACACTATATCATACAAATTTACAAATCAAGTAGCATGCAAAGATGGATTTCCCCATCAACATACATACAAAGTTCCCTCACCACCATAAATGGTTGAAGTGAGTAGTCTCCCTCTTACCTAGAGGAGATAATGCAAGGAAACAAACTCCTTGGTTCCTTGATTTGCAAATTTGGATTCCACCTTCAAGAGAACCATAAAATGGTCAAATTTTCACAATCACAAACTAAGGATTGAAAGGAATGATCCTTGGTCACCTATGTGACCAAGGAAAACGAAATTGAGAAGTGAATGTGAAGAACTTTACCTAAAGCCTTAAGCTTGAACTCCTTGAGATTTCTTTTTGGTGATTTTCAGATTCCACTCACCCAAGAACCCTAGAGTGTTCAAAATCACTCACATCACACATCAATGCTCAAAAGAGAAGCCCTTGGTCACATAGTAACCATGGAAAACGAAAATGAGAAGAAATAGGAGAGAAATCAAGAATCTTTACCTTGGAAGACAATGCAGACAAGGTTAGATTTTGGGCAACCTTTCTAAATGAAACTTGTAGAGAAGATGTAGGTGAGTGTAGAAATGTGTTTAGTGAAGAGAAAAATCAAAAAGCTTGGTCATCCATGGAAGAGTGATTTTCGGATTTGGAGAAGGAGAGGTAGAAAGGTTAGATTTTTGAAGAGATTTTCTAAAAAGAAAGTGTAGAAGAGGTTGAGAGAAGTCTAGAAATGGTGTTTATGGAGAGAAAAGTGAAGAGAAAGCTCTCCAATGGTGGCTGGAAATTTCGGATTCAAGAGGAGGAAGAAGAGAAGAGGTGGAGAGAAAATGGAGGTAGAAATGGAAAATAAAGAAACTTTCTATACAAAGAAGGTAGAAGAAGTGAAGGCAAGTGTAGAAATGAGCTTGGAGAGGAGAAAAGATGAACAAAAATGGTGGAGATGGTGGCTGCAATTTCGTGGCTAGGGTGGAGGTAGAGAGAAGGAGGAGAAAAAGATGAAGAAGATGAAGTGAAGAGAGAGAAGGAAAGTTGAAAATGAATTAGGGTTTGAGTGTTTAATGTGTAGTAGAAACTTGATCAATTTTGGCTCCAAATGGGCTGCCAACCGAAGCCCTATGAGAGTGTGGGAGGGAGTGTTGTGTCATTTCCATGCAATTAGAGTGGGTAGTTAGGTCAATTTAGGTCAAAGCTTCTAGAAGCTTAATTAAAATAACATTATATTTGAATTAAAGTAGATTTGTTATGACATAAAGTAGATTACCTTTGGATAAGGTGATAGGATTTTTATTACATGCTATTATCCAATGGATAATAGTTACAGTCAACAGAAGTCGGTATTAATTTATCTGACAGATGAAATTTACACAGCGTTTTGTTATTTCGTCTGTTAAATTTCTCGAAAAATATGAAACCTTGTAAACTGTGTCCGGCCTCGGGTTTAGTAAGATCCCCCGTCGATGTTTCCATAGTTCAAGGTTCTCGGGAAAAATATTTCATTTTTCCGGCTCTGATCAGTGCACACGCAAAACGAGAAATATAATAAAATATTCGACATTTTAGAAAAAATTCTAGGAAATTCCCATAAATCACAAATATTACAAAACGACTATCCGTCACAAAATTTTATAACTTTTGAAATGTTACAGTCATTTTCCGTCTCTGCCCAATGTGCACGCAAAACGAAAAATATACTAAAATATTCCGCATTCTCAGAAAAATTCAGAAAAATTTCCAAAAATCCCAAATATTGTAAAATGATTATTTGTCCTAAAATTATTAATTTTCGGGATGTTACAACGGGCAGGAGCCCTAGCAGCAGACAAAAAGGAGTCATCACGTGGGTTATAGTACATGTCAGCCCACATGTCCCTAACGGGCATGTAAAACTCTAGCCAAACAAAAGCATGAAAATAAAAAATGGAGGCGTCGTAACGACCCCATGCTAGGGACACCGTCAGCTCCCCATGATATACACAACGATCCGTCTGCATGTTGATGTGCCAACAATCAGGACCTCTGTGAAAGTTGATCCGCACATAGCCAAAGAAACCACGGGGACGCGATGACATCCTCGAACAACTTCAATCGTAGTCTGGCCAGAATCCTGGAAACTCAAGAGCTTCCTTATCTTCCTCATGAACGTCTTGTCAAAAGTACACAATCCAACGAAATATAGAAATAGAGAAAACATAGAAAGAGGTGAGACATCCAGCTTTCAGTACTAAAGTGGCAGCAAGAAAATTAAATGGCGTTGGACGCCCACATATAACACAGTTCATACATTTAATCACAACAATAATAAAATTAACAATAAGGGGTAGGATAATAATAATTAATCGTAGTAATTGCAATAACAGGTAAACAATAGTAATAATTCCCGCAAACAATAGTTCAAACAATTAGACAGTTATTACAATGATAGGAACAATTGTATTTGCAGTTATAAATGTTCATGCTCGATGAATTATGTGACTCACAATGCGTAATGCAAAAGGTACCAAAATTCCTACTCCATGGAGCTAGACATCAACATTTCGGAGTGAATGATCAAGGAGTTATGCCAGTTTCTCGTTAGCCTTAAAAATAGTGTGCTTCATCTCATAAAATAGTTGCGCAAATGGCTTATACATGGCACCTCAACAGTTGATCGCGATATAGGACAGCGTCCTAGTCAGGATCATCGGTGTGTTGCATTGGTCTATCCCACGGCCCTAGTGGAGCTACCACTGTCTATTGTGGGACACCCACATCCCGATGCCCCCAGGGTTACCAACATATGACACCTACGCTTAGTCTATTCGCACTCGCACAAAGGTGTTATTCAAACTCATAGGCACAAATAGCCTTTACAACAATGTCCAACGGATAACACATATACATGACGACGTAATGTTCAATCATGTATGTTTATCAAAGATATGTTTCTCACAAGCATTGCATATCATATGCATTCATCAATAATGTACTTATCCATAACATACACATTGTGTCCATGAGAAACACCAACAATATTCATATGTATTTATCAATAATTTACTCATTCATAATATTTCCCAATTCATATAACTTAGACATCCATAACTCCCTAGTCCCATTTATGGGCTCAAAATAATCTAGCATTTAGTTCTCAAGTGGTAAAGCACTTCTTAAGGTTCATTATGGAATTTCACTTTAGATTATTCATTCTGATAAAATCCCCCCCTCTCTAGAGGAATTCTCTTAATAAATCAAGTCCTTTACTTTATCTTTGATTGTAATGTCTTCGCATTGAAGTCTTAGCCTCATCTCACAGTCACCTAGCTGGTTCTGTTCTGGGCGCCTAGGCGCCATATCTGAAGCGCCTGAGCGCTGGTTGAGCGCTTGGGCACTGAACACGAAGTGCCTGAGCGCTCACCAGGCCGTGTAACGCCCCTTTTTCATAGTCATCACAGGTACGAAAAAGGGAATGTCGCACTATAGTGAAACGACACCCAAATATGATGCGGAAAATTTAGACATAAAATTTTTTCTTTCTTTAAATTGTTTATTTATATTATTTTTTTTTATATAATTTGTTTGAAAATGAGTCCGATTGAAATGTTCATTTAACATCCATCTATACCTGTTCATAAATACATAGCGTTAAATGAATTGAAAATTTAAGTTCCTTTTCAAATGAAACATCCGTCAAAATGATCGAAATAAGATCGGCGTAGAATAAAACATACAATCATACACAATATGGATAATGACATACATTGTACTAGAAATATAAGCCTGTTTAATTACACTTCCAAAATATACAAAAAAGAAACAAAATATGTACCCACCCAAAGAGATATAAGTATATCCCAACATGTACAAACATCAGGCTTCCCAAAAACATAACTGGTCAGCCATCAGTAGCTACCAATAGAAAACAATCCCTAAGACTGACGAGAACGAGAAGGAACCATAGATGGGTCCTCCTCAGGGTCCTCATCGTCCGACGAGACGTCCATCGGAACGACGGAACAGTGAACAGGAGCCCGAGCAGTGGACAAGAAAGAGTCGTCACGTGGGGTGTAGTACATATCCGCCCACGTCTCTCACAGGTAGGTAAAATTCCAGCCATACAAAGGCATGGAAATAAAAAATAGAAGCAGTATATCATCCCCACGCTAAGGACACCGTCACCTCGCCGTGGTATACACAACGATCAGTCTGCACGTTGATATGCCAGCAATCCGGACCACCATGAAAGTTGATCCGCACGTAACCAAAGAATCTGTGGGGGCGAAACGACATCCTCAGCAGTCTCGATCTCAGTCAAGATACGGCCAGAAACCCTGAAACTCAGTGGTTTCCTTGTCCTCTTCACGAACGTCTTCAAACAGTCATATGATAATACATAATAGCAGAATATACAATAAAGAGGTGAGATACTCATTATTCATTACCAACAATAGCAGCAGAAAGCTAAACGGCGTTGAACGCCCAAATAGAACACAGTTTATACATTTAAACATCACAGTATTAAAAATTTACAGTAAAAACGGAATGACCGCATTAAAATGACAGAGGTACCATCAATAGTCAATAATTCAAATAACCAACAATTATTACATAAATAATAGGAAGCATGCTTCACAGTGAATAATGCTCATGCTCGATGAGTTATGCGACTGACAGTTAACAATGCAAAAGTGTCCCAAAAACCTACTCCATGGAGCTAGACATAAACATTTTTGAAGTGAATTATCAAGGAGTAATACCAGTATATCGTTAGCCACAGAAAATATAGTGTGCTTTATTCCATAAAAATAGTTACGCAATGGCTTATACTTGGTACCTCAACAGTTGATCGCGATATAGGACAGCGTCTCAGACAGGATCGTCGGTGTGTCGCATTGGTCTATCCCACGGCCCTAGTGGAGCTACCACTGTCTATTATGAGACACCCACACCCCGACGCCCCCTAGGGTCAACAACATATGACACCTATGCTTAGTCTATTCGCACCCGCACATAGGTGTTATTCAAACTCCTAGGCCCACACAGCCTTCCCAACAGTGTCCAATGGACGACACATATGCATGACGACACAATGTCAAATCATGTATGATCATTACGGTATTTCACAATGGTGCACTTATATACAGACGTGCATAAATTCATTTCTTGATATCGTCACATCAAGGTATTTTGGTAATCCACAATCGTCAAATGTTCATCCCACATAGGAGTCCACAATTGCATTAAGGTCAAGTCTTATGTCAACATCACTCTCTAATGCTCATTCATCATTATAATTCATGTTTTGGATTCCCTCTTTCAAGTTACAAGTTATTAATTTAATGTGACAACTTTAGGTCACTTTAATTCTTTGTTACCATCACTTTCAAGAGTCTTTAAAATCTTCATCCTTTAACCATATTAAGTCTTAATCTTCTACTCCCAATTCCTTGTATTGAATTAATCCATTCCTATATTAATTGGGCCTAAAACCGTAGCCCTCACTAAGTCCCTAAGTCATATGTTTGTTTTCATTTTAATACACTAGTATCTTATTACTAATTCTCTTAAAATATTTAGTTCAAATCGCCTCAAACTCACACACTTAAATTCTTTCTCTTAGATCAATTTGTTCAAGTCACCAAACTTAGTTCTTGATTAATTTTGTTTACACATTATGAATTCCTAATTGTCCTCTAATTTCTCATTAGTCAAATCCATCATCCAAGTCACAATTTCCACCATTTCCACCTCCCATGGCCGTGAGCCATCATAGGGCTAGGGTCCAAGCATTTTTCTTTTGTTCTTAGTCCTTATCCATCCAATCATCACCATCCAATTAGGTTATAAGAATTTTAAGTACCCACACCCCACTAATAGGGGACTTGGCCATGAGGGTTTGTCTCAAGTTCATCAATTTCAAATCCATGAGGGTTATTACAACATTATCAAGAAATCAAATCCATACATAACTTGAAGGAAGAAGTAAAAAAAAATAAGAGCCAATCATAAGACAATAAAATTTAAAAGAGTAACCCATATTAGGATTTCTCACAAATACACAAATAACAAGCCTTCAGCCACCATTATAGGTTGAATAGAGTAATCTCCCTCTTACCAAAGAGGAGAACACGAAAATGGCCTCCAAGTGCTCCTTTGTGAGTTTCGGTTTTTGCTCCTCCAAAAGCCTTAGAAAACAACCTCAATGAATCAACACCACAACATGAAAAAGAGAGTATCCTTGACCATGAAAATGGGCTTGGAACACGAAAAAGAAAAGAGAAGAGAAGAAAGTTGTGATTTTTACCTTAAAGCTTCAAACTTTACCCTTGAAGAAGATTGGTAAAGATGAGAGATTTTGAAGTAGGGTATGGAAGGAAAAGGTTTTAGAATGATGAGGAGAAGCTAAACATGAGATTAATGAAGCAAGAAGACGAAAATGGTGGTGGGGGAAGTGGTAACCCGAAATGGAGAGAAATGGAGATGAAGGATTTTGGTGAAACCTTGTGAAGAAAAGTGGTAGAGATGATGATGGAGAGCAAGGATATGTGGTTGATGAAGAGAAAAGATGAAGAGATCAAGTGAAGAGTGAGCTGCAGATTTTGGTTTGGCTATGGAGTTTTAGAGAGAAGGGAGAGCAAGGAAGAAGATGAAAGGGTAGAGAGAGAAGTTACTAGGTTAAAGTGTGATAGTTTTGAGAGAGTTAGGTTAAAGTGATTGAACCAATTTCCCCCCTTTTTTCCCTAGGTTAGCTGCGGCATTGAGAGAGAGGAGAGAGGAAATTTGCTAGCTTCTCATGTAAGCTAAGGGTAGTTAAGTCTTTTCTTAGGTCAAAGCTTCTAGAAACTTGATTAAAATAGCAATATATTTGAATTAAAGTAGATTTATTATGACATAAAGTAGATTACATTGGGATAAGGTGATAAGATTTTTACTACATGCTATTATCCATTGGATAATAGTTACAGTTGTCAGAAGTTAGTATTAATAAATTTAACAGATAAATTTTTACGCAGTGTTTTATTATTTCATCAGTTAAAATTTTTCGAAAAACGTGAAACCTTGTAAACTGTGTCTGGCCTCGGGTTTAGTAAGATCCCCCGTCGACGTTTCCATAGTTCAAGGTTCTCGGAGAGAATATCCCATTTCTTCGGTTCCGCTCAGCGCGCACGCGAAATGAGGATATATTAAAATATTCAGCGTTTCTGAAAAATTAGAAAATTCTCAAAAATTACAAATATTATAAAACGACTATTCGTCATATAATTTTCCAACTTTTGGAACGTTACAGTTATTTTCTCGACTCGACCTAATGTGCACGTAAAATGAAGAATATATTAAAATATTCTGCGTTTTCAGAAAATTTCAGAAAAATTCCAGAAAATTCCAAATATTATAAAATGAATATATATAATAGAATCAATAAATTTTGGGGTGTTGCAACACTCCCCAACAAATAAGAATTTCGTCCTCGAAATTTTCATACCTTAAAACAGTTCGGGGTATTGCTTTTTCATCTTGTCCTCAAGTTCCCATGTCGTATCTCCGGTTGCTTCATTCCAGATTACTTTTACCAGTGCAATGTCTTTCCCTCTGAGTTGCTTTATCCTTCTGATAAACACATATTTTATTCATTAAGAAACCCTTATATCTAGTCATTTACACTCTCCATATTCTTAATTGATTGAGTTTGACATGATTTTGTGAGTTTGAGCTCAAATTGGTCCTAATTGAATATTTTCAGCATTATTGAGATTTTACACTGTTTCTGTATTTTGGTCATAACTTGAGTTCCTGATATCTGACAATCATGAATTTTATCTTGTAGGAAAGCTAAGAGGAAGCTCTACAACTTTGATGAAGAGCTCGAAGTCTGATTCAGATGTCTAAGGGACCTAAGTTTACATGGAAGTCAGAATACGGGTTCTGTCAGTAGAATCCGAACAGTGTGCACTCAAAAAATCATATCTCAAGATGTAATAATGGAGATGGGCTGAAATTTGGACAGTGGATAGTCAAGATCCAAATAAACAACTTTCATGAAGAAAACCTTTTGAAATAATGAAGTCTAATGGGTCAGTTTGGGCTTGCAAGTCGGAACAGAGGTGCTGAAGTTGGGTTTGAGCAACCTGTGGTATTTGGAACATATCTTGGGCTGTAGGAAGCCAAATTGGACGATCCAGATATGCATGTTATAGCCAAGACAAAGATCTACAACTTTCATGAAGAGTACTTTTCATGGATCGGATGTCTAGTCGGTTGTTTTTGGCTTCCAAGTCAGACACGAGATTTTTCCACCCCACTCACCCACTCATTCAAACCACTCCACTCATCCACTCAACTCACCCACTCAACCACTCATCCACTAAACCAACCCACTCAACTAAATCAACCAATCATCCACTCACCCACTCAACCACTCATCCACTAAACCAACCCACTCAACTAAATCAACCAATCATCCACTCACCCACTCAACCACTCAACCACTCATCCACTCAACTAACCCACTCAACCAATATTTAATCCACTCCACTCAAACCAACCCACTTAACCACTCACCCACTCAACCAATCCACTCAACCACCCCACTCCACTAACCCACTCATCCATCCACTCACCTTTGTCATTTTGTTACCCTAGACTTCTATAAAAAGGGCACCATTGGTTATCATAGGGAGGTGTAACTCTCCTTCATTTTCTCTCAGTTTTTCTTGTGATTTCTTTCTAGCTATGTGTAACTAAACCTCCCTTGGTTAAGGGGGTGATGAAACCGCTAGTATTAATGTTGTAAACTTTGCATATTTGATTATTTCAACACAGTTATGTTTTTATTCATATATTTCTGAATCTATTGTTGGTATGAAGGTTTTTGTACTTGTTCCTACTTTCAAAGTAGTAGATCTAGGTTTATTATGCTTGTGTTTGCGGTAGTAGATCTAGTGGGATGTATGATGTTCATGTGGGTATAATTATCTTTGTGCTATTTGCCAGTTATAAAAGTGGTAGATCTGGGTTTATTATGCGCGGTTGCGGTATTAGATCTAAAGAAATATATGTTCTAAGTAATTTAATCCCGGTGTGTGATTAGACCTTAGTGTAATTGGTTTTCTAAATCTTAATGCAATTGTTGGATAGTTGTAAGAGCGGTTGCTTTATGACTAATCAGTGATTAGGAGTTGATTTGAGCGGTTGCTAAATTGGCCAACACGTAAGGAAAACAGAGATTTACTCTCACAATTGCATAAAAACATAATTGAGCATGTTGGAATAAAAAGGATATGTGGATTTATATTATCATATAAATCTAGTGGTGGATTCAATCTCTTAACCAATTTTCTTATATTGTTGATTTCAATTTGTTTATTGTTATCTTTGAAGCTGTTCATTGTTCATCAAAACTCCAAAACCCCCCTTTTACTGTTTATTGTTAATCAGAGTCTAAATTGGGAATTGTTTAATAGTGTTAATTGAATTGGTTCTCTGTGGATCGACCCTTACTAACTACAACTAGTTGTAAGGTTTTTATTTTCTGGTGGGCATGACAACTGATTTTTATCTTAATTTTAATCACTACATCCGCACGCATCGAAATTTTGGCGCCGTTCTTGGGAAACCAATTTTTTCAATTACACTATTAATTTGTTTCCTATTTTTATTCTGTTTTTATTTTATTTTATTTTATTTTATTTTTAATCTTTCTTTCTGAGTGTTTTGTAGGTGTTGATGTCCTTTGAAGGAGTAGACGAAGGATTGCTAAATTTGAGGAACTATATTGATCAACTCACTTCACATCCTCAATTTCCCTTCCATCCGGCTAACTTCCAACTCACACTGTGACATTGAAGCCGCCCGTTACATTGATCTATCAAGTTCGGAGACATTTGAGCCATCTGAAATATCTCGAAGAAGTGACAATGGCGAGAAAACACTTTAAGGGCATTGGGTGCTCCAGATCTAGATCAACACCTCTTTGCATAGACATTCTTGAAAATGAAGAGGCATTTGAATTGAAATCCGGTTTAATCCATCTCTTGCCATCTTTCAATGGATTACCCGAGAGGACCCCAACAAGCACTTGAAGGAAATCCATGTGGTATGTTCTAGCATGAAACCCGCGGGAATTCATGTAGAGCAAGTCAAGTTGAGAGCTTTTCCATTCTCATTGAAAGACTCGGCTAAGGAGTGGCTTTACTACTTGCCACCCGATCCATCCAATCATGGCGGGACATGGCCCGAACTTTCCTAGACAGATACTTTCCCGCCTCAAAAGCTGCAACAATCGAAAAGAAATCATGGTATTCAACAAAGGCATGGGGAATCACTCCATGACTACTTGGGAGAGATTTAAGAAGCTATGTTTCAGTTGCCCTCATCATCAAATAAGTGAGCAACTTTTAATTCAGTATTTCTATGAAGGCTTACAAGTGATGGATCGTAACATGATTGATCTTTGCTAGCGGAGGAGCATTGATTGATAAAACTCCTCAAGAAGCTAGAAACTTGATCTCAAGAATGGTGCCAATACTCAACAATTCTACTCTAGAAATGACACTTTGGAGTAAGAGCGATGAAAGAAGTAGAGACAACCGGTATACTGGCAAGACAAATGACTCAATTGATTGCTATGGTTCGGCGGTTGATGGATTCGGGTAAAGCACCGGTTCATGCTTGTGGGATCTGTTGTTCATCCGGACATCCCAACGATATGTGTCCCACTCTCCAAGAAGACACAAATGAGGAGGTAAGAGCGGTAGGGGGATATCTTTGGACTTTCAAAAAATTACAACCCCTACTCAAACACATATAATCCGGGTTGGAGGGATCATCCAAATTTCAACTATGCAAAGCAACCTCAAAATCAACCTCCGACTTATGGACCTCCGGATTCCAACAAAGGCAAGTACCTTTCCCTCGAGAGACAGACGGCAAGTTCAAGCTCCTAAGCAATCGAGCCTTCATTAGAGGAGCTAGTAAAACAAATGGCCACTAATAATTTGCGGTTCCAACAAGAAACAAATGCAACTATACAAAGTTTCAAACAAGAAACAAGGATCGCAATCAATAACTTGCGAGAATCGAGATAGGACAGTTGTCCACGAGAATTCAACAAGTTTCAAAGCCAAGCTTCGGGGAAACTACCCTCACAGCCAGAAGTGAATCCGAGGGAAAATGCTAGTCTTTGTCACATTGAGAAGCGGAAAGACGATGGATGAGCCTACCTCTCTTCCACCAATCATTCAAGAGAAGGATGAACCACCCAAAGAAGCAAATGATAAGGGGCAAACTTCCAAAACCCCTAAGGTAAGTATTTCGAACCCCTTCCTAAATATGTCACTAAAGCTCCTTTTCCTAGTAGGTTGGTTAAAACCAAGAAAGAAGAAGCGAGAAAAAGAAATACTTGAGACTTTTAGGAAGGTAGAGGTTAATATCCCTTTGTTAGATGCCATTAAGCGGTACATAGATATGCAAAATTTCGAAAGAATTATGCACTAACAAGAGGAAGTTAAAAGGAAATGAAAAGGTCCAAGTGGGAGAAAATGTTTCAAATTTGTAATTAAAAAGAAACTCCCAACCAAATGTAAGGACCACGGCACATTCACCATTCCATGCACTATAGGTAACACAAGGTTTGAAAGGGCAATGCTTGATTTAGGTGCATCTATAAATGTCATGCCATATTCTATTTATGCATCTTTATACTTGGGTCCTTTGGAACCTCTTGGTGTTGTTATTCAATTGGTGATAGATCTAATGCATACCCTAAGGGTGTGGTTGAAGATGTTTTGGTGCGGTGAATGAATTAGTGTTTCCTGAGACTTCTATGTTTTGGACATGGAAGAGGATGAGTCTCCCAAATCTGCTCCTATCTTGCTAGGAAGACCATTTTTGAAGACCGCACGGACAAAAATGATGTGCACTCGGGAATTCTAACAATGGAATTTGATGGGGAATTAATTAGATTCAATATTTTTGAAGCTATGAGATACCCAAGTGATGTGCACTCTGCTTGTTTAATTGATTCTTTTGATCCTTTTGATTCTTTAATTTCTGCAGCTTTTGATACTGACCATTTTGATACTCTTGATACAATTCTAACTCATAGCTTAGATGTATAGGAGGAAAAGAAGAAGAGTGAAGAAGAGCCATGGAGTGAAGACATTGATGAAATTGTTGCTGCCTTACAAGAGCTCTCTTCCACTCCAGAAGAGCATGAGGTAACTTTTGTTGATTTACCTGTTACTACCGATATACCTCAACCTTCACATTGTGCGAGGCACCTGAATTGGATCTGAAAGCACTACCGATCATCTTAAATACATCTTCTTGGGGAGAAGGACACCCTTCCAGTAATAATTGCAAAGTCACTCACCCAAGAGCAAGAAGAGAAACGGTAGGCTGTTTTGCGGAACATAAGACACCATTGGTTGGTCAATAGGCGATATCAAGGGTATTAGTCCCTCCGTTTGTATGCACAGGATATTAATGGAGGAGGATACTAAACTCCGTGAGAGACCCTCGGCGGAGATTGAATCCTCCCATGATGGAGGTTATGAAAAAGGAGATACTTGAAGCTCCTAAGTGTGGGGGTGATCTACCCCATTTCTGACAGCAAGTGGGTAAGCCCAGTCCAGGTAGTACCAAAGAAATCTGGAATTACTGTGGTAAGAAATGCTGAAAATGAGCTTATTCCCACTAGGTTACAGACAGGGTGGCGTGTTTGTATTGATTACAGGAAGTTGAATGCCGCCACGAGAAAAGACCACTTTCCTTTACCTTTCATTGATCAAATGTTAGAAAGATTAGCTGGTCATTCTTATTATTGTTTTCTGGATGGTTTTTTAGGTTACAATCAGATTGCCATAGCTCCAGAAGACCAAGACAAGACTACATTCACTTGTCCATTTGGTACCTTTGCATATAGGCGAATGCCTTTTGGACTCTGCAATGCACCAGGAACTTTCCAAAGATGCATGATGAGTATATTTTCTGATTACATTGAAAACATCATTGAGCTTTTTATGGATGACTTTAGTGTCTTTGGAAATGATTTTGAAAATTGTTTGGAACATTTAACTTTGGTGCTTAAAAGATGCATTGACACTAACCTGGTACTGAATTGGGAAAAATGTCATTTCATGGTGAATGAAGGTATTGTGTTAGGTCATGTAATTTCTGCTAGGGGAATTGAAGTAGATAAAACTAAGGTAGAACTCATGCATTCTTTGCCACCACCCACTAGTGTGCGGGAGATTCGTTCTTTTATTGGTCATGCGGTTTCTATCGGAGATTCATTAAAGACTTTTCTAAAGTCTCATTGCCCTTTGCAGACTTCTTCAAAAAGATGTTAATTTTAACTTTGATGAGAAATGTATGGAAGCTTTCAATAAACTCAAGAAGTTGTTAAGCTGTTGCACCTATCATCGAGCCACCCAACCGGGAGTTACCTTTTGAACTAATGTGTGATGCCAGTGACTTTACAAGAGGAGTCTGTCTTGGGACAACGAGTTGATAGAGTTCCTTATGCCATTTACTATGCATCAAGGACTCTAAATGATGCTCAACTTAATTACTCAACCACAGAAAAGGAACTTCTAGCTGTTGTATTTGCTTTAGAAAAATTTAGATCATATCTAATTGGTTCTAAAGTGATTGTGTTTTCGGATCATGCGACCTTGAAGTATCTTCTAACAAAGAAAGAAGCAAAGCCTAGATTGCTCCGATGGATTTTATTGCTCCAGGAATTTGACTTGGAGATTAAAGACAAGAAAGGGAGCGAAAACTTGGTGGCCGATCACTTGAGTAGATTGGTAACTGAAGAGGAAGAAATGCCTATCATGGAGACTTTTCCGGATGAATATTTGATGGTTGTCAACACTATAATCCCTTGGTATGCTGACATTGTTAACTACCTGTTACTAAGGACTTTCCTGAGGGGTTTGAATAAGGCCCAAAGAGATAAATTAAGGAGTAGTTGTAAATACTATATCCGGGATGACCCGTACTTATGGAAGCATTGTGCGATCAAGTCATTAGGAGGTGCATTCCTCGATTCGAGAAACACTCCATCCTCTCCTTTTGCCACACCTATGCATGTGGAGGACACTTTGGCGATAAAAGGACAGCCAATAAAAGTGCTTGACAGGTGGTTTCTATTGGCCTTCAATTTTCAAAGACGCTTACAACTTCGTAAGTCTTGTGACCATTGTCGAGAGAACAGTAATATTGGTCCTCGTAATCAAATGCCTCGGACTCCGATCATTTTTGTGGAACTCTTTGATGTGTGGGGTATTGATTTCATGGGACCATTCCCTCCTTCATTTGGTTTCACATACATTCTTTTATCCGTTGATTATGTGTCTAAATGGGTGGAAGCAAAAGCCACTCGATCGATGATTCTAAAACATTGCGAGATTTTGTTAAGTCACATATTTTCTCCAGGTTCGGGACCCCAAGGGCTATCATCGGTGACTAAGGGACCCATTTCTCGCAACAAAACCTTTGATGCTCTATTGAAGAGATATGGAGTAATGCACAGAATTTCCACTCCTTACCATCCACGGACAAATGGGCAAACCGAAGTGTCCAACCGGAGATTAAGTCAATCCTTGAAAAGACAGGTGAATCCCTCAAGAAAGGATTGGAGCACTCGACTTGAAGATGCTTTATGGGCTTATAGGACTGCCTATAAGACTCCCATCGGCATGTCACCATTTCGGTTGGTGTATGGAAAGCCCCGTTATTTGCCCGTTGAGTTGCAACATCGATCTTCTTGGGCCATTAAACAAGTTAATATGGAATTGGAAGGTCTTTGGAAAGCAAAGGAAGTTCCGATTACGGGAATTGGAAGAACTAAGAAATGAGGCCTTTGAGAATGCCCCGATTTATAAGACTAAAGCTAAGGCATTCCACGACCAATTGATTTCCGAGAAAGAAATTTCACGAGAGGACAAAAAGTCCTGCTATTCCAATCAAGACTCAAATTATTTCCGGGTAAAATGCGTTCTAAGTGGATTGGGCCGTTTGTGGTAACTAATGTTTTTCCTTTTGGTGCGAGTTGAGATCAGGAGTGAAATTTCGGCAAAGCATTTAAGGTCAATGGTCATCGTCTCAAACCATATCATGAACTTCCTGACAGTGCAGAGATGGAAGTGATGACCCTCATCCTTCCACAATATGAGGAGCATTGAAAGTATCATCATGTCGGGCTGAGGACAAAAAACTAAGCGCTCATTGGGAGGCAACCCAACCAGATTTGCTCTCTTTATCCCTTTTTATTTTGTGTTTTCATTAGTTTCTTAGATTATGTTTTTATCTGTTTGTTGGTTGTAAGCATTTGAATCTCTAAAAAAAAAAAAAAAAAGAGAGGACGTGATGTCTACTGCACTCATGACGCGCAGTATAAAGATACGCCATGGACACTGTACATACAGGTATGTCATCATTTTCTATTTCTTTTTTCTTTGTATCATTTTGTTGTATTTTGATTTTTGTACAGACGATCCTTTTGAGCAGGGTCCTTCAGGGGTTTCTAGACTTCTTTACCTTGATGGTTTTCTTGAAGTCAAACAAAAAAAAAATAAAAATAAAAATAAAAATAAAAAAAAAGTAAAAAAAAGGAGAAAAGATTCTGTGTTTCTTAATTTCAACCTTTTCTGACAACAACCAACCTACCCTCATAGGTGCAATTATTCCCCTTTCCATTCTTTTTCCTACTTAAACACTCCATTTTCTCCATTTTCCTTCAACTCAGAAACACTCAAAGGGAGGAAGAGTATAGAATGGGGCCTTCTATTCGTAACCTCAAAAATGTCTGTGTTTTTTGTGGGTCGAGTTATGGGAAGGGATTAGAGTTTGTAAACGCAGCTAGCACTCTTGGTCGATCACTTGCTGCGAGGAATATTCATCTTGTATATGGGGGAGGTTGTCGTGGGTTAATGGGGGCTGTATCACTTGTTGCTTCTATAGGAGGCAGTCAGGTTTTAGGTGTTATTCCTAAACCTTTGGCTGAAAATAACATCACTTTGGAAAGACAGTTGGAAAGAAATTCGGTAACATCTATGCATGGACGAATGAAAACAATGGTTGACAATTCTGATGCATTTATTGTCTTACCAGGTGGATTTGGTACTTTAGAAGAAATTTTTCAAATTGTCTCTTGGGCCGAACTAAACATCCACCATAGACCCATTGGTTTGTTGAATATTAATAATTTCTTTGATCTTTTGTTATCTTTTCTTGACAAAGCTGTGGAACAGAAATTTATCATTCCTTCAAAGAAGACAACTTCTTATCTCTGCCTCCACTATTGATGAGCTCATTGATAAATTAGAAGCTTTTGAGTATGTACCGATCCGGTATTAGCTCAGATAGATTGGTCAACAGAAGCAGCGAAGGAAGTAACAAGAAACAAAAGCCAGATCTGCGACTTCATCTTTAATGGGTTTGATTTTATTGTACCTTGTTTCTGTTTAAATTTGTGTCAGCTTTCTCCAATAGGTAATATCTTCTGTCCTTTACTCATCTATATTTTAACATTGAGGACAATGTTGTGATTTAGTTGGGAGGGAAGGATAGTTGACCCAAAAAAAAAATAAAAAAAAATAAAAAAAATTTGTTGTGTTGTTTGGAAAGTATGATATGATTATCATGTACTTATTAAATCAATTAGTGATGGCAGAGTAAGGAGTAATTTTACTCTTGAGACGCATCTTAATTGGTGGCAGAGTAAGGAGTTTTTTAGGTAGTAACTAATTAGTACTAAAGTTTTATTGTTTGATTTCTTTTCGTGTCGATGCAGATCGACAAAGTGTGTTTCTTTTACTCGCTTGGCGTTGATTCACTTCTTATCAGGTTGTGTTGCTCTTTTTTATATATCTTTCACATTGAAGGCAATGTTATATTAAGCGTGGGGGAGAGATTTCAGCATGTTCTTTTTGTAAAAAAAAAAATTCAAAAAAAAAAAGAAAAAAAAAGGGGTTCATTGCATGATTGAATAACTTTTCTCCCTTCTTGAACTGATATGCTTGGTGATGGATGATTAAATTGATGAACTGAGTTTGATGGATGCATACCTTGTGAGATTTTGAGCCTAATGGATGGATTCAACATTTATGCCATTCTCTTCTTTCTTGTGTGATTTTCACTCATGTTAATGACCACTCTAGAACTTGCTTTGATTCTTTTTAAGGCTACATTTCACTTGCATGCATAAACATGATTGAGGCCCTCTTTCTTAATTAGCTAGTTTAACCAAATAGTCAACCTTGTTTTCAATTTGATATCAAGCACTCTTTTGACTTCTTGGAAATTCTCTGATTCCTGCCAACCTTGTATATTTTCCTTTGCTTAACCCCTTTGAGCTTATTTGACCATTCCTTGTTTCTAGCTCATTATGTACCTTAAATGAAAAATCGTGTTCTTATTTTACCTTAGGGAATAAAAGAACATTAGCTTTGTTAATGGATGAGTTTTTGAACAAGTGTGGGGGTGTGTATACAAAATGGTTGTTGAAAAAGGAAAGAGTGCCTAAAAAAAAAAAAAAGAAAAGAATTGAGAAATGAATATGTAAAGGGATATACATTAGAGTTGGGATGAACTTTTATGCTTGTTATTTGAACTCAGCTCTCATTTGCTTTTATTCTCTTTGGTATTTATCCTCTCATATCCATTTTATCCTCTTCTGTTACCTTAACCTCACTACAACCTTGAATAAAGTCCTCATGATTTGTGTAAGCATGTGTTTTGAGTAGTGGAGAAGTAGAAGATAAGCAAGCTTATGGTAGTGTAATTTTCATGGGTTGAATTGAGTGAAATACCTACCTTTTAAACACTTGAGAGATTGAGAGGGAATCTTGTGAAGATCTATCATTCTCGATTCATGTTGAAGATACCTTACTTGTTGGTTTGAGATGTGGAGAATTGTTAACTCATGAATGTTTTGATCCCTTGAACCTTTGGTTGTTCTTCTTGATTGTAAAATTTTGGACTCTTGCATGTCGTTGGAATTTAAAATTTTGTTAATCTCTTATGTCCTTGTTTTGGTCTTGAGTTTTGCCCAGGTGTGCAAAAAGCTAAGTGTGGGAGAATTTGATAAACACATATTTTATTCATTAAGAAACCCTTATATCTAGTCATTTACACTCTCCATATTCTTAATTGATTGAGTTTGACATGATTTTGTGAGTTTGAGCTCAAATTGGTCCTAATTGAATATTTTCAGCATTATTGAGATTTTACACTGTTTCTGTATTTTGGTCATAACTTGAGTTCCTGATATCTGACAATCATGAATTTTATCTTGTAGGAAAGCTAAGAGGAAGCTCTACAACTTTGATGAAGAGCTCGAAGTCTGATTCAGATGTCTAAGGGACCTAAGTTTACATGGAAGTCAGAATACGGGTTCTGTCAGTAGAATCCGAACAATGTGCACTCAAAAAATCATATCTCAAGATGTAATAATGGAGATGGGCTGAAATTTGGACAGTGGATAGTCAAGATCCAAATAAACAACTTTCATGAAGAACATCTTTTGAAATAATGAAGTCTAATGGGTCAGTTTGGGCTTGCAAGTCGGAACAGAGGTGCTGAAGTTGGGTTTGAGCAACCTGTGGTATTTGGGCCATATCTTGGGCTGTAGGAAGCCAAATTGGACGATCCAGATATGCATGTTATAGCCAAGACAAATATCTACAACTTTCATGAAGAGTACTTTTCATGGATCGGATGTCTAGTTGGTCGTTTTTGGCTTCCAAGTCAGACACGAGATTTTTCCACCCCACTCACCCACTCATTCAAACCACTCCACTCATCCACTCAACTCACCCACTCAACCACTCATCCACTAAACCAACCCACTCAACTAAATCAACCAATCATCCACTCACCCACTCAACCACTCATCCACTAAACCAACCCACTCAACTAAATCAACCAATCATCCACTCACCCACTCAACCACTCAACCACTCATCCACTCAACTAACCCACTCAACCAATATTTAATCCACTCCACTCAAACCAACCCACTTAACCACTCACCCACTCAACCAATCCACTCAACCACCCCACTCCACTAACCCACTCATCCATCCACTCACCTTTGTCATTTTGTTACCCTAGACTTCTATAAAAAGGGCACCATTGGTTATCATAGGGAGGTGTAACTCTCCTTCATTTTCTCTCAGTTTTTCTTGTGATTTCTTTCTAGCTATGTGTAACTAAACCTCCCTTGGTTAAGGGGGTGATGAAACCACTAGTATTAATGTTGTAAACTTTGCATATTTGATTATTTCAACACAGTTATGTTTTTATTCATATATTTCTGAATCTATTGTTGGTATGAAGGTTTTTGTACTTGTTCCTACTTTCAAAGTAGTAGATCTAGGTTTATTATGCGCGGTTGCGGTAGTAGATCTAGTGGGATGTATGATGTTCATGTGGGTATAATTATCTTTGTGCTATTTGCCGTTATAAAAGTGGTAGATCTGGGTTTATTATGCGTGATTTAGGTATTAGATCTAAAGAAATATATGTTCTAAGTAATTTAATCCCTAGGTGTGTGATTAGACCTTAGTGTAATTGGTTTTCTAAATCTTAATGCAATTGTTGGATAGTTGTAAGAGCGGTTGCTTTATGACTAATCGGTGATTAGGAGTTGATTTGAGCGGTTGCTAAATTGGCCAACACGTAAGGAAAACAGATTTACTCTCACAATTGCATAAAAACATAATTGAGCATGTTGGAATAAAAATGATATGTGGATTTACATTATCATATAAATCTAGTGGTGGATTCAATCTCTTAACCAATTTTCTTATATTGTTGATTTCAGTTTGTTTATTGTTATCTTTGAAGCTGTTCATTGTTCATCAAAACTCCAAAACCGCCCTTTTACTGTTTATTGTTAATCAGAGTCTAAATTGGGAATTGTTTAATAGTGTTAATTGAATTGGTTCTCTGTGGATCGACCCTTACTAACTACAACTAGTTGTAAGGTTTTTATTTTCTGGTGAGCCTGACAACTGATTTTTATCTTAATTTTAATCACTACATCCGCACGCATCACCTTCTATCCTCAACCCTTACAGGAGTTGTCTCATAAGTCAGGTTTTCCTTTAATTGTACAGAATCAGGTGCTATGACATGATCAGGACTCGGAATATATTTTCTGAGTTGTGACACATAAAAGACATTGTGGAGATTTGAGATGAAAGGGGGTAAAGCTATTTGGTAAGCAACAGGACCTACCAGACGAAGAATTTGGTATGGTCCAAGGAATTTTGGAGCGAGTTTTCTAGATTTGAGAACACGACCGACCCCAGTCGTAGGTGTGACTTTCAAGAAGACATGCTCTCCTTCTTCGAATTCAAGAGGTTTTCTCCTTTTGTCCGCATAACTCTTTTGCCGACTCTGAGCCGTTTTCATTTTCTCCTGAATCATTTTGACCTTTTCGGTTGTCTGTTGGATAAGTTCAGGTCCAACGGTAAGTCGTTCCCCATCTTGATACCAGCACAGAGGTGTCCGACACCTCCGTTCATATAGGGCCTCATAGGGTGCCATCCCTATACTTGAATGATAACTGTTATTGTAGGTGAATTCTACCAACGATAAGATTTCATCCCAACTTCTAGCTTGCTCTATAGCACAAGCTCTCAATAAATCTTCTAACGACTGAATTGTCCTTTCCGATTGACCATCTGTCTGTGGATGGTATGTAGAACTTAATCGCAACTTTGTTCCCATGGCCTCCTGAAGACTCTGCCAAAACTTCGAGGTAAACCTCAGGTCTCTGTCGGAAATAATACTCATAGGCACACCATGAAGTCTGACAATTTCACTAATGTATATCTGAGTCAACTTCTCCAACGGATATCTTATGTTGATCGGCAAAAAGTGAGCTGACTTTGTAAGTCGATCCACAATTACCCATATCAAGTCATATCCTTTCCTAGTCCTTGGTAACCCGATAACAAAATCCATGGCGATACTATCCCATTTCCATTCGGGAATAGTCAAGGGTTGTAGCAGTCCAGCTGGTCTTTAGTGCTCAATCTTCGTTTTCTGGCAAACCAGACAAGATGACATGCACCTAGCGATATCTCTTTTCATTCCATGCCACCAAAATAATTTCTTCAAGTCTTGATACATTTTGGTCATACCCGGATGCATACTCAACTGACTCGAATGAGCATGTTCAAGTATATATTTCCTGAGTTCCTCATCCTTAGGTACACAGCTCTACCTTGGAATCTCAGAATTCCACCATTTCCTTCCTTCAGTGTTGATACACCGCCCTGCTGTATCAGTTCTCTTTCCTCTTGTAGGAACTTGTCGACCTTCTGTTTTTCCCGAATATCATCCATTAAATCATTCGAGATAGTAACCATATTCATGTAGATTTTCCCTGGTGTCAGTTCCACAAATGACCATACATCTTTGAATTGTTCTAGTAGATCTTTCTCTCTGATCATCATAGTAGAAACACTGACCGTCTTCCTACTCAAGGCATCAGCTACCACATTTGCTTTTCTGGGATGGTACTGAAGTTGGAAATCGTAGTCTTTCAAAAATTCTAGCCATCTTCGTTGCCTCATATTCAGCTCCTTTTGATCATATAGGTATTTCAAACTTTTGTGGTCACTGAAGACATTGAATGTTGCTCCATACAAGTAATACCTCCATATCTTCAATGCAAACACCACGGTAGCCAACTCCAAATCATGTGTTGGGTAGTTCTTCTCATGCACTCGCAATTGCCTTGAGGCATAAGCCACCACCTTTCCATTTTGCATAAGAACACACCCCAAACCTTGATATAAAGCATCACAATATACTTCAAACGATTCATTTGGATTCGGTAAAACTAACACGGGTGATGTAGTTAGTTTCCTTTTTAACTCTTGAAAACTCCCTTCACAGGAATCTGTCCATTCGAAAGCTTAATTCTTTCTGGTGAGTTGAGTGAGTGGTCCAGCGATCTTAGAAAATCCTTTTATAAATCTCCGGTAATATCCGGCTAATCCAACGAAGCTTCGAATTTCCGTCACCGTCGTTGGCCTTTCCCATTGTAGCACAGCTTCTACCTTCGAAGGATCCACTGCAATTCCTTCCTTTGAGATTACATGACCCAAGAATTTCACTTCATCTAACCAAAACTCACATTTGGATAGTTTCGCATATAGCTCTTTTTCCTTTAAAATCTGGAGAACTATGCTGAGATGTTCAGCATGATCCTCTTGAGTTTGTGAATAGATCAAGATATCATCGATGAAAACAACGACGAATCTATCCAAATAAGGACGAAAGATCCTATTCATATAGTCCATGAATATTGCAGGTGCATTAGTCACACCAAAAGGCATCACCAGGTACTCGTAATGTCCATAACGAGTATGAAAAGCCGTCTTGGGAATATCTTCCACTTTCACTCTGATTTGGTGATAACCTGATCGCAGATCGATCTTTGAAAACACAACTGCTCCCTTTAACTGATCCATCAAATCATCTATCCTTGGCAATGGATACTTATTCTTGATCGTGACTTTGTTCAGCTGGCGATAATCCATGCACAATCTTGAAGTCCCATCTTTCTTCTTAACCAACAACACAGGTGCTCCCCAGGGTGACACACTGGGTCTCATGAACTATTTTTCCAGAAGCTCTTCCAACTGCTTCTTAAGTTCCACTAGCTCTGCTGGTGCCATACGGTAAGGCACTATAGAAATAGGGCCAGCTCCTGGTACCAAGTCAATGGCAAATTCGACTTCTCGTTCTGGTGGCAAACCAGGTATATCGTTGGGAAAAACTTCAGGAAACTCTCGTACAACAGAGATTACGTCCACATCAACCTCACTCTCGACTTTCAAAGAAGATAATAGCATGTATCCTCGAGCTCCTTCTTTCAAGAGAGCTCTCACTTGGTTGGCGGTCAAAAATCTAGAATCCTCATCCAAAGGGAAAACTATTGTTTTTCTAGAACAGTCCAATAGGACATGGTTAGTAGATAACTAATCTATTCTTAGTATCACATCTAATTGAGACAACAGTAAATAGATCAAATCGACAGAAAAAATTCGACCTTCCATAATTAAAGGACAACCTAGACAAACCTTAGCAGTAACAACAAGTTTTGTAGTAAAAGTCGAAACAGTCAAATCAAAAGGTAAGGAAGACACAGACAATCCAAGTTTTTTCACACAGTCATGTGAAATAAAAGAATGAGTAGCACCAGAATCATATAGTACAATTAAAAGATTACCTTTAATGATACCTTCTCTTTGTATCAGATCCTCGGATTTAGAGGCCTCAGCACCACTCAGAGTGTAGACTCTGCCCCCAGCTTGTGGTTTAGAAGTCTTAGCAGCATTGACGGACGGCTCCGCCTTAGTCTGGTTATAGTCTCGAGAAACGTGACCAGGTTTCCCGCACCGAAAGCAAATAATTCCTTTAATTGTGCAGTCTTTTGTAAAGTGCTCCTTCCCACATTTCATACACCTCGGAGTAGTTGCAGTGTTCTGACCCATCCTTCCTGGACTTCCAGTTGGGCTTCCTCCTTGAGATCTTTGTGGCTGTTGGCTTCCAGATGGTCTGGAATAGGGCTTCTTTTGATAACAACTTGCGTTACCACCACCTCCTCTTTGGGACCGAACGGGTCCAAAATTTCTGTTTCTCGCCTCACGTTCTTGTTCCACACTTTCCAATCGACAACAAGTGTCAAGTAGCTCAGAAAATTGAGTAATCTTCAAAGCTATCACAATTTTCTTCACCTCATGCCTCAGGCCTTCCTCAAACTTCCAGCACTTCCAGATTTCATTGGGTTGAAGTTGAAAGTAGGGCGAGAATCTGGATGTAACATACAAAAAATTAATAATTTTAGGATAAATAATCATTTAACAATATTTGGGATTTTTGGGTATTTTTTCAGATTTTTCTAAGGACGTTAAATATTTTAATATATTCCTCATTTTGCGTGCACATTGGGCAGAGTTGGGAAAACGACTGTAGTGCTTCAAAAGTTGAAAAATTTTATGACAAATATTCATTTTACAATATTTGTGATTTTTGAGAATTTTTTGGAATTTTTTCGAAAACGTCGAATATTTTAATATATTTTTCGTTTTGCGTGCGCACTGAGTGAAGCCGGGAAAATGAAATATTTTTTCCGAGAACCTTGAACTATGGAAACTTCAACGGCGGATCTTACTAAACCTGAGGCCGGACACAATTTACGAGGTTTCATATTTTTCGAGAAATTTAACAGATGAAATAATAAAACGCTGTATAAATTTCATCTGTCAGATAAATTAATACTGACTTCTGTCAACTATAACTATCATCCATTGGATAATAACATGCATTAGAAATCCTATCACCTTATCCTAATGCAATCCACTTTATGTCACATCAAATCCACTTTAATTCAAATTTGTGTACTTTTTCAAAGCTTCTTTGAGAAGCTTTGACCACCAAAGGACAAGAATGCCCTTGGCTTGTTGAAGAAGCCTCTCCACCCCGTCTTCTTTCTCTCATTGCCGTAGCACTCCTATAGCCAAGGGGAGCAAATTTTGCTCCCACACACTTAATCTAATTTACCCAAAATGTCTCCACTTTACCTATTCACTTCTCTCTCTTCACTTCATCTTCTTCATCTTTTTCTCCTCCTTCTCTCTACCTCCACCATGACCACGAAAATGGTATCCTACTCTTGACCACTAATCTTCATCTTTTTGCTTCATCAAGACCATTTCCATACTCCCCTCCATCTTCTCTACACTTTCTCTTTAGAAAGTTTCTCCAAAAATCAAACCTTTCTTCCTCCTCCTCTCCAATCTGAAAATTCCAGCCACCACCTCCATTGTTTCTCTTCACTTTTCTCTTCATAAACACCATTTCTAGACTCCTCTCAACTTTTTCTACAACTTCTATCTGAGGGGTTTTCTCCAAAAACCCAATTTTCCTCCATGGACATCCAAGGACAAAGCTTGAATCTTTTGGAGGTAAACCTTTGATCTTTCACTTCTCTTCTTCATTTTCGTTTCCATGGCCATTTTAGTAACCATGGATCATGTCTTTACCAAGCCTTGGTGTTGATTTATGATGTTGGATTTTTAGGGTTTTTGAATGGTCAAAACCGAATCCACCTTGAAGGCATCCAAGGAAGCTATTTTGTGTTCTTCCATTTACATCTCCTATCATCAAGCCCTAACCTTGAAGGTCTAGGTAAAGATTCTTGGTTTCTCTCCTAATTCTTTTCATTTTCGTTTTCCTTGGTCACCTATGTAACCAAGGATCATTCTTTTCAATCCTTAGTTGGTGATTATGAAAATTTGACCACTTTATGGTTCTCTTGAAGGTGGAATCCGAATTTGCGGATCAAGGAACCAAGGAGTTTGTTTCCTTGCATTGTCTCATTTAGGTAAGAGGGAGACTACTCACTTCACCCACTTATGGTGGTAAGGAGACTTTGTATGTATATTGATGGAGAAATCCATCCTTGTATGCTTACTTGAATTGTAAAAATTGTATGATTTAGTATTCTTGAATTTGATTAATACTTGACTATGCTCTTGAATATGTTTGTTGTATTAATTGTGTTTGATCATGTTGGGGTTGCTAAATGGAAAATTTGGAGTTTCCTACATCAACATGGCGCCACGGTTTTGACTAAGAAATTAATGGTGAAAAGTGGTTTCATACACAAGTAAAATAAGACTTATATAATCAAAGATTGAATGATGAGATTGAAACTAATGAATGGAAGATTTTAAGGATTTAATACCCAAGAGGGGTGCCATAGTTTTGATTTTGGTAAAGAGACAATTGGATTAATTTTGATGAACTAAATTTAAGTGAACTAGTATTAAGAAAACTAATGCATAAAAGTGGAAAGAAAAATTGGACATTGGACACAATGAAGTCACGGTTTTCGCATTGAACCTTAGGCAATTGGATTAATCTTAATGAACTAAAGTTTAAGTGAATTGATAATGATGACCTAGTACATAAAAAGGAAAGAAAAAGTGAAACTTAGAGGACTTATGAAACCACGGGTTGGACCTTGGAAATTTGGGAATTGAATTGATCTTGTGAGGAATAGAATTTGAGTGATTAAGTATCAAGTAACTAATGCATAATGTGGTGAAGAATTGAAACTTTGATGACAAATGACAGCCACAATTTTGGCTTAAAATCATAAGGAAATGAAATGACTTTGATAAATCAAAATTTAAATAAATTGATATTAAGAAGTTAATACATAAAATGGAAAGAAATTAGATCTTTGAGGACTTGAAGGGCCACGGTTTTGACCCATGATAATGAGAGTTTGGATTGAGTAAGTAAGCAATAAAGTTTGTGTAATTGAACACTAAAGGATTTATAATCATAGTGGAGTTGATTATGAAAAACTTAAAGTTTAAATGAGGCCTTTGTGCATCTTTGGAGATTAGGAGTTTAAAGACACGAAAAATCCCTAATGTGGATATGATGATAATTGATAAACCATGAATACCTAATAATGTTGAGGAATTGGATTGATCCCATGTAAAATAAAAACTAAGTGATTGGTATCAAGAGACTAGAGCATAATGCGAGAAGGAATTTAGAACCTTGAAGGCTTGTGAAGCTAAGGTTTTTAAGGGTTAGTTAACCTAAAGATTTGCATAATTGATCAAGACTTAGATTTTTGGAAATGTTAAACCCTTAGTGGGAAATGGCGGTTATGATAAGCCGTAAAATATGTTGGTGTTGACATTCGACTCTATGTATTGTGAATCCTTGTGAGGGTTATATATATATATATATATATATATATATATATATTGTTGGTTTAATTCTCGATGAGAAATGATTTATTGATATTGAAAAATGAATATATGCCATTATGGTATTGTATATGATGAATGCATCATTGATGAGCATACATGATTGGACATTGAGTCATCATGCATATGTAAACCTAAGAGTTGAATAACACCTATGTGTGGGCGCGAATAGACTAGCGTAGGTGCCATATGTTGTTGGCCCTAGGGGGCGTCGGGGTGTGGGTTCCTCACATGGACAATTTAGAGCTCCTCTGTGCCGTGGGGTAAAGTGATGTAAACACACCGACGATTCGGACCGGGATGATGTCCTATGTCGCGATCAACTATTGAGGTGCCACGTATAAGCCATGATGCGCAAATTTTTTTATGAGATGAAGCACACTGTTTTTAAGGCTAACGATATACTGACATTACTCCTTGATCATTCACTCTGAAAAGGTTAATGTTTAGCTCCATGGAGTAGGATTTGGTACCATAATGCATTGTGCATCGTTTGTTGTCGGTCTCATAAGTTGTTGAGCATGAACACCTATGAAAGTAACTGTTTTACTTCTGTAAATGATTATATGATCATTGTGCTGATTTCTGAAAATATTATTGTGATTTGTCTGATATCGTCAAATCTTGCTATTGCCTTCTGTTGTTCTGCTTTTACTATAAATATGACTATTATTATTGTTTCTTATCATTGCTTATGACTGAACTGCTTTTATTATAAATTCTCCTGTTGCTGTTAATAAATGTATGATCTGTATTACTTTGTGGGCGCTTTGCGCTGTGCTATTTTCTCACTGCCTTAGTGGTAATGAAGGATGGGTGTCTCACCTCTTTCTTGTATTACCCTATTCTATGTCAAATTAAATAGAAATAGTGAACAATGCGAGTGGACTCGATTTGTTGTACTTGAGGATTGACTTCTATTTCCTGGTGATGACGTCCCCAACACCCTACATGTTTCGTACATGGATACAGTTCCTCCAAGGCTCGGAAGCCTGGCACTTCGAACGTGAAGTGGGACTTCTCGTATACGTGGGAGATGTGACCCTGGTACAGTGTGTAGATGAATCCAGTGATGGGACTAACATCGCCTATGTTCCATTACGTGTGGAGTTCCCTATACCCATTGGGTAAATGTGGAGTAACCGTCATCTCTTCCCTAGAGAGGTTTCGATTATGACCCAGGTTCGTACTCTTTTTCCTTTGGAGATATCGCAAGGGCGAGTCTTATCCGTTAGAGATGCCGAGGAAGATCAAGTGCAGGATCTTTCCATTCATATGCTCGACTTCGGTGAAGGCCGAACCTTTATTTGGTAGTTTATGTTATGTAATGAAAAGGTTTAAATTCGATATTGTGTAATTTTACTTTATGCACTAATTTTGGATACATATAATTTTGTATCAAATGATGTTGTATCCGTTGACGAGTCAATATATTCATATCTCATTCGAGGCTCGTATTTTCTACTTATGCAAAAATGCAAAAAATAAACTCGTTAATTTTGAAGTTTATGTTATCATGACTGTGACACACCTAGATTTAGTAACTGTGGTGTAATGACGATTGCGCCGCAGATGGTATATTTAGGTGCGTTACATTAGGTGGTATCAGAGCAGTTCATCCTGTTGAGCCGGGGTATGGACTTGCTATGTTTAGGCATGTTAGAAGTTTTGTCTGTTGTGCACTTCCTTGTCTCTTGATTGAGATGATGGGAAAGGAATGCATGGCTTGTCGTAGGTTGAATGTTAGTAGCTACTGTTATACAATTGCATGATATTGAGGACTGGCCTACTCAATATGTAATGTTCTGTATGTACAGGAAACTATGACTTCACCTAGGCGTACTGTGTTAGGAAAATAGGAATTCTTTTGTGAGGAGATCAAAAGGTTTTGAAAAATCGATCTTCTGGAGAAAGAAGTAGTTAGTGTAAACTAGGTTCGAGAAGCAGTTTGGAAGTTGACGGCTTACGAGGGATTACGCTGTGGAAGCAGAATGAAGAAGCTCGAGCTAGAGACTGTTAGAATTCGTGAATTGACTTGTCTTGTTTGGATTGTGTGATTTTGTGTGTTTAGTTTCCGAGAGGAGACAATGTCGTTTGAAATAATTATGTTTGTTTTGTCGTGTTATGTTTTGTCCATCTTCGAAGAAAGTTAATGGCTCGGGGCAAACGTACACATGTAAGCGCAGGACAAGACCATAGAATTATGGCTGCGACTGCAAGAGAAAATACAAAGGATAGCTGATGTGATAATTCAACAAGATCAGAGGATCACACAACAACGAGAATTGGAGGTTAAGATTCAAAATCTATTAAAGGAAAGTCGGACTTGGGATAACCATGGACTACCTAGATTCCAAAGGAGGAATAACGGAAAAAGCTAATAAGTTTAAGCGGGAACTATGTTCACGGATACCAAGGAAGTAACAACAACATCCAACCTGTAGGGGAAAGTGCTAGTAGTAGTAAATCCAATCAGACCTCAACATTGGGAGATCTCAATGAGGGAAGTTATGCCTCAAATGATGACCCTGTAATCATGCCATTTAATTCTGGGGGTAACCCTTCCACTTTCAATTCGTAACTGCATGGATCATTTGGATTCATCTGTATCTTTCTTATCTTTGACTTAGTTGTTCCCATTTCTGTTGTTGAGACTTGTCTTGACTCCTGAGCTTGTTTAATCTATCCTACTTCTAATAAAAATTAGACCTTTTGTTGATCTATCTTGCTTATCTAAAATCATATCTATTTGAGTTCATGATTTTAGAAATTGATCGGTCGCTTTCTGGTTATTATCTATTTGAGCGTTCTGATAAAAACCTCAACGATTTTCGAAACTAAGACTTTTGGGTTCGTAGCGGCCAATAAAGATGAAACTTCGTGAGGAAAGAAGCCTAAAGATACACGTTAGTGTCTTCCGTAGAGGACCAAAAGTAAGAAGAATATAAATGCCACTCTACTGGTCAAAGAGTTTCGCATGTTGGGCTACAATGCTATCAATGAGGAAAGAATGAGACTTCTCGATGAAACAAGGACTGTCGCAAAATGAACAAGACTTCTATCAAGGATGAATGTTCTTGGAGAAAGATGAGCAATTCAATGGATTGGTGAGAAAGGAGTTGTTGTTCTCTCTAAGGTAGACGTGCACTCTTATCATCATTAAATTCGTGGGAAATTTAGAATATTCCCAAAACGATTTTTCGTACGCGCTTTGGACATTAAGGGTATCTCGTGATACAGTTCGGAGTAACCAATATTCTTATCATATTCATGAACTGTCTAAATCAGATCTTTCATCCTTACCTAGACAAATTTGTTGTTGTCCTTACCAACGACATTCTGATCTATTCTTAAACACGTGGAGGAGCATGTTGGACATTTTGATCCAGTTTTCCAAACTTTAAAGGGGAAGAAGTTAATGGAGTAGTATGAGGATTTATGGTTGTCATTGGAAGTGATACCAGATGAAGTATGTCTAGATACGGTTACTGTTTCAAATGGTCTGTTAGGAAAAATTTAAGAGAAGTGGAAAAGTAACCAAGATATATCGAACGTTAAAGCGGAAGAATCAGTTGTAAGGGATGGAGAGAGAATATAATCTATGAAAAGTTTGTTGTGAAAGTCAAGAATAGGAAAGCAAAGCAACACGTGGATAAAGAGATCACATTGGCAAGAGTGATCTAAATGGACGCGATTAGAAGCGCGACATGAAAGTTAGAACGTGGGGTGAAGAAATACGTTAAGGTTTAATCTAAGGGATGAAAATTTCGAGGACGGAATTACTATTTGAAGGGGAGTGTTGTAACATCCCGAAAATTGATAATTTTAGGATAAATAATCATTTAACAATATTTGGGATTTTTGGAAATTTTTCTAGATTTTTCTGAGGACGTTGAATATTTTAATATATTCTTCGTTTTGCGTGCACATTGGGCAGAGTTGGAAAAATGACTGTAGCGCTTCGAAAGTTGAAAAATTTTATGACAAATATTCATTTTACAATATTTGTGATTTTTGAGAATTTTCTGGAATTGTTTCGAAAACGTCGAATATTTTAATATATTCCTCATTTTCCATGCGCACTGAGCGGAGCCGAAAAAATGAAATATTTTTCCCAAGAGCCTTGAACTATGAAAACTTCGATGGGGGATCTTACTAAACCCGAGGTTGGACACAATTTACGAGGTTTCACATTTTTTGAGAAATTTAATAGACGAAATAATAAAACGTTGTGTAAATTTTATCTGTCAGATAAATTAATACTGACTTCTGTCAACTATAACTATCATCCATTGGATAATAGCATGCATTAGAAATCCTATCACCTTATCCTAATGCAATCCACTTTAATTCAAATTTGTGTACTTTTTCAAAGCTTCTTTGAGAAAGCTTTGACCACCAAAGGATAAGAATGCCCTTGGCTTGTTGAAGTAGCCTCTCCACCCCCTCTTCTTTCTCTCATTGCCATAGCACTCCTATAGCCAAGGGGAGCAAATTTAGCTCCCACACACTTAACCTAATTTACCCAAAATGTCTCCACTTTACCTATTCACTTCTCTCTCCTCACTTCATCTTCTTCATCTTTTTCTCCTCCTTCTCTCTACCTCCACCATGACCACGAAAATGGCAGCCCACTCTTGACCACCAATCTTCATCTTTTTGCTTCATCAAGACCATTTCCAAATTCCCCTCCATCTCCTCTACACTTTCTCTTTAGAAAGTTTTTCCAAAAATCTAACCTTTCTTCCTCCTCCTCTCCAATCCGAAAATTCCAGCCACCACCTCCATTGTTTCTCTTCACTTTTCTCTTCATAAACACCATTTCTAGACTCCTCTCAACCTCCTCAACAACTTCTATTTGAGGGGTTTTCTCCAAAAACGCATTTTTCCTCCATGGACATCCAAGGACAAAGCTTGAATCTTTTGGAGGTAAACCTTTGATCTTTCACTTCTCTTCTTCATTTTCGTTTCCATGGCCATCATGTCTTGACCAAGCCTTGGTGTTGATTTATGATGTTGGAATTTTAGGGTTTTTGAATGGTCAAAACTGAATCCACCTTGAAGGCATCCAAGGAAGCTATTTTGTGTTCTTCCATTTACATCTCCTATCATCAAGCCCTAACCTTGAAGATCTAGGTAAAGATTCTTGGTTTCTCTCCTAATTCTTTTCATTTTTGTTAGGTGACCAAGGATCATTCTTTTCAATTCTTAGTTGGTGATTATGAAAATTTGACCACTTTATGGTTCTCTTGAAGGTGGAATCCGAATTTGCAGATCAAGGAACCAAGGAGTTTGTTTCCTTGCATTGTCTCCTTTAGGTAAGAGGGAGACTACTCACTTCAACCACTTATGGTGGCGAGGAGACTTTGTATGTATATTGATAGAGAAATCCATCCTTGTATGCTTACTTGAATTGTAAAAATTGTATGATTTAGTATTCTTGAATTTGATTAATACTTGACTATGCTCTTGAATATGTTTGTTGTATTAATTGTGTTTGATCATGTTGGGGTTGCTAAATGAAAAATTTGGAGTTTCCTACCTCAACATGGTGCCACGGTTTTGACTAAGAAATTAATGGTGAAAAGTGGTTTTGTACACAAGTAAAATAAGACTTATATAATCAAAGATTGAATGATGAGATTGAAATTAATGAATGGAAGATTTTGAGGATCTAATACCCAAGAGGGGTGCCACGGTTTTGATTTTGGTAAAGAGACAATTGGATTAATTTTGATGAACTATATTTAAGTGAACTAGTATTAAGAAAACTAATGCATAAAAGTGAAAAGAAAAATTGGACATTGGACACAATGAAGTCACGATTTTGGCATTGAACCTTAGGCAATTGGATTGATCTTAATGAACCAAAGTTTAAGTGAATTGATAATGATGACCTAGTACATAAAAAGGAAAGAAAAAGTGAAACTTAGAGGACTTATGAAACTAGGGGTTGGACCTTGGAAATTTGGGAATTGAATTGATCTTGTGAGGAATAGAATTTGAGTGATTAAGTATCAAGTAACTAATGCATAATGTGGTGAAGAATTGAAACTTTGATGACAAATGATGGCTATGGTTTTGGCTTAAAATCATAAGGAAATGAAATGACTTTGATAAAATAAAATTCAAGTAAATTGATATTAAGAAGTTAATACATAAAATAGAAAGAAATTGGATCTTTGAGGGCTTGAAGGGCCACGGTTTTGACCAATGATAATGAGAGTTTGGATTGAGTTAGTAAGCAATAAAGCTTGTGTAATTGAACACTAAAGGATTTATAATCATAGTGGAGTTGATTATGAAAAACTTAAAGTTTAAATGAGGCCTTTGTGCATCTTTGGAGATTAGAAGTTTAAAGACACGAAAAATCCCTAATGTGGATATGATGATAATTGATAAACCATGAATACCTAATAATGTTGAGGAATTGGATTGATCCCATGTAAAATAAAAACTAAGTGATTGGTATCAAGAGACTAGAGCATAATGCGAGAAGGAATTTAGAACCTTGAAGGCTTGTGAAGCTAAGGTTTTTAAGGGTTAGTTAACCTAAAGATTTGCATAGTTGATCAAGATTAGATTTTTGGAAATGTTAAACCTTTACTGGGAAATGGCGGTTATGATAAGCCATAAAATATATTGGTATTGAGATTTGACTATATGTATTGTGAATCCTTGTGAGGAGTTATATATATATATATTTGTTGGTTTAATTCTCGATGAGAAATGATTTATTGATTTTGAAAAATGAATATATGCCATTGTGGTATTGTATATGATGAATGCATCATTGATGAGCATACATGATTGGACATTGAGTCATCATGCATATGTAAACCTAAGAGTGGAATAACACCTATGTGCGGGCGCGAATAGACTAGCGTAGGTGCCATATGTTGTTGGCCCTAGGGGGCGTCGGGGTGCGGGTTCCTCACATGGACAATTTAGAGCTCCTCTGTGCTATGGGGTAAATCGATGCAAACACATCGACGATCCGGACTGGGCCGCTGTCCTATGTCGCGATCAACTGTTGAGGTGCCACGTATAAGCCATGATGCACAAATATTTTTATGAGATGAAGCACACTGTTTTTAAGGCTAACGATATACTAGCATTACTCCTTGATCATTCACTCTGAAAAGGTTAATGTTTAGCTCCACGGAGTAGGATTTGGTACCATAATGCATTGTGCATCGTTCATTGTCAGTCTCATAAGTTGTTGAGCATGAACACCTATGAAAGTAACTGTTTTACTTCTATAAATGATTATCTGATCATTGTGCTGATTTCTGAAAATATTATTGTCATTTGTCTGATATTGTCAAATCTTGCTATTGCCTACTGTTGTTCTGCTTTTACTATAAATATCACTATTATTATTGTTTCTTATCATTGCTTATAACTGAACTGCTTTTATTATAAATTCTGTTGTTGCTGTTAATAAATGTATGATCTGTATTGCTTTGTGGGCGCTTTGCGCCGTGCTATTTTCTCACCGCCTTAGTGGTAATGAAGGATGGGTGTCTCACCTCTTTCTTGTATTACCCTGTTCTATGTCAAATTGGATAGAAATAATGAAGAGTGCGAGTGGACTCGATTTGTTGTACTTGAGGATCGACTTCTACTTCCTAGTGATGACGTCCCTAACACCCTACATGTTTCGTACATGGATACAGTTCCTCCAAGGCTCGGAAGCCTGGCACTTTGAACGTGAAGCGGGACTTATCGTATACGTGGGAGATGTGACCCTGGTACAATGTGGAGATGAATCCGGCAATGGGACTAATATCGCCTATGTTCCATTACGTGTGGAGTTCCCTATACCCATTGGGAAAATGTGGAGTAACCGTCATCTCTTCCCTAGAGAGGTTTTGGTTATGACACAGGTTTGTACTCCTTTTCTTTTGGAGATATCGCAAGGACGAGTCTTATCCGTCAGAGATGCCGAGGAAGATCAAGTGTAGGATCTTTCCATTCACATGTTCGACTTCGGTGAAGGCTGAACCTTTATTTGGTAGTTTATGTTATGTAATGAAAAAGTTTAAATTCGATATTGTGTAATTCTACTTTATGCACTAATTTTGAATATATATAATTTTGTATCAAATGATGTTATATCCGTTGACGAGTCAATATATTCATATCTCATTCGAGGCTTGTATTTTTTACTTATGCATAAATGCGAAAAATAAACTCGTTAATTTTGAAATTTATGTTATCATGACTGTGACACACCTGGATTTAGTAACTGTGGTGTAATGACGATTACGCTGCAGTTGGTATATTTAGGTGCGTTACATTAGGTGGTATCAGAGCAGTTCATCCTGCTGACTCGGGGTATGGACTTGCTATGTTTAAGCATGTTCGAAGTTTTGTCTGCTGTGCACTTCCTTGTCCCTTGATTGAGATGATGGGAAAGGAATGCATGGCTTGCTGTAGGTTGAATGTTAGTAGCTACTGTTATACAGTTGCATGATATTGAGGACTGACCTACCCAATATGTAATGTTCTATATGTACAGGAAACTATGACTTCACCTAGGCGTACTGTGTTAGGAAAATAGGAATTCTTTTGTGAGGAGATCAAAAGGTTTTGGAAAACCGATCTTCTGGAAAAAGAAATAGTTGGTGTAAACTAGGTTCGAGAAGCAGTTTGGAAGTTGACAGCTTACGAGGGATTACGCTGTGGAAGCAGAATGAAGAAGCTCGAGCTAGAGACCGTTAGAATTTGTGAATTGACTTGTCTTGTTTGGATTGTGTGATTTTGTGTGTTTAGTTTCCGAGAGGAGACAATGTTGTTTGAAATAATTATGTTTGTTTTGTCGTGTTATGTTTTGTCCATCTTCGAAGAAAGTTAATGGCTCGGGGCAAACGTACACATGTAAGCGCAGGACAAGACCGTAGAATTATGGCTGCGACTGCAAGAGAAAATACAAAGGATAGCTGATGTGACAATTCACCAAGATCAGAGGATCACACAGCAACGAGAATTAGAGGTTAAGATTCAAAATCCATTGAAGGAAAGTCGGACTTGGGATAACCATGGACTACTTAGATTCCAAAGGAGGAATAACGGAAAAAGCTAATAAGTTTAAGCAGGAACTATGTTCACGGGTACCAAGGAAGTAACAACAACATCCAACCTATAGGGGAAAGTGCTAGTAGTAGTAGATCCAATCAGACCTTAACATTGGGAGATCTCAACGAGGGAAGTTATGCCTCAAATGATGACCCTGTAATCATGCCATATAATTCTGGGGGTAGCCCTTCCACTTTCAATTCGTAACTGCATGGATCATTTGGATTCATCTATATCTTTCTTATCTTCGACTTAGCTGTTCCCATTTTTGTTGTTGAGACTTGTCTTGACTCCTAAGCTTGTTTAATCTATCCTACTTCTAATAAAGATTAGACCTTTTGTTGATCTATCTTGCTTATCTAAAATCATATCTATTTGAGTTCATGATTATAGAAATTGATCGGTCATTTTCTGGTTATTATCTATTTGAGCGTTCTGATAAAAACCTCAACGATTTTCGAAACTAAGACTTTTGGGTTCGTAGCGGCCAATAAAGATGAAACTTCGTGAGGAAAGAAGCCTAAAGATACACGTTAGTGTCTTCCGTAGAGGACCAAAAGTAAGAAGAATATAAATGCCACTCTGATAGTCAAAGAGTTTCGCATGTTGGGCTACAATGCTGTTAGTGAGGAAAGAATGAGACTTCTCTGTCAAACGAGTACTGTCGCAAAATGAATAAGACTTCTATCAAGGATGAATGTTCTTAGAGAAAGAAGAGCAATTCAATGGATTGGTGAGAAAGGAGTTGTTGTTCTCTCTAAGGTAGACGTACACTTTTATCATCATTAAATTCGTGGGAAATTTAGAATATTCCCAAAACGATTTTTCGTACGCGCTTTGGACATTAAGGGTATCTCATGATACCGTTCGGAGTAACCAATATTCTTATCGTATTCATGAACTGTCTAAATCAGATCTTTCATCCTTACCTAGATAGATTTGTTGTTGTCCTTACCAATGACATTCTGATCTATTCTTAAACACGTGGAGGAGCATGTTGGACATTTTGATCCAGTTTTCCAAACTTTAAAGGGGAAGAAGTTAATGGAGTAGTATGAGGACTTGTGGTTGTCATTGGAAGTGATACCGGATGAAGTATGGCTAGGTACGGTTACTATTTCAAACGGTCTGTTAGGAACAATTTAAGAGAAGTGGAAAAGTAACCAAGATATATCGAACGTTAAAGCGGAAGTGTCAGTTGTAAGGGATGGAGAGAGAATATAATCTATGAAAAGTTTGTTGTGAAAGTCAAGAATAGGAAAGCAAAGCAACACGTGGATAAAGAGATCACATTGGCAAGAGTGATCTAAATGGACGCGATTAGAAGCGCGACATGAAAGTCAGAACATGGGGTGAAGAAAAACGTTAAGGTTTAATCTAAGGGATGAAATTTCGAGGACGAAATTCCTATTTGAAGGGAAGTGTTGTAACATCCCGAAAATTGATAATTTTAGGATAAATAATCATTTAACAATATTTGGGATTTTTGGGAATTTTTCCAGATTTTTCTGCGGACGTTGAATATTTTAATATATTTCTCGTTTTGCGTGCACATTGGGCAGAGTTGGGAAAACGACTGTAGCGCTTTGAAAGTTGAAAAATTTTATGACAAATATTCATTTTACAATATTTGTGATTTTTGAGAATTTTTTGGAATTTTTTTGAAAACGTTGAATATTTGAATATATTTCTTGTTTTGCGTGCACACTGAGCGGAGCCGGGAAAATGAAATATTTTTCCTGAGAACCTTGAACTATGGAAACTTCGATGGCGGATCTTACTAAACCCGAGGCTGGACACAGTTTACGAGGTTTCATATTTTTCGAGAAATTTAACAGACGAAATAATAAAACGTTGTGTAAATTTTATCTGTCAGATAAATTAATACTGACTTCTGTCAACTATAACTATCATCTATTGGATAATAGCATGCATTAGAAATCCTATCACCTTATCCTAATGCAATCCACTTTATGTCACATCAAATCCACTTTAATTCAAATTTGTGTACTTTTTCAAAGCTTCTTTGAGAAAGCTTTGACCACCAAAGGACAAGAATGCCCTTGGCTTGTTGAAGAAGCCTCTCCACCCCCTCTTCTTTCTCTCATTGCCATAGCACTCCTATAGCCAAGGGGATCAAATTTTGCTCCCACACACTTAACCTAATTTACCCAAAATGTCTCCACTTTACCTATTCACTTCTCTCTCTTCACTTCATCTTCTTCATCTTTTTCTCCTCCTTCTCTCTACCTCCACCATGACCACGAAAATGGCAGCCCACTCTTGACCACCAATCTTCATCTTTTTGCTTCATCAAGACCATTTCCATATTCCCCTCCATCTCCTCTACACTTTCTCTTTAGAAAGTTTCTCCAAAAATCTAACTTTTCTTCCTCCTCCTCTCCAATCCGAAAATTCCAGCCACCACCTCCATTGTTTCTCTTCACTTTTCTCTTCATAAACACCATTTCTAGACTCCTCTTAACCTCCTCTACAACTTCTATTTGAGGAGTTTTCTCCAAAAATGCATTTTTCCTCCATGGACATCCGAGGACAAAGCTTGAATCTTTTGGAGGTAAACCTTTGATCTTTCACTTCTCTTCTTCATTTTCGTTTCCATGGCCATTTTAGTAACCATGGATCATGTCTTTACCAAGCCTTGGTGTTAATTTATGATGTTGGAATTTTAGGGTTTTTGAATGGTCAAAACCGAATCCACCTTAAAGGCATCCAAGGAAGCTATTTTGTGTTCTTCCATTTACATCTCCTATTATCAAGCCCTAACCTTGAAGATCTAAGTAAAGATTCTTGGTTTCTCTCCTAATTCTTTTCATTTTTGTTTTCCTTGGTCACATAAGTGACCAAGGATCATTCTTTTCAATTCTTAGTTGGTGATTATGAAAATTTGACCACTTTATGGTTCTCTTGAAAGTGGAATCCGAATTTTCAGATCAAGGAACCAAGGAGTTTGTTTCCTTGCATTGTCTCCTTTAGGTAAGAGGGAGACTACTCACTTCAACCACTTATGGTGGCGAGGAGACTTTGTATGTATATTGATAGAGAAATCTATCCTTGTATGCTTACTTGAATTGTAAAAATTGTATGATTTAGTATTCTTGAATTTGATTAATACTTGACTATGCTCTTGAATATGTTTGATGTATTAATTGTGTTTGATCATGTTGGGGTTGCTAAATGAAAAATTTGGAGTTTCCTACCTCAACATGGTGCCACGATTTTGACTAAGAAATTAATGGTGAAAAGTGGTTTCGTACACAAGTAAAATAAGACTTATATAATCAAAGATTGAATGATGAGATTGAAATTAATGAATGGAAGATTTTGAGGATCTAATACCCAAGAGGGGTGCCATGGTTTTGATTTTGGTAAAGAGACAATTGGATTAATTTTGATGAACTAAATTTAAGTGAACTAGTATTAAGAAAACTAATGTATAAAAGTGGAAAGAAAAATTGGACATTGGACACAATGAAGTCACGATTTTGGCATTTAACCTTAGGCAATTGGATTGATCTTAATGAACCAAAGTTTAAGTGAATTGATAATGATGACCTAGTACATAAAAAGGAAAGAAAAAGTGAAACTTAGAGAACTTATGAAACTAGGGGTTGGACCTTGGAAATTTGGGAATTGAATTGATCTTGTGAGGAATAGAATTTGAGTGATTAAGTATCAAGTAACTAATGCATAATGTGGTGAAGAATTGAAACTTTGATGACAAATAATGGCTACGGTTTTGGCTTAAAATCATAAGGAAATGAAATGACTTTGATAAAACAAAATTCAAGTAAATTGATATTAAGAAGTTAATACATAAAATAGAAAGAAATTGGATCTTTGAGGACTTGAAGGGCCACGGTTTTGACCAATGATAATGAGAGTTTGGATTGAGTTAGTAAGTAATAAAGCTTGTGTAATTGAACACTAAAGGATTTATAATCATAGTGGAGTTGATTATGAAAAACTTAAAGTTTAAATGAGGCCTTTGTGCATCTTTGGAGATTAGGAGTTTAAAGACACGAAAAATCCCTAATGTGGATATGATGATAATTGATAAACCATGAATACCTAATAATGTTGAGGAATTGGATTGATCCCATGTAAAATAAAAACTAAGTGATTGGTATCAAGAGACTAGAGCATAATGCGAGAAGGAATTTAGAACCTTGAAGGCTTGTGAAACTAAGGTTTTTAAGGGTTAGTTAACCTAAAGATTTGCATAATTGATCAAGACTTAGATTTTTGGAAATGTTAAACCCTTAGTGGGAAATGGCGGTTATGATAAGCCATAAAATATATTGGTATTGAGATTTGACTATATGTATTGTGAATCCTTGTGAGGGGTTATATATTTATATATATATTTGTTGGTTTAATTCTCGATGAGAAATGAATGCATCATTGATGAGCATACATGATTGGACATTGAGTCATCATGCATATGTAAACCTAAGAGTTGAATAACACCTATGTGCGGGTGCGAATAGACTAGCGTAGGTGCCATATGTTGTTGGCCCTAGGAGGCGTCGGGGTGCGGGTTCCTCACATGGACAGTTTAGAGCTCCTCTGTGCCGTGGGGTAAACCGATGCAAACACACAGACAATCTGGACCGGGACGCTGTCCTATGCCACGATCAACTGTTAAGGTGCCACGTATAAGCCATGATGCGCAAATATTTTTATGAGATGAAGCACACTGTTTTTAAGGCTAACGATATACTAGCATTACTCCTTGATCATTCACTCTGAAAAGGTTAATGTTTAGCTCCATGGAGTAGGATTTGGTGCTATAATGCATTGTGCATCGTTCATTGTCAGTCTCATAAGTTGTTGAGCATGAACACCTGTGAAAGTAACTGTTTTACTTCTGTAAATGATTATCTGATCATTGTGCTAATTTATGAAAATATTATTGTGATTTGTCTGATATCGTCAAATCTTGCTATTGCCTGTTGTTGTTATGCTTTTACTATAAATATCACTATTATTATTGTTTCTTATCATTGCTTATGACTGAACTGCTTTTATTATAAATTCTGCTGTTGCTGTTAATAAATGTATGATCTGTATTACTTTGTGGGCGCTTTGCGCCGTGCTATTTTCTCACTGCCTTAGTGGTAATGAAGGATGGGTGTCTCACCTCTTTCTTGTATTACCCTGTTCTATGTCAAATTGGATAGAAATAGTGAAGAATGCGAGTGGACTTGATTTGTTGTACTTGAGGATCGACTTCTACTTCCTGGTGATGACGTCCCCAACACCCTACATATTTCGTACATGGATACAGTTCCTCCAAGGCTTGGAAGCCTGGCACTTCGAACGTGAAGCGGGACTTGTCTTATACGTGGGAGATGTGACCCTGGTATAGTGTGGAGATGAATCCGACGATGGGACTAACATCGCCTATGTTCCATTACGTGTGGAGTTCCCTATACCCATTGGGTAAATGTGGAGTAACCGTCATCTCTTCCCTAGAGAGGTTTTGGTTATGACATAGGTTCGTACTCCTTTTCCTTTGGAGATATCGTAAGGGCGAGTCTTATCCGTCAGAGATGCCGAGGAAGATCAAGTGCAGGATCTTTCCATTCACGTGTTCGACTTCAGTGAAGGCCGAACCTTTTTTTGGTAGTTTATGTTATATAATGAAAATGTTTAAATTCAATATTGTGTAATTCTACTTTTTGCACTAATTTTGGATATATATAATTTTGTATCAAATGATGTTGTATCCGTTGATGAGTCAATATATTCATATCTCATTCGAGGCTCGTATTTTCTACTTATGCATAAATATGAAAAATAAACTCATTAATTTTGAAATTTATGTTATCATGACTGTGACACACCTGGATTTAGTAACTGTGGTGTAATGGCGATTGCATTGCAGTTGGTATATTTAGGTGCGTTACACTGGACAAGCTCTCAAACTTGGCGACGTACTCGCTCACAGTCATGCCTCCCTGTCGCAACCTCACGAATTCCATTTCTTTTGTGTGCCCAGCACTTTCAGGAAAATACTTGTTCAAGAACCTTTCTTTGAACACCTCCCAAGTTATCACTCTGTTTGCGGCTTGTAGCAACCTTTGTTCCCCCGTCCACCAATGCTCAGCGTCTCCTATCATCATGTATGCAGCATAGGTCACCTTCCTATCATCAGCACAGTTCATACCCGCAAATATTTTCTCTAGCTCTTGAATCCACAATGTAGCTTTTTCAGGGTCAAACTCCCCTTTGAACTGTGGAGGGTTAGCACGATGAAATCCTTCTAAGTTCTGAACATCCGCCGTAGCTTTTAACTGTTGTGCAGCTCTAGCCTGTTGTTGAGCTATCTGCTAGTTCTGCTGTAGCATTGCCTCAGACATCTTTTGTATTACCTCTATGGCAGCAGCCATATCGCCTCTACGAGCCATCACTTCCTTTCAAATTAAACTATGCAAAACATAGAGAAAGTCAGATGTATCCTTATGAATACCAAACAACAAAATCACAGAGAATCACATAGCACAAACAAGACAGTCCAAAACCACATGACCCAAAAGAAAACATAACTGGGCGCTCTGATACCAAGAACAGTGTAACGCCCCTTTTTCATAGTCATCACGGGTACGAAAAAGGGAACGTCGCACTATAGTGAAACGACACCCAAATATGATGCAAAAAATTTAGACATAAAATTTTTTCTTTCTTTAAATTGTTTATTTATATTTTTTTTCTGATATAATTTGTTTAAAAATGAGTCCGATTGAAATTTTCGTTTAACATCCATCTATACCTGTTCATAAATACATAGCGTTAAATGAATTGAAAATTTAAGTTCCTTTTCAAATGAAACATCTGTCAAAATGAACGAAATAAGATCGGCATAGAATAAAACATACAATTATACACAATATGGATAATGACGTACATTGTACTAGAAATATAAGCCTGTTTAATTACACTTCCAAAATATACCAAAACGAAACAAAATATGTACCCACCCAAAGAGATACAAATATACCCCAACATGTACATACATCAGGCTTCCCAAAAACATAACTGGTCAGCCATCAGTAGCTACCAATAGAAAACAGTCCCTAAGACTGACGAGAACGAGAAGGAAATGTAGATGGGTCCTCCTCAGGGTCTTCATCGTCCGACGAGACGTCGATAAGAACGACAGAACAGCGAGCAGGAGCCCGAGCAGTGGACAAGAAAGAGTCGTCACGTGGGGTGTAGTACATATCCGCCACATGTCTCTCACAGGTAGGTAAAATTCCAGCCATACAAAGGCATGGAAATAAAAAATAGAAGCAGTATATCGTCCCCACGCTAAGGACACTGTCACCTTGCCATGGTATACACAACGATCAGTCTGCACGTTGATATGCCAACAATCCGGACCATCGTGAAAGTTGATCCGCACGTAACCAAAGAATCCGCGGAGGCGAAACGACATCCTCAGCAGTCTTGATCTCAGTCAAGATACAGCCAGAAATCCTGAAACTCAGTGGTTTCCTTGTCCTCTTCACGAACGTCTTCAGACAGTCATATGATAATACATAATAGCAGAATATACAATAAAGAGGTGAGATACTCGTCATTCATTACCAACAATAGTAGCAGAAAGCTAAACAGCGCTGAACGCCCAAATAGAACACAGTTTATACATTCAAACATCACAGTATTAAAAATTTACAATAAAAGCGGAATGACCACATTTAAATGATAGAGGTACCATCAACAGTCAATAATTAAAATAACCAACAATTATTACAGAAATAATAGTAAGCATACTTCACAGTGAATAATGCTCATGCTCGATGAGTTATGCGACAGACAGTTAACAATGCAAAAGTGTCCCAAAAACCTACTCCATGGAGCTAGACATAAACATTTTCGGAGTGAATGATCAAGGAGTAATACTAGTATATCGTTAGCCTCAGAAAATATAGTGTGCTTTATTTCATAAAAATAGTTGTGCAATGGCTTATACTTGGTACCTCGACAGTTGATCGCGATATAGGACAATGTCTCAGACAGGATCGTTAGTGTGTCGCATTGGTCTATCCCACGGCCCCAGTGGAGCTACCACTGTCTATTGTGAGACACCCACACCCTGACCCCTAGGGTCAACAACATATGACACCTACGCTTAGTCTATTCGCACCCGCACATAGGTGTTATTCAAACTCCTAGGCCCACATGGCCTTCCCAACAGTGTCCAACGGACGACACATATGCATGACGACACAATGTCAAATCATGTATGATCATTACGGTATTTCACAATGGTGCACTTATATACAGACGTGCATAAATTCATTTATTGATATCGTCACATCAAGGTATTTTGGTAATCCACAATCGTCAAATGTTCATCCCACATAGGGGTCCACAATTGCATTAAGGTCAAGTCTTATGTCAACATCACTTTCTAGTGCTCATTCATCATTATAATTCATGTTTTGGATTCCCTCTTTCAAGTTACATGTTATTAATTTAATGTGACAACTTTAGGTCACTTTAATTCTTTGTTACCATCACTTTCAAGAGTCTTTAAAATCTTCATCCTTTAACCATATTAAGTCTTAATCTTCTACTCCCAATTCCTTGTATTGAATTAATCCATTCCTATATTAATTAGGCCTAAAACCGTAGCTCTCATTAAATCCCTAAGTCACATGTTTGTTTTCATTTTAATACACTAGTATCTTATTACTAATTCTCTTAAAATATTTAGTTCAAATCCCCTCAAACTCACACTTAAATTCTTTCTCTTAGATCAATTTGTTCAAGTCACCAAACTTAGTTCTTGATTAATTTTGTTTACACATTACGAATCCCTAATTGTCCTCTAATTTCTCATTAGTCAAATCCATCATCCAAGTCACAATTTCCACCATTTCCACCTCCCATGGCCGTGAGCCATCATAGGGCTAGGGTCCAAGCATTTTTCTTTTGTTCTTAGTCCTTATCCATCCAATCATCACCATCCAATTAGGTTATAAGAATTTTAAGTACCCACACCCCACTAATACTGGACTTGGCCGTGAGCCTCCTTGCACAAGCAAGGGGTGTTTGTCTCAAGTTCATCAATTTCAAATCCATGAGGGTTATTACAACATTATCAAGAAATCAAATCCATACATAACTTGAAGGAAGAAATAAAAAAAATAAGAGCCAATCATAAGACAATAAAATTTAAAAGAGTAACCCATATTAGGGTTTCTCACAAATACACAAATAACAAGCCTCCAACCACCATTATAGGTTGAATAGAGTGATCTCCCTCTTACCAAAGAGGAGAACACGAAAATGGCCTCCAAGTGCTCCTTTGTGAGTTTCGGTTTTTGCTCCTCCAAAAACCCTAGAAAGCAACCTCAATGAATCAACACCACAACATGAAAAAGAGAGTATCCTTGACCATGAAAATGGGCTGGGAACGCGAAAAGAAAAGATAAGAGAAGAAAGTTGTGATTTTTACCTTAAAGCTTCAAACTTTGCCCTTGAAGAAGATTAGTAAAGATGAGAGATTTTGAAATAGGGTATGGAAGGAAAAGGTTTTAGAATGATAAGGAGAAGCTAAAAATAAGATTAATGAAGCAAGAAGACGAAAATGGTGGTGGTGGAAGTGGTAACCCGAAATGGAGAGAAATGGAGATGAAGGATTTTGGTGAAACCTTGTGAAGAAAAGTGGTAGAGATGATGATGGAGAGCAAGGATATATGGTTGATGAAGAGAAAAGATGAAGAGATCAAGTGAAGAGTGAGCTGCAGATTTCAGTTTGGCTATGGAGTTTTAGAGAGAAAGGAGAGTAAGGAAGAAGATGAAAGGGTAGCGAGAGAAGTTACTAGGTTAAAGTGCGATAGTTTTGCGAGAGTTAGGTTAAAGTGATTGAACCAATTTCCCCCCTTTTTTCCCTAGGTTAGCCGCAGCATTGAGAGAGAGGAGAGAAGAAATTTGCTAGCTTCTCATGTAAGCTAAGGGTAGTTAAGTCTTTTCTTGGGTCAAAGCTTCTAGAAACTTGATTAAAATAGCAATATATTTGAATTAAAGTAGATTTGTTATGACATAAAATAGATTACATTGGGATAAAGTGATAGGATTTTTACTACATGCTATTATCCATTGGATAATAGTTATAGTTGTCAGAAGTCAGTATTAATAAATCTGACAGATAAATTTTTACGCAGTGTTTTATTATTTCATCTGTTAAAATTTCTCAAAAAACATGAAACCTTGTAAACTATGTCCGGCCTCGGGTTTAGTAAGATCCCCTGTCGACGTTTCTATAGTTCAAGGTTCTCGGAGAGAATATCCCATTTCTCCGGTTCTGCTTAGTGCGCACGCGAAATGAGAAATATATTAAAATATTCAGCATTTCCGGAAAATTCCTAGAAAATTCTCAAAATTGCAAATATTATAAAATGACTATTCGTCATATAATTTTCTAACTTTTGGAACGTTACAGTTATTTTCTCGACTCGGCCCAATGTGCACGCAAAACAAAGAATATATTAAAATATTTCACGTTCTCAGAAAAATTCTAAAAAATTCCAAATATTATAAAATGAATATATATAATGGAATCGATAAATTTTGGGGTGTTACAGGGCGCGTTATAGGGAAAATTCTCTAGGCATAGAGCACCTAGGCGCTCTATGAACAACACCTGAGCTCTAGTGCATTAGCAAGGGTTCTGCAGAACCTTGGCCCATCCATTATAAAGTTTTTTAGTCATTTTCCAATAACCCAAAATATGATTCATGTCATCTCAATACAAAATAACAATATATAGGTTCATAACCATCAAAGCACACAATGCAAATCCATATACTCATACAAATCAAACAACTACAAATAATGGAAATGACACAATATAACAAAGAGAGTAATCCAACATAGATTCCCTCATCAACAACCACACACAAGACATTTCCTTACTACCAAGATTAGTTAAAAAGGATCATCTCCCTCTTACCTAAATGAAGACAATCACAAGGATGCTACCTCCTTTTTGTCCTTGATTTTCGTTTTCACCTTCAAGAAAACCCCAATGTGAGTGACTTCCATGATGTCCACTCAAACCATAAAAAAATGGGTTCTTGGTCACCTAGGTGACCAAGAAAAACGAAAATGACAAGAAACTAGAAGAAAGTTAGAGACTTTACCTTAAAGCTCCAAGCTTTAGCTTCAATGGTGGAAAATGGAAGAAGAAGAAGAAGAAGAAGAAAAACCAAAGGATTACCACCAAAGAGGATGGTCTTGAAATGGTGTAAGAAAGCTAGAAATGTGATGGTGAAGCAAACTATGGAGATTGCCTCTAGGAAGTGGGTGTACGGTGGAGGAGGAAGAAGAAGAAGAAGGAGAAGATGAGAGGAGAAAGAGTGTTCAGAAATGTGAGAATAAGGTAATAAAGTGGGAATGTGAATATTTAGGCTCCCCAAATTGCCTCTGTCGTGAAGAAGAGTGGAAAGGGAAGAGAGAAAAAATGTGTTAATAAGGAAACTTCTTGGAAGCTTCCTATATTGGTTTTTGAATTAACTTTATCTTTATTTTGCAAATAAGGCTAATGGGTTTGACACAAGGTAAATTTTGGATAATGTGATAAGATTTTTATTACATGCTATTATCCAATGGAAAATAGTTATAGTTGACAGAAGTCTGTATTAATTAACCTGATAGATGAAATTTACACAGTGTTTTATTATTTTTTCTGTTAAGATTTCTTGAGAAACATGAAACCTCGTAAACCGTGTCCAACCTCAGGTTTAGTAAGATCTCCCATCGACATTTCCACAGATCAAGGTTCTATGGGAAAAATATCTCATTTTCCCAGCTCTGCTCAGTTTGTACGCAAAATGAAAAATAATATTAAAATATTCCGCATTCTTAGAAAAATCTAGAAAAATTCCAGAAAATCACAAATATTAGAAAATGAATATTTATCATGAAATAAATAAAATTTGGGGTGTTACAACTCTCCCTAACAAATAAGAATTTCGTCCTCGAAATTTTCATACCTTAAAATAATTCTGGGTATTGCTCCATCATCTTATCTTCAAGTTCCCATGTTGTATCTCCAGTTGCTTCGTTCCAAACTACTTTCACCAACGCAATGTCCTTCCCTCTGAGTTGCTTTGTCCTCCTATGCTCAATCCTTACAGGAGTTGATTCATAAGTCAAGTTCTTCTTTAATTGTACCGAATCAGGTGCAATGACATGATCAGGATTCGGAATATATTTTCGAAGTTGTGATACATGAAAGACATTATGGAGATTTGAAAGGCAAGGGGGTAAGGCTATTTGATATGCAACAGGACCTACCCGATGAAGAATTTGGTAAGGTCCAAGGAATTTTGGAGTGAGCTTTCTAGATTTGAGAATCCGACCGACCCCAGTCATAGGCATGACTTTTAGAAACACATGCTCACCTTCTTCGAACTCAAGAGGTTTTCTTCTCTTGTCCGCGTAGCTCTTTTGTCGACTCTGAGTCGTTCTCATTTTCTCTTGAATCATCTTGACCTTTTCGGTTGTTTGTTGAATAAGCTCCGATCCAACGGTAAGTTAATCTCCATCTTGATACCAGCATAGAGGTGTTTGGCACCTTCGTCCATACAAAGCTTCATAGGGTGCCATCCCTATACTTGAATGATAACTGTTGTTGTAGGTGAATTCTACCAATGGTAAGATTTCATCCCAACCTCCAATTTACTCTATAGCGCAAGCTCTCAGCAGATCTTCCAATGATTGAATTATTCTTTCTGATTGACCATCAGTCTGCGGATGGTATACAGAACTTAATCGCAACTTCGTTCCCATATCCTCTTGAAGACTCTGCCAAAACTTCGATGTAAACCTTGGATCTCTATCGGAAATAATACTCGTGGGCACACCATGAAGTCTGACAATTTCACCAATGTATATCTGAGTCAACTTCTCCAACGGATATCTTATGTTGATCGGCAAAAAGTGAGCTAACTTTGTAAGTCGATCCACAATCACCCATATTGAGTCATATCCTTTCCTTGTCTCTGGTAACCCGACAATAAAGTCCATGGCGATACTATCCCATTTCCATTCGGGAATAGTCAAAGGTTGTAGCATTCCAACAGGTCGTTGATGTTCAATCTTCGTTTTCTGGCAAACCAAACAAGAAGATACGTATCTTGTAGTATCTCTTTTCATCCCATGCCACCAAAATAACTTTTTCAAGTCTTGATACATTTTTGTCATACCAGGATGCACACTCAACTGACTTGTATGAGCGTGTTCAAGAATGTACTTTCTCGATTCTTGATCTTTTGGTACACACACTCGGCCTTGGAATCTTAAAATTCCATCATTTCCTTCCTTCAATGTTGATATACCGCCCTGCTTTATTAGCTCTCTTTCCTCTTGCAAAAATTTATCCATCTTTTGTTTTTCTCGAATATCATCCATTAAGTCATTCGAGATAGTAACCATGTTCATACAAATTTTACCCGGTGTCAACTCCATAAACGACCATATGTCTCTGAACTGTTCTATCAAATCTTGCTCTCTGATCATCATGGCAGAAACACTGATCGTCTTCCTACTCAAAGCATCGGCGACCACATTCGCCTTTCCCGGATGATACTGAAGTTGAAAATCATAGTTTTTCAAGAACTCTAGCCATCTTCGTTGTCTCATATTCAGCTCCTTCTGATCATATAGGTATTTCAAGCTTTTATGGTCACTGAAGACGTTGAATGTTGCTCCATACAAGTAATGTCTCCATATCTTCAAGGCAAACATCACGGCAGCTAACTCCAAATCATACGTAGGGTAGTTCTTCTCATGCACTCGTAATTGTCTTGAGGCATAAGCCACCACTTTTCCATTTTGCATAAGAACGCACCCCAATCCTTGATATGAAGCGTCCCAGTACACTTCAAATGGTTCGTTTGGATTAGGCAGAACTAACACAGGTGATGTAGTTAGTCTCCTATTCAGTTCTTGGAAACTTCCTTCACAAGCATCTGTCCATTCAAATGCTTGATTCTTTCTGGTGAGTTGAGTGAGTGGTCCGGCGATCTTAGAAAATCCTTCAATGAACCTCCGGTAATATCCGGCTAATCCAATGAAGCTTCGGATTTCCGTTACCGTCGTTGGCCTTTCCCATTGTAACACCGTTTCAACCTCCGAATGATCTACAACAATTCCTTCCTTCGAAATGACATGACCTAAGAACTTCACCTCATCCAACCAAAACTCACATTTGGACAACTTAGTATATAGCTCTTTCTCCTTCAAAATTTGGAGAACAACACTGAGATGTTCAGCATGATCCTCCTGATTTTGTGAATAGATCAAGATGTCGTCAATGAAAACAACGACAAATCTATCCAGATAAGGATGAAAGATCCTATTCATATAGTCCATAAAGACAGCAGGTGCATTAGTCACACCGAAAGGCATTACCAAATACTTGTAGTGTCCATAACGAGTACGAAAAATCGTTTTGGGAATATCTTCCACTTGCATTCTGATTTGGTGATAACCTGATCACAGATCGATCTTTGAAAACACAGCAGCTCCCTTTAATTGGTCCATCAGATCATCTATCCTCGGCAATGAATACTTGTTCTTGATCGTGATTTTATTCAACTGACGATAATCGATGCATAATCTTGAAGTACCGTCCTTCTTTTTAACTAGCAATACAGGTGCTCCCCAAGGTGATACACTGGGTCTCACGAATTGTTTCTCCAAAAGCTCTTCTAACTACTTCTTGAGCTCAGCTAGCTCAGTTGGCGCCATACGGTAAGGTGCTATGGAGATAGGACCACCTCCAGGTACCAAGTCAATAGTAAATTCGATCTCCCTTTCTGACAGCAAACCAGGTATATCTTCAGGGAAAACTTCAGGGAACTCTCGAACTACAGAGATCGTGTCCACATCAACTTCATTCTCGACCTTCAAAGAAGATAACAACATGTATCCTCGTGCTCCTTCTTTCAAGAAAGCTTTCGCTTGGTTGGCAGTCACAAATCTAGAATTCTCGTCCAAAGGGAAAACTATTGTTTTTCTAGAGTAATCTAATAGGACATGGTTAGCAGATAATCAATCCATTCCTAATATTACATCTAATTGAGATAAGGGCAAACAGATCAAATCGATAGAAAAGATTCGACCTTCAACAATCAAAGGACAATTTAGACAAACTTTAGTAGTGACAATAGGTTTTGCAGTAAGAGTCGAAACAGTCAAATCAAAAGGTAAGGAAGACACAGGCAAACCAAGTCTTTTCACACAGTCATATGAGTTAAAAGAATGAGTTGCACCTGAATCATACAGTACAATTAAAAGATTACTTTCAATGATTCCTTCTCCTTGTATCAGATCCTCGGATTTAGAGGCCTCAACACCACTCAAGGTATAGACTCTACCTCCAACCTGTGGTTTAGAGGTTCTAGCCGCATTGACGAATGGTTCCGCCTTGGTCTGGTTACAGCCTCGAGAAACATGACCAGATTTCCTGCACCGAAAGCAAATAATTCCTTTGATTGTGCAGTCTCTTGTAAAGTGCTCATTTCTGCACTTCATACACTTTGGCGTAGACGCCGTATTCTGACCCGTCCTTCCTGGACTTCCAGTTGGACTTCCTCCTTGTGGTCTTTGTTACTGTTGGCTTCCAGATGGTCTGGAATAGGGCTTCTTTTGATAACGACTCGCGTTACCACCACCTCTTCTTTGGGACTGAATTGGCCCAAAATTTCTGTTTCTCACAGCTCGTGCTTGGTCTATCTCTTCCACTTTCCGGCATGTGTCCAACAGCTCTGAAAATTGAGTAATCTTCAGAGTGACAATGGCCCTCTTCATGTCAAGCCTCAGACCTTCCTCAAATTTTCGACACTTCTATGTATCGTTTGTTTGACCTTGCACATAGGATGAGAACTTTGATAAGCTTTCGAACCTCGCTGTACATTCGCTTACAGTCATACTTCCCTGACGAAGACCCAGAAATTCCATCTCCTTCGCATGTCTTGCACTTTCAGGAAAATATTTATTCAGGAATCTCTCCTTGAATACTCCCCAATTGATCTCCGGATGTTTGGCTTCCAGCAGTCTCCGTTCTCTGGTCCACCAATTCTCAGCATCACCTACCATCATGAATACATCATAGGTCACTTTCTTATTATCAGCACAATTCATCCCATCGAATATCTTCTTTAGTTCTTTGATCCACAAGGTCGCCTTTTCAGGATCAAATTTCCTTTAAACTGTGGAGGATTCGTACGACGGAATTCCACCAAATTCTGGGCATCAGCGGTTGCCTCTAGTTGCTGTGCAGCCTGTTCTTGTTGCTGAGCAGTCTGTTAGTTCTATTATAGCATAGCTTCAGCCACTCTCTGGATTGCCTCGATTGCCGCTGCCGTATCTCCCCGACTAGCCATAATCTCTCTCAGATCGAACTATACAGAACACAAAGAAAAGTTAGATGTATCTCTGCAGAACACTAAACAAGGTTCACACAACATACACAAGCAATTCAACACCACAAGACCCAAAAGAAAACTCAAACCGGAAGCTCTGATACCAAGACAGTGTAATGCCCCTTTTTTCTATAAGTAGCCGTGAAGAAGGAATGTCACACTATTATAACTATGAAACATAAAATGGAATATATTAAATTGCAGAAAATAGTAATTGTTTTCAAAACTCGTAGTCCCGATTCATTCTATGGTTATTTAAATTCCTTTACAATTGTCACCATTTTTTTTCTAAGATTATAAATCGTTACTAAGTGGCGTTAAGAGAGTTAAGTTAAAATCCACCACGTGTAGAGATCGTAAATAAAGCAGTTGCAATAAATAAAATTCAACAACGTAAAATAAATAAAATTCAACAACGTAAATATAATATATATACATATATATATATATATATATATATATATATATTATGAGCTTTAATTACATTCCAAAATATACCAAAAAGTAAAATATGTATCCACCCCAAGAGATACAAATATACCCAAACATGTACAGATATCAGGCTTCCCAAAATAAATATAACTGGTTAGCCATCAGTAGCTACCAAAAAACTTAGTCCCTAGGACTGACGAGAAGGGACAGTAGCCGGGTTCTCCTCAGGATCCTCTTCATCCGAGGAGACTTCCATCGGAACGATAGAGCAACGGGCAGGAGCCCGAGCAGTAGACAAAAAGGAGTCATCACGTGGGGTATAGTACATGTCAGCCCACATGTCCCTAACGGGCATGTAAAACTCCAACCAAACAAAAGCATGAAAATAAAAAATGGAGGCGTCGTAACGACTCCATGCTAGGGACATCGTCAGCTCCCCATGATATACACAGCGATCCATCTGCATGTTGATGTGCCAGCAATCAGGACCTCTGTGAAAGTTAATCCGTACATAGCCAAAGAAACCACGGGGATGCGACGACATCCTTGAACAACTTCAATCGTAGTCCGGCCAGAATCCTGGAAACTCAGGAGCTTCCTTATCTTCCTCACGAACGTCTTCTCGGAAGTACACAATCCAACGAAATATAGAAATAGAGAAAACATAGAAAGAGGTGAGACATCCAGCTTTCAGTACCAAAGTGGCAGCAAGAAAATTAAATGGCGCTGGACGCCCACATATAACACAGTTCATACATTTAATCACGACAATAATAAAATTAACAGTAAGGGGTAGGACAATAATAATTAATCGTAGTAATTGCAATAATAGGCAAACAACAGTAATAATTCTCGCAGACAACAGTTCAGACAATTAGACAATAATTACAATGATAGGAACAATTGTATTTGCAGTTATAAATGTTCATGCTCGATGAATTATGTGACTCACAATGCGTAATGCAAAAGGTACCAAAATTCCTACTCCATAGAGCTAGACATCAACATTTCGGAGTGAATGATCAAGGAGTTATGCCAGTATCTCATTAGCCTTAAAAATAGTATGCTTCATCTCATAAAATAGTTATGCATATGGCTTATACATGGCACCTCAATAGTTGATCGCGATATAGGACAACGTCCTAGTTAGGATCGTTGGTGTGTCGCATTGGTCTATCCCACGGCCCCAGTGGAGCTACCATTGTCTATTGTGGGACACCCACACCCTGACGCCCCCAGGGTCACCAACATATGACACCTACGCTTAGTCTATTCGCACCCGCACAAAGGTGTTATTCAAACTCTTAGGCACACATAGCCTTTACAACAATGTCCAATGGACAACACATATGCATGGCGACGCAATGTCCAATCATGTATATTTATCAAAGATATGTTTCTCGCAAACATTGCATATCATATGCATTCATCAATAATGTACTTATCCATAACATGCCACATTGTGTCCATGATGAACACCAACAATATTCATATGTATTTATCAATAATTTACTCATTCGTAATATTTCCCAATTCATATAACTTAGACATCCATAACTCCCTAGTCCCATTTATGGACTCAAAATAATCTAGCATTTAGTTCTCAAGTGGTAAAGCACTTCCTAAGGTTCATTATGAAATTTCACTTTAGATTATTCATTCTAATAAAATCCCCCCCTCTCTAGAGGAATTCTCTTAATAAATCAAGTCCTTTACTTTATTTTTGATTGTAATGTCTTCGCATTGAAGTCTTAGCCTCATCTCACAGTCACCTAGCTGGTTCTGTTCTGGGCGCCTAGGCGCCATATTTGAAGCGCCTGAGCGCTGGTTGAGCGCCTGGGCGCTGAACACGAAGCGCCTGAGCGCTCACCAGGCCGCGTTACAGGGAAAATTCTCTGGGCATAGAGCGCCTAGGCGCTCTATGAACAGCGCCTGAGCGCTAGTGCATCTTGGCCCATCCATTATCAAGTTTTTCAGTCATTTTCCAACAACCCAAAATATGATTCATGTCATCTCAATACAAAATAACAATATATAGGTTCATAACCATCAAAGCACACAATGCAAATCCATATACTGATACAAATCAAACAACTACAAAATCATGGAAATGACACAATATAACAAAGAGAGTAATCCAACATAGATTCCCTCATCAACAATCACACACAAGACATTTCCTTACTACCATGATTGGTTGAAGAGGATCATCTCCCTCTTACCTAAATGAAGACAATCACAAGGATGCTAGCTCCTTTTTGTCCTTGATTTTCGTTTTCACCTTCAAGAAAACCCCAATGTGAGTGACTTCCATGATGTCCACTCAAACCATAAAAAAATGGGTTCTTGGTCACCTAGGTGACCAAGAAAAACGAAAATGATAAGAAACTAGAAGAAAGTTGGAGACTTTACCTTAAAGCTCCAAGCTTTACCTTCAATGGTGGAAAATGGAAGAAGAAGAAGAAGAAGAAGAAGAAGAAGAAGAAGAAGAAGAAGAAGAAGAAGAAGAAGAAGAAAAAACCAAAGGATTACCACCAAAGAGGATGGTCTTGAAATGGTGTAAGAAAGCTAGAAATGTGATGGTGAAGCAAACTATGGAGATTGCCTCTAGGAAGTGAGTGTACGGTGGAGGAGGAAGAAAAAGAAGAAGAAGAGGAGAAAGAGTGTTCAGAAATGTGAGAATAAAGTAATAAAGTGGGAATGTGAATATTTAGGCTCCCCAAATGGCCTCTGTAGTGAAGAAGAGTGGAGAGGGAAGAGAGAGAAAATGTGTTAATAAGGAAACTTCTTGGAAACTTCCTATATTGGTTTTTGAATTAACTTTATCTTTATTTTGCGAATAAGGCTAATGGGTTTGACACAAGGTAAATTTTGGATAATGTGATAAGATTTTTATTACATGGATTATCCAATGGAAAATAGTTATAGTTGACAGAAGTCTATATTAATTAACCTGACAGATGAAATTTACACAGCGTTTTATCATTTTATCTGTTAAGATTTCTTGATAAATGTGAAATCTCGTAAACTGTGTCCAGCCTCGGGTTTAGTAAGATCCCCCATCGACATTTCCATAGATCAAGGTTCTTTGGAAAAAATATCTCATTTTTCCAGCTCCGCTCAGTTTGTACGCAAAACGAAAAATAATATTAAAATATTTCGCGTTCTTAAAAAAATCCAAAAAAATTCCAGAAAATCACAAATATTAGAAAATGAATATTTATCATGAAATAAATAAAATTTAGGGTGTTACATGTTGCCCGTTAACACGACCCAGAGGAGCTACCAATTGTCCACATGTGGAATCCTCCGCACACTAACGCCTCCAAGTTCACTTAATGAACCACACTATGCCTATCACACTCCCAATACGGTGTAATTCATCTCGTCAGTCAATCGTCAATTTCAACTAAATTGGCACATTTCTCAATGTATGAACATGAACCAAAAATTATGCAAATACCCTCAATATCGAATTTCCAAATATAATGAGTCATAATTATAGAAATACCCTTATTATCAATATTTTACAATATAATGAACCATAATTATGTAAATACCCTTAGTCTCAATATGTCACCATATTTACATAAATACCCTCAGTCTCAACATTTCTAAATATAGTACATCTCCACTTGACAGTACTATTTCTCAACATATCCGATCCACCACTTTGGCCCGACAGTAAACTTACTGTTCCTTTTAGTCGCGTAAATATTTTATCGCATTTTCAAAATTGCGTTACCTTTTTCAAACGTTTTCTAATCGTGTAAATATTTTTCAACATTTTTAAAATCATGAAATATTTTTAAATCGTTTTCTCAATCACGTAACGTTTTTAAATCGTTTTCTCAATCGCGTAGCTTAAAAATCATTATTTTAAATACACGTAAGCTATTTCTAGTATTTTTCAACTATGTAAATATTTTTTCTACATTCTAAATTATATTTTGAAACTTTCCTCATTATTTGTTTATTTTTAATTAATTTTGGATAGTATTTTGTCTAGAAAATCCATTAAATGGTATCTCCTACGTTTTCCTTTAAAAAAATTACCTCTCTTAGTTATAACCAATATTTACACATTGAAACTTGCTAACGCACTTCAAAACTCAAAGGGTGAGCTATACGTTAGTATTTTTCAAGTGTTCAATCATTTCTCATTTATACTTAATTTCTCTAATTAAATTCCTAATGAAAGTTCATTTATTTTATTCTCCAAAAATTCATTGAAATTGTGTTCTATTTGAATTAATTACTTACTCTACACTTGGAAAATAATTTTTGGATCAAAGGTATATTATAAGGCATGTTGGCCGAAATTTACTATATCTTTAACAAATCCTCTTTAAAATTATTTTCCATTCTTTAAATCCTTGTAAAAATCATTCATTCCATTTAATTAACTAATCCTTGCTTTAGAAAATATTTGAGAACATTTTGGTTCTCTTTTTAATAGTGAAACCGTAAGCTTAGTGTGTTCTTTGGAACACTCATGCAAATCCTCAACATGTTATTCACATCCTACAATAATTATCATGCATCTATAAAATACATACCATAAAATTTAAAGCTATAGACATGCTTGCACACATAATCAATCACAAATAGAAAAAAAAAATATTAAACAACCAAGTGAATGAATCCTTATGGATTCTTCACCACAAACCAATCCATTTTCTCACCACCATACATGGTTAATGAGATTAAATCTCCCTCTTACCTATAAGGAAGACAAAACCTTCTTGGATTTCCTCCTATGGGTTTCGTCTAGCTCCAAGAAAACCCTAACAAACTTAAACAATTTTAACAAGTCATAACTATGGTTGAAAAAAAATAAACCATGGATCAATCATGGCTTAGAACATCAAGAATCAAGTTAGACACAAGAAACAAGGATTTTTACCTTGTAAGAAAGAAACTTCAAGGTTGTTTTCCAAGCTTCAAATGGATGATTTTGAAGAAACTCTCAACTAGAGATGTTCTTAGAATGATGTTTAGGTTTAGGAAATGGTGTTGGATGAAATTTTAGAAGAGTGATTGATGGTGCTTAGGGTGATGGCCAAATTGCTCAAAATGGAGAGCTATGGAGTTTTCTTTGTGTTCTTCAAGAGAAAGAAAGGAGAGAATAGGTTAGAATGATTGAAATGAAGATGATGAAGTGAAAAACAGCCCCCCATAATGCATGGCCATGGAGTTCAATTAAAGGGGTGGCCACTTTAGTTGACATGCAAGAGCTCCTAATGACCTTAGATTTGTTCAAGGGTGGATCTTCAACATGTCACCAAGTGTCTAGCACCTTCTTGAATGCTCTTGGATGGTTTGGCCGAAATTACACTTAGGAAGAACTAATCAAATCTTAATTCATTTTAGTCTCCTAATTATGCTTAAGCCATTCTAGTTAGGTTTAGGTAAATTTAGTTAGATTTCTTTGTTATTTAGTAAATCATGTAGTTACTTCGAATCACTAAACACCTTCTTAATTATACTAGTATATTGTCTAATTAAAATTTTAATGAATAACTAACTAGGTTTAATCCATTTGATTATTACTTAAACACTTTAGATTAACTTAATTAGGTTTTAAACTAACTAATCTATTAAGTCCAACCATTTTTGTGGACTTTCCTCCTATTGGTTTAGAATTATTCAAGCCATTTTTATTGACTTCTTCTTATTGGCTTAAAAATGATCAAGCCATTTATATTGACTAATTTTCCAAATGTGGGTCCCGCACACCAAATGCGAGTCCCACAGACTTTTCTGGGTCCATGGTCCTTTTGGTTTGTACTGACCAATAAAATAATAATATAAAATATAAAATATTTTTATTTTACGATAAATTCTAAAAATTAAAAGATTGATACGCGTATTATTCGAAATTGGGTTTAGTAAGATCCCCCAGCTCCAAATAATCATACAAAGATTTTTCTGCGGGCCCGAAAATTATTATTTTCTTGACTTAGAATAAATCACACAAAACAATCAAATACAATTACGAAACAGTCAAATTAATTTTATAATACACAGAAAACATAAAACAATACAATTAGGACAAAATCATAATTTAGTAAAAAAGTTGGGAAAAGTTGGGGTGTTACATCATCAATTTTCACAAGTTCATATCTTGGATTCACATTTTTAAAGTCTTAAACTTTTGGTCAATTATGAAAATTTTAGGGTAAGTTACCCCTTCAAAATCGTGGCCTTCTCAAATCTCATTATTCAATTTAATTCTTCCACTTTGTTATGGATTATGCATATTTCTAAATTCTTAATTCCAAATATGCACCAAGGCATCATTTAAACCTTAAACTTTCTCTCTAAAACCGTGGCCCCTCAAGGTTTTCAAAATCTCAATTTCTCTCTATTTTATGTATTAGTTTCTTGATATCAAATCACTTTAATTTTAGTTCACCAAAGCCAATTCAATCCCTCATGGTTCCAAGCCAAAACCGTGGCCTCCCTCTTGGGTATCAAACCTTTAAAACTTTCCATTCATTAATTTCAATATTATCATTCAATCTTTAATTACATAAGTTTCATTTCACTTGTGTACAAAACCAATTTACACCACTAATTTCTAATCAAAAAACGTGGCACCATGTTAGGGTAGGAAACTCTAAATTTTTCATTTAACAACCCTAACATGATCAAGCATATTTAACACATCCAACATATCCAAAATCACCATTCAAGTATTTATCCAACTCAAGAATACAAAAACATGCGAAATCATCAATTAAAGTGAACATACAAGGATGGATTTCTCCACCAACAAGCACACAAAGGTTCCCTCACCACCATTAGTGGTTGAAGTGAGTAATCTCCCCCTTACCTAAGGAAGAATCATGAAATGGTCTCCTTCTAGGTCCTTGGTGAATTTCGATTTTGAGCCTTCAAAACCCTAGGATTTTCAATCTTCAAGAACCAACATTAAACATGGTAAAGAATGGATCTTTAGTCTCCAATGAGACCCTAGAGCACGAAAGTGAAGAGAAAGAGGAAGAAAAATGAGAAATTTACCTTAAAGCTTGAAGCTTTGTCTTGGATGACAATGGAGGAAAAGTTAGTTTTTGAAGAAAACCCTTCAAATAAAAGTTGTAGAGGAGGTTGAAAAGAGTGTAGAAATGGTGTTTATGAAGAGAAAAGTGAAGAGGAAAGTGAAGAGAAATGGTTGGTAATGGTGGCTGAATTTTTGTAGGGAAGAAGGGAGAAGAAGAGAGAGGAGAGAAAATGAAGAAGAAGTTAGAGAGAGAAAGTGTTTGGAAAAGTGGAGATATTTTTGAGTGTGTTATGTTAAGTGAGGAGGCAAAATTTTTGCCTCCCAAGGGCAAGAGTGCCGCGACAATGAGAGGGAGAAGGGGGGAGAATTTTGGCTTCCCCTACAAGCCAAGGGTAGCTTTATCATGTGTAGTCAAAGTTTCTCAAAGAAGCTTTGGCTAAAGTACACCAAATTTGAATTAAAGTAGATTTGATTTGACATAAAGTGGATTGCATTGGGATAAGGTGATAGGGTTTCTAATCCAATGGACAATTGTTATAGTTGACAGAAGTCAATATTAATTACCCAGCGGATAAAATTTACACAGTGATTTATTGCTCTGTCAGATAAAATTTCTCGAAAAATATGAAACCTCGTAAACTGTGTCTGACCTCGGGTTTAGTAAGATCCCCCGTCGACATTTTCACAGTTCAAGGTTCTCAGAAAAAATATCTCATTTTTCCGGGCCCGCTCAATTTGCATGCAAAATGAGGAATAATATTAAAATATTCTACATTGTTAGAAAAATCTAGAAAAATTCAGAAAAAGCACAAATATTATAAAACGATTATTTGTCATGAATTATTAATTTTCAGGATGTTACATTTAGCAATCACAAGGGCCTGAAGTATCCATTCGATAAAAAAGGGCTGAACATAAGACAGAGAAGGTGACTATAAATTTTGAAGGAGTATGATGTAACATCCCAAAAATTAATAATTTCATGACAAATAAACGTTTTATAATATTTGGGAATTTTGTGAATTTTTCTGGATTTTTCTAAGAACGCGGAATATTTTAATATTATTTCTTGTTTTACGTGTAAACTGAGCGGGGCTGGGAAAATGAGATATTTTCCTGAGAACCTTGAACTGTGAAAACGTCGACGGGGGATCTTACTAAACCCGAGGCCAGACACAGTTCACGAGGTTTCACATTTTTTAAGAAATTCTATCTGACTGAATAATAAATCGCAGCATAATTCTATCTGCTAGACAATTAATACTGACTTCTGTCAGTTGTAACAATTGCCCATTAGATAATAGCATGTATTAGAAACCCTATCACCTTATCCTAATGCAATCCACTTTATGTCCAATCAAATCCACTTTAATTCAAATTTGGTGTACTTTAGCTAAAGCTTCTTTGAGAAGCTTTGACCACAGATGACCAAGCTACCCTTGGCTTGTAGGGGAAGCCAAAATTCTCCCCCCTTCTCCCTCTCAATGCCGTGGCAATGCTTGCCCTTGGGAGGAAAAATTTTGCCTCCTCACCTAATACACATTACTCAAAATATCTCTCACTTTTCACAACACTTTCTTTCTCTAGTTTCTTCTTCAAGATTTTTCTCCTCCTTCTCTCTTCTTCTTCTCCCTCAACCACAAAATTGCAGCCCCATTACCAACCATTTCTCTTCACTTTTCTCTTCATAAACACCATTTCTACACTTCCCTCAACCTCCTCTACAACTTCTATTTGAAGGGTTTTCTTCAAAAACTAACTTTTCCTCCATTATCATCCAAGACAAAGCTTCAAGCTTTAAGGTAAAGTTCTCTTTTTTCTTCCTTCTTCTCTTCATTTTCGTGTTCTATGGTCTCATTGGAGACCAAATATCCATCCTTTACTAAGCTTGATGTTGATTCTTTGTGTTGGAGATTTTAGGGTTCTTGGAGACCCCAAAACCGAAATCTTCAAGAAGCAACAAGGAGACCATTTTCGTGTTCTTCCTTAAGGTAAGAGGGAGATTACTCACTTCAACCATTATTGGTGGTGAGAAGACTTTTGTGTGTTTGTTGATGGAGGAATCCATCTTGGTATGCTTACTTTGTATGGTGATTTTACATATTCATGTGTTCTTAATTGAGATTGATACTTGGATAATGATCTTGAATGGATTTGATGTGTTAAAAATGCTTGATCATGTTAGGGTTGCTAAATGGAAAATTTGGAGTTTCCTACCCTAATATGGTGCCACGATTTTGGCTTAAATTTTGAGGGATTAAATTGATTTTTGGTGAACTAAAATTTAAGTGAATTGATATCAAGAGACTTGTGCATAAAAAAGAATTAAATTGGAACTTTGAAGACTTGAGGGGCCACAGTTTTGACCTAAAATAATAAGAGTTTGGATTAAGTTAGTAAGTGGTAAAACTTATGTAATTGGACATTAAAGAGTTAATGATCACAATGGAATTGATTATGAAAAATTTAGGTTTTTCCAAACACCTATGGAGGTTATGGTTTTGATAAGAACTTTGGGATGTGAATTTGATTTCGTATAAGAATCAAGTGAAACTTAAATGGTTAAGTATTGGAGGATAATGTTAAATGTAAAGAAAAGAATAATTTGGGATTTCACCACACTAATGAGGAGCCACTATTTTGGCTCTAGGTTTCAAGATATTGGATTAATTTTGTGTGAAATGCGCTTTATGTGATTTGGTATTAAATGACTAATACATAAAATGGAAGGAAATTTAGAACCTTGAAGGCTGGTGAGGTCACGGTTTTGAGGGCTATTGAACCTAGAAATTGTCATAATTGATTAAGACATAAAACATTGGAAAGGTTGAATTCCATAATATGAAATGATGATAATTGATAAATCATAAACATATATTGACGTTAGAAATTGGTTCTATGTTGTTATGGGCTCCTATGTAGGGCTAAGCATTTGTTAATTGAGTACTTGATGAGATATGATATGTTGGTGATAAGAAATGATGATATGCCATTGAGGCAATACTTTTGATAAATGTATTATTGATATGATATGTTGATATTAAGGAATGCTCATATTGAGGCAATGCAAATGATAAATGTATCATTGATATGATTTATTAACATTGAGAATGAATATATATGCCGTTGTGGTATGCTTATGATGAATGCATCATTGATAAACATACATGATTGGACATTGTGTCGTCATGCATATGTGTTGTCCGTTGGATATTGTTGAGAAAAGCGATGTATGCCTAGGAGTTTGAATAACACCTATGTGCGGGTGCGAATAGACTAAGTGTAGGGTCATAGTGGTTAGCCCTGGGGGCATCGGGGTGCGGGTTCCTCACATGGACAGTTAAGAGCTCCTCTGTGCCGTGGGGTAGACCGATGCAAACACACCGACGATCTGGACTAAGACGCTATCCTATATCGTGATTAACTGTTGAGGTGCCATCTATAAGCCATTATTACGCAAATATTTTTTTATGAGATGAAGCACACTATTTTTAAAGGCTAACGATATACTGGTATTACTCCTTGATCATTCACTCCGAAAATGTTGATGTCTAGCTCCATGGAGTAGGATTTGTGGTACCATAATGCATTGTGCACTGTTCATTGTCGGTCTCATAAAATGTTGAGCATGAACATTTGTGACTGTGAAAATATCTGTTCTATTTCTGTAATAATTGTCTGGATATTGTACTGATTGCTTGAGATATTATTGTGACCTGCCTGTTGTTATTGATTCTTACTATTGCTTATAATTGTACTGCTTTGCTATAAATTCTACTATTACTGTTAATGAATATATGAACTGTATTGCTATGTGGGCGCTCTACGCCGTGTTGTTTTCTTACTGCCATAATGGTAATGAAAGATGGGTGTCTCACATCTTTATTTCATTACTCTGTCTTATGTTGCGTTGAATAAAGATTGTGAAAAGTCCAAGTTGGATTTACTTAGTTTATGGTTGGAGAATCGACTTCTGTTTCATTGTGATGGCATCTGGACAAGCTCCCCTCATTCGTACGTGGATACAGTTTCATAGAGGCTTGGAAGCCCGGCATCTCGACCGTGACGCGGAGCGTGTTACTTACATTAGGGATGTAACTCTAGTTCAGTGTGGTAATGATCCTGGAGCTGGCACGAACATCTCCTATGTTCCTATACGTATGGAGTTCCCTATACCCATTGCGGAGATATGGGATAACCGCTGCCTCTTCCCTAAAGAGGTTTCGGTTATAACACATGTTCAGGCTCCTATCCATTATGGCATGACGCACTGTAACACCCACCGTAGGGTGCCACATTTATGTTACTTAATTATCAAATTACCCCCAAGCTCATATATTGTGATGTTATAATAAAAATACGAGTTGTAAAATTTCTTAATAACAATAAGATAAACTTAGCGGAAAATAAAATATTATACATCATCACACATAATTTACATCATTATACATTACAAAAGTACTGTCAACATTATTTATATACAGACTATGTTCTCAAAAGTATTTAAACAGTATTTAAACAACAGACTTGCCTAAGTATAAACTAAACATTAGAACCCTCAGACGAGTCCTCCTCAGATTCCTCCGCAGGTAGGAATCCATTCTGACGCGAAGTCCTACGGATGGGTGTTCGCACAGACGACATGATACTTATCTCATTAGGCGTACGATAGTAGGCTCCCCAGTACTGCCTAATGGATAGTGAAAACTCTAATTGTACATAAATATTGACACTAAAATAAGGGTTCCCTTGATAAAGCCTACTGTATGTAATGTTCAGGTCCCCTATATAAAATATACACTGTCGATCCAAATGAACATGCCATGCCTCCGGACCTCCGCAAAACTGTAACTCACGTATCCTAGAAAGTTGAGCATTTCCATCTTCTCAAAACTCTGTTTCCTCTGGAGTCTGCTCTTCTTCACCCTCTTGATTAATCCTTTGCTCAACATCTTTTCAAAAATAATTATAGTACAAAATAGACATACAAAGAGGTGAGATCACCTACGCCAATACCAACATGGTAGCACAGAGATAACACAACCAGCATACCATACAGATACATCATACCATAATCACAATCATGCCATCAACATTATTTATCATAACAGATACAATAAATAATAATTACCATCATGCCATTCACATTATTATCATCATCGTCATCCAACTATTTCTCAACAAAATAATTGTCATAGCTAATATCCCTCAATTAATATATCATACAGATATAAATGCTCAGATTTATGCATGCACACAGACTCAATTTCTTACTCCATGGAGCTAATACTCAGTTCAGAGAAATTGATCTGAAAGATCTGTCTGTACCAATATACCTCAGACCACGTGCCACATTTCTCATATGTATTTGCACATCTAGCATATACACGACAGTCTTTACTAGATCTCGATTAAGAATAGTGTCTCGGTCAGGATCATCGGTGCGTTGCATCGGTCTAACTTACGGGAAGAAGAGCTACCAACCGCCCATGTAAGCAACCCGTACCCCGATGCCCCCAAGGTCAACAAGTGACTTACACTATGCATATCGCACCCACTCAGGAGGTGTACGTCTCTCCTAGGCAAATAGCCTCATACAGACCATCGGACCTTTCCAATGCATGTTCAATGCACCAATGCCAAACATAGGCAAAATTCATATATAGTATCCATACACCAGTTCATGCATATAAAATGCACTATTGCCAATCACAGGCAAAATTCATCATTTTCTCATACAGTGTCCATCCACTAGTTCAACAGTAATCCTACTGTGTATTTAATCTAAAAAAAATCATATTATTGCGTTTTCATAGTCGCACACCACTTTTGTCGCGTTTTCACAATTTCGTAACATTTCTATTACGTTTTCAAATCACATATAGATTTTTCAACGTTTTCATCAATCATGTAAAATATTTCATCATTTTTCAATCACGTAGTGATTTTTCAACAATATCTCAACCACGTAAAAATATTCCACCATTTTTAAATCGCGTAGCGATTTTTCAACAATATCTCAAATGCGTAAAAATATTTAAATATTTTTCAAATTACGTAGAAATATTTAAATATTTTTCAAATCGCGTAGCTTAAAAATTACATTTTTAAGTTACGTAAATCATTTTTTCACCATTTTTCAACTTTGTAAAATATTTCTCAACTTTCAAAATCTCAATTCAACCTTTCTCAAAATAATATGACTCCTCACATTATTTTCCACATTTTCTTACATCAAGAAAATCCTTTTTGTAATATATTCCATAATTTCACCATTTCATTGAATTAAATCATTGTTTCTAATTTAAAATTTACTAACGCTCTCCAAAACCCAAAGAATGAGTTACACATTAGAAAATCCCAAGTTACCAACATATTCTTTATAATTCCAAATCAATTCTAAAAATCAATCCTCTTTAAAATAAATTGAGGTTCAAACACTTTCAACCTCTCTTTTCCATTTACATACGAAAATTCTATTTTTCAAGTGATAAAACACTCTGATTCCCTTCCCAAATTCCTTGTATTAAATCAAGTTATATTTCCACTTGGAAAACCATTTTGTTTTCATCAAAATCAAGGCATTACAAGCCTTCAAAACCGTGGACATGGCCATTGAAACCATTCTTATATTTTTCCTTCTAAATCAACTAAGTTCATTCTTAATTTTACTGAAACAAAACCATTAAAGTTCCTTCACAAAACCATGACACTTTATTCTTTGGAAACAAACCTTTTGTTTATTTTCCTTGCTTCTCTAAACATCTAATTTTATCATTCATGAAAATAGTAATTTGTGAACACCTATTTTGAGGTGTCTTGGCCGAAATTCACCATGGTCTTTGGAACTAAAAATATAATTTCTCCACTTCATAATTTCTTTAAACAAATCAATTTCCTTGTTCTTGAAAAATTTCAACATGAAACCTTAATTTTTGGGTGTCAAAACCGTAGCCTCCCCTTGGCCATTGGAGCCAAAATTCCTTGTTTTATCATACATCCATCATAATATATTCAACATATCTTCATCATGCATATCATAAGCATACCATATTCTCATCATGCATATTATAAGCATACCATATAAGCAATAAAATCATGCAAAGCATATCAAGCATAGGCAAATAATCAAAGCACATAAACACATAAATTATTACATGCCCATGGATATGAATCCTCACATGGATTCACCATCCACCAAATACAAAACACATCTCTCACCACCATACTTGGTTGGTGAGATGGATCTCCCTCTTACCTCTTGAAGATCCTCATAAAGCTCCTTCCTTTGCACTTTGATCAAGATTTCCACCAACAAAAGTTTCTTAAACATAAAACAAACACAAAGAAATTAGTATATTAAGCTTGAATAAGAGGAACCATGGATCAAACATGGTTTAGAACATGAAAAAGAAGAGGAGAAATGAAGTTTCCTTACACTTCACCTCAAAAACCTTAGAACTTGCTCTTGGAAAAACTCCTTGAAGATGAAAGATTTAGAGCTTGGTGTAAACAACAAAGGTTCTTGGATTGATGTAAGGACTCAAGAAGTATGGTTGTATAAAATTTTTGAGTAATGGAAGGTGGTTTAGGGGTGCTTGGCTATGAGCTTAGAAGAGAAGAGAGATGGAGAGAAAATTTGATAACTTAGTTTCTTGAAAATATGCAATAATGACCAAGGTGATCAATAATGGTCTTCAAACTTGCTTTAGCTCCACATTCACTCACCAAAACTGTCCCCCCCCCTCCATGCACTCTTCAAAGTGTGACCAATTTCCCTAGCCATTATTTGAAGCATTCCTAACCATTGATTAGTTCAATGGTTAGGATTAAAATAGATTCTAGGTTTAGCTTTAGATAGAAGACTTAATCTAGGCCATTGGATCTTTTTTCCTTGAAACCCTAGCCATTAGATGTGTCTCCAAAATGAAGGGTCAAGATCACTCCTTCAAACTTTACATCCAATGGTCATAAATGGTCCTTGTCACTTTTTAAGACCAAATCTCCACCCTTGATTAAATCTATGGTGGATCTCCAACACTTTTTAAGACTAAATCTCCACCCTTGATTAAATCAATGGTGGATCTCCAAACCACCAAGGTTGACTAGGTAGTATAATATTTACTTTTATCTGCTATTACCCTAAGAATAATATTTTTACTGTATTTTTATCTCCTAATAATTAAATAGAGTGCAAAATACATTAAAAGAAAATTTAAAAGAAATTGTTTCCAGATTCAGGTTCAGTAAGATCCCCCTTCTCCATCTAAACAGTACAAATTTTTTCTAGCCGTAGAAAAATTTTTACTTTTCGAGACCTACCTGGGCTCACGTAAGGCCACCTGGGCCCATAGACAACCTAAAAATAATCAGAGAAATGTAAAAATTTCATAATCACCCATAAAATCACAAAAATTAAAAAAATCATGAATATCAAATTAGATTACATAAAGTAATTAAGACTTAACAGTAATAATTAAATTATATAAAATTTTCTCTGGCCCGAAAATTATTATTTTCCTGACACGAAGTAAATCACACCAAACAATCAAATGTACTGACGAAATATTCAAAATAATTTTACAGCACACAGAAATCACTAAACAGTAGAATTCTGTTAACTGTCAAAATTACTGTCAAATATTTAGGAAGTTTGGGGTGTTACACGCACGGGCAAGGATCATCTGTCAGAGATCAGGAGGAAGATCAGGTGAAAGACCCTTCTCTCCATGTGTTTGACTTCGGGGAAGGTCGAACCTTTATATGGTAGTTATGTAAAACCTAAGTTTAATATTGTTGTAAGCTTATTTATGCATGGATTCTGGATATGTATTTCATGTTAAACTGATGTTGTATTTGGATTGTAAGTCAATATAACTATATTTCATATCGTGGCTCGCATTTTCTATTTATGCATAAGGGAAACAACTTTAAATTTTAAAAATTACTATTTTTTTTAGGATGTGACACGCCTGGATTTAGTGACTGTGGTGCAATGACGATTGTGCTGCGATTATTAGATCTAGGTGCGTTACATATGACGTCTAGCTTCAGTATCTTCTTGTCTAAGTTACCAACAAACTCACTCCTAAATTCTTTGGACTATATCAAATTCCTCTTCGGATTGGTCCGGTAGCCTATCAACTGATTTTGTCGTCCTTTCTTTCTAATGTTCATAATGTCTTCCGTATGCCATAATTGTGAAAGTATATCCCTGATTCAGCTATGTCATCGAACTGGATACAGTACAATTAAAAGAGGGTTTGATCTATGGAATGCTTCCTGTAAAGGTCAAGGTTAGGAGAGCGAAGTAACACAAAGGCACAAAGATTACATTGGTAAGAATGGCTTGAATTGACGTGACACGAGACACGACGTGGAAGTTAGAAGGTAAGATAAGGAAACAACATCCATGTTTATTCTAATGAATGAAAATTTCGAGGATGAAATTTCTATTTGAAGGAGAGAGTTGTAACACCCCAAAAATTAATAATTTTATGATAAATAGTTATTTTATAATATTTGTGATTTTTGTGAATTTTTTTGTATTTTTTTGTAAACGCGAAATATTTTAATATTATTCCTCATTTTACGTGCACACTAAGCTGAGCTGGGAAAATGAGATATTTTTTCCGAGAACCTTGAACTGTGGAAACATCGATGGGGGATCTTACTAAACCCGAGGCCAGACACAGTTTACAAGGTTTCACATTTTTCAAGATTTTTATCTGATAAATAAAAATCACAGAATAATTTTATCATCCATTGGACAATAAATATCAGTTTTTGCTAACTGTAATTTCTGTCCACTGATAATAAATTCGATACAGTGTTAGTCATATTTTAGAGAACAATTTAATGACATCACAATGGTGACATCATCATCATGACATCACTTTGACTTTTCAAAAAGATGAACTTGGCTTGTTGGAGAAGCTTGGTGTAACACCCCAAAAATTAATAATGTTATGATATGTAGTTGTTTTATAATATTTGTGATTTTTGTGAATTTTTTTGTATTTTTATGTGAATACGAAATATTTTAATATTATTTCTCGTTTTACGTACACACTGAGCAGATCCGAGAAAACGAGATATTTTTTCTGGGAACCTTAAACTGTGGAAATGTCGACGGGAGATCTTACTAAACCCAAGGCCATACACGATTTACGAAGTTTTACGTTTTTTGAGATTTTTATCTGATAAATAAAAATCACATAATAATTTTATTATCTGTTGGACAATAAATATCAATTTTTGTTAACTGTAATTTCTGTCCATTGATAATAAATTCGATACAGTGTTAGTCATATTTTAGAGAATACTTTAATGACATCACCATGGTGACATCATCACCATGACATCACTTTGACTTTTCAAAGGGAGGAAGCTTCCTAGCACCTTCCTTTTGGCTTGTTGGAGAAGCTTGGAGGAAGCTTCCTTGCACTCTCCTATTACCTTGTTCAAGAAGCCACATTTCTTCTCTCCTCTTCTCCACCACATATTTTTGAAGGTTCTTTGTGGCCACACATTTTATTCCATACACTTACACAAAATACACCTAATTACACATTTCATTTCACTTTGCTATCACTTTCTCTCTCTACTTTCCATCTTCATCTTTTCTCTCAACCATTTTCTCCTCCTTCTCTCTATCTCCACTGCAATACACATTTTGGAGAGCCAAAATTATGCATCTCCCTTTATCACATTCATTTACAAATTCAAAACACAAAAGCTACTACTTTTTCTCTCTACTATTTCTCTCCTCTCACTTTTTCTCTCACATTTTCTTCCTTCTTCCTCCTCTCTTCCATGGCTACACCTTTCATTTCCCCTCCATGAATGCTTGATTTCAAGCTTCTATCTTGCTTGAATCTACACTTCCATTGAAGATCTTCCTTTCTTGTTGGAATCACTCTCTAAAAAGCTCACCTTTCTTCTCCATTCTTTCACCCTCTCCATGGCCTCACCCCTCAAAACCACACATCCATTTCCTTTAATTCCAACCAACTCTTGATCTTGAATCTAGACACCATTCTAAGCAACTTTCATGTTGTGACCATCACCAAAAATCTACCATTTTCATTTTGTTCCATCAAGCTTCAAAGTTGGTGACTTTAAGGTAAAGTTCATAGCTTTTCCACCTTTTCTCCTCATTTATCCTTGATCTCTTAGGTGATCAAGGGTTTCTTTTCTAAGCTTTGATGATGATTTTAGTGAGTTTTGATGTCCTTAGGGTTTTCTTGAATGTGTAGTACAAAAATCTCCACAATGAACCAAGTGGCTTACTTTCTTGTATTGTCTTCAAGAGGTAAGAGGGAGATAATCCTCTTCAACTTATCTTGGTAGTGAGGAAACATTTTCTTTATGTTGTTGATGAGGAATCCATGTGGAATTGCTCTCTTGGTTGTGATGTTCTTTATTGATTTTGTGCTATTTTGACTTGTATGATTTATTGATTGTTATTATATGTCTTGATGACTATGTAAATATATATTGGATTGCTTGGATTGTTATGTGAAGAGATTTTAGGGTTCTTTGCCCTTTTGGATTCATGGCCAAGAGACCACATTTTTGGGTGTTCAAGGTGTGGTTTTGCAAAGATTAGAATTTAGGTGATGAAGAGTTAAAGGGCAAATGAATAAAATGAGAAACTTTGGGTTACTACCCATTGGGGAGCCCACAGCCTCTTGAATAATTGTTAGGGTTCAAGAGTTAAATTTGTAGCAACTTTGGAACTTAAGTAATTTAATGAAAGTAATTAACAATGTGGTGGAAAGATTGGTTAGATTCATACCATTGGGAAGCTCACGGCCTCTAGGAGATTTATTAGGTTAAGTTGTGATCTTTGTGCAACCAGTCTTAAGTGATTAAATGATAAGTGATCAACATTGTGGTGAAGGAAAAAGGGTTAGAGTTTGTTATAATAAGGCTCACGGATTCCTAAGGCAAAATGTCACAAAATGTAGTGCTAAAATGGAGATGTAGATGATTACAGAATTCTAGATTTATTAAGAATTCATAAAATGGAAAGAACAAAGAATAAGACTTTATATTATGACTTAGAATGATTTTGGGCATACGGGAAGAACAAAAGAGTTTGTGAGACTTGCAAAACCTTAGAGTAATTTTTAAGTGAGCATAATTGATTAGATTAAGGAACTTGATCAATCTAAAGGAATGAAGATTGAATGAGGACTACAAGAGAATTCCTCTAGAGAATGAATTCATAAGAGATGTTAATTAAAGTGAAACCCAAAATAAACCTCTAAAAGTGTGTTATCACTCTTGAGAAATTAATACTACACTATTGTGAGTCCGTGTTTGGGACTAGAATTCTGTTGATATCTAACTTGGCCAAATTGTGGCGTGTTATGGAAAGTATACCATTATTGTTGAATATATATGATTGTGCATGGAGTCAACATGCATTGAATATTTGCTCAGTGGATGACTGTTAAAAGGTTGTATGAGCCTATGAATGAGAATTGAATAAGTGAGATCTAGTGGAAGGATCTATACGGGGCGTAAGGCGTGGTGTATACCGATTGCACGCATTACGGGCCCGAAAAATCACTATTCTTTACGCGGTGAATTAATGAGAATTGAATAGTGCGATATGTGATGGATCTCTAGGGGGATGTAAGGCGTTGTATATACCGATAGCATGCATTACGGGCCCGACAAATCACTATTCTTTTTGTGGTAAATGAACGAGAATTGAATAGTGTGATCCAGTGGAAGGATCTGATCAAGGACCGTGAGGCGCAGTGGTTCATTTCGTGATGATGTTAACACCTTATTATACCCTTGGCCATGATAAACCGATTGCAATGCATCACGTGTCTGACAAGCACTATCTCTTCATGGTCTCGAAGACTGTCATTGAGGGGGATAGATCTTCTAGAACGTTCATCTTTGAAATGGAATAGAAAATCTTGGTACCAAGTGCACATGCCTTGTGAGTCAGCATATCATTTGGCATTCATTTATATGATGACTATACTATTGTTTTATTGATGTCATGATTATCTACAATGTTTTAATCATCAATTATCTGAGACTCTACTGCTAGTTCTTTCACCGTATGTGATTATTACTGTTTAATATTGTTGATATGCTATGTGGGCGCCCTGCGCCGTTATATTTCTTTACTGCCATAATTAGTAATGTAAGTAGGATATCTCACCTCTTTCCTATATCTTTGCATTTACTTATATATATATATATATATATATATATATATATATGATAAAAAATCGTAGGGAAGAAGATGAGGGACCATACCCTTACCAAATGGATTGGGCTGATACATTATTTTCAATATGGCGTCAGGACGAGATTTTTTCGGTTACGTACGGGTGCAACTTCATGGGGGCATTGATGCTTGGCGTGTCGATTGGGACTCTGAGCATCGTATATATATGGGGTTGCGGTTTTGTCTGCTAGTAGTACCTATCCCAGGGTTACTTCTTTTCCCTTTTATGCCCGTTACCTTTTATTTGAATATGTAAGTACTATATTTCGTGTTATTATTGCTTTGTGTTAAAGACGAAAATATTATATATGGAGTATGTTGCTCTTAAAGTGGTTGTGTTTTAAAATGGTTGGGTACTAAATATGCATTCATTCAGGGTTTATATTTTCCATCTATGTATAAATGAAATATTTATTTTGAAAAGACTATTGTTGAGATTGTGACACGCCTGGATATAGTGATTGTGGTGTAATGACGATTGTGCCGTAGTTATTAGATCTAGGGGTGTTACACTTGGAGGAAGCTTCCTTGCACCTTCCTATTAGCTTGTTGGAGAAGCCTTATCTTCCTCTCTCCTCCTCTCCACCACACATTTTGAGGGCTCTTTGTAGCCACATATTTTAATTCACATACTTACACAAAATAAACCTAATTACACATTTCACTTCATTTCACTTTACTGTCACTTTCTATCTCTAACTTTCATCTTCATTTTCCTCCAACTTCTCTTTTTTTTTTCTTCTTCACCCCCACGGTTTTGCAGCCCCACCTTGAAAGATTATTTTCATTTTCTCACTTCACCAGCACCATTTATACATTCCTCTCATCATTCTATACATTTCCTATTTAGAAATCTTCATCAAAATCCATCATCTTCTTCATTTTTTCTTAAGAACAAAGTTTGGGACTTTGAAGGGTTTTGGAGAGCCAAAACCGAATTCACCAAGGAGCACACCAAGGAGGTGTTGGACGAAACCCTCAAAGAAAAGCACCATCTTGGAGGATTCAAGGTTTAGTTTTTACTAGTTCATCTCCATCTTCATCCCCATTTTCATCTATTTCTATTCAAGAAGCTATACATAAAGCTTTCACCTTTCTCCTTGGAGGCTCACAGCCTCACCCCACAAAGTACACTATCCATCTTCTTTAATTCCAACCAACCCTTGATCTTGAATCTAGACACCATTCTAAGCAACTTTTATGTTGTGACCATCACCAAAATCTACCATTTTCATTTTGTTCCATCAAGCTTCAAAGTTAGAGACTTTAAGGTAAAGTTCATAGCTTTTCTACCTTTTCTCCTCATTTTCGTGATCCTTGATCTCTTGGGTGATCAAGGGTTCCTTTTCTAAGCTTTGATGATGATTTTGGTACGTTTTGATGTCCTTAGGGTTTTCTTGAAGGTGTAGTACTAAAATCTCTATAAGGGACCAAGAGGCTTCCTCTCTCCTCCTCTCCACCACACATTGTATCTATAATTATTATTATCTCTTTACGGTGATTTCAAAAAAGAAAAAAGAAAAAAAATGTACATATATTTCAATACTCGAAATACTGTACAATCCAAGAACGCAAACTATTTAATCATGTGTTAAAAATGAACCGAGTCTTAATTAATCAAAGTAATTATACTTTTTCGCATTTTCATTTTAATCTCTTTATGGTGTGACGTTCCTTCTCCGTGACACAAGGAAAAGGGACGTTACACTGTCTTGGTATCAGAGCCCTGGTTTAAGTTTTCTTTTGGGTCTTGTGGTTTTGGACTGTCTTGTTTGTATTGTGTGATTCTCTGTGTTTAGTATTCCGAAAGGATACATCTGACCTTTCCTTGTGTTTTATATAGCTAGACTTGAAAGAAGATTATGGCTCATAAAGGAGACATGACTGTTGCAGTTGAGGCAATTCAGAGGATGGCTGAAGCCATGCTGCAACAAAACCAGCAAATGGCTCAACAACAAGAGAGGACTGCACAAGAATTGGAGGCTACTGCTGATGCCTAGAATCTGGCAGAATTTCATCGCACTAACCCTCCACAATTCAAAGGAGAATATGATCCTGAGAAGGCTACTCTATGGATCAAAGAGCTGGAGAAGATATTCACAGGCATGAACTGTGCCAACGACAAGAAGGTGACATATGTTGCGTTTATGCTTATTGGAGATGTAGAGGATTGGTGGACTAGAGAGCAGAGGTTATTGGAGGCTGAAAATCGAGCAATTAATTGAGAATTGTTCAAAGAGAGATTCTTGAATAAATATTTCCCGAAAAGTGCTAGGCATGCTAAGGAGATGGAGTTTCTTGGTTTACGACAAGGAAATATGACTGTGAGTGAATATGCTACTAAATTTGAGAGCTTATCCAAATTCTCAACTTACTTTCAACACCAACCGATCGAAGCATGGAAATGTCGAAAGTTCGAGGAAGGCCTAAGACACGATGTGAAGAGGGCAGTTATTACTCTGAAGATTAACCAGTTTTCTGAGCTGCTTGATACGTGTCACCGGGTGGAAGACTTAGACCAGGCGCGTGACACAAGAAACCGCAACTTTGGACCTTTTCGGTCTCAAAGAGGAGGAAGCAATAATGCTAACCATTACCAAAAGAAGCCTTATTCCAGACCACCTAGAAATCAACAACAGAGACTGCAAGGTGGAAGTCCTAGAGGAAGTCCAAGTAAAACTAGTCAAGCAACGGCGTCTACGCCGAGATGCATGAAGTGCAGGAAGGAGCACTACACGAGGGACTGCACTATTAAAGGAGTTATCTGCTTCAGCTGCGGGAAACTTAGACACGTTTCTCTTGAATGCAATCAACCTAAGGCGGAACCTTCCAATAATGCTGCTAGAACTGCTAAACCGCAGGCTGGAGGTCAGGTTTACACCCTAAGTGGTGCTGAAGCCTCTCAATCTGAAGATCTTATACAAGGGGAAGGTCTCATAGAAGGTAATCTTTTAACTATACTGTATGACTCTAGTGCAACTCATTCTTTCATTTCCTATGATTGTGTGAAAAGACTTAGTTTACATGTGTCTTCTTTGCCTTTTGATTTGACTATTTCAACTCCTACTGCTAAACCCGTTGTTACTACCAAAGTCTATTTGGATTGTCCCTTAATTGTTGAAGATTGAATCTTTTCTATTGATTTGATTTGTTTGCCACTACCTCAATTAGATGTAATCTTAGGAATAGATTGGTTATTTTCTAACCATGTCCTGTAGATTGTTCTAGAAAAACCATAGTTTTCCCTTTAGATGAGAATTCTAGATTTTTGACGACCAACCAAGTGAAAGCTTTCTTGAAAGAAGGAGCTTGGGGATACATGTTGTTGTCTTCTTTGAAAATCGAGAATGAGGTGGATGTGAACACACTTCCAGTGGTTAGAGAATTTCCTGAAGTTTTTCCTGAAGATGTACCTAGTTTACCACTAGAGCGAGAGATCGAGTTTGCCATTGATCTTGTACCTGGAGCTGGTCCTATTTCCATAACGCCTTATAGAATGTTGCCAGCAGAGCTAGTTGAGCTCAAAAAGCAATTGGAAGAACTTTTGGAGAAACAGTTTGTTAGACCTAGCGTATCGCCTTGGGGAGTGCCGATACTGTTAGTTAAGAAGAAACACGGTACTTTGAGATTGTGTGTGGATTATCGTCAGTTGAAAAAAGTCATGATCAAGAACAAGTATCCACTACCGAGGATAGATGACCTAATGGATCAACTAAAAGGAGCGATGGTGTTTTCTAAGATCGATTTGCAATCGGGTTACCATCAGATCAGAGTAAAAGTGGAAGATATTCCTAAAACGACTTTTCGTACTCGTTATGGACACTACGAGTATCTGGTGATGCCTTTTGGTGTGACTAATGCACCTACTATTTTCATGGATTATATGAATAGAATCTTCCATCTTTATTTGGACAGATTTGTCATTGTCTTCATCGACGATATCTTAATCTATTCGAAAAATCAGGAGGATCATGCTGAACATCTCAATATAGTTCTTCAGATTTTGAAGGAGAAAGAGTTATACGCCAAGTTATCGAAGTGTAAGTTTTGGTTGAATGAAGTTAAATTCTTGGGTCATGTGATTTCGAAGGAAGGAATTGCTGTAGACCCATCAAAGGTTGAAGCTGTTCTACAATGGGAAAGGCTGAAGACGGTGACAGAAATCCAAAGCTTTGTTGGATTAGCTAGATATTATAGGAGATTCATCGAAGAATTTTCTAAAATTACTGGACCTCTCACTCAACTCACAAGGAAGAATCAAGCTTTTGAATGGATGGATGCTTGCGAAGGAAGTTTTCAAGAGTTGAAAAGGAGACTAACTACTTCACTAATGTTAGTTCTACCTGATACAAATGAACCATTCGAAGTGTACTGTGACGCTTCATATCAAGGATTGGGTTGTGTCCTTATGCAAGGCGGAAAAGTGGTGGCTTATGCTTCGAGGCAATTGCGAGTGCATGAGAAAAACTACCCAACGCATAACTTGGAGTTAGCTGTTGTTGTATTTGCTTTGAAGAAATGGAGACATTTTCTCTATGGAACAACATTCAACGTCTTTAGTGATCATAAGAGCTTGAAGTATTTGTATGATAAAAAAGAGTTAAATATGAGACAACGAAGGTGGTTAAAATTTCTAAAAGACTATGATTTCTAACTTCAGTATCACCCTGGAAAGGCAAATGTTATGGTCGATGTCTTAAGTTGGAAAACAATCAGCGTTTCTACCATGATGATCAGAGATCAGGATTTGATAGAACAATTAATTGACGTATGGTATTTTGTAGAATTAATGCCAGGAAAGATCTGCATGAACATGGTCACTATTTCGAATGATTTAATGGAAGATATCCGAGAAAAGCAGAAGGTTGACAAGTTCTTGCAAGAGGAAATAGAGCTGATGAAGCAAGGCGGTATATCAACATTAGAGGAAGGAAGCGATGGAATTTTAAAATTCCAAGGTAGAGTCTGTGTGCCTAAGGATGAAGAACTCAGGAAGCTTATACTCGAACAGGCTCATAAGAGTCAGTTGAGTACGCATCCTGGAATGACCAAAATGTACTAAGATTTGAAGAAGTTATTTTGGTGGCATGGAATGAAAAGAGATATTGCTAAATATGTATCTTCCTGTCTGGTTTGTCAAAAAACAAAGATTGAACATCAAAGACCGTCAGGATTGTTACAATCCTTGACTATTCCCGAATGGAAATGGGATAGTATTGCCATGGACTTTGTTATCGGATTGCCGAAGACCAGAAGAGGATATGATTCAATATGGGTAATTGTGGATCGACTTACGAAGTCAGCACATTTCTTGCCGATCAATACAAGATATCCATTGGAGAAGTTGACTTAGTTGTACATCGGTGAAATTGTCAGACTACATGGTATGCCTACAAGTATCATTTCTGACAGAGATCCCAGATTTACATCGAAATTTTGGCAAAGTCTTTAAGAAGCAATGGGGACAAAGCTACGTTTGAGTTCTGTATATCACCCTCAGACCAATGGCCAATCAGAGAGAACAATTCAATCATTGGAAGATTTGCTGAGAGCTTGTGTCATAGAGCAGACTGGAAGTTAGGATGAAATTTTACCATTGGTAGAATTTACCTACAACAACAGTTATCATTCAAGTATAGGGATGGCACCCTATGAGGCTCTATATGGATGAAGGTGCAGAACACCTTTATGCTGGTATTAGGATGGAGAGCGACTCACAGTTGGACCTGATCTTATTCAGCAGACAACTGAGAAGGTCAAAATAATTCAGGAGAAGATGAGAATGGCTTAAAGTCGACAAAAGAGCTATGCGGACAAAAGCAAAAAACCTCTTGAATTTGAGGAAGGAGAGCATGTGTTCTTGAAAGTCACGCCTACGACTGGGATCGGTTGGGTTCTCAAATCTAGAAAGCTCACTCCAAAATTCCTTGGACCTTATCAAATTCTTCGTCGGATAGGTCCTGTTGCTTATCAGATAGCTTTACCACCTTTTCTTTCAAATCTCCACAATGTTTTTCATGTATCACAACTTCAGAAATACATTCCAAGTCCTGATCATGTCATAGCACCTGATTTAGTACAATTAAAGGAAAACTTGACTTATGAAACAACTCCTGTACGGATTGATGATAGGAGAATAAAGCAACTTAGAGGGAAAAACATTCCATTGGTGAAAGTGATCTGGAATGAGATAATTGGAGATGCAACATGGGAACTGGAGGACAAGATAAAGGAGCAATACCCAAAATTATTCTAAGGTATGAAAATTTCGAGGATAAAATTCTTATTTGTTGGGAAGAGTTGTAACACCCCAAAATTTATTTATTTCATTATAAACATTTATTTTATAATATTTGTAATTTTTGAGAATTTTTATGGATTTTTCTGAGAACGCGGAATAATTTAATATTATTCCTCGTTTTGCATGCAAACTAAGCAGAGCTGGAAAAATGAGATATTTTTCCCGAGAACCTTGATCCGTGGAAACGTCAACGATGGATCTTACTAAACCCGAGGCTGGACACAGTTTATGAGATTTCACATTTTTTAAGAAATTTTATCCGATAGAATAATAAATCGTTGTATAATTTTTATCTGCTAGACAATTAATACTGACTTCTGTCAACTGTAACAATTGTCCATTGGATAATAACATATATTAAAAATCCTATCACATTATCCTAATGTAATCTACTTTATGTCTAATCAAATCCACTTTAATTTAAATTTAGTGTATTTTAATCAAAGCTTCTTTGAGAAACTTTGACCACCAAATGTCTAAGTTACCCTTGGCTTGTTGGAGAAGCCTCTCCACCCCATTCTTTCTCTCCATTATCACGGCACCCATAGCCTAAGGCGAGCAAAATTTTTGCTCCCACACACTTAACACACTTAATCACATTTCACTCATTTTCATCTATCCATTTCTCTCTTTGTAACGCACCTAGTGATAATAACCATAACACAATCGTCATTTCACCACCGTTACTAAATCCAGGCGTGTCACAGTCTCAAAATACAGTAAATTTCATATTTTGTAAAAGTTTGTTCCCATTCATTACGTATAAGTAGAAAATACGAGCCACGATATGATATATATAATTATATTGAATTACATCCAAATACAACATCATTTTAATACGAAGTACATATCCATAATTAAAACATAAAGTAGATTACATAATATTAAACTTCTAGTCTTTCATTACATAACAGAAACTGCCATATAAAAGTTCAACCTTCTCCAAAGTCTAACACATGAATGGAATGATCTTGCACCTGATCTTCCTCGGCATCTCTAATAGGTATCATTCACCCCAGCGATATGTCCAAATGGATGGGAGCATGAACATGTGTCATAACTGAAACCTCTCCAGGGAAGAGGTGGCAGTTATCCTACATCTCCCCAATGGATAAAGGGAACTCCACACGCATAGGTATGTAAGCGATGTTCATACCTTCTCCAGGTTCATTACCACTCTGAACTAAGGTTACATCCCCAATATAAATAATACTCCCCGCGTCACGGTCGAAGTGTCAGGCTTCCAAGCCTCTATGAAACTGAATCCTCGTGCGAAACAGAGGAGGTTGTGCAGATGCCATCACGAGGAAACAAAAGTTGATTCTCTGACAATAAACTAAGTAAATCCAACTTGGGCTCTTCACAGTCTTTATTCACATGCAACATAAGACAGAGTAATGAAATAAAGAGGTGAGACACCCGTCTTTCATTACCATTATGGCAGTAAAAAAATAGCATAGCGCAGAGCGCCCACATAGCAAATACAGTTTAGATATTCATTAACAACAATAGAAATAATTATAGTAAAAGCATAACAACAGTAAGCAATAGTAATAATCAATTATAACAGGCAAATCATAATAATATTTCTGGAAATCAACACGACCATCAGATAGTCATTACAGAAGTATAACAGTTACATGTGTTCACGCTCAACAATTCATGAGACCGACAATGAACGATGCACAATGCATTATGATACCACAATTCCTACTCCATAGAGCTAGACATCAACCTTTTCGGAGTGAATGATCAAGGAGTAATGCCAGTATATCGTTAGCCTTAAAAATAGTGTGCTTCATCTCATAAAATATTTACGCATCATGGCTTATACGTGGCACCTCAACAGTTGATCGCGATAATGACAGCGTCCAGTCAGGATTGTCGGTGTGTTTGCATCGGTCTACCCCACGGCACAGAGGAGCTCATAACTATCCATGTTAAGCACCCACACCCCGACGCCCCCCGGGCCAACAACATATGGCCCTCCGCTTAAGTCAATTCGCACCCGCACATAGGTGTTATTCAACTCTTAGGCTTACATATGCATGACGACACAATATCTAATTATGTATGTTTATCAATGATGCATTCATCATAAGCAATACCACAACGGTATGTAATTCATTATCAATTTCAACACATCATATCAATGATACATTTATCATATTCAATACCGCAACAGTATATAATTCATACTCAATACATTAAAATTTCCTCAAGAAATTCATATATAAACACTTAGCCCCACATAAGGTCTTACAACAATATAGAATTATTTCTCAACATCAACGTATGTTCATGACCCATCAATTATCACCATTTCCCCATTAAGGGTTTAACTTTTACAATGTCATATGTCTTAAACAATTATCACAATGTCCATGTTATGGATTCTCATTTTCAAAGTCTCAAGTCTTTGGTCAATTATAAAAATGTTAGGGTAAATAACCCTTTATAACCGTGGTCTCCTTAATTGCCATTATTCAATTTAATTCTTCCACTTATTAAAGATTATGCATGTCTCTAAGTCTTCAATCTCCAAGGCATCATTCAAACCTTAAGTTTTTCATAATCAACTCCATTATGATTATCAATTCTTTAATGTTCAATTACACAAGTCTTATTACTTACTAACTTAATCCAAACTCTTATTATCATGGGTCAAAACCGTGGCCCTTCAAGTCCTCAAAGACCCAATTTCTTTCCATCTTATGTATTAACTTTTTAATATCAATTCACTCAAATTTTGATTCATCAAGACCATTCCAATTCCTTATAATTTTAGGCCAAAACCGTGGCCATCATATGTCTTCTAAGTCCAATTCTTCTTTCCCATTTTTGTGTTAGTTTCTTAATACCAATTCACTTAAATTTTAATCCACCAAGATCATTCCAATTCCTCATGTTCCAATGTCAAAACCGTGGCCATCATTTGGGATAATAAACCCTTAAAATTTTTCATTCACAATTTCTATTGTCATCAGTCAACATTTAATTTCTTAAGTGTTACGTATTTGTGTAAAAACAAATTTTCAATCCAAGAATCTCCTCAAAATCGTGGCCATCATGTTAGGGTAGGAAACTCCAAATTTTTCATTTAGCAACCCTAACTTGATTAAGCACACTTAACACATCCAATATATTCAAGAGCACAAATCAAGCATTAATCAAATTCAAGAACACTAAATCATACAAAATCACCAAATCAAGTAAGCATACAAAGATGGATTTCTCCATCAACAAAACACAAAGTCTTCTCACCTCCAATAAATGGTTGAAGTGAGTAATCTCCCTCTTACCTAAAGGAAGAACACAAAAACAACCTCCTACTTGCTCCTTGAAGATTCAGTTTTGGGGTCTCCAAGAACCTTAAAATCTCTAACACAAAGAATCAATGTTAAGCTTAGTAAAGGATGGATCTTTGGCCTCCAATGAGACCATAGAACACAAAAATGAAGAGAAAAAGGAAGAAAGATAGAAGCTTTACCTTAAAGCTTGGAGCTTGGTCTTGGATGACAATGGAGGAAGAGTTGGTATTTGAAGAAAACCCTTCAAATAGAAGTTATAGAGAAGGTTGAGAGGAGTCTAGAAATGGTATTTGTGAAGAGAAAAATGAAGAGAATGTTGGGAGATGGTGGCTGGATTTTCATAGTCAAGGAGGAGGAGAAGAGAGAAGGAAGAAATGTTAGATTTTTGAAAGGACTTTCTAAAGAAAAGATGTAGAGAAGGATGAGGTGAGCATGGAAATGGTCTTGAAGAAGGAAAAATATGAAGAGCAATGGCCAAGAGGGGCTGCCATTTTCGTAGCTATGGTGGAGGTGTAGAGAGAAGGAGGAGAAACTTGAAGAAGGTGAAGTTTTAGAGAGATAAGTGAATAGGTAAGTAATGAGATATTTTTGGAGTGTTTAGGTTAAGTGAGTGAGTCACAAATTTCCCTCCTTTAGCTTGTGTGGGCCGTAGCATTGAGGGGGAATGAGGGGAAAATTTTGGCTTCTCATGCAAGCTAAGGGGTAGAGTGGTCTTTTGGGCCAAGCTTCTCAAAGAAGCTTCTTAATTAGGGTACAAAATTTGAATTAAAGTGGATTTGATTTGACATAAAGTAGATTGTATTAGGATAAGGTGATAGGATTTCTAATGCATGCTATTACCTAATAGACAATTGTTACAATTGACAGAAGTCAGTATTAATTGTCCAGCGGATAAAAATTACACAATGATTTATCGCTCTGTCAGATGAATTTCTTGAAAAATATGAAATCTCGTAAATCGTGTCCAGCCTCAGGTTTAGTAAGATCCCCCGTCGACGTTTCCACAGGTCAAGGTTCTCGGGAAAAATATCTCATTTTTCCGGACTCGCTCAGTTAGCACGTAAAACGAGGAATAATATTAAAATATTTCACGTTATCAAAAAAATCCAAAAAAATTCACAAAAATTCCAAATATAATAAAATGATCATTTACCTTGAAATTACTAGTTTTCGGGATGTTACCCCAGCTCTGCTCAGCGTGCACGTAAAATGAGAAATAATATTAAAATATTCCACGTTCTTAGAAAAATACAGAAAAATTCCCAAAAATCACCAATATTATAAAACGACCATTTATCCTAAAATTATAAATTTTTGGGATGTTACACTCTCTAGTTTTCATCTTCCATTTTTCTCCTCCTTCTCTCTTCTCCTCCTTGACCACGGTTTGCAGCCCCCGTTAGAGACCACTTCTCCTCACTTTTCTCTTCATTAACACCACTTCTACACTCACCTCAACCTCCTCTACACTTCCTATTTAGAAAGTTTCTTCAAAATCCATCATCATCTCTATTGCCTTCCAAGACCAAGCTTCAAACTTTAAGGTAAAGTTTTCATTTTTTTCTTTTCCTTTTCTTCATTTTTGTGTTCTATGGTTTCATTGGAGACCAAAGACTCTTCTTTTTCAACCATTGGTGTTGATTCTCTGTGTTGAAATTTCTAGGGTTTTGGGAGCTCAAAATCGAAACCACCAAGGAGCAAATAGGAGGCCATTTTCGTGTTCTTCCTTTAGGTAAGAGGGAGATTTACTCACTTCAACCACTATTGGTGGTGAGGAGACCTTGTGTGATTGTTTGATGGAGAAATCCGTATTTCTATACTCACTTTGTTTGATGATTTTGCATGTGTACATGTTCTTAATTGAGATTGATGATTGAATAATGATTTTGAATGCATTGGTGGTGTTGAAATTTTTAATAATGATAGAATTAATGAATGGAAAATTTTGAGGGTTTACTACCCATTTTAGAGGCCACGATTTTGGCTTGAAATTTCTAGGGTTGGAATTGGTTTGTGCAAAACAAAACTTATGTGAATAATTATAAAATGATTAAGGCATGAAATAAAAATTTTGAGGGTTTCCTACACTAATGTGTGGCCACGGTTTTGGCCCTAATTGTTAAGGGTTAGAATTAAAATTTTGAGTAATAAAACCTATGTAATTGGACATTAAAGGATTGACACTTATAATGGCCTTTGGAGGCCACGGTTTGAAGGGTTTTGTTAGCCCAAAGAAAAATCTCATAATTGGTCAAGACTTAGGACATTGAAAAATGTAGAATCCATAATATGGAGATTGTGGTATGTGTGGAACAATGTATATGTATATATTGATATTGAGATTTGGTTGATGTTATTTTGAGTTCCTATGTGGGACTAAGTTCTTAACGAAATTATGACATGTTAATATTGAGAAATGAATATATGCCATTGTGGTATACTTTATGATAAATGTATCATCGATAAACATACATGATGTACATTGTGTCGTCATGCATATGTGTTGTCCGTTGGACATTGTTGGAAAGACGATGTATGCCTAGGAGTTTGAATAACACCTTTGTGCAGGTGCGAGTAGACTAAGTGTAGGGTCATAGTGGTTGGCCCTAGGGGCGTCGGGGTGCGGGTGTCTCATAATAGGCAGTGGTAGCTCCACTGGCCCCGTGGGATAGACCGATGCAAACACACCGACGATCTGGACTGAGATGCTGTCTTATATCGCGATCAACTATTGAGGTGTCATGTATAAGTGATATTGCACAAATATTTTTATGAGATGAAGAACACTATATTTAAGGCTAACGAGATACTGACATAACTCCTTGATCATTCACTCCGAAAATGTTTATGTCTAGCTCCATGGGGTAGGATTTTTGGTACCATAATGCATTGTGCATTGCCCATTCTCAGTCTCATATTTCATTGAGCATGAACACTTTTGACTGTTGAAATATCTATTCTTACTATCAATATAATTATCTGGATGATAAATTGTCACTACCTAAGATTCTGCTGTTATTTCTCTCTTATTGCTTAATTGATTATTACTGTTATTTTAATTATTTTGTTGATGAATATATGTACTGTAATGCTATGTGGGCGTCCAACGCCATTTTGTTTTCTTACTACCATATTGGTAATGAAAGCTGGGTGTCTCACCTCTTTTCCTATGTATCTGCATTTCTATTTTAAATTATGTACTACCAAGAAGACGTTCGCGAGGAAGAAAAGGAAGCGCCTGAGTTTCTTGGCTTTTGGCCCGACTACAATTAGTGCTGATCAGAGATGTCTTTGCGTCCGCGCCGATTTTTGGGGTATGCTAGGATGACCTTTCATGGAGGACCCGATTGCTGGCACATCAACTTGAGCACGGACCATTGCATCTATCACGGGGAGCTGACTGTCTCTTTGGCGTGGGCCCGCTAGGACTCGCCTGTTTTTGATTTTACTACTTTTGTCCACTTGAAATTTTACCTGCCTATTAGAGATCTGTGGGATGACCTTTACTACACCCCACAAGAGGACTCTTTCCTCTCCACTGCTCGAGCTTCTGCCTAAAATTCGGTCGCTCAGATGGTAATTTCATTGGATGAAGAGGACCCTGAGGAGGACCCGGCTACGGTCCCTTCTCGTCAATCTTAGGGGCTGATACTATCAGTGGCTACTAATGGCTAACCTTTTATCTTTTTGGAAAAGCCTGACGTTTTGTCATACTTGATGGGTGTATAATTGTATCATTTTGGGTAGGTACATCTTTTGCTTTTTGTGTAAATCATGATGTAATTAAACAGGCTGATGCATATAATATTATATATGAATTATGAATGTATGACTTTCAATTCTGTGTTAATTTCATTGTATCTATGATTATTATTATCTCTTTACCGTCATTTCAAAAAAAAAAGAAAAAAATGTACACATATTTCAATACTCGAAATACTTTACAATCCAAGAACACAAACTATTTAATCACGTAATAGAAATAAACCGGGTCTTAATTAATCAAAGTAATTATACTTTTCTGCATTTTCGTTTTAATCTCTTTATGGTGTGACGTTCCTTCTTCGTGACACAAGGAAAAGGGGTGTTATAGTGGAAAGATTGGTTAGATTCATACCATTGGGAGGCTCACGACCTCCAGGAGATTTATTGGGTTAAGTTGTGATCTTTGTGTAACCTTGGGTCTTAAGTGATTAAATGATAAGTGATCAACATTGTGGTGAAGGAAAAAGGGTTAGACTTTGTTATAATAGGGCTCATGGATTCCTAAGGCAAAATGTCACAAAATGTAGTGCTAAAATAGAGACGTAGATGATTACAGAATTCTAGATTTGTTAAGAATTCATAAAATGGAAAGAACAAAGAATAAGACTTTATATTATGACTTAGAATGATTTTGGGCATACGGGAAGAACAAAAGAGTTTGTGAGACTTGCAAAGCCTTAGAGTAATTTTTAAGTGAGCATAATTGATTAGATTAAGGAACTTGATCAATCTAAAGGAATGAAGATTGAATGAGGACTACAAAAGAATCCCTCTAAAGAATGAATTCATAAGAGATGTTAGTTAAAGTGTAACCCGAAATAAACCTCTAAAAGTGTGTTATCACTCTTGAGAAATTAATACTACACTATTGTGGGTCCGTGTTTGGGACTAGAATTATGTTGATATCTAACTTGGCCAAATTGTGGCATGTTATGGAAAGTATACCATTATTGTTGAATATATATGATTATGCATGGAGTCAACATGCATTGAATATTTGCTCAGTCGATGACTGTTAAAAGGCTGGATGAGCCTATGAGTATGCATTGAGTCAACATGCATTGAATATTTGCTTAGTCGATGACTGTTAAAAGGCTGAATGACCTTATGAATGAGAATTGAATAAGTGAGATCAAGTGAAAGGATCTATGTGTTGGGAATTTGCGGATCAAAAGTCTCGCAGCGGAATAACAGAATTCCCTCTCAGGATCCATGCGAAAAATCCATAATCCGAGTTTTTAAATTTTTACCTCTTGAAGCGTGATAGACATAAGCGAGGTGAATCACCAACACCGTAATAGCGACGATGTTTCTGCGGTATCCACACGAACAGACTTGCAAAAGGAGTCACGCCTCTATTTTCGTAGTGCTAGCTGCGAAGAGAGGAGAAGAAGACCTCACTATCTCTCACTCACTTTCTGTAGGTGCGGCTAGGGTTGTGATGTAACCTAGTAGCAGCCCCCTTAGCAATATTATTTATACAAAGGCTGCCTTAAGTGAGTGTGAGCAATAGCAAGGTAAGTGGTGCAACCCTAAACCCATCCGTCATGAGTTAGGCCCACAGTTGAATCCGAGTCCAACTTGGATTCTGATTACTCAATTTAATCTGTTCTAAGTGTGCGACCCTGAGGTTCTCATGACGTTGGTAGTAATATTAAAATCTCATTTTAATATTACAAAAGATGAGCGGTATCTAGCAACATATCACTTTGCTACCCAAGTAATGAGAATGTCGGTGATTTGACATAACCTATCGTGACCAATGTTTCCGTGTAGTTTAGTCCCTTTGTCCGGATATCCGGAGTTGAACACAAGGCATGGAATGTGTCACCCTTGTTTAGTTCAATCTTCGGTTTCTGATTCCCGAGTAGACATAGTAATAGCAAATAAGATCAATATCTCATATTGACTTATTTGAGCATGGCCATGCATTTCGTAGTCTCACTCAATCGGGGGCCCGAAGATATCGCTCTGTTATGTAGGAGGGACAAATCCCATCTAGGTCACTCACATTCCTCCACATGTATTGCGGCATGTCTAATAACCAACGTTATAATCATCTTGTTACGGATGACGTTTGATGGCATTAAAACACACAACTCCTCATGTAGGAATCGTAGTGATTTCATGTCAAAGGACCACATACACCATTATCACTATGAGAATCGCTTATGACACTCACGTAACGATCCACGTAGCGTTCTCATGGCGGGTCTGTCCAATACATCATTACTCTAATATGTATCCATGTGTAGACTTGATATCTCATATCCATGACCCGTGAGATGTGGTCATCAGTCTACGCACATACTAGCCTCAATGTATTATTGTTGTCCTAATTAACAATAATACTTGACTAGGGACATTTAAGAATAGTGTTTTATCCAATAGGATCTCACGATCAAGTCATCCACTTGATGTCCTATGGTATCAAACTTACTATTCTAAGGACTTTATTATGTCTACCAAAAAGAACACAATAAATGAAATGCCTCATATAAAATAACATAATATAATGTATGTAAATACAAACAAAATGTATTGGCCACTAGGGCATACACCAACACTATTGGGGGCGTAAGGCGCGGTGTATACCGATTACACGCATTATGTGCCTGATAAATCACTATTCTTTACTCAGAGAATGAATGAGAATTAAGTAGTGTGTTCTGTGATGGATCTATGGGGGACGTAAGGCGCTGTGAAAGCCGATTGCACGTATTATGAGCCCGACAAATCACTATTCTTTTTGTGGTAAATCAACGAGAATTGAATAGTGTGATCCAGTGGAAGGATCTGATCGAGGACCGTGAGAAGCGGTGGTTTATTTCGTGATGATGTTATCACCTTATTATACCCCTGGCCATGATAAACCAATTGTAATGCATCACACGCCTGACAAGCACTATTCTCTTCGTGGTCCCGAAGACTGTCATTGAGGGGGACAGATCTTCTGGAACATTCATCTTTGAAATGGAATAGAAAATCTTAGTACCAAGTGCACATGCATTATGAGTCGACATTGTGAGTCGGCATATCATTTGGCACTTATTTATATGATGACTATACTATTGTTTTATTGATGTCATGATTATCGAAAATATTTTAATTGTTAATTATCTGAGACTCTACTGCTAGTTCTTTTATCGTATGTGATTATTACTATTTAATATTGTTGATATGCTATGTGGGCACCCTGCGCCGTTATGTTTCTTTACTGCCATAATTGATAATGTAAGTAGGATATCTCACCTCTTTCCTATATCCTTGCATTTCTGTTATATATATATTTGACAAAAGATCGTGAGGAAGAAGATGAGGGACCACACCCTTACCGAATGGATTGGGCTGATACATTATTTTCAATATGGCGTCGAGACGAGATTTCTTCGGTTACGTACGGGTGCAACTTCATGGGGGCATTGATGCCTGACGTGTCGATTGGGACTTCGAGCGTCGTATATATATGGGGTTGCGACTTTGTCTGCTAGTAGTACCTATCCCAGGGTTACTACTTTTCCCTTTTGTACTTTTGTACCCGTTACCTTATATTTGAATATATAAGTACTATATTTTGTGTTATCAGTGCTTTGTGTTAAAGACGAAAATATTATATATGGAGTATGTTGTTCTTAAAGTAGTTGTGTTTTAAAATGGTTGGGTACTAAATATGCATTCATTTGGGGCTTATATTTTCCATCTATGTATAAATTAAATATTTATTTTGAAAAGATTATTGTTGAGACTGTGACACGCCTGGATATAGTGACTGTGGTGTAATGATGATTGTGCCATAGTTATTAGATCTAGGGGTGTTACACTTGGAGGAAGCTTCCTTGTACCTTCTTATTGGCTTGTTGGAGAAGCCTCATATTCCTCTCTCCTCCTCTCCACCACACATTTTGAGGGCTCTTTGTGGCCACACATTTTAATTCACACACTTACACAAAATACACCTAATTACATATTTCACTTTACTATCACTTTCTCTCTCTAACTTTCATCTTCATTTTCCTCCAACTTCTCTCTTCTTCTTCTCCTTCACCCCCACGGTTTTGCAGCCCCACCTTGAGAGATTATTTTCATTTTCTCACTTCACCAACACAATTTCTACATTCCTCTCATCATTCAATACATTTCCTATTTAGAAATCTTCATCAAAATCCATCATCTTCTTCACTTTTTCTCAAGAACAAAGTTTGAGACTTTGAAGGGTTTTGGAGAGCCAAAACCAAATCTACCAAGGAGCACACCAAGGAGGTGTTGGATGAAACCCTCAAATAAAAGCACCATCTTGGAGGATTCAAGGTTTAGTTTTTACTAGTTCATCTCCATCTTCATCCCCATTTTCATCTATTTCTATCCAAGAACCAAGAAGCTATACATAAAGCTCTCACTTTTCTCCTTGGAGGCTCACGGCCTCCCCCCTCAAAATACACTATCCATCTTCTTTAATTCTAACTAACCCTTGATCTTGAATCTAGACACCATTCTAAGCAACTTTCATGTTGTAACCATCACCAAAATCTACCATTTTCATTTTGTTCCATCAAGCTTCAAAGTTGGAGACTTTAAGGTAAAGTTCATAGCTTTTCTACCTTTTCTCCTCATTTTCGTGATCCTTGATCTCTTGGGTGATCAAGGGTTTCTTTTCTAAGCTTTGATGATGATTTTAGTAAGTTTTGATGTCCTTAGGGTTTCCTTGAAGGTGTAGTATGAAAATCTCTACAAGGGACCAAGAGGCTTGCTTTCTTATGTTGTCTTCCATAGGTAAGAGTGAGATAATCCTCTTCAATCTATCTTGGTAGTGAGGAAACGTTTTTGGTATTGTTGATGAGGAATCCATATGTGGATTACTCTCTTTGTGATGTTGTTTTTTCATGATTGTGCATTTATTTGGACTTGTATGAGTTATTAGGTGTCTTTGCATGTCTTAATGGTTATGGATTGTATATATATCTTGTTTGGATTAATATATGGAAAATGTAGGGTTTCCTACCATTTTGGGGGCCACGGCCTTAGGGAAATTTTTTAGGAATTCAAGTGTGATTTTGGAGACATTGGAACTTAGGTAATTAGGTGTTAAGGAATTCATAATTGTAATGGAAAATATTTGATACTTCTACCCTAGGGAGGCTCACGGCCTCTAGGGGGATTAATGCTCCAAGTTGTGATTCTTGGTGCAACATCGGGATTTAAGTGATCAACATTGTGGTGAAAGAAAAAGGGTTAGACTTTTGTTATAATGAGGCCCACAGATTCTTAAGGCAAAAATGCCACAAAATGTAGTGCTAAAATGGAGACGTAGATGATTAAAGAATTCTAGAATCCTTAAGAATTCATAAAATGGAAAGAACAAAGAATAAGACTTTACATTATGACTTAGAATGATTTTAGACATACGGGAAGAACAAAGGAGTTTATGAGACTTGCAAAACCTTAGAGAAATTGTAAGTGAGCATAATTGATTAGATTAAGGAACTTGATCAATCTAAAGGAATGAAGATTGAATAAGGACTACAAGAGAATCCCTCTAGAGAATGAATTCATAAGAGATGTTAATTAAAGTGAAACCCGAAATAAACCTCTAAAAGTGTGCTATCACTCTTGAGAAATTAATACTATACTATTGTGGGTCCGTGTTTGGGACTAGAATTCTGTTGATGCTTATTTGGCCAAATTGTGGCATATGATGGAAAAGTGTTATTATGAAATATACATGAACATGTTGATATCTAACTTGGCCAAATTGTGGCGTGTTATGGAAAGTATACCATTATTGTTGAATATATATGATTGTGTATGGAGTCAACATGCATTGAACATTTGCTCAGTCGATAACTGTTAAAAGGCTGGATGAGCCTATGAGTATGCGTTAAGTCAACATGCATTGAATATTTGCTCAGTCAATGACTGTTAAAAGGCTGTATGAGCCTATGAATGAGAATTGAATAAGTGAGATCCAGTGGAAGGATCTATGGGGGATGTAAGGCACGGTGTATACCGATTGCACGCATTATGGGCCCGACAAATCACTATTTTTTACTCAGAGAATGAATGAGAATTAAGTAGTGTGATATGTGATGGATCTATGGGGGGGCGTAAGGCGCGGTGAAAGCCGATTGCATACATTACGAGCCCGACAAATCACTATTCTTTTTGTGGTAAATGAACGAGAATTGTTATAGTGCGATCTAGTGGAAGGATTTGATCAAGGACCGTGAGGCACAATGGTTCATTCAGTGATGATGTTATCACTTTATATACCCCTGGCCATGATAAACCGATTGCAACGCATCACGCGCCTGACAAGCACTATTCTCTTCGTGGTCCGGCATAGACTGTCATTGAAGGGGACAGATCTTCTGCAATGTTCATCTTTGAAATGGAAATGGAAAATCTTGGTACCAAGTGCACATACATTGTGAGTCAACATTGTGAGTCGGCATTGTGAGTCGGCATTGTGAGTCGGCATTGTGAGTCGACATTATGAGTCAGCATTATGAGTCGGCATTGTGAGTCGGCATTGTGAGTCGACATTGTGAGTCGGCATTGTGAGTCCGCATACCATATGGCATTCATTTATGTCATATCTTCTGGCACTCATTTATATGATGATTATACTATTGTGTTATTGATGTCATGATTATCTGAAGTGTTTTAAGTGTTCATTATCTGAGATTCTGTTGTTGTTTTCTCTTATCGTATGTGATTGCTACTGCTTAAATATTATTGCTCTGCTATGTGGGCACTCTGCGCCATTCTATTTCTTTACTGCCATAATTGGTAATGTAAGTAGGATGTCTCACCTCTTTCCTGTATCTTTGTATTTCTGTTATATATATATTTGTTAAAAGATCGTGAGGAAGAAGACGAGGGACCATACCCTTACTGATTGGATTGGGCTGATTCACTATTTTCAATATGGCGTCGGGACGAGATTTCTTCGGTTACGCACGGGTGCAACTCCATGGGGGCATTGATGTCTGGCGTGCCGACTGGGACACCGAGCGTCATATATATATATATGGGGTTGCAGCTTTGTCTGCTAGTAGTACCTATCCCAGGGTTACTACTTTTCCCTTTTGTGCTTTTGTACCCTTCATCTTTTATTTGAATAATGTAAGTACTATGTTTCGTGTTATCAGTGCTTTGTGTTAAGGACAAATATATTACATATGAAATACGTTTTTCCTTTAGTGGTTGTATTTTATATGGTTGAGTACTAAATATGTTTCATTCGGGGCTCATATTTTCTATCTATGTATAAATGAAATAAAATTTTTTGTAAATACTATTTTTGAGACTGTGACACGCCTGGATTTAGTGACTGTGGTGTAATGACGATTGTGTCACGGTTATTCGGTCTAGGGTTGTTACAGGTTACGTTTTCATTTCAAAACTTTTATCATTAATCTTCTCTAGGGGAATCCTCTTGTAATTCTCATTGAACCTTTAGTTCTCTTGATTAGCCAAGTTCTTTACTTCAAATTTAATCATACTCACTTAGAATATTATTCTAAGGCTCTCCAAGTCTTACTCACACTCTTGTTCTTTTCTCAAGTCTAAAATCACTCTAAGTTGTCAAGTAAATCTCTTTCCTTCATTTTTCCCACATGATGAATCCATAATAACTTATTAAATTACCTATTCACCTAAGTCTTATCTTGATTCATAAATCTTAGCCAATAAAGCCCTAGAGGCCATGAGCCTCCCAAGGACAAGAGTCTAACTAATTTTTCCATTACATTGTTAGTGTGAACCCTAAGGGTCATTGAACCCACAAATTTTCATCTTGTTTCATCATTGTTTATCTTTAATCAACTACTTTTTAACCTAAGCTTCTAAGTTCCAAATTATCACAAAACTTGTCTTGGATATCCCGTTTTCTTTCCTCTTGGCCGAGACCTCTCCCTAAGGTTTCTAGTCCCAAAATTATCATTATTTCCTCAATTATCCATCACCTAATTTCCTTAGGTCCCAAATTAGTATACAAATTTCATCATGGACCCATCATTGGGCCACTTGGCCATGAGCCTCATTATAATAAAAGTCTAACCCTTTTTTTCTCTCACCACATTGTTGATTACTTATCACTTAATTACTTAAGTCTCAAGGTTGCACAAAAATCACAACTTGGACCAATAAACCTCCTACAGGCCGTGAGCCTCCCAAGGTGAGAAGTCCAAAATTTTTTCCATTACAATCATCAATTCTTTAACACCTAATCACCTAAGTTTCAATTCCCACAAAAAGATCAAACACAAACCCCCAAAATTTTGTCCATGGCCGTGTGTAACGTCGTCCCTTTTTCTTAAATACCGCGAAGAAGGAACGTCACACCATAATACTAAAGATACGAAATAAATTTGTGAAAAATAATAGTTACAGTGATTAATTAAAACCCGATTCATTATTAATATAAGATTGAATAGTTTGTATTCATGATAGCGAAATAATTAAACATTGAAACATGTGTTACATTTTTTTTGATTGTGTATAATAAAAGAAATAAGAATAACTACAGATACAATAAAATCAACATAAACCAAGAACTATACATTCACAATATATATATATTATATGCATCAGCCTGTTTAGTTACATTCCAAAATATACAAAAAGTAAAGGTTTTAACCACCCAAAATAGTTACAAATTTACACCAATGAACTAGCAAAATATCAGGCTTCCCCAAAAAGATAAACGGTTAGCCATCAGTTGCCACCTATAGTATCAGCCCCTAAGATTGACGAGAAGGGGCTGTAGTCAGGTTCTCCTCAGGGTCCTCTTCATTCGATGAAATCACCATTGGAGCGACCGAATTTCGGGCAAAAGCCCGAGTAATGGAGAGGAAAGAATCCTCTTGAGGGGTGTAGAACATATCTGTCCACATATCCCTCACGGGTAGGTAAAATTCTAAAATAACAAAAGCTGAAAAATCAAAAACAGGGGCATCATAACGACCCCAATATAAAGACATCGTTAGCTCCCCGCGGTAGACACATCGATCAGTCTGCACATGTAGGTGCCAGCAATCTGGTCCTCCATGGAAGGTCAACTTCATGTACCCCAAAAAATGGCGTGGGCGTGATGACATCCTCAACAGCTCTAGTCAAAAACTCAGTCGTTTCCTTTTCTTCCTCACGAACGTCTTCTCAAAAGTATACAGTCCAACCGAAATATAGAAAATACAAGAAATACAGAAAGTATAGAAAGAGGTGAGACACCCAGCTTTCAGTACCAAAATGGCAGCAAGAAAACAAAACGGCGTTGGACGCCCATGTATAAATACAATGATAATTAAAATTTATAGTAAGAGCAGAACAATAATAAATAATAGTAAACATCATCAATAATAGGCAGACAGCAACAACATTTCCAATATTTAACAGTTCAAGCACTTAAATAATTATTGCAGTAATAATAACAGATAATTTTCACAATAATAGATACTCATGCTCAATGAATTATGAGACTGACAGTTCACAATGCAAATGGTACCAAAATTCTTACTCCATGGAGCTAGATATAAACATTTTCGGAGTGAATGATCAAGGAGTAATGCTAGTATCTCATTAGCCTTTAAAAATAGTATGCTTACCTCATAAAAACATTTACACAATACGACTTATACATGGCACCTCAATAGTTGATCGCGATATAGGACAACGTTTCAGTCCAGATCGTTGGTGTGTTTGCATCGGTCTATCCCACGGCCCCAGTGGAGCTACCACTGCCCGTTGTGAGACACCCGCACCCCGACGCCCCCAGGGCCAACCACTATGACCCTACGCTTAGTCTATTCGCACCCGCACATAGGTGTTATTCAAACTCCTAGGCATACATAGCCTTTCCAACAATGTCCAACGGACAACACATATACACGACGACACAATGTACATCATATGTTTATCAATGATGCATTCATCATAAGCATCCCACAATGGCATATATATATTCATCATCAAATACATATTATCAATTGCTTAGTCCCATATATGGGATCACAACAACATAGAACCAATTTCTCAACATCAATATGTATTTAGGGTTCATCTATTATCACAAGTCCATATTTTCAAAGTCTTAAACTTAGGTCAATTATGACTATTTTTAGGTTAAGTAACCCTTCAAAACCATAACACTCTCAAGTGTTACTACTCAATTTAATTCTTCCACTTAATTATGGATTATGCATATCTCTAAATTCTTAATCTTCAAAAATGCACCAAGGCATCCTTTAACCTCAAAATTTTCTCTCTAAAACCATGGCCTCACAGGGTTTTCAAGTTCCAATTTTCTTTCATTTTATGCATTAATTTCTTGATATATAATCACTCAAATTTTAGTTCACACAAAATCACTCCAATTTCCCTAAATTCTAAGCCAAAACCGTGGCCTCACATGGGTTAGGAAGCCCTCAAAAATTTTCATCCATTAATTCCAACATTATCATTCAACATTTAATTTCATAAGCTTCATTTTTATTGTGTACAAAAATCAATTTACATCCCTAATTTCTAATCAAAACCGTGTCATCACATTAGGGTAGGAAACTCCAAATTTTCCATTTAACAACCCTAACATGATCAAACATTTTCAACACATCCAACACATTCAAATTCACCATTCAAACATTAATCCAATTCAAGAATATATAAACATACAAAATCACTAAAACAAAGTAAGCATACAAAGGTTCCCTCACTACAAAAAATAGTTGAAGTGAGTAGTCTCCTTCTTACCTAAAGGAGAATCACGAAAATGGCTTCCTAGATGCTCCTTGGTGGGTTCGGTTTTGAGCTTCTAAAACCCTAGGAATTTCAAGACAATGAATCAACATCAAGGGTTGGAAGAGAAGAGATCCACGGTCATCAAAGAGACCATGGAGCACGAAAATGAAGAGAAAGAAGAAGAAAAATGAAAACTTTACCTTAAAGCTTGAAGCTTTGTCTTGGATGACAATGGAGGAAAGGTTGGATTTTGAAGAAAATTTCTAAATAGGAAAGGTAGAGGAGGTTAAGGTGAGTATGGAAATGGTCTTAGTGAAGAGAAAAAAGAAGAAAATGGTCTCAAATGGGGGCTGCAAATTTCGGATGGGAGAAGAGAGAAGAAGAAAGAAAGAAGAGAAAAAATGAAAAAGATGAAGTGAGAGAGAGAGAAAGTGTGATAGTAAAATGAGAAATTTTGTGTATTATGCATTAAGTGAGGAGGGAAATTTTTGCCTCCTTTGGCCAATCATTGTCGCGGTAATGGAGAGAGAGAAGGGGGAAGTTTTGGCTTCCCCAACAAGCCAAGGGCATGCTTGGTCATTTGGTAGTCAAAGCTTCTCAAAGAAGCTTTGATAAAAATACATTAAATTTGAATTAAAGTAGGTTTGATTAGACTTAAAGTAGATTACATTAGGATAATGTGATAAGATTTTTAATACATGCTATTATCCAATGGACAATTACTACAGTTGATAGAAGTCAGTATTAATTTATCTGACAGATAAAATTTACATAGCATTTTATTATTTTATCTGTTAAAATTTTTTGAAAAACGTGAAACCTTGTAAATTATGTCTAGCCTCGAGTTTAGTAAGATCCCCCACCGACGTTTCCACAGATCAAGGTTCTCGGGAAAAATATCTCATTTTACCGGCTCCGCTCAGTTTGCATACAAAATGAGGAATAATATTAAAATATTCCGCATTCTCAGAAAAATCCAGAAAAATTTCCAAAAATCACAAATATTGGAAAATAAATATTTATCATAAAATAAATAAAATTTGGGGTATTACACCAATGGGTAGGAAACTCTACATTTTTCCATTCATCAAATCCAAGCAATCCAACATCATCGAGACATTCAAAACAACCAACATTTCTATATAAATCAAATAGACACATAACATGAAAAATAAGCATACAAAAAGAGCAATCCATTGAGGATTTCTCCATCAACAACACACAAGACATCTCCTTACTACCAAGATTGGTTGAATAGGATTATCTTCCTCTTACCTATGGAAGACAACTTAAGAAAGCAAGCCTTTTGGTCCTCTCCTTGAAATTTCGTCCAAAAGCTCCAAGAAACCCTAGAATGATCAAACTTGTAGAATCAACAACCAAAGATTGAAAAGATGAATCCTTGGTCACAAGGGTGATCAAGGATCATGAAAATGAGAAGAAAAAGAAAGAAAGTTGAGAACTTTACCTCAAAGCTTCAAGCTTTATGGCTTGAAGAAAGATGATGAAGATGTGAGCTCTTTAGGTAGCTTCCAACAAGGAAAAGTCTTAGAAGGTGATGTAGTGTATGGAAATATGGTTACTTGAATTTTTGCAAACTTGGAGGTGCAAAAATGGTGTGAGGCCGTGGAGCATGGAGAGGGAAGGAAGAAGAGAAAAAAATGAAAGAAAAGTGAAAGAGAGGGAAACCGTCAAGTATTGTGTAGATTCAAGGATCAAGATGAGCTTAAGCAAACAAAGGTTAAGGTTGAACAATCATGGAAGGTGAAGAAGTGGAGCATGGAGAGGAAGAGAGGACTTGAGAGAAAATGGGAGGAAGAAAGGATGGAGAGAGAAAGTGATAGTTTTTGAAATGAGTAAATGAGAATGTGATGAAATGAAATCACAAATTTTTGCTCCCCAAAATGGTGCATTGCCGTGGAGCTACAAGGAGGTGGGGGGAGAGAGAATTGGCTTCTCCAACAAGTTTTGGGCATTTTGGTCAATTTTGGTCAAAGCTTCCTTAAGAAGCTTTGATTAAAATATCTTTACTTTGAAATAAAGGTGCTTTGATTTGACATAAAGTGAATTTTCTTTGGATAAGATGATAAGATTTCTAATACTAGCTATTACCCAATGGACAATTGTTATAGATAGCAAAGCCAGTATTAATTGTCCGATGGATAATAAAATGTACAATGATTTTTATTTTTAGCTGTAAAAATCTCGAAAAACATGAAACTTCGTAAACCATGTCTAACCTCGGGTTTAGTAAAATCCCCCATCGATGTTTCCACAGATCAAGATTCTTAGGAAAAATATCTCATTTTCCTGGCTCTGCTCAGTGTGCACGTAAAATGAGGAATATATTAAAATATTCAACATTTCTGAAAAAATCCAAAAAAATTCACAAAAATCACGAATATTATGAAATGACTATTCATCATGAAATTATTAATTTTTAGGGTGTTACAACTCTCTCCTTCAAAAAGAAATTTCATCCTCGAAATTGTTATTCCTTAGAATAAATATGATGTTGTCCCTTCATCTTACCTCTTAACTTCCACGTCACACCTCTCATCACATCAATTCAGATCATCCTTGCTAATGTAATCTCTTTGCCTCTGCGTTGCTTTGCTTTCCTATCCTCGACCTTCATAGGAAGTATTTCATAGATGAAACCTTCTTTTAATTGTACTGTGTCCAGTTCGATGACATGGGCTGGATCGGGGATATATTTTCGCAATTATGACATATGGAAGATATTATGAGGATTAGAAAGAAAGATGTGGTGCAACTAGTTGGTAAGCTACCAGACTGATCTGAAGAAGAATTTGATATAGTCCGTAGATTTTAGGAGTGAGTTTGTTGGCAACTCAAACAAAATGATATGTATTTAGCAACGTCTCTCTTCATTCCTTGGTACTAATACTTATGTTTTAGATCTTGATATATCTTGGTTGTTCCGATGTATATACTTAACTTACTCATATGAGCTTCATCGAAAATTTACTCCTTGAGTTCTGAATCATCTGGTATACAGACCTTACCCGTGAACATCAAGATTCCGTCGAATTTCTTCTCCACAATCTGACGCCATGCCTTGTTTTAATAGTTCCTTCTTGTCTTGTAGAAATTAGTCACTTTTCTACTTCTCTCGAATTTCTCCCAAAAGATCATTCAAAATAATGACTGTACCTAGACATACCTCATCCGGTGTCATTTCCAATGACAACCACTTGTCCCTGAATTACTCTATTAATTCTTTCTCCCTGACCATAATAATGAAAATATTAAGTAGTTTTTCGATTCAAAGCGTCTGCTATGACGTTTGCTTTCCCAGGATGATGTAACACCCTTGTGGGAATGTCACATATATAAATAAAATAAAAGAAAGATAAATAAAATCTACCCAAGTTGTAAAACATTTGTAACATAATATTATGGGTCGTAAAATTCTTCTTGTTAAACAGAATAGTATTAAATAAAATAACGCGGAAACACAAAATTAACAAACCAACATCTCACATAATATACATATGGTACTAGTTATAAGTTATACAAATAATTTACAACTATCCATATTTAAACTAAAACAGCAAACAAAACAGTAAAAGGTTAATATATACAAACGCAGACGCGCCCAAGTACACATCACAAATATCTAACCCTCTGAAGGATCACTCTCAGATGAAACTTCAGGTGATAGATATCCAGGATGCCTCGACCCTCTACGGACACGGGTCCGTGCAGTCGATACGCTGCTAATCTCACTAGGCACATCAAACATACCGCCCTAATGACGCCTAAGAGATAGCGACAACTCCACATGTAAGTACAACAAAGTAGAAAAGATCGGCACTCCATCAAACTCTGTACGTATAGTCACAGTCAGACATCCTACGTACGTCACCGAATCTCTATCTTCTCACAGACGCCAGGCTTCAGAGCCTCCGTGAAACTCAAGTTGCACGAATCCAAAGAATCCTGGTAGCGTCATATCCACACAATCAATCCAAAGGATATGGATGATCGGATGGTTCTTGATCGTAGAACTGATCTTCGGCTTGCTGCTCTTCCTCCTCTTCAGGATACTCACACTCAAGAGGTTGTTCCTTTTCCTCAAACTCTTTATCACATAATTTAAATATACAGATAACATATACAAGAAAGAGGTAAGACAATCTATATCACCACAAACATGGTAAAATAAGAAAACGATAATACAACAAGTATAACAGTTCATACAATATAGCATTCTATAATAGCATAAATGAAACACAAGATAACACAGATGTAATGTAACACAGAACGCAATGTAACAACATATAGTGGTACAGATAGACAAAATAGCACAGATAAATAATGGTACAGATAAATAATGATACAGATAAATAAACTAGTATAGATAAATAGCATTAAAATGTATAAGATAAAAATATATGAAATGTGACTCAACCCTACTCCATGGAGCTAAAAATACAGACATCAGAGAGAACGACCCGCAAAATCTATTAGTACCATCGACCGCCCAATAACTATTCTGTTGTCTCACGTTGCGTCTATAGCCCACTGTAAAAAAAAGATGTAGTGGTGTAGCACACTGTCATACGTCGTGTCACTACAGGCTTGCACTAATAGACTTCACAAGATCTTGATTAAGTATAGTGCGTGTCGAGTCCATTAGTGTGTTACCAGTTACCACGGCCTAGAGGAGCGACCAACTGTCCACAAATGGAATAATCTGCACACTAATGTCTCCAAGTTCATTCAAGTTGAACCACACTACGCTTATCACACCGACAACACGATGTTATTCATCTCGTCAATCAATCCACCAATTATCAACCAAATTGGCACAACTCAATGCATGATAAAAATTTCAAATATGCCCTCACTGGCAAAAATTTTAAATATGCCTTCATTGGAAAAAATTAAGAATATGCCCTCATTGGCAAAAATTATGAATATGTCCTCACTGGCAAATCGTATATATATACAGTATATCCCACCCGACAGTACTGTTTCACAATTTGTCCGGGTCCACCACTTTGGCCCGACAATAAAACTTGTTGTTTTCGTCAATCGCGTAGAAATTTTATCGCGTTTTCAAAATCTCGTCGCTTTTATAAATGTTTTTAAATTGCGTAAATATATTTTACTGTTTTTAAAATCGCGTACTATTTTTCAAACGTTTTCTCAATCGCATAAGATTTTTAAATCATTTTCTTGTCCGAATTCCTTAAAAATCACTATTCAAATAAACAAAAATAATATTTAATACGTTTGAACTACGTAGAATATTTTTCATACCGTATAAATTATATTGGCTATCTTTTCTATCTTATTTGTCTGTTTTTAGCAAAATTTGACAGTATTTTGCTTAGAAAATGTATAACAATGATTTTCTAAGTTTTCCGAAAAAAATTTCTTTTATATTATAACCATTTAATTACACTTTTGAAAACTACTAATGTGCTTCAAAATATAATATGAGCTCTACGTTAGAAATTTTACAAAAGCTACTGTATTTCCTTTTAACTATTAAAATCATTAGTTTTAACTTCTTAAACTTAATCTAATCAATTTATTTATTTGAAAATCATTGTAGAAAAATTCCTTTTAACATATATTGCTTCGTTTTGATTGAAAATGGTTTGGAAATGATTTTAAAAATCATAAATCCTTGGCTTTGGCATGTTGGCCGAAATACTTAAAATTACCATTAGATCTCTACATTCATTTTTCGTCCAAAAGCTCCAAGAAACCCTAGAATGATCAAACTTGTAGAATCAACAACCAAAGGTTGAAAAGATGAATTCTTGGTCACAAGGGTGATCCAGGATCACAAAAATGAGAAGAAAAAGAAAGAAAGTTGAGAACTTTACCTCAAAGCTTCAAGCTTTATGGCTTGAAGAAATATGATGAAGATGTGAGCTTTTTAGGTAGCTTTCAACAAGGAAAAGTCTTAGAATGTGATGTAGTGCATGGAAATATGGTTACTTGAATTTTTGCAAACTTGGAGGTGCAAAAATGGTGTGAGGCTGTGGAGCATGGAGAGGGAAGGAAGAAGAGAAAAAAATGAAAGAAAAGTGAGAGAGAGGGAAACCGTCAAGTATTGTGTAGATTCAAGGATCAAGATGAGCTTAAGCAAACAAAGGTTAAGGTTGAACAATCATGGAAGGTGAAGAAGTGGAGCATGGAGAGGAAGAGAGGACTTGAGAGAAAATGGGAGGAAGAAAGGATGGAGAGAGAAAGTGATAGTTTTTGAAATGAGTAAATGAGAATGTGATGAAATGAAATCACAAATTTTTGCTCCCCAAAATGATGCATTGCCGTGGAGCTACAAGGAGGGGGGGAGAGAGAATGGGCTTCTCCAACAAGTTTTGGGCATTTTGGTCAATTTTGGTCAAAGCTTCCTTAAGAAGCTTTGATTAAAATATCTTTATTTTGAAATAAAGGTACTTTGATTTGACATAAAGTATATTTTCTTTAGATAAGATGATAGGATTTCTAATACTAGCTATTACCCAATGGACAATTGTTATAGATAGCAAAGCCAGTATTAATTATCCGACAGATAATAAAATGTACAACGATTTTTATTTTTAGCTGTAAAAATCTCGAAAAACATGAAACTTCGTAAACCATGTCTAACCTCGGGTTTAGTAAAATCTCCCATCGATGTTTCCACAGATCAAGATTCTTAGGAAAAATATCTCATTTTCCTGGCTCCACTCAGTGTGCACGTAAAATGAGGAATATATTAAAATATTCAACATTTCTGGAAAAATCCAGAAAAATTCACAAAAATCACGAATATTATGAAATGACTATTCATCATGAAATTATTAATTTTCGGGGTGTTACAACTCTCTCCTTCAAAAAGAAATTTTGTCCTCGAAATTTTTATTCCTTAGAATAAATATGGATGTTGTCCCTTCATCTTACCTCTTAACTTCCACGTCACGCCTCTCGTCACGTCGATTCAGATCATCCTTGCCAATGTAATCTCTTTGCCTCTGCGTTGCTTTGCTTGCCTACCCTCGACCTTCACAGGAAGTATTTCATAGATCAAACCTTCTTTTAATTGTACCGTGTCCAGTTCGATGACATGGGCTGGATCGGGGATATGTTTTCGCAATTATGACATATGGAAGATATTATGAGGATTAGAAAGAAAGATGTGGTACAACTAGTTGGTAAGCTACCGGACTAATCTGAAGAAGAATTTTATATAGTTCGTAGAATTTAGGAGTGAGTTTGTTGGCAACTCAGACAAAATGATACATATATAGCAACGTCTCTCTTCATTCCTTGCTACTAATACTTCTGTTTTAGATCTTAATATCTCTTGGTTGTTCCGGTGTATATACTCAACTTACTCATGTGAGCTTCATCGAAAATTTACTCCTTGAGTTCTGAATCATCTGGTATGCAGACCTTACCCGTGAACATCAAGATTCCATTGAATTTCTTCTCCACAATCTGACGCCATGCCTTGTTTTAATAGTTCCTTCTTGTCTTGTAGAAATTGGTCACTTTTTTATTTCTCTCGAATTTCTCCCGAAAGATCATTCAAAATAATGACTGTACCTAGACATACCTCATCTGGTGTCATTTCCAATGACAGTCACTTGTCCTTGAATTACTCTGTTAATTCCTTCTCCCTGACCATTATAATGAAGATATTAAGTAGTTTTCTGGTTCAAAGCGTATGCTATGATGTTTGCTTTCCCAGGATAACACTTGTAACATTCCAAAAATTAATAATTTTATGATAAATAATCGTTTTATAATATTTGTGATTTTTAGAATTTTTTTGGATTTTTCTGAGAACGTGGAATATTTTAATATTATTCTTCATTTTACGTGTAGACTGAGCGGACCCGGGAAAATGAGGTATTTTTCTCGAGAATCTTGATCTATGGAAACGTCGACGGGGGGTCTTACTAAACTCGAGTCTGGACACGGTTTATGAGGTTTCATATTTTTCGAGAAAATTCATCTGACGGGATGAAAAATCGCTGTGTAATTTTATTCGCTGGACAATTAATACTAACTTCTGTCAACGGTAACAATTGTCCATTGGATAATAGTATGCATTAGAAATCCTATCAACTTATCCTAATGCAATCCACTTTATGTCCTATCAAATCCACTTTAATTCAAATTTAGTATACTTTAGCCAAAGCTTCTTTGAGAAGCTTTGACCACAAATGACCAAGCTACCCTTGGCTTGTAGGGGAAGCCAAAATTCTCCCCCTTCTCCCTCTCAATGCTGCGGCAATGCTTGCCCTTGGGAGGCAAAATTTTGCCTCCTCACCTAATACACATCACTCAAAATATCTGTTATTTTTCACATCACTTTCTCTCTCTAGCTTTTCTCCTCCATTTTCTCTCCTCCTTCTCTCTTCTTCCTCCTCTTAACCACGAAATTCCAGCCACCATTAGAGACCATTCTCTTCACTTTTCTCTTCATAAATACTATTTCTACACTCCTTTCAACCTCCTTTACACTTCCTATTTGAAGGGTTTTCTTCAAAAATCAACTTTTCCTCCATTGCCATCCAAGACAAAGCTTCAAGCTTTAAGGTAAAGTTTTCATTTTTCTTCCTTCCTCTCTTCATTTTTGTGTTCTATGGTCTCATTGGAGACCAAAGATCCATCCTTTACTAAGCTTGATGTTGATTCTTTATGTTGGAGATTTTAGGGTTCTTGGAAACCCCAAAACCGAAATCATCAAGAAGTAAGTAGGAGCCCATTTTCGTGTTCTTCCTTAAGGTAAGAGGGAGATCTACTCACTTCAACCATTATTGGTGGTGAGGAGACTTTTGTGTGGTTGTTGATGGAGAGATCCATCTTTGTATGCTTACTTTGGTGGGTGATTATCCATATTTATGTGTTCTTAATTGAGATTGATATTTGTATAATGATTTTGAATGTATTGGATATGTTGAACATGCTTGATCATGTTAGGGTTGTTAAACGAAAAATTTGGAGTTTCCTACCCTAACATGGTGCCACGGTTTTGACTAGAAATTTTGGGTTGTGAATTGATTTTTGTACACAAATAAAATGAAGCTATGTAATCAAATGTTGAATGATAATGATGGAATCAATGAATATAAAATTTTAAGGGTTTAATACCCAAGAGGGAGGCCACGGTTTTGGCTTAGAACCATGAGGGATTGAATTGATTTTGGGTGAACAAAAATTTAAGTGATTTGGTATCAAGAGACTAGTGCATAAAAAGGAATTAAAGGGGAACCTTGAAGACTTGAGGGTCCACGGTTTTGACCCAAAATAATAAGAGTTAGGATTAAACTAGTGAGTAATAACACTCATGTAATTGGACATTAAAGAATTGATGATCATAATGGAATTGATTATGAAAAATTTAGGTTTTTCTAAACACCATGGAAGTCACGATTTTGATAAGAACTTTGGGATGTAAATTTGATTTGGTATTAAATGATTAATGCTTATATGGAAGGAAATTGGAGCCTTGAAGGCCTTGAGGGGCCACAGTTTTAGAGTAAGAATTGGATACAAGTGATGCCTTGGTGCATCTTTAATAATCGAAGACTTAGAAAAAGGGCATGACCCATAATGAGGTGAACGGAAATTAATTGGTTAGTGACTCTTAAGAGAGTCATGGATTGTAAGGGTTATTTGCCCTAAGGAATTTCATAATTAATCAAGACATAAAACATTGTAAAGGTTGAATTCCATAATATGAAATGGTGATAATTGATAAACCATGAACACATATTGATGTTGGAAATTAGTTCTATGTTGTTGTGGGTCCCTTATGTAGGGCTAAGTAGTTGTTGATTTAGTACTTGATGAGATATATGTTGATATTGAGGAATGCTCATGTACCATTGAGGCAATGCTTTTGATAAATGCATTATTGATATGATTTATTGACATTGAGAATGAATATATATGCCATTGTGGTATGCTTATGATGAACGCATCATTGATAAACATACATGATTGGACATTGTGTCGTCATGCATATATGTTGTCCATTGGACATTATTGAGAAAGGCGATGTATGCCTAGGAGTTTGAATAACACCTATGTGCGGGTGATCAATCAATTTTGAGCCATTCATTATTGCTTCATATTTGGCCTAATTGATGTTAATTGTGTCCAATATTATGTTTGTAGATGAGTTTTAGATGATTGGTCTTCATTGAGCTTAATTGTAAAAACTTCATTAATTTTCGGATTTTAACTCATTTTGACCTTTCTGTCTTGTACAGGCCATAACTTGGGCTACAAATATCGTATTTGGATGATCTTGGAGTCCCCTGAAAGCTGAGACGAAGATCTACAATCTGAAGTCTAATGAAATTTTTTCTAATTCAGCTGGATTCAAGGCGAAATTGGGCCTCAAAGTCAGGATCTTTATTCTTTGTCACAATGCTTGGACCTTTCCTCAATGATTTGGGCCTATCTCCCTCAATTTAAGCCCAATTAAGGCAAATGATATGTCTCTGAAAAGCTTATTCAGAGGGCTACAGTTTGGGCCAGGGGTAGATTAGGAATTACATAAGAACTTTCAGTTACAAATAGGTTGAGGCAGATTTCGAATTTAGCTTTTTGGTTGTGATTCAGTTTTAACAGATTGAGCAGAAACCCTTTTCTCTTTTCATCTTTTCTCTATTTTCGTATTATTCTCTTCTCTGCATTTTCGTAATGGCTATGGAAGGCTAAAGCTCCAATCAATCCAAGGAATTCAATGATTGTGGTTAGAGTTTTGAGTTCTCTTGTTTAATTATAAATTCTGTTGTGTTCTTCCCTCTTCTCCTTCTTCAATTGAATTCTGATTAGAATTTCGAAATTGAAGTTAGAATTAGGGTTGATTAATCTGAATCTAAGGGAGAATAGATCATCGATTGATAATCTATGTTAATCCAAATTTGTTCCTAAATCAATCTTAATCAAGAATTGCGATTGTGATTCTGTTTGAATTGATAAAATGCTAGGTGATTATCTAGTTGATTTCGGATTAACAGAGGTGTAAACAACAGAAATCCATTCTCTTGAACAATGATTAATTCTGCCAGTTGAATTGAAGACCTTGGATTGGTGTTTACTTAATTGAATTTTCTCAATTTGAATTCGTTTTCTGTTATTGCAATGAACAAAACCCCTTACTTATTGATAATTTCTAATATGCTTGAGAAATCCGAATTGGTCCTTGGGAGATGACCTAGGTTATGCATTATGCTACATTCCATAAATCCTAGTCTATTTTGAGGCGAGTGCGACATCGCTGATCAGCGGGTGCGAATAGACTAAGCGTAGGGTCATAGTGGTTGGCCCTAGGGGCGTTGGGGTGCGGGTGCCTTATCATGGACAGTTAAGAGCTCCTCTGTGCCATGGGGTAGACCGATGCAAACACACCGACAATCCGGACTGAGACGTTGTCCTATATCGCGATCAACTGTTGATGTGCCATGTATAAGCCATTGTTGTGCAAATATTTTATGAGATAAAGCACACTTTTTTAAAGGCTAACGATATACTAGCATTACTCCTTGATCATTCACTCCGAAAATGTTGATGTCTAGCTCCATGGAGTAGGATTTGTGGCACCATAATGCATTGTGCATTGTTCATTGTCGGTCTCATAAATTGTTGAGCATGAACACTTGTGACTGTGAAAATATATGTTTTATTTCTATAATAATTGTCGGGAGATTGTACTGATTGCTTGGGATATTATTGTGACCTGCCTATTGTTATTGATTCTTATTATTGCTTATAATTGTACTGCTTTGCTATGAATTCTACTGTTACTGTTAACGAATATATGAACTGTATTGCTATGTGGGCGCTCTGCGCCGTGTTGTTTTCTTACTACCATAATGGTAATGAAAGATAGGTGTCTCACCTCTTTATTTCATTACTCTGTCTTATGTTGCGTTGAATAAAGACTATGAAGAGCCCAAGTTGGATTTACTTAGCTTGTTGTTGGAGAATTGACCTCTGTTTCATTGTGATGGCGTCTGGACAATCTTCTCTCATTCGCACTTGGATACAGTTTCATGAAGGCTCGGAAGCCTAGCATTTCGATCGTGACGCGGAGTGTGTTACCTACATTGGGGATGTAACCCTAGTTCAGAGTGGTAATGATCTTGGAGGTGGTACGAACATCTCTTATGTTCCTATACGTGTGGAGTTCCCTATACCCATTAGGGAGATGTGGAGTAACCGCTGCCTCTTCCCTAGAGAGGTTTCGGTTATGACACATGTTCGTGCTCCTATCCATTTGGATGTGTCACAGGGATAAGTATTACCTACCGAAAATGAAGAAGAAGATCAGGTGCAGGACCTATCCCTTCATGTGTTAGACTTCGGGGAAGGTCGAACTTTTATATGGTAGTTATGTAAAACCTAAGTTTAATATTGTTGTAAGCTTCTTTATGCATGGATTCCGGATATGCACTTTATATTAAACTAATGTTGTATTTGGATTGTAAGTCAATATAATTATATTTCATATCGTGGCTCGTATTTTCTATTTACGCATAATGAAAATAACTTTAAATTTTGTAAATTACTGATATTGAGGTTGTGACACACCTGGGTTTAGTGACTATGGCGTAATGACGATTGTGCCGCCATTATTATATCTAGGTGCGTTACAACATTGAAGCTAGAAGTCATACTTCTTCAAAAATTTCTAGTCATCTTTCCTGTCTCATGTTCAGCTCCTTTTGGTCAAACAGGTACTTCAGGCTCTTGTGATTGCTAAAGGCATTAAACGCTACTATATACAAAAAGTGTCTCCACATCCTCAGAGTAAATACAACTACGGCTAACTCCAAGTCATAAGTTGCGTAATTCTCCTCATGCACCCTCAACTATCTCGAGGCGTAAGTCATAACTTCCCAACTTTGCATGATCACACATTGTAACACCCCTTTTTCTTAATACCGCGAAGAAGAAACGTCACACCATAATACTAAAGACACGAAATAAATTTGCGAGAAATAATAATTACAGTGATTAATTAAGACCCGGTTCATTATTAACATAAGATTAAATAGTTTGTATTCTTGGATGATAAAATAATTGAGTATTAAAATGTTTGTACACATTTTTTTTGTATAATATAACAGTAAGGAGATAATAACAATTATCAATGCGATAGAATCGAAACAAAATTTATAATCATACATTCACAATATATATATATATATTATATGCATCAGTCTATTTAGTTACATCACAAAATATACAAAACGTAAAGGCTTTACCCACCCAAGATAGTTACAAATTTACACCCACAAACTAGCAAAACATTAGGCTTCCCTAAAAAGATTAACTGATAGCCATCAGTAGCCACCTATAGTATCAGCCCCTAAGACTGACGAAAAAAGATCGTAACCGGGTCCTCCTCAGGGTCCTCTTCATCCGACGAAATCACCATGGGAGCGACCAAATTTCGGGCGGAAGCTCGAGCAGTGGAGAGGAAAGAATCCTCTTGAGGGGTGTAGAACATATCAGTCCACATATCCTTCACGGGTAGGTAAAATTCTAAAATAACAAAAGCTGAAAAATCAAAGACAGGGGCATCATAACGAACCCAAGATAAGGACACTGTCAGCTCCTCGTGGTAGACACATCAATCAGTCTGCACATGTAGGTGCTAGCAATCTGGTCCTCCATGGAAGGTCAACTTCACGTATCCTAAAAAGCGGTGTGGTCCTGATGACATCCTCAACAGCTCTAGTCGTAGTGCGGCCAGAAACCCGGAATAGTTGTTTCCTTTTCTTCCTCACGAACGTCTTCTCAGAATCATATAAATAAACAAAAAGTATTGAAATACATAAAGAGGTGAGACACCTAGCTTTCAGTACCAAAATGGCAGTAAGAAAACGAAACGGCACTGGATGCCTACATATAAACACAATTCATATATCCAATTACAATAATAATTAAGATTGACAGTAAGAGCATAACAGCAGTAAATAGTATTAAAGACTATCAGTGACAAACAAACAGCATTAATATTTCCAAACAATCAAATAATTATTACAGTAATAATAACAAATATTCTTCACAATTATAAATGCTCATGCATAATGAATTATGAGACTGACAGTTCACAATGCAAAAGGTACCAAAATTCCTACTCCATGGAGCTAGACATAAACATTTTCAGAGTGAATGATCAAGGAGTAATGCCAGTATCTCGTTAGCCTAAAACAATAGTGTGCTCATCTCATAAAAACATTTGTGCAATATGACTTATACATGACACTTCAATAGTTGATCACAATATAGGACAACGTCTCAGTCCAGATCATCGGTGTGTTTCCATCAGTCTATCCCACGGCCCTAGTGGAGCTACCACTGCCCGTTGTGAGACACCTGCACCCCGACGCCCCTAGGGCCAACCACTATGATCCTACGCTTAGTCTATTCGCACCTGCACATAGGTGTTATTCAAACTCCTAGGCATACATAGCCTTTCCAACAATGTCCAACAGACAACACATATACATGGCGATACAATATACATCATATATGTTTATCAATGATGTATTCATCATAAGCATACCACAATGGCATATATATATATTCATCATCAACTTGTCATAAGTCCATCAAATGCATATTATCAATTACTTAGTCCCAGACAGGGGATCACAACAACATCGAATCAATCCTCAACATCAATATGCATTTAGGGTTCATTTATTATCACAAGTCCATATTTTCAAAGTCTTAAACTTAAATCAATTGTGACAATTTTTAGGTTAGGTAACCCTTCAAAACCGTAACACTCTCAAGAGTTATTACTCAATTTAATTCTTCCACTTAATTATGGATTATGCATGTCTCTATAATTCTTAATCTTCAAGGATGCATCAAGGCATCATTTAAACTCTAAATTTTCTCTAAAAACCGTGGCCTCACTAGACCATCATGGTTCTAATTTCTTTACATTTTATGCATTAAGCTTTTGATATCTAATCACTTAAATTTTAGTGCACACCAAACCAATCCAATCCTTCAAGATTCAAGTCAAAACCGTGGCATCACTTTGGGGTATTAAACCCTTAAAATTTTCCATTCATTAATTGTAATATTATCATTTAACATGTAATCACATAAGCTTCATTGCATTGTACATAAAAACCAATTTATATCCCTAAATCCTAGTCAAGACCGTGGCATCACATTAGGGTAGGAAACTCCAAATTTTCCATTTAACAACCCTAACATGATCAAGCATTTTCAATACATCCAATACATTCAAGTTCACCATTCAAACATTAATCGAATTCAAGAATACATAAACATAGAAAATCACCAAAATAAAGTAAGCATACAAAGGTTCCCTCACCACCAAAAAGGTTGAAGTGAGTACTCTCCCTCTTACCTAAAGGAGAATCACGAAAATGGCTTCCTAGGTGCTCCTTGGTGGGTTCAGTTTTGAGCTTCCAAAACCCTAGGAATTTCAAGACAATGAATCAACATCAAGGATTGAAAGAGAAGAGATCCATGGTCATCAAAGAGACCATGGAGCATGAAAATGAAGAGAAAGAATAAAAAAAATGAAAACTTTACCTTAAAGCTTGAAGCTTTGTCTTGGATGACAATGGAGGAAAGGTTGGATTTTGAAGAAAATTTCTAAATAGAAAAGGTAGAGGAGGTTAAGGTGAGTATGAAAATGGTCTTGGTGAAGAGAAAAATCAAAGAAAATGGTCACTCAAGGGGCTGCAATTTTCGTAGCCAAGAAGGAGAAGAAGAGAGAAGGTGGAGAGAATTTTGAAGAAGAAAACTAGAGAGAGAAAGTGTTGTAGGAGAAATGATGTTTTTGGTGAATACTTGGTTAAGTGTGGAGGCAAATTTTTGCCTCCCCAAGGCAAGCATTACCGCGGCAATGGAGAGAGAGAAGGGGGAAGTTTTGGCTTCCCCAACAAGCCAAGGGCATGCTTCGTCATTTGGTAGTCAAAGCTTCTCAAAGAAGCTTTGATTAAAATATAATAAATTTGAATTAAAGTAGGTTTGATTAGACTTAAATTAGATTACATTAGGATTATGTGATAGGGTTTTTAATACATATTATTATCTAATGGACAATTACTACAGTCGACAGAAGTCAGTATTAATTTATCTAACAGATAAAATTTACACAGCGTTTTGTTATTTCATCTGTTAAAATTTCTTAAAAAACGTGAAACTTCGTAAACTGTGTCAAGCCTCGGGTTTAGTAAGATCTCCAATCGATGTTTCCACATATCAAGGTTCTCGGAAAAAATATCTTATTTTCCCGGCTCCGCTCAGTTTGCATATAAAATGAGGAATAATATTAAAATATTCCGCGTTCTCAGAAAAATTCAAAAAAATTCTCAAAAATCACAAATATTAGAAAATGAACATTTATCATAAAATAAATAAAATTTGGGGTGTTACACACATCCTAGACCTTGATGTGAAGCATCACAAAACACTTCAAACGGTTCCCTAGGATCAAGTAGAACCAAGACTGGCGAGTATTCAAATATCTCCTCAACCCTTGAAACTTTCCTTACCTTCATTGGTCCATAAAACGACTTGATTCTTTCTCGTAAGCTAAGTGAGAGGTCCTGCTATCTTGGGGAATCCATCGTTGCTCCCTTGATAAAAACCAAATTAATCTCACCAACTACGAATCTCCTTTATGGTCTTCGATCTCTCCTATTGAAGGACTGCTTCAACCTCTTATAAATCCACAACAATTCCTTCCTTGGAATCTCATGACCCAAAAGTTTAACCTCCTTAAACTAGAATTTGTACTCTGATAATTTGGCATACATTCCTTCTCTTTTAAAGTATGTAAAACCATACCGAGATATTCAACATGTTCCTCCATATTTTCGAGAATACATCAGATTGTCATCGATAAAGACAACAACAAATATGTCTAGGTAAGGACGAAAGATCTGATTCATGTAATCCCTGAATACAACAGGAGCATTCGTCACTCCGAATGGCATCACGAGATAACCATAATGCCCATAGCGTATTCGAAAAAATCATTTTGGGAATATCCTCAACTTCCCACGAATTTAATGATGACCAGAACGTACATTTATCTTGAAGAAAACATTGACTCCCTTTTCCCTGATCCATCGAATCGTTTGTCTTCTTCTGAGGATACTCATCCTTGATCGTAATCTTGTTCAATTGGCGACAATCCTCATCTCACCAAGAAATTCCATTCTTCTCCATAACTAACAGCACTGTAGCTCATCATGTGAAACTCTTTGACTACAAGAGTGGCATTCATATTCCCCTTGCCTTTGTCCTCCACAAAAGATAACATTTATCCTTGGATTCCTTTTCCCCATAAAGCTTCAACTTTGTTGGCCGTTACAAATTTAAAAGTCTTAGTTTCAGGAAGCACTAAGATTTTCATTGGAACGATCTAGCAGGATATAATTAGAAAGTAACCAATCCATTCCTAAAATCACATGCATTCGAGAATGAGGTAAATAATTTGAATTAACCAAAAGGATTTGGTCTTTAACACAAATAGGATAGTTTGAACAACTGGATAATAATAATAAGACTGATAATAGAAACAGAAATGAATGAGTCAAAAGTAACAAAGATACTGATGACACTAATTAATCCACACAGTCATAAGTCCTAAAGAAATGGGTTGCCCCCAGAGTTATAAATCACAGTCACTGGATCATCTCCTGTGGCACAATCTTTGTTGTTTAGATCTTCATTCTAGGAAACTTTTGTTCCATCCAGGGTATAATCTTTCCCTTCAGCTTCAGGTCTCGAAGCACGTACATCACTAACAGAAGACTTCTTCTTTAGTGGAGTACAGTCTCTAGAAATGTGTCCGAGCTTTCTGTACTTGAAACAGACTACCCCCTTGATTTTACACTCCTTTGTTAAATGGTTCTTCCTACACTTTTTATATCTTGGTAAAAATGTCAAGGTCTGATTGGATCTACTACCACTAGCACTCCCTCTAAAAGTTGGATATTGTTGTTGCTTCCCTGATAATTGTGAATATGGTTTCCGCTTAAACTGATTAACTTTTCCATTATTCCTCCTTTGGAATCTAGGCAGTCTAAGGTTACCCCAAAACTAGCTTTCCTCCAACAGATTCTGAACCTTAACTTCCAATTCTCGCTGCTTTGCGGCCCTCTGATTCTGTTGCACCATTACATCGGTCATGCTCTGCATTACTCCTGTCACTGCGGTCATATGACCATTATCGCGTTCCGTACCCACATGTGCACGTTTACCACGAGTCATTGACTTTGTTCGAAGGCGGACAAAACATGGCACAACAAAAACAAACGTGATTATTCCAAACAGCATTGTCTCCTTTCGGAAACCAAACACAAAGAATCACACAATCCAAACAAGATAAGTCCAATCCACGAATCCTAACAGTCTCCAACTCGAGCTTCTTCATTTTGCCTTCTATGGTGTAACCTCTTGTAATTCGTCAATCCCCGAACAGCTCTTCAGACCATACTTACATCAGTTATTCCTTTCCTCAAGAGATCAGCTCTCCAAAACCTCTTGGACTCCTTACTAAAGAACTCCTATTCTCCTAATACTCCTAAGTGAAGTCATAGTTTCCTGTCTACACAGAACATTGCATATTGAGTAGGCCAATCCTCAATATCATGCAACTATGTAATAGTAGCTACTAACATTCAACCTATGGCAAGCTATGCATTCCTTTCCCATCATCTCAATCAAGAGACTAGGAAGTGTACAACATACAAGAACTCTAATATGCCTAAACATAGCAAGTCTATACCCCAGCTCAACAAGATGAACTGCTCTGATACCACCTAGTGCAACACCCCTTGATTTAATAACCACAGCACAATCGTCATTATGCCATAATCACTAAATCAAGACGTGCTACAATTTAACAGCAAGTCTAAAAATTTGATCATTATGCATATATAGAAAATACGAGCCACGATATGAAATATATTTATATTTAGTCACATCCGAAATACAACATCAGCTTAAAAGAAAGTTACAAATCCATAATCCATGCATAAAAGTAACATATAACAATATTAAATGTAAATTTTACATAGAATAACTTCCATATAAAACTTCAACCTCTTCCAAAGTGAAACTCTTGGAGAGAAGGGTCCTGCACTTGATCCTCCTCCAGATCTCCAATAGATGAACTTCCCTCTTGAGACACGTCATGATGCATAGGAACCTGAATTGGTGACACAATCGAAACCTCTCTAGGAAAAAGGTGGTAGTTATCCCACAACTTCCCGATGGGTATAGGGTACTCCACATGCATAAAAGTATAAGAAATACTCGTAGCAGCTCCAGGATAATTATCACTCTGAATTATGGTCACATCCCCTATGTACAGAAAACGCTCTGCATCACGGTCGGAATGTCAGGCTTCCAAGCCTCCATGGAACTGTATCCGCATGCAATTGAAGAAAGCTTGTCCAAATGCCATCGCAAAGAGATAAAAGTCAATCCCAAACTAAACTAAGCTAATTCAACTCGTCCTCTTTATAGTCTTTATTCAAACATAGAATAAGACAGAGTAATGCAACAAAGAGGTATGACATCCTACTCTCATTACCAATTATGGCAATAAAGAAACATAACGGCACAGGACACCCTCATTGTAAAGCAACAATATTAAATAGCAATAATCACATACGATAAAAGAAACAGCAACAGAGTCTCAGATAATAAGCAATAAAATAGTTCAAATAATCATAACATCATTAAAACAATAGTCCAATGATCATATAAATGAACAATAATTTCATCATCATGTAAATGAATAAATGCATAAATGCCAAATGATATGCTGACTCACTATGCACGTGCACATGGTACAAAAATCCTACTCCATAGAGCTAATCATAAACATTAGAAGAGAATGATCAAGGAGTCATGCCAGTATCTCGTTAGCCTAAAAATAAAGTGCTTATCAGAAAAATAATCTTTTGCGCAACATGGCTTATACATGGCACTCTCAACAAGATCGCGATATAGGACAGTGTCTCAGTTTGGATCGTCGGTGCATTTGCATCAGTCTATCCCACGGCACAGAGGAGCTCTTAACTATCCATGATGGAACACCCGCACCTCGACGCCCCCAAGGTCAACAATATGACCTACACTTAGTCTACTCGCACCCGCACTAAGGTGTAATTCAATCTCCTAGGCATGCACTGCCTTAACAACAAAGTCCAATGAACTTTCACAAATACATGATGACTCAATGTATATCATGTATATTCATCAATAATATACTTCTCATGAAACATACCACAATTTGGTCAAGTTAAATATCAACATATTCATGTATATTTCATAGTGATATACTTTCTTATAATCATGCCATAACTGGCCAATGCAATTATCAACAACATAACATATTTAAATCTTCAACAATAACACATAGTTATTAAAAATTCAACCATAGGTTACGTTTTCATTTCAAGACTTTTATCATTAATCCTCTCTAGGGGAATCCTCTTGTAATTCTCATTGAACATTTAGTTCTCTTGATTAGCCAGGTTCTTTACTTTAAATTTAATCATACTTACTTAGAATATTATTCTAAGGCTCTCCAAGTCTTACTTACACTCTTGTTTTTTTCTCAAGTCTAAAATCACTCTAAGTTGTCAAGTAAATCTCTTTCCTTCATTTTTCCCTCCTTATGAATCCATAATAACTTATTAAATTACCTATTCACCTAAGTCTTATCTTGATTCATAAATCTTAGCTAATAAAGCCCTAGAGGCCGTGAGCCTCCCAAGGACAAGAGTCCAACCAATTTCTCCATTACATTGTTAGTGTGAACCCTAAGCGTTATTGAACCCACAAATTTTCATCTTGTTTCATCATTGTTTATCCTTAATCAACTACTTTTTAACCTAAACTTCTAAGTTCCAAATTATCACTAAACTTGTCTTGGATATCCTGTTTTCTTTCCTCTTGGCCGAGACCTCTCCCTAAGGTTTCTAGTGCCAAAATTATCATTGTTTTCTCAATTATCCATCACCTAATTTCCTTAGGTCCCAAATTAGTATACAAATTCCATCATGGACCCATCATTGGGCCATTTGGCCATGAGCCTCATTATAATAAAAGTCCAAACCTTTTTTTTTCTCTCACCATATTGTTGATTACTTATCACTTAATTACTTAAGTCTCAAGGTTGCACAAAAATCACAACTTGAACTAATAAACCACCTAGAGGCCGTGAACCTCCCAAGGTGAGAAGTCCAAAAATTTTTCCATTACAATCATCAATTCTTTAACACCAGACCCCCAAAATTTTGTCCATGGTTGTGACCTCCCTTAAATGGGTAGGAAATCCTACATTTTTCCATTCATCAAATCCAAGCAATCCAACATCATCAAGACATTCAAAATAACTAATATTTTCATATAAATCAAATAGACACATAACATGAAAAATAAGCATACAAAGAGAGCAATCCATTGAGGATTTTTCCATCAACAACACACAAGACATCTCCTTACTACCAAGATTGGTTGAATAAGATTATCTCCCTCTTACCTATGGAAGACAACTCAAGAAAGCAAGCCTCTTGGTCCTCTCCTTGAAATTTCATCCAAAAGCTCTAAGAAACCCTAGAATGATCAAACTTGTAGAATCAACAACCAAAGATTGAAAAGATGAATCCTTGGTCACAAGGGTGATCAAGGATCACGAAAATGAGAAGAAAAAGAAAGAAAGTTGAGAACTTTACCTCAAAGCTTCAAGCTTTATGGCTTGAAGAAAGATGATGAAGATGTGAGCTTTTTAGGTAGCTCCCAACAAGGAAAAGTCTTAGAATGTGATGTAGTGTATGGAAATGTGGTTACTTGAATTTTTGCAAACTTAGAGGTGCAAAAATGGTGTGAGGCCGTGGAGTATGGAGAGGGAAGGAAGAAGAGAAAAAAATGAAAGAAAAGTGAGAGAGAGGGAAACCTTCAAGTATTGTGTAAATTCAAGGATCAAGATGAGCTTAAGCAAACAAAGGTTAAGGTTGAACAATCATGGAAGGTGAAGAAGTGGAGCATGGAGAGGAAGAGAGGACTTGAGAGAAAATGGGAGGAAGAAAGGATGGAGAGAGAAAGTGATAGTTTTTGAAATGAGTAAATGAGAATGTGATGAAATGAAATCACAACCAAAATGGTACATTGCCATGGAGCTACAAGGAAGGGGAGGGGAGAGAGAATTGGCTTCTCCAACAAGTTTTGGGCATTTTGGTCAATTTTGGTCAAAGCTTCCTTAAGCAGCTTTGATTAAAATATCTTTATTTTGAAATAAAGGTACTTTGATTTGACATAAAGTGAATTTTCTTTGGATAAGATGATAGGATTTCTAATACTAGCTATTACCCAATGGACAATTGTTATAGATAGCAAAGCCAGTATTAATTGTCCGACGGATAATAAAATGTACAGTGATTTTTATTTTTAACTGTAAAAATCTTGAAAAACATAAAATCTCATAAATCGTGTCTGGTCTCGGGTTTAGTAAGATCCTCCATCGACATTTCCACAGATCAATATTCTTAGGAAAAATATCTCATTTTCCCAGCTCCACTCAGTGCGCATGCAAAATGAAGAATATATTAAAATATTCAACGTTTCTGAAAAAATCCAGAAAAATTCACAAAAATCACGAATATTATAAAATGACTATTCATCATGAAATTATTAATTTTTGGGGTGTTACAACTACAACAGAATTTTGTAGACAAACCTCTCACGCAGCATCGTTCTGGTCTCTACCCTATCGAGGTTTTGAGCACATAGAGCACAGCGCTGCGGCGTGGGTTTGTACGCACCGTAATGTCTTGTTTATATAAAAATAATAATAATAAAATGTGAAATTTGAAATGTTTGCGCACAAATGCGCGCTGCGGCATTGTCTAGTGAACACCGCAATGCTCTGGGCACATTTTGTTTAAATAAGTCGTAGAGTTTGCACCATAACACAAACCCTTCACCTGCCCTCTTTTCTGTATTTTCTTTCTGATTTATTCCCTTCACCCTTTCCCCCGCATTCTCCCATCTCTGTTTGTGTGCTTTTCATTGCGTCTATCTCTCTTTCTATTTCCAGGTATTTGAATTTTTTCATTTCACCTTTTATTTTTCTTAACTTAGTTAATACGTAGTTTGTTTAGTTTATGTTTGTTTGTGGGGTTATTAAATTGCATTGTGGGGTGGGGGCTGATTTTGACTAATTCTGTGTTTTGTCCATTCACACATGCCGCGACGTGGCATGTTTATGTTGTGGCCTTTATATGAACTTATGTTTGGGGGTGTGATAACTTCATAGAATATAGTTATTTCTACCCTGTTTCTATGCATTTTGAGTGCTTTGTCCTCGTTGTCATGCTTTGTTGGAAGGCTTTAGCCTTATTTTCATGTAAAATCCATGTTGAGGTCTTCCTCTTTAATCTTGCTAAAATTCTTCCAAATCTTTGATTAGAATAAAGTTTGATTGCATTTGTATTTGACTGGTCAATTTCTCAATTGTAGGATGGTCCCAAAAGATCCAAATTGATGAGAGCCAAGGCCCTGCATAGAAAGAGAAATCACAAGGCAAGCTCTATTACATCACGTCGTGGCGTTGGCATGCTTACGCCGCAACATCCTACTCTCTGCCTGCGCACCCTGTCAACCAGAGACTTTAATGCCGCTGTGCAAGGAAGTGAATGCCACGCGTAACAACCCCTTTTTAACATGTTAGTGTAGTTTATGGTTATAAAAGGTAGCATAACACTTATTTTACATGTCTGTCTATTTTTGTGACAAACTGAGTTAGATTAGGCACTTAGTTGCAACCCAAAAGTTGAAAAGTAGTTTAAAATGACTCAGATAATAGCATAAATTGCTAATTTGAAGGAAATAAACCTAGAGAGTTTGTTTTTAAGTTACAAATAAGCTAAGTAAGGTGTGGTAAAAATTTGAGAACAATCGATGTCAGTTTGGTATTTTTAGGCATACTGGTTGTGCTTTTAATACCATATTGACCCCAGTAGATATGGAAAAATAAGATAATAGTGAAACAATAATTTTGATGAATCCTAGTATTTATTTCAAAGTTGTTGGAAGATAGAAAATTTGATTTAGCTAAATTTAAGTGTTTTTAGCAGATCAAGAAATATTAGAGAAGTATCTTAAGGTTATAAGTCATACACGGTTACTAAGTCTCCAGATTTGGTTTATAGCCTAATATTTCATTTGTTATCTCATTCTCACTTATCTTCTCAAACAAAAACAGCAGCAGCTAAGGAAAATAAGAAAGGAAAAGAAGACAAGGCCAAGGAGGAAGCAGAAAAGAGGAACAAGATAACTAAGGGTAAAGGCAAGCTTGATCATTCACCATCTTTAAACACTTGAGGTAGGGGTTCTAACCTAAATCTTTATCTCTTTTCTTCTATTTTTTTAAGGTTGAAGTTAGGTTACATATTTACAAAAGATAGGTTTGATTAGCAAATCTAGATTTTGAGCTTGGTTTTCATGTCCAAGTGATAAAGTACAGAGTTTGTATCTTATTAGATGTATGATTTTGAGTTCTTAACTCTTTAGGACCATTAATCTCCATTGGAGACAAAGATGGTGATTTTAGGTTTTAAGTGGTATAATTTTCACTAATCCATGATTAAGTAAATTTAAGATTGTATAAGTATTACAACATGTTAATGGATCTTGTTTGAGGTTTATGATAGCTTAGAATCAGAATCTGAGTGATTGGAATGATATTTTTGTGCAATGGAATAGTAAATTGTTCTGCAGAATTCTACAGTCGTGTAGTCATATGGTGTCCTAGTATAACACCCCAAAATTTATTTGTTTTATTATAAATATGCATTTTATAATATTTATGACTTTTGGAAATTTTTTTGGATTTTTCTGAGAACGCAGAATATTTTAATATTATCCTCGTTTTGCATGCAAACTGAGCAGAGCCGGAAAAATGAGATATTTTTTCCGAGAATCTTGATCTGTAGAAATGTTGACGGGGGATCTTACTAAACTCGAGATTGGACACAATTTACAAGGTTCATATTTTTCAAGAAATTTTATCTGATAAAAATATAAATCACTGTGTAAGTTTTATCCATCAGACAATTAATATTGACTTCTGTCAACTGTAACAATTGTCCATTGGATAATACTATATATTAAAAACCCTATTACATTATCCTAATGTAATCCACTTTATGTCTAATCAAATCTACTTTAATTCAAAATTTAGTATATTATAATCAAAGCTTCTTTGAGAAGCTTTGACCACCAAAAGACAAGTATGCCCTTGGCTTGTTGGAGAAGCCTCTCCCCTTCCTCTCTCTCCATTGCCGCGGTACTCCTTGTCCAAGGGAGGCAAAAATTTGCCTCCACACTTAATACATTTTTGCCCAAAAATATCATTTTTCCTACAACACTTTCTCTCTTTTCAACTTCTCTTCCATTTTCTCTCTTCTTTCTCTCTTCTTCTCCTTCTCCTCCACAGTTTTGTAGCCACCATTAGTGACCATTTTTCTTCACTTTTCTCTTCATTAATACCATTTCTACATTCACCTCAACCTCCTCTACACTTTCTATTTAGAAAATTTCTTCAAAATCTATCTTCGCCTCTATTGTCTTCCAAGGCGAAGCTTCAAACTTTGAGGTCAAGTTTCTATTTTTCTTCTTTCTTTTCTCCATTTTCATGTTCTATGGCTTTATTGAAGACCAAAGAACCATCTTTTACCAAGCTTGATATTGATTCTTTGTGTTGGAAAATTTTAGGGTTTTGGAAGCTCAAAATCGAAACCACCAAGGAGCCAATAGGAGATCATTTTCGTGTTCTTCCTTTAGGTAAGAGGGAGATTTACTCACTTCTACCATTATTGGTGGTGAGGAGACTTTATTTGATTGTTTGATGGAGAAATCCACATTTGTATGCTTGCTTTATTTGATGGTTTTGTATATTCATGTGCTCTAAATTGATGTTGATGATTTGATAATGATTTTGAATGCATTGGTGGTGTTGTAATGTTTGAAAATGTTAGAATGAATAAATGAAAAATTTGAGGGTTTCCTATACTAAGGTGAGGTCACAGTTTTGGCTTGGATTTTAGGGGATTGGAGTGACTTTGTGTGAGATAGAATTTGAGTGATTAGCTATCAAGTAATGAATGTATAAAATGGAAAGAAATTGGAATTTGAAGATCTAGGGAGGCCACGGTTTTAGAGAAGATTTTGAGGCTAAATGATGCCTTGGTGCATTTTTGAAAATTTAGAATTTAGGGTACATAATCCATAATGAGATGGGAAAAATTAAATTGATTAATAACTTTTAAGAGGGCCACGATTTTTAAGGGCTATTTAACCTAAATTTTTCATAATTGATCAAAGCTTAAGACTTTGGAAATGTGAATCCATAATATGGACTTGTAATAATTGATGAACCACATGTGTTTAAATGTTGATGTTGAGAATTGGTTCTATGTTGTTGTGAGTTTCTATGTGGAACTAAGTATTTGATGAAATCATGATATGTTGATATTGAGAAATAAATATATGCTATTGTGATATACTTTATGATAAATATATCATTGATAAACATACATGATGTACATTGCGTCGTCATGCATATGTGTTATCCATTGGACATTGTTAAAAAGGCGACGTATGCCTAGGAGTTTGAATAACATCTATGTGCGGGTGCGAGTAGAGTAAGCGTAGGGTCATAGGGTTTGGCCCTACGGGCGTCGGGGTGCGAGTGTCTCATGTAACACCCCAACTTTCGAGTTAAGTACAATATTGTCCTAGATGTACTGTTTTCTATTTTCTGTGAGTTATCAAATGAATTTGACTGTTTCGTGACTATAATTGATCATTGTGTGTTATTTGCTCCGAGTCAAGAAAATAATAATTTTTTGACCGAAAAAATCTTAATTTAATTATTTAGAGTTGGGGGATCTTACTAAACCCAATTCTGAATGATACGTGTATTAATCTTTTAATTTTTAGGATTTAACTATGCAATAAAATAAATTTATATTATTATAATATTATTTTATTTGATAGTACCTACTGTCTCAAAAATAGTAGAAATCTGCTCCAAAACGGACCATGGACCCGGAAAAGTCTGTGGGACCCACGTTTGGAGAAGCAAACGTTTCTGGCTAGATTTAATTCTAAGCCAATGGGAGCTAGTCAACAATAGGGGCTTGAAAGTTTTAAACCAATAGGATTTTAGTCCACAAAAGTGGTTGGACTTGTTAAGATTAAACTAGAAAGCTTAACCAAGTTAGCTTAAACCTAACTAAGTTAGTATAGGAAGCTTATGTAGTAACTAAATGAAGTAAACCTAGTTAGCTATCTATTTAAGTTCTAGTTAGAGAAGGTTCTAGAAGAATCAAGAAAATGGTTAGTCATCCTAGCTAACTAAATGGCTAACTAAGTAACCAAGAAGCCTAACTAAATTTACCTAAACTTAACTAGGAAACCAAATGAACCAAAACCCAGTTTGCTATTCCTAAGGGCCATTCGGTTATGGCACCTTCAAGGAGGCTTAGTCACTTGATGACTTGGTTTTCCTACACCAATTAGAAGCAAGCTTGGAGGCAAAGCCTTTGATATCCACCCTTGATCACATCTAAGGTTGTTAGGGGTTAGGAGAAGTCAAGCAAAGTGGCCACCTCCTTTGTGAAGCTCACAGCTATGCATAGGAGTTAGGAGACCATTTTCATCTTCATCTTCATTTTACTATCACTCAAATCCTCTTTTCTCTTTCTACCAAAACCTAAAAACACCATTGTTACTCTTTGAGAGCCATTCGGCCAACACCATAAACCAACACCTATACTCTTCTAAAATTTCACCTAACCTTATTTCTCAAATCTAAACATCATTCTAAGAACATCTCTAGTTGAGAGTTTCTTTAAAAAAATTCATCTTGAGCTTGGAAAACCATGTTGACGATTTTTCCTACAGGGTGAAAATCTTTGTTTCTTACTTCTAACTTGATTTTTGATGTTCTAAGCCATGATTGATCCATGGTTTATATTTTTCTCCTATAGTTATAACTCTTTAAAATTTGTTTAAGCTTGTTAGGAACTCTTTAGGAGCCACATGAAATTACTAGGAGGAGTTTGTCTTCCCTTAAGGTAAGAGAGAGATTTAATCTCATCAACCTTGTGTGGTGATGAGAAAATGGATTGTATTTGTGGTGAAGAATCCATAAGGATTCATTCACTTGGTTGTTTAATGCTTTTCTATTTGTGGTTGATTTTATTTGTAAGCATGTCTATAGCTTTACAATATATTGCATGTGTTCATAGATGTATGATTGTTATTATAGGATATGAATAATATGTAAGGATTGCATGAGTGTTCCAAAGAACACAAAAGGAGCTCACGGCTTCACCAAGAAAAAGAGAACCAAAATATTCTCAACCATTTTCTAAAACAATGATTTAAAGAATTTAGGTAAAACAATAAATTTGAAAATGATTTAGAAGATGAAAAATGATTTAAAGACCATTTGTAAAGAATATGTTGAATTCCGTCAACATGCCATTCAATGTATATTTGATTTCCAAAATTATTTTCTAAGGTAGATTAAGTAGTAACTACAAAAGAATTTAATTTCAATGAATTTTTGGGGAATAAAATGAATGAACTTAGTTTTAGAAACCTAAATTAGAGGAATTTATTATATGTAAGAAGTAAAGTAAACACTTGAAAAATACTAACGTAGAGCTCACTCTTTGAGTTTTGAAGCATGTTAGCAAGTTTCAAGGTGTAAATAATGGTTAAGGTAAAAATATTTAGTCTTTAAAGGAAAGCGTAGAAAATATCATTTAATGAATTTTCTAGACAAAATGTTGTCAAAATTCACTAAAAATCGACAAATAATGGAGGAAGTTTCATAAAATAATTATAACGTAAGGAAAATAGTCTACGTAGTTGAAAAGTACTACAAATAGCTTACACGTATTTAAAATAATGATTTTTAAGCTACGCAATTGAGAAAACGAATGAAAAACGTTACGCGATTGAGAAAATGATTTAAAAACACTATGCGATATTTAAAACGTCAAAAAATATTTATGTGATTTGAAAAACGTTTTGAAAAAGGCGAAGCAATTGTGAAAATGCGATAAAATTTCTACGCGATTAAAAGGAATAGTGGGTTTTACTGTCGGACCAAAGTGGTGGACCCAGACATGTTGAGAAATAGTACTATCAAGTGGAGACATACTATATTTGGAAATATTGAGACTGTGGGTATTTATGTAAATATGGTGACATATTGAGACTGAGGGTATTTATGTAATTATGGTTCTTATTCATGCATTGAGAGTTATGTCAATTTGGTTGAAATTGGCGATTGTCTGACGAGATGAATTACACCGTGTTGTGGGTGTGATAGGCATAGTGTGGTTCATTGATTGAACTTGGAGGCATTAGTATGCAGAGGATTCCACATGTAGACAGTTGGTAGCTCTTCTGGGCCATGGTAACGAGCAACACACTAATCATCTTGACAAACACTATTCTTAGTCAAGATCTTGTGGAGACTGTCTAGTACAATGCCTATGGTGCACGACGTATTTGACTATGTACTACTTACACGATGTTTTGACTGTGGGCTATTGACACGACGTTTGACTGTGTAATAGTTTGGTTGGGCAGCCTGAGGTATGGACAGGTTTTTCGGGTCATTCTCTCTGATGTCTGTGTTTAGCTCCATGGAGTAGGAATGAGTCGGTATACATTTGCATCTATGATTTGCGTCTTAATGTTTACTGTAAATTATGATAGTATGTATGATGTGTTAATTTGTGATACTGTATATGACGTGATGGTATGCATTATTGTATTAAATTGTGATATCTGTTTATATTGTCGTTTTCTTTATTGCCATACTGGTAATAATGTAGATTGTCTCACCTCTTTGTATGCATTTTTTGTATTATTTTTATATTCTGTAAAGAGTTTGAGAAAGAGGAAGATGAGCAACCTCTTGATATTTAGTAGCCAGAGGAACAGCAGCGACCAGTTTGAGGAAGGCGAGCCATTAGATCACCCTTATCATTTAGATTGATTTTGTGGTGATGGCGTTGCTTGATTTCTTTGGTTTTGTGAGACTCGATTTTCACGGAGGTTCGGAGGCCTGGCAACTGCGTGAAGATAGAGGATCAGTGGTTTATGTGGGGCATTTGACTGTGATCCTGCGTAGAGAGTTTGATGGAGCTCCTATTTTTACTACTACTTTGTACTTACATCTTGAGATGCCTTTGACTCTTAGGCGTTACTAAGGAGGACTTTTTCATGCATCTAGTGAGATCAGTAGTGTATCGACAGCACGGACTCCTGTCCGTAGAGCTGCGAGATTTCCAGTATTTCTATCATCCGATGATCCATCTGAGGATGATCCTTCGGAGGGTTAGAAATCTTTGATGTGCACTTGGGCATGTTTATATCTTAGTGTAGTATTGAACTTTTTACTGCTTCATTAAATATTTGTAGTTGTAAATTATTTAGGTACTTAAAACAAAATCATATGTATATTATAGTGTGTAATAATAGTTTGTTTTGTTTTGTGATTCATTTTATTTTATTTAATGATATCTGGTATAAAAAGAAAAATTTTATAACTCATATTATTTATGTATTAAACGTTTTATAACTTGGGTAAGGTTTTATTTATTATTGTATCAGAAATATGACATCCTCATTAGGGTGTTACATCTCACAATGGACAGTGGTAGCTCCACTGGGGCCGTGGGATAGACCGATGCAAACACACCGACGATCCGAACTGAGACGCTGTCCTATATCGCGATCAATTGTTGAGGTGTCATGTATAAGTCGCATTGTGCAAATATTTTTATGAGATAAGCACACTATTTTTAAGGCTAACGAGATACTGGCATAACTCCTTGATCATTCACTCCAAAAATATTTATGTCTAGCTCCATGGAGTAGGAATTCGGTACCATTTGCATTGTGAATTGTCAGTCTCATAATTCATTAAGCATGAGCATTTATAACTGTGAAAAAATATTTGTTCTTATTATTGTAATAATATCCCGATTACTTGAACTGTTGACGGTTGGAAATATCGATGTTGTCTGCCTAATATTGTGGATCCTTACTATTATTTATTATTATTTTGCTTTTACTATAAGTTTTAATTATTATTGTGATTGGATATTTGAACTGTATTGATATGTGGGCGTCCAGCGCCATTTTGTTTTTTTGCTGCCATGTTGGTACTGAAAGTTAGGTGTCTCACTTCTTTCTGTATTTTTTGTATTTTTATTTATTTATATACTTCTGAGAAGACGTTCGTGAGGAAGAAAAGGAAACAACTGAGTTTTCGGGCTTTTGACTGCACTACGACTAGAGCTTGCTGAGGATGTCATCATGCGCATGCCGTTTTCTGGGGTACGTCAGGATGACCTTCCATAGAGGGCCCGATTGTTAGCACATACATGTGCAGATGGACCGATGCGTTTACCATGGGGAGCTAACGGTGTCTTTAGCTTGGGGTCGCTACGACCCTCCTATTTTCAATTTCACTGCTTTTGTCATTTTAGAATTTTACCTACTTATTAGGGATATGTGGGATGATATGTACTACACCCCATAAGAGGACTCTTTCTTCTCCACTGCTCGGGCTTCTGCCCGAAATTCGGTCACCCCAATGGTAAGTTCATCGGATGAGGAAGACCCTGATGAGGACCCAACTACGGTCCCTTCTCGTTAATCTTAAGGGCTGATACTGTCAGTGGCTACTGATTTCTAACTGTTTATCTTTTTTGGGGAAGCATGATGTTTTGCCGTTTTTAATGGGTGTATATTTGTATCAATTTGGGCGGGTACATCTTTTGCTTTTGGTATAATTTATAATGTAATTAAGCAGGCTGATGCATATAATATATATATATATATATATATATATATATATATATATTGTGAATGTATCATTTTCAATTATGTGTTGATTTTATTATATCTGTAATTATTATTATCTCATTATTATTGGTTAAAAAAAAAAAAAAAAAAGTGTAAGAAAAATAGGTATACATATTTCAATACTCAATTATTTTATCATTCAAGAGTGTAAATTATTTAACGTGTTAAAAATGAACCGGGTCTTAATAAATCAACGTACTTATTATGTTTTGCAATTTATTTTGTTTCTCTACATTATGGTGTGACGTTCCTTCTTCGTGACCTAAGAAAAAGAGGCGTTTCATTGTCTTGGTATCAGAGCCCCAGTTTAAGTTTTTCTTTTTGGTCTTGTGGTTTTGGACTGTCTTGTTTGTGTTGTGTGATTCTCTGTGTTTGGTATTCCAAAAGGATACATCTGAATTTTCTCCGTGTTTTGTATAGTGTAATTTGAGAAGAATTATGGCTCGTAGAGGAGACATGACTACTTCAATCGAGGCAATTCAGAAGATGGTTGAAGCTATGTTGCAACAAAACCAGCAAATGGCTCAACAACAAGAAAGGACTGCACAACAATTGGAAGCTACTACTGATGCCCAAAATCTGGCGAAATTTCGTCCCACTAACCCTCCACAATTTAAGGGAGAATATGATCCTGAGAAGGCTACTCTGTGGATCAAGGAATTGGAAAAGATCTTCACGGGCATAAACTATGCCAACGACAAGAAGGTAACTTATGCTGCGTTCATGCTGATTGGGGACGCAGAGGATTGGTGGACCGGAGAGCAGAGGTTATTGGAGGCTGAGAATCGAGCAATTAATTAGGAGGTGTTCAAAGAAAGATTCTTAAATAAGTATTTCCCAGAAAGTGCTAGGCATGCTAAGGAAATAGAATTTCTTAGCTTGAGGCAAGGGAATATGACAGTAAGTGAATATATTGCCAAATTTGAGAGTTTGTCCAAATTTTCAACCTACTTTCAACACCAACCAAACGTAGCATGGAAATGTCAGAAGTTCGAGGAAGGTTTGAGACACGACGTGAAGAGAGTCGTCATAACTTTGAAGATTTCTCAATTTTCGGAACTACTTGATACGTGTCACCGAGTGGAAGACTTGGACCCGGCGCGTGATGCAAGAAATAGAAACTTTGCACCTTTTCGGTCTCAAAGAGGAGGAAGCAATAATGCTAATCGTTACTAGAAGAAGCCTTATTCCAGACCACCTGGAAGTCAACAACAAAAACCACAAGGTGGAAGTCCGGGCAAAACTGGTTAAACAACGACGTCTACGCCAAGATGCATGAAGTGCGAGAAGGATCACTACACGAGGGACTACACTATTAAAGGAGTGATCTGCTACAGATGCGGGAAACCCGGACATGTTTCTTGTGAATGCAATCAACCTAAGGTGGAACCTTCCGTCAATGCTGCTAGAACTGCTAAACCGTAGGCTGGAGGTCGAGTTTACACTCTGAGTGGTGCTGAAGCCTCTGAATCTGAAGATCTTATACAAGGGGAAGGTGTCATAGAAGGTAATCTTTTAACTGTACTGTACGACTCTGGTGCAACTCATTCTTTCATTTCCTATGATTGTATGAAAAGACTTAGCTTACCTGTGTCTTCTTTACCTTTTGAATTGACTGTTTCAACTGCTACTGCTAAACCTGTTGTCACTACCAAAGTCTGTTAGATTGTCCATTGATTGTTGAAGGTTGAATTTTTTCTGTTGATTTGATCTATTTGCCACTATCTCAGTTAGATGTGATCTTAGGAATGGATTGGTTATCTTCTAACCATGTCCTGTTAGATTGTTCGAGAAAAACCATAGTTTTCCCTTTGGATGAGAATTCTAGATTTTTTACGGCCAACCAAGTGAAAGCTTTCTTGAAAGAAGGAGCTCAGGGATACATGTTATTATCTTCTTTGAAAGTCGAGAATGAGGTAGATGTGGACACAATCTTGGTAGTTCAAGAGTTTCCTGAAGTTTTTCCCGAAAATGTACCTGGTTTACCACCAGAGCGAGAGATCGAATTTGCGATCGATCTTGTACCTGGAGCTGGTCCTATTTCCATGGCGCCTTACAGAATATCGCCAACAGAGCTAGTTGAGCTCAAGAAGCAACTGGAAGAGCTTTTGGAGAAGCAATTTGTGAGACCCAGTGTATCACCCTAGGGAGCACTGGTATTGCTAGTTAAGAAGAAAGACGGTGCTTCGAGATTATGTATGGATTATCGTCAGTTAAACAAAGTCACGATCAAGAACAAGTATCCATTGCCGAGAATAGATGATTTGATGGATCAACTGAAAGGAGCGACGATGTTTTCTAAGATCGATTTGCGATCGGGCTGCCATCAGATCAGAGTAAAAGTGGTAGACATTCCTAAAACAGCTTTTCGTACTCGTTATGGACATTACGAGTACCTGGTGATGCCTTTTGGTGTGACTAATGCACCTGCTATTTTCATGGATTATATGAATAGAATCTTCTGTCCTTATTTGGATAGATTTGTCGTTGTCTTTATCGACGATATCTTGATCTATTCAAAAAATCAGGAGAATCATGCTGAGCATCTCAGTATAGTTCTTCAGACTTTGAAGGGGAAAGAGTTGTATGCTAAGTTATTGAAGTGTGAGTTTTGGTTGAACAAAGTTAAATTTTTGGGCCATGTGATTTCGAAGGAAGAAATTGTTGTAAACCCATCAAAGGTTGAAGTTGTTCTACAATGGGAAAGGCCGAAGAGGACAACTGAAATCCAAAGCTTTGTTGGATTAGTAGGATATTACCAAAGATTTATTGAAGGGTTCTCTAAGATTGCCGGACCTCTCACTTAACTCATGAGGAAGAATCAAGTTTGTGAATGGATGGATGCTTGTGAAGAGAGTTTTCAAGAGTTGAAAAGGAGACTAACTACTTCACCAGTGTTAGTTCTACCTAAGCCGAGTGAACCATTCAAGGTGTACTGTGACGCTTCATACCAAGGATTGGGCTGTGTCCTTATGCAAGGTGGAAAAGTGGTGGTGTATGCCTCAAGACAGTTACGATTGCATGAGAAGAACTATCCAACGCATGACATGGAGTTAGCTGCTATTGTATTTGCCTTGAAGATATGGAGACATAATCTTTATGGAGTAACGTTCAACGTCTTCAGCAATCATAAGAGCTTGAAGTATTTGTATGATCAAAAAGAGTTGAACATAAGACAACGAAGATGGTTAGAATTCCTGAAAGATTACGATTTCCAACTTTAGTATCACCCTGGAAAGGCAAATGTTGTGGCCGATGCCTTGAGTAGGAAAATGATTAGTGTTTCTGCCATGATGATCAGAGAAAAAGATTTAATAGAACAATTTAGAGACGTATGGTCTTTTGTGGAATTAATGCCGGGCAAAATCTGTATGAACATGGTCACCATCTCGAGTGATTTGATGGATAACATCCGAGAAAAGCAGAAGATTGACAAGTTCTTGCAAGAGGAAAGAGAGCTGATAAAGCAGGGTGGTGCATCAACATTAGAGGAAGGAAGCGATGGAATTTTAAGATTCCAAGGTAGGGTTTGTATACCTAAAGATGAAGAACTCAGGAAGTACATTCTTGAATATGCTCATACTAGTAAGTTGAGTATGCATCTGGAATGACCAAAATGTATCAAGATTTGAAGAAGTTATTTTGGTGGCATGGAATGAAAAGAGATATTGCTAGATACGTATCTTCATGTTTAGTTTGTCAGAAAACAAATATCGAACATCAAAGACCATCCGAAATGTTACAACCTTTAACTATTCTGGAATGGAAATGGGATAGTATTGCCATGGACTTTGTTGTCGGATTGCCAAAGACCAGAAGAGGATACGATTCAATATGGGTAATTATAGATTGACTTACGAAGTCAGCACATTTCTTGCCAATCAACATAAGATATCCATTGGAGAAGTTGACTCAGTTATACATTAGTGAAGTTGTCAGACTACATGGTGTACCTACTAGTATCATCTCTGACAGAGACCCCAGATTTACCTCAAAATTTTGGCAAAGTCTTCAAGAAGCAATGGGGACAAAGCTACGTCTGAGTTCTGCTTACCATCCTCAGATGGACGGCCAATCAGAAAGAACAATTCAATCATTGGAAGATTTGCTGAGAGCTTATGCTATAGAGCAGACTGGAAGTTGGGATGAAATTTTACCATTGGTAGAATTTACCTGCAATAACAGTTACCATTTAAGCATAGGGATGGCACCCTGTGAGGCTTTGTATGGACGAAGGTGCAGAACACCTTTATGTTGGTATCAAGATGGAAAACGACTTACGGTTGGACCTGATCTTATTCAACAGATAACTAAGAAGGTTAAGATGATTCAAGAAAAGATGAGAACGGCTCAAAGTTGACAAAAGAGTTATGCAGATAAAAGAAGAAAGCCTCTTGAATTTGAGGAAGGAGAGTATGTGTTCTTGAAAGTCACGCCTATGATTGGGGTTGGTCAGGTTCTCAAATCTAGAAAGCTCACTCCAAAATTCCTTGGACCTTACCAAATTCTTCGTCGGGTAGGTCTCGTTGCTTACCAAATAGCTTTACCACCTTTTCTTTCAAATCTCCACAATGTTTTCCACGTGTCACAACTTCGAAAATACATTCCCAGTCCTGATCATGTCATAGCACCTGATTCAGTACAATTAAAGGAAAACTTGACTTATGAAACAACTCCTGTAAGGATTGAGATAGGAGAATAAAGCAACTAAGAGGGAAAGACATTTCATTAGTGAAAGTGATCTAGAACGAAAGAACTGGAGATGCGACATGGGAGCTGGAGGACAAGATGAAGGAGCAATACCCAGAGCTGTTTTAAGGTACAAAAATTTCGAGAACGAAATTCTTAATTGATAGGGAGAGTTGTAACACCCCAAAATTTATTTGTTTTTTTATAAATATGCATGTTATAATATTTGTGATTTTTAAAAAAATTTCTAGATTTTTCTGAGAATGCAGAATATTTTAATATTATTCTTCGTTTTACGTGTAAACTGAGCAGAGCCGAGAAAATGAGATATTTTTCTCGAGAATCTTGATTTGTGAAAACGTCGACGGAACATCTTACTAAACCCAAGACTGGACACAATTTACGAGATTTTACATTTTTCGAGAAGTTTTATCTGATAAAATAATAAATAGCTATGTAAGTTTTATCCGTCAGACAATTAATACTAACTTTTGTCAACTATAACAATTGTCCATTGGTTAATATCATGTATTAAAAACCTTATTACATTATCCCAATGTAATCCACTTTATGTTTAATCAAATCTACTTTAATTCTAAATTTAATATATTTTAATCAAAGCTTCTTTGAGGAGCTTTGACCACCAAAAGACAAGTATGCCCTTGGCTTGTTGGAGAAGCCTTTCCCCCTCCTTTTCTCTCTCCATTGCCGTGGCACTCCTTGCCCAAGGGAGGCAAAAATTTGCGTCCACACTTAATACATTTTTGCCCAAAAATATTATTTTTCCTACTACACTTTCTCTCTCTTCAAGTTCTCTTCCATTTTCTCTCTTCCTTCTCTCTTCTTCTCCTTTTCCTCCACAGTTTTGCAGCCACCATTAGTGACCATTTTTCTTCACTTTTCTCTTCATTAATACCATTTCTACATTCATCTCAACCTCCTCTACACTTTATATTTAGAAAATTTCTTCAAAATCCATCTTCACCTCCATTGTCTTCCAAGGCAAAGCTTCAAACTTTGAGGTCAAGTTTCTATTTTTCTTCTTTCTTTTCTCCATTTTCGTGTTCTATGGCTTCATTGAAGACCAAAGAACCATCTTTTACCAAGCTTAATATTGATTCTTTGTGTTGGAAAATTTTAAGGTTTTGGAAGCTCAAAATCGAAACTACGAAGGAGCCAATAGGAGACCGTTTTCGTATTCTTCCTTTAGGTAAGAGGGAGATTTACTCACTTCTACCATTATTGGTGGTGAGGAGACTTTTTTTGATTATTTCATGGAGAAATCCATATTTGTATGCTTGCTTTATTTGATGGTTTTGTATATTCATGTGTTCTTAATTGATGTTGATGACTTGATAATGATTTTGAATGCATTGGTGGTATTGTAATGTTTGAAAATGTTAGAATGAATAAATGGAAATTTTGAGGGTTTCCTATACTAAGGTGAGGTCACAGTTTTGGCTTGGATTTTAAGGGATTGGAGTGACATTGTGTGAGATCAAATTTGAGTGATTAGCTATCAAGTAATGATTGTATAAAATGGAAAGAAATTGGAATTTGAAGACCTAGGGAGGCCATGGTTTTAGAGAAGATTTTGAGGCTAAATGATGCCTTGGTGCATTTTTGGAAATTTAGAATTTAGGGATATACATAATCCATAATGAGATGGGAAAAATTAAATTGAGTAATAACTCTTAAGAGGGCCACGGTTTTTAAGGGCTATTTAACCTAAATTTTTCATAATTGATCAAAGCTTAAGACTTTGGAAATGTGAATCCATAATATGGACTTGTAATAATTGATGAACCACGTGTGTTTAAATGTTGATGTTGAGAATTGGTTCTATGTTGTTGTGAGTTTCTATGTGGAACTAAGTATTTGATGAAATCATGATATGTTGATATTGAGAAATAAATAAATGCTATTGTGGTATACTTTATGATAAATATATCATTAATAAACATACATGATGTACATTGCGTCGTCATGCATATGTGTTGTCCATTGGATATTGTTGGAAAGGCGATGTATGCCTAGGAGTTTGAATAACACCTATGTGCGGGTGCGAGTAGACTAAGCATAGGGTCATAGTAGTTGGCCCTGAGGGCGTCGGGGTGCAGGTGTCTCACAATGGACAGTGGTAGCTCCACTTGGGCCGTGGGATAGACTGATGCAAACACATCGACGATCCAGATTGAGACGTTGTCCTATATCATGATCAACTATTGAGGTGCCATATATATGCCGTATTGCACAAATATTTTTATGAGATGGGCACACTATTTTTAAGGCTAACGAGATACTGGCATATCTCCTTGATCATTCACTCTGAAAATGTTTATGTCTAGCTGCATAGAGTAGGAATTTAGGACCATTTGCATTGTGAACTGTCAGTCTCATAATTCAATAAGCATGAGCATTTATAACTGTGGAAAAATATTTGTTCTTATTACTGCAATAATATCCTGATTACTTGAACTGTTTACTATTAGTAATATCGATGTTGTCTGCCTAATATTGTGGATCCTTACTATTATTTATTGTTGTTCTGCTTTTATTGTAAGTTTTAATTATTACTGTGATTGGATATTTGAACTGTATTGATATGTGGGCATCTAGCGCCGTTCTGTTTTCTTGCTGCCATTTTGGTACTAAAAGCTGGGTGTCTCACCTCTTTCCATATTTTCTGTATTTTTGTTTATTTATATACTTCTGAGAAGACGTTCATGAGGAAGAAAAGGAAACACCTGAGTTTCTGGGATTTTGGCCGCACTACGACTAGAGCTTATTGAGGATGTTGTCACGTCCATGCCGTTTTCTGGGGTACCTCTGGATGACCTTCGATGAAGGGCCTGATTACTGACACATACATGTGCAGACGGACCGATGTGTTTACTGCGGGGAGCTGACGGTGTCTTTAGCTTGGGGTCACTACGACCCTCCTGTTTTTGATTTCACTGCTTTTGTCATTTTAGAATTTTACCTACTCGTTAGGGATATGTGGGCTAATATGTACTACACCCCACAAGAGGACTCTTTCCTCTCCACTGCTCGGGCTTCTGCCCGAAATTCAATCACCCCGATGGTAAGTTCTTTGGATGAGAAAGACCCTGAGGAGGACCCGGCTACGGTCCCTTCTTGTCAGTCTTAGGGGCTGATATTGTCGATGGCTACTGATGGCTAACCGTTTATCTTTTTGGGAAAGCTTGATGTTTTGCCGTATTCAATGGGTGTATATTTGTATCAATTCGAGTGGCTACATCTTTTGTTTTTTGTATAATTTATAATGTAATTAAACAGGCTGATGCATATAATATATATATATATATATATTATGAATGTATGATTTTCAATTCTGTGTCGATTTTATTATATTTGTAATTATTATTATCTCATTATTATTGGTTCAAAAAAAAAAGAAAAATAGGTATACATATTTCAATACTCAATTATTTTATCATTCAAAAGTGTAAATTATTTAACGTGTTAAAAATGAACTGGGTCTTAATAAATCAACGTACTTATTATGTTCCGCAATTTATTTTGTTTCTCTACATTATGGTGTGACGTTCCGTCTTCGTGACCTAAGAAAAAAGGGGCGTTACACCCAGGGCCGACGAGGGCAGGGAGTGGTCACCGGTGCTAAGAGAAAGCATTAATAAGCGGCTTCTGGCAGGCTTCTAGGCGAAGGATCCTATGAATGAACTGAATACGCACCGAAATGAGCGAGATTCAGAGACTATGCCGGTATGGGACTGCATAGTTGAGGATGACTTAAAGGAATTGATTAGGCGTAGCCATTTCAATAAGTTGCAACTTCTTTTCAGGAGCCTAGAACATAAGAACTCCATGGTTAAATGTGCTTAACCTGGAGCAATTGTGGGATAGGTGACCTCCTGAGAAGTTTCCTAGGATGCGTGTGAGTGAGGACAAAGCACGCTAAAAAGACCCGTGTTGGTTTGTGGAGACACTCATCAATCTTGCAGGCAGTCCCGGGATGTTACAGATGGTATCAGAGAAGGGACCTCTCCCCGTATGGTGTGGTTCGGGGACGAACCAAGCGGAAGTTGGTAGGCATGTGGTGTCCCAGGGCCGACGATAGTAGGGAGTGGCCATTGGTGTTAAGAGAAAGCATCAATGAGCGGCTCCTGGCAGGCTTCTTGGTGAAGGATCCCATGAATGAACTGAATACGCACCGAAATGAGAGGGATTCAGAGACTGTGCAGGTATGGGACTGCATAGTTGAGAATGGCTTAAAGGAATTGATTAGGCGTAGCCATATCAACAAGTTGTAACTTCTTTTCGGGAACCTAGAACATAAGAACTTCATGGTTAAGCATGCTTGACCTAGAGCAATTATGGGATGGGTGATCTCCTGGGAAGTTTCCTAGGATGCGTGTGAGTGAGGACAAAGCACGCTGAAAAAACCCGTGTTGGTTTGTGGAGACACTCGTCAATCCTGCAGGCAGTCCTGCGATGTTACAAGTCATGCCTAGACGTGACTAAACCACACCTAGGCATGGGTTGCCCTATTTCTCAACCAGGCAAGATAGAGAGTGTCATTCCTAGGCTTGGGAAAGTCATGCCTAGGCGTGAGTTCCAGGAATTTTCAGCATTATTTTTCTTGATGTGTTGGAGATTCTTACCTATTGAAATCATTTTTATATGTTTTCCTAAGTGTATTAAGATACTTTTAAGGAAATTTCACAAAGGAATTAATCACTTAATATGCGAGTCCAATTTGAGTGTTAAGTTATTAATTAGTTAATGATTAATTGAAGTAGTCGTCTAGGACTTTATACACACTTGTGTGGTTTAGAAAATCACTAGAGTTGTGGTTATAAGGAAAACTATATATGAGTTGATAAGCGAGTATACTTATCATAGATGCATGATTTAATCTCTTTTAATTCAATATGAGTTGAATGTGCAACTCATATATAGAACCACCTTATTATATCATTACTATGGTTGAAGTATAATATTAGCTAAAGTTGGTTCTCTTATATGTTTGAGTTTGAACCATAGCACAATTATCACAATTAAGGAAGTGAGCCAAACTCCTTAACTTTGCAACTTAGTGAGTTAAACATTTTGCTTAAAAGATAATTGAAAAAGGTAACTATCAGTACAACACTTCACCTAGTGCAATCTAGTGAGCTAAACTGTTTGTCAAGTACATGAGGAATGTGATCAACCTTATGTAGGTGTAGTAAAGTGAGTCAAACTTACTAACACTAGCCTTGAGATGAGTTAAGTCCTAAGTTAGGCATTGAAGCGAGATAAACAATTTGTCAAGGTTAGCTTGTATTATACAGTTGTATGGGCGATTGTGTAATCAAAGTATATTAGATTTCTATACATTATGCAGTTGTATAGGCGACTGTATAATGTGATTAGTAATTATGCTTATAAGTGATTTATATTTTTGAGTGCTATGAAATACGTGTTTATTTACTGAAAAATTTTATGTTCTCACATCTTTTATGTTTCTATGGTAAAAGCAAGTCAAGATCCTTCTAAAAGGATTAAGCTAATGAGGAAACAACAACAAGACTAGATAGCTATTAGTGTTGTTGTTGCTTTGACAACTCTTGTATAATTTACTTTGAGTTGTAATTATGTTGTATATATAACGTTATGCCCTTAGAGGCATTTGATGCATATATGTATGATCTACTTTTATCGTGGCTCATTATAGAAATTTTACTTAATTATATGGGATTAAGAATATAGTAGTAGAAGTAACATGTTTAATGCTTTATATTTCTTTATATAAGTATTTATATCGAGGTATTTGTATTAGGGTGTTACATTATGGTATCAAAGCAGTTCATCCTATTGAGCTGGGATATGGACTGACTATGCGTAAGCAAGTTGGTAGTTTAGATGTATGTTATGTATTTCTAATCTCTTTTGTGAGATGTTTGCATGACTTGCATTAGTTATGGATGTTATTAGTTACTGTTATACTAATCCATTGTATTGAGACTAATCAACTTGATCTTGGATGCATTGTATGAATAGGATAATATGGCTTCTCCAAGGCGTAGTATTAGAATAAATGAGAATTCTGCTAGTGAGGGCAATAATATGGCTGAAGCATTAATGGCAATGGCCAAGGCTATATAAGACCAAACCTCATCTATTAATAGAAGGTTGGATATGTTAGAAGTTGAACGACAACCAAATCCTCCACTTGTACCACCACCAGTTCAACCTGAGCAACCAGTCCAAGAGGCTCCTGTTGGAAGAAATCATAACTTCCAGGACTTCTCAGAGTTCAGGAAGTTTACTCCATCATCCTATAGAGGTGAGTACGACCCAATTATTCTTAGCATGGATTGGTTGTCCTCCAACCATGTAGTTTTAAATTGTGTAGATAAAACTCTTGTGTTTATGTCAGATATAGCTACTAAAGTTGTTCCTTCCGAGTTAGTGTATCTCAATGCAAACTAAGTGAATCACTGTTTAGAGGAGGGAACTCAAGGGTATGTTCTCCTTTTCTCTCTCAACACAGAGGTTGAGCAAAGTTTGAGTAATATACCAATAGTGAGGGAGTACCCCGAAGTATTTTCAAGTGATATAGATTTAGTACTGGGAACAAAACCTATCTCTATAGCACCTTATAGAATGGCACCTCTAGAATTAGCAGAGCTTAAGAAGCAAATAGAGGAGTTTTTAGAGAAATAAATCATTAAGCCAAGTGTTTCTCCTTGGGGAGCACCTGTGCTGCTAGTAAAGAAGAAAAATGGTACCATGTGACTTTGTGTAGATTATAGGCAATTGAATAAGGTAACCATCAAGAATAAATATTTGTTGCCTAGGATAGAGGATCTGATGGATCAGTTGAGAGGAGCAACAGTGTTCTCAAAGATTGATCTACGATCAGGATACCATCAGATAAGGGTTAGGAATGACGAAATTCCTAAAATTACTTTCAGGACTAGGTATGGACATTATGAGTATCTTGTGATGTCCTTTGGGTTGACTAATGCATTAACTTTAGGCCCTACTTAGATCAATTTGTAGTAGTATTCATAGATGATATCCTAATCTATTCTCAGACAATGGAAGATCACGAGTTGCATGTTAGAACAGTCTTAGAGATCCTTCGGGAGAAAAAAATATTTGCCAAGTTATCAAAGTGTGAATTTTGTCTTACAGAGGTTCAGTTTCTGGGGCATGTGATCTCTTAAGGAGGGATTTTAGTAGACCCTAGTAGAGGTGAAACAGTGTTGCAGTGGGAAAGACCCACCACTGTGATAGAGATCAGAAGTTTTACAGGCTTAGTGATAACTCCATGAAATGGTGTTATTGTGGCCCTATATCTGTGTTGTATTGACTTCTTAGTCATTCTTATTGAGCATAATTAGAAGATTTTAAGCTAAATTCATTGATTTCAATTGTGATATCTTTCTATATGTCTTCTAAGCAAATTGGTATAATTCTTCCTATGATTATGTGAACATACTATTGTCATTAATTAGGTGACTTCTTAATTGCAGGAATGGCTCAAAATGAGAATAATGATAAAGGACTTAGAGCTGCATTGGAAGAGAAAGTACTAGATGAAGTTCAGCATTCAACGCCGTGGCGTGGGCAAGTTAGCACCGCGGCGTGTGTCAGTCCCCTGTTCAGGCAGAGAGCAACGCATTTTGAGTGCCGCGACGTGAAGAATGAGCACTGCGGCGTGCTTGACCTAATTTCAACACGCGTTGCGGCGTGACATGTGGAGTACCGTGGCGAGAAACAAATTTTTAAAGCCTATAAATACTGTTCTATCAGATTTCAAAGAGAGAACATTTTTGTTTTAAAAACACAGCTGCTAGGGTTTATTTGTGACACTGAAAGGAAGCTAAAAGGACCAAAGTTGGAGCCAAATCCTTCCACAAGGAGGATTCAAGCACCAAGGACTACCATTATTGAGCTTGCAACTTCCTCTCCTTCAACTTCCTCTCTATTCTGATCATGACAATGAGTATTTTTAATATATTTTCATTTTTCATGAGTGGCTAGTCTATGTATAGGGATTTCTTTGGATCCTTCTATGAATATTGATAATTTTGTAAACCTTTAAGTTAATATATATGATTTGGGATTGTTCAATCATATTATTCTTAATGCTTTTGAATATTTGGCCAATAATTAATATGTTTTGGTTAAATCTAATGAACCTAGACATAGGAAGTTGGATTTAAGGTCATATGTATGATTGATGTATGTTTGATTTCATTCAATTGGCTTGAATAAATTAATTAGCTAATAGGATAGAAATATACCTATTAGTCATGCATGGCTATTGTTGAGACTTGCTCTTAATGAGTGAAATTTAATCTAGATCTCATGGACACATAGTGACTAGGTAAATGACACATGATTAAATGACCTAGATATTGACTTTTAACTGAATAAGATTCTCAAGCCAACAAATTTCATATCATATATGTTGATAAAGAGGTTTGCATATCATCAATTGAAGTAGAAGCTGAAGAAGGATTCCCTATTCTTTAATCAACAACTATAATTCCAATTAGCTAGCATTTAAATCTTTCCATTAGTTTACACACAACTTTCTCAATTTGAATGTTCTTAGATAGAAATTATTAAGCTATTGGTTAATAATTAGTTCTGAATTAGCAATAGTCCTCGCGGGAACGATTTTTGACTCCTAGCTATATTGCAAAGTGTGATCTGTAACACCCCAAAAATTGTTTATTATGTGACAAATACTCATTTTATAATATTTGTGATTTTTAAGAATTTTTCTAGAATTATTTGAATTACTTGATTATTTTAATATTTTTCTCGATTTGAGTATGCGCTGAGCGGAATCGAGAAAATGAAATAATTTCCCTGAGGCTGGTAAACCTTGAATTGTGGGAACGTCGACGGGGGATCTTGTAACACCCTGAAAATTCATAATTTTATGATAAATAGTTATTTTCTAATATTTGCGATTTTTGGAAATTTTTCTGAATTTTTTCTGAGAACGTAGAATATTTTAATATTATTCTTCGTTTTGTGTGCACACTAAGCAGAGTCGGGAAAATGAGATATTTTTTCTGAGAACCTTGATCTGTAGAAATGTCGATGGGGGATCTTACTAAACCCGAGGCTGGATATGGTTTACGAGATTTTACATTTTTTGAGATTTTTATCTGATAAATAAAAAAATTGATGTGTAATTTTATTATCTGTTGGACAATTAATACTGACTACTGTCAACTGTAACAATTGTCCATTGGATAATAGCATGTGCTAGAAATCCTATCTTATCCTAATGTAATCCACTTTATGTTTAATCAAATCCACTTTAATTCAAAAATACTATATTATAATCAAGCTTCTCATAGAAGCTTTGACTACAAATGACTAAAATGCCCAAAGCTTGTAGGAGAAGTCATTCACTCCCTCTTCCTCTCTCATTACCGCGGCTAGGTGCTCATTTTGGGGGGCCAAAGGTTTGATTTTTTACCATATCATTTTACTCCAAAATTTTAATACACCAAAAAGTTATTAACTTTTCTCTTCATTTCCTCTTCACCATTTTCTCTCTTCTTCTTCCTCTCTTCCTTTTCTCTCCACGGTTTGCAGTCCCTCCATTGGAGACCATTTTCATTTTCTTGTTTCACTACCACCATTCCTACACTTCTCTTCTCATTCTCAACATTTTCTCTTTGGTGATTCTCTCTCAAATCCATCATATTCACCATCTTCTTTCAAGAACACAAGCTTGAAGCTTTGAGGTAAAGCTTTCATCTTTCTTTCTTTTTCTCCTCATTTTTGTGTTCCTTGGCCACTTTAGTGACCAAGGATTCATCATTTTCAAAGCTTGGTTGTTGATTCTACAAGTTTGGTTTTCTAGGGTTTTTGGGAGCCCAAAACCGAACCACCAAGGAGCAACCAAGGAGGTGATTTTCATGTTCTTCCTTTAGGTAAGAGGGAGATTTACTCACGTCAATCATTATTGGTGGTGAGGGAACTTTTGAGTGATTGTTGATGGAGAAATCCTTAAGGGATTGCTCTTTCTGTGTGTTTATTTTGCATGTTGTATGTGTATTTGATTTACATGGAAGTGTTGATTATGTTCAGTACTTTGATGATGTTGGATTGGATGAACAGAAAATTTAGGGTTTCCTACACTCTTAGGAGGTCACGGTTTTGACTCAAATTTTAGGGATTTGAATTTGATTTTGTACAAAATGTAGCTTATGTAATTAGGTATTAAATGATTGATGAATGAAATGGAAAAATTGGAATCTTGATGCCTTAGGGAGGCTCACGGCCTCTAAAGAATTTTGGGTCTAAGTGGTGCTTTTGTGCATCCTTGGGAATTAAGCAATTTAGACATAAATAATTTATAATGTGATGGAAGAAATTGATTGAGTAATGGTTCTTGAGAGGGGCCACGGTTTTAAGGGTTCTTTGACCCAACATTTGCATAATTGATCAAGACTTAAGTAATTCGGAATGTTGAATTCATGATATGGAATTGTGGTATGTGTTGAACTATATATATATGGAATGTTGATATTGAGAATGGATTGTATGATATTATGAGTCCATGTGTAGGACTAAGTACTTGTTGATGTTTACTTGGCTAAATTGTGGCATGAAGTTATTGAGGACTATTTATATGCCATTGTGGTATGTTCCATGAGAAATGTACTGTTAATGAATATGCATGATGTGCATTGTTTTATGAGGAACATATAATTGATGAACATAAATGATGTACATTGAGTCATCATGCATTTGTGAATGTCCGTTGGACTTTGTTGGAAAGGCAGTGTATGCCTAAGAGATTGAATTACACCTTAGTGCGGGTGCGAGTAGACTAAGCGTAGGTCATGATGTTGGCCTTGGGGGCGTCGAGGTGCGGGTGTCTCACAATAGATAGTGGTAGGTCCACTGTGGCCGTGGGATACACTGATGCAGACACACCGATGATCCAGACCGAGACGTTATCCTATATCGCGATCTTATTGAGGTGCCATGTATAAGCCATGTTGCGCAAATTACTATTTTTTTGATAAAGCACTTTATTTTAAGGCTAACGAGATACTGACATGACTCCTTTATCATTCTATCTGAATGTTGATGTCTACTTCCATGGAGTAAGATTTTGGTACCATATGCATTATGCATTATCAGTCTCATATTTCATCTGGCATGAGTACTTACACTATTAAATTATCTTCTTTACTGTCGTAATAATGATCTGATTGTTGAGCTGTTGACTGCTTGAAATATTAATGTTGTTTATCTTTTATTGCTCATTTTCTTTACTATTACTTATTGTTGTTTTTCTTTTATTGCTTATGTTATTATTATTGCTGACGTATATACGCTACTCAATTATTATACATTTATTATTTGAAGAAGTTTACTTATTATAATATAAAAATGAACCAGGTCTTAAATTATGATTTTATTTACTTATTTTCCGCATTTTTATTTCACTTTACTATAGTGTGACGTTCTTTCTTCTCCTTGAAAAAGGGGCGTTACACTGTCTTGGTATCAGAGCCCCAGTTTAAGTTTTCTTTTGGGTCTTGTGGTTTTGGACTGTCTTATTTGTACTGTGTGGTTCTCTGTGTTTGGTATTCCGAAAGGATGCATCTAACTTTTCCTTATGTTTTGTATAGTTTGACTTGAAAAAGAGATATGGCTCGTAGAGTGGATATGATTACAGCGATTGAGGTAATTCAGAAGATAGCTGAGGCGATGCTGCAACAGAATCAATAGACTGCTCAACAGCAAGAGAGAGCCACACAATAGTTGGAAGCTACTGCCGATGCTCAAAACTTAGCTGAATTTTGTCGCAATAACCCTCTATAATTCAAGGGAGAATTTGATCCTGAGAAGGCTACTCTTTGGATCAAGGAGCTGGAGAAGACATTCATGGGTATGAATTATGCTAACGACAAAAAGGTGACTTATGCTACATTTATGTTGGTTGGAGACGCAGAAGACTTGTGGACTGAAGAACAGAGATTGCTAGAAACTGAAGGCTGAGTAATTACTTGGGAGGTATTCAAAGAGAAATTCTTGGAGAAATATTTCCCTGCTAGTGCCAGACATGCTAAAGAGATGGAATTTCTTAGTCTGAGACAAGGGAATATGACTGTAAGTGAGTATGCTACAAAGTTTGAGAGCTTGTCGAGATTCTCAACTTATTTGCAACACCAGCCGAACGAGGTGTGGAAATGTCGGAAGTTTGAAGAAGGATTGAAGCATGATGTGAAGAAAGCTGTTATAACATTGAAGAGTAACCAATTTTCAGAACTGCTTGATACGTGACGCCAGGTGGAAGACCTAGACCAAGCGCGGGACACGAGGAACCGCAACTTTGGACATTTTTTGTCCCAAAGGGGAGGTAACAACAATACTAATCGTTATCAAAAAAAGCCTTACTCGAGACCACTTGGAAATCAGCAACAACGATCACAAGTTGAAAGTCTTGGTGGAAGCCCTAGTAGAACTGGTCAGACTATGGCACCTACGCCGAGATGTTTGAAGTGTAGAAAGGAGCATTTCACGAGGGATTGCATAATTAAAGGAACCATTTGCTTCAGATGTGGTAAAGCTGGACATGTTTATCGTGATTGCAATCAAGCTAAGGCTAAGCCTTCAGTCAATACTGCAAGAACTGCGAAACCACAGGCAGGAGGTAGAGCTTATACCCTGAGTGGAGCTGAAACCTCTAAATCCGAAGATCTTATACAAGGAGAAGGTCTCATAGAGGGTAATCTTTTAACTGTACTGTATGACTCTGGGACAACCCATTCTTTTATTTCCTATGACTGTGTGAAAAGACTTAGTTTACCTTTGTCTTCTTTGCCTTTTGACTTGACTATTTCAACTCCTACTGCTAAACTTGTTGTTACCACCAAAGTCTGTTTAGATTGTCCATTAATTGTTGAAGGTCGAATCTTTTCTATTGATTTGATCTGTTTACCTCTTTCCCAGTTAGACATAATCTTAGGAATGGATTAGTTATCTTCTAACCATGTCCTATTAGATTGTTCTAGAAAACTATAGTTTTCCCTTTGGATGAGTGTAACACCCCTAGATCTAATAACTATGGCACAATTGTCATTACACCACAGTCACTAAATCCAGGCGTGTCACAGTCTCAAAAATAATATTTTTAAAAATTTATTTCCATTATACATAAATAGAAAATATGAGCCCCGAATGAAGCATATTTAGTACCCAACCATATACAATACAACCACTGAAGGAAAAACATATTTTATATGTATTATATTCGTCCTTAACACAAAACGCTGATAACACGAAACATAGTACTTACATATTCAAATAAAAGATGACGGGTACACAAGTACTAAAGGGGAAAGTAGTAACCTTGGGATAAGTACTACTAGCAGACAAAGTCGCAACCCTTATATATGTGACGCTCGGTGTCCTAGTCGACACTTCAGGCACCAATGCCCCATGAAGTTGTGTAACGCCCCTTGATCCAGTAACCACGGCCCAATCGTCAGTGCATCACAGTCACTAAATCCAGGCCTGTCACAGTCTCAAAATAGTAATTTCAAAAATTATTTATTTCCATCATGCGTAAATAGAAAATACGAGCCCCGCATGAATGCATAATTAGTATCCAACTATTCTAAAACACAACCACTGAAAGAAAACGTACTCCATAAATAATATTTTAGTCCTTAACACAATGCACTGATAACACAAAATATAGTACTTACGTATTGAGTATAAACGATAACGGGTACTAGAGTACAAAAGGGAAAAGTAATAACCCTGGGATAGGTACTACTAGCAGATAGAGCCACAACCCCAAATATATGTGACGCTCGAAGTCTTGGTCATCAAGTCAGGCATCAATGCCCCTATGAAGTTGCATCCATACGTAACCGAAGAAATCTTATCTAGATGCCACCTCGAAAATAATGAATCGATCCAGTCCAATCAGCAAGGGGGTGGTCCCTTTTTGTCTTCCTCACGATCATTTATCAAATACAAATATAAAACAAAAGATACAAGGGTACAGGAAAGATGTGAGATACCCAACATTCAATACTAATATGGCAGCAAGAAAACGGAATGGCGCAAGATGCCCAAATAACATCACAACACATACATTTATCAACAGTAGCAGAAAAAATAAGAATTTCGATATAGACAACAATAACATCTCAGATAATGAACAATAAGGCAATCCAAACAATCATAACTTCATTTAAAGCGATTGTCCAATCACAGTAATAATTAAAATTAATAGTAAAAGTAGATCAATAATAAATAGCAATAAAAGTTATCAGTAACAAGTAGACAGTATCAATATTCCAACAGTCAACAGTTCAAGCAATCACATAATTATTACGGTAATAATAACTAATATTTTCCACAGTCATAGATGCTCATGCTTAATGATTTATGAGACCGACAGTTCATAATGCGAATGGTACCCAATTCCTATTCCATGCAGCTAGACATAAACAATTTCAGAGTGAATGATCAAGGAGTAATGCCAGTATATCGTTAGCCTTTAAAAACAATGTACTTCATCTCATAAAATATTTGCGCAATAATGGCTTATACATGACACCTCAACAGTTGATTGCGATATAGGACAGCGTCTCAGTCAGGATCGTCAATGTGTCGCATTAGTCTATCCCACGGCCCCAGTGGAGCTACCACTGTCTATTGTGAGACATCCACACCCCGACGCCCCTAGGGTCAACAACATATGACACCTACACTTAGTCTATTCGCACCTGCACATAGGTGTTATTCAAACTCCTAGGCATACATAGCCTCTCTAACAATGTCCAACAGACAACATATATGCATGATGACACAATGTCCAATCATGTATGTTTATCAATGATGCATTCATCATAGCATATCACAACGGCATATATATCCATTTTCAATATTAACATGTCATAATTTCATCAAGAACTTGGTCCCACATAGGAACTCACAATTGCATCAAACAATTCCCAATATCAATACAAATATATGTCCATCGTTCCACACATAGCACAATTTCCATGTTATGGATCCAAAAATTTCGTTTTCAAAGTCATTTCTCCATTATTGGTTTAGATATATAATCCTATCACACTTAAGTGGAATAAAATCCTTGAATCTAAGGTTTAAGATTTTTATGTTTGAGTTACAAGAGATAGGGAACCATGTTTTCATCATTTTCAGCTCAAAATCTCATTTTAGGGTCCTGGTAATCGATTATATGTCTCTGGTAATAGATTACCAGCTTGACAGAACCTCTATAATCGATTACAGACTGAATGTAATCGATTACATAGCTTCCCAGAAACACGATTCGTAACTCCAGGGACCTGGTAATCGATTACACAGCTCTAGTAATCGATTACCAGCTGAACAGAACCTCCGTAATCGATTACAGATTGATTGTAATCGATTACGTGATTCCCAGAATCACGATTTTGTAATTCTAGAGGCTTAGTAATTGATTACACAGTTCTGGTAATCGATTACAAGCTAGACAGAATCTCCGTAATCGATTACAGACAAGATGTAATCGATTACGTGATTCCCAGAATCACAGTTTTGTAACTCCAAGGGCTTAGTAATCGATTACAGGCACTGTGTAATCGATTACCACACATAAACTTGCAGAAAAATGATCTTTAAGCCATCTAAACTCAAACCAAATCAATCCATAACATTTTCAACATCAACTTAACTCAAACATGCATCCAAAATCACATAAAGGCAGTCAAAGACTCATACGAATCCAACCAAAAATACCATTGTGAAAAAGGAAGAAAAACAACATAACAAAGAGGAAATTCCACTCATGGATCCCTCAATCAACAATAACATGCAAGACATCTCCTTACTACCAAGATTGGTTGAAGAGGATCATCTCCCTCTTATCTATTTGAAGACAACACAAAGGTGCTACTCCTTTTTGCTCTTGATTTTCGTTTTCCTCCTTCAAGAAAACATTAATATGAGTGACTTCCAGAATGTCCACTCAAATCATGGAAAGATGAGTTCTTGATCACATAGGTGACCAAGAAAACAAAAATGGGAAGTAAATGGAAGAAAGGTGAAGACTTTACCTCAAAAGCTTCAAGCTTTAGCTTCAATGGTGGAAAATGGAAGAAGAAGAAGAACCAAAGGATGACCACTAAAGAGAGTAGTCTTGGAATAATGGAAGAAGACAAGAAATGTAATTGGTTTAGTAAACAATGGAGATAGTCTCCAACGTGTGTGTGTGCACCGTGGAGAAGGAAGAAGAAGAGAGGAAGAGAAGAGTGAAAAGGTGTTATGTGTTTGAAATGAGGGAGTGATGTAGTAAAAGTGAGAATATGAGGGTGAATATTTGGCTCTCACAAATGGCCTCTGCAGTAGGAGTGTGGGGAGGGAAGAGAGAGAAATGAATTAGTTGGGAAATTTCTAGGAAGCTTCCCTTGGCAAGCTTAAATTAATTTAATCTTTCTTTTGAAAATAAAGCTAATGGGTGGGACACAAGGTAGATTTTAGATAATGTGATGAGGATTTTTAATACATGTAATTATCCAATGGACAATTGTTACAGTTGACAGAAATCGATATTAATTGTCTGGTGGATAAAATTTACACAGCGATTAATTATTTTATCAGATAAAATTTCTCAAAAGATGTGAAATGTCATAAACCGTATCTAGCCTCGGGTTTAGTAAGATCCCCCGTCGACGTTTCCGCAGATCAAGGTTTTTAGGAAAAATATCTCATTTTTCTGGCTCCACTCAGTTTGCACGCAAAATGAGGAATAATATTAAAATATCTCACGTTCTCAGAAAAATTCAAAAAAATTTCAGAAAATCACAAATATTATAAAATAAATATTTATAATAAAATAAATAAATTTTTGGGGTGTTACAACTCTCCCTAACAAATAAGAATTTTGTCCTCGAAATTTTCATACCTTAAAATAATTCCGGGTATTGTTCCTTTATTTTGTCCTCTAGTTCCCAAGTTGCATCTCCGGTCATCTCATTCCAAATTACATTCACCAATAAAATGTCTTTCCCCTTGAGTTACTTCACTCTCCTATCCTCAATCCCTACAGGAGTTGTTTCTTAAGTCAAGTTTTCCTTTAATTGTACCGAATCAGGTGCAATGACATGATCAGGACTCGGAATGTATTTTCGAAGTTATGACACATGAAAAACATCATGGAGATTTGAAAGGAAAGGGGGTAAGGTTATTTGGTAAGCAACAGGACCTATCCAATGAAGAATTTGATATGGTCCAAGGAATTTTTGAGTGAGCTTTCTAGTTTTGAGAACCCGACTGACCCCAGTCGTAGGCGTGACTTTCAAAAATACATGCTCACCTTCTTCAAATTCAAGAGGTTTTCTTCTTTTGTCCGCATAACTCTTTTGTCGACTCTTAGTTGTTCTCATCTTCTCCTGAATCATTTTGACCTTCTTGATTGTCTGTTGAATGAGATCAGGTCCAACTGTAAGTCGCTCTCCATCTTGATACCAACATAGAGGTGTTCGACACCTTCGTCCATACAGAGCTTCATAGGGTGCCATCCCTATACTTGAATGATACCTGCTGTTATAGGTGAATTCTACCAATGGTAAGATTTCATCCCAACATCCAGTCTGTTCTATAGTACAAGCTCTCAGCAAATCCTCCAACGATTGGATTGTTCTTTCTGATTGACCATCAGTCTGAGGATGATATGCAGAACTCAACCGTAACTTCGTTCCCATTACTTCTTGAAGACTCTGTCAAAACTTCGATGTAAACCTCAGATCTCTGTCATAAATAATATACGTGGGTACACCGTGAAGTCTGATAATTTCACCAATATATATGAGTCAACTTCTCCAATGGATATTTTATGTTGATCGGCAAGAAGTGTGCTGACTTCGTAAGTTGATCCACAATCACCCATACAGAGTCATATCCCCTTCTAGTCTTTAGCAATCCGACAACAAAATCCAAGGCAATACTATCCCATTTCCATTCGGGAATAGTCAAAGGTTGTAGTATTCCAGCTAGTCTTTGGTGCTCAATCTTTGTTTTCTGGCAAACCAAATAAGAAGATACGCATCTAGCAATATCTCTTTTCATCCCATGCCATCAAAATAATTTCCTCAAGTCTTGATACATTTTGGTCATACCAGGGTGCATACTTAACTGACTCGAATGAGCATGTTCAAGCATGTACTTCCTGAGTTCCCCATCTTTAGGCACACAGACTCTACCTTGGAATCTTAAAATTTCGTCACTTCCTTCCTCAAGTGTTGATACACCGCCTTGCTTTATCAGCTCTCTTTCCTCTTGCAGGAACTTATCGACCATCTATTTCTTTCGGATATCATCCATTAAGTCATTCGAGATAGTGACCATATTCATGCATATCTTTCCTGGCATTAGCTTCACAAAAGACCATACGTCTCTGAACTGTTCTATCAAGTCTTTCTCTCTGATCATCATGGTAAAAACACTAATTGTCTTCCTACTTAAGGCATCGGCCACAACATTTGCCTTCCCAGGGTGATACTAAAGTTGGAAGTCATAGTCTTTCAAAAACTCTAGCCATCTTCACTGCCTCATGTTCAGCTTCTTCTGATCGTACAAGTATTTCAAGCTCTTGTGGTCACTGAAGACGTTGAATGTTGCCCCATACAGATAATGTCTCCATATTTTCAAAGCAAACACCACTGCAGCTAACTCCAAATCATGCATTGCTTAGTTCTTCTCATGCACTCGTAATTGTCTTGAGGCATAAGCCACCACTTTTCCGCCTTGCATAAGGACACAGCCCAAACCTTGATATGAAGCATCACAATACACTTCAAATGGTTCACTTGGATTAGGCAGAACTAACATAGGTGAAGTAGTTAGTCTCATTTTCAGCTCTTGGAAACTTCCTTCGCAAGCATTTGTCCATTCAAAAGCATGATTCTTTCTGGTGAGTTGAGTGAGTGGTCCAGCAATCTTAGAAAATCCTTCAATGAACCTCCAATAATATCCGGCTAATCCAACAAAGCTTCGGATTTCCATTACCGTCTTTGGCCTTTCCCATTGTAGCACATCTTCTACCTTCGAAGGATCTACAGTAATTCCTTCCTTTGAAATCACATGGCCCAAGAATTTCACTTCATCCAACCAAAACTCACACTTGGACAATTTAGCATACAGCTCTTTCTCCTTCAAAATCTGAAGAACTATACTAAGATGTTCAGTATGATCCTCCTGATTTTGTGAATAGATCAAGATATCGTCGATGAAAATAATGACGAATCTGTCCAAATAAGGACAAAAGATCCTATTCATATAGTCCATGAAGACAGCAAGTGCATTAGTCACACCAAAAGGCATTACCAAATACTCGTAGTGTCCATAACGAGTACGAAAAGCCGTTTTAGGAATATCTTCCACTTTTACTCTGATCTGGTGGTAGCTCGATCGCAAATCGATCTTGGAAAACACAGCCGCTCCTTTCAGTTGGTCCATTAGGTCATCTATCCTCGGCAATGGATGCTTGTTCTTGATCGTGACTTTGTTTAATTTACGATAGTCCACACATAATCTTGAGATACTGTCCTTCTTCTTAACCAGTAACACTAGTGCTCCTTTCCGCACTTGAGACAGACTATCCTCTTGGTCTTACATTCCTTCATTGAGTGGTTCTTTTCGCATTTCTTATATTTTGGTAAGGATGTCGGGGTCTAATTGGATCCACTGCCACTAGCACTTTCCCTATGAGTTGGATCTGGCTGTCTCTTTCCTGACAATCGGGAGTATGGTTTCCGCTTGAATTTATTAGCCTTCTTATTACTCCTCCTTTGGTATTTAGGCAGTCCAAGGTTATCCCAAGTCTGACTTTCCTTCAACAGATTCGGAACATTAACCTCTAATTCTCGCGGTTGGGCAGCCCTCTGATTTTAGTGAGTTATCACATCAACCATCCTCTGCATTTCCTCTTCAGTCGCAGTCATGCTTCCATCGTCTTGTTCTGTGCCCATATGTGTACGTCAACCACGAGCCATCGATTTTCTTCGGAGATGGACAAAACATGACACAACAAAACAAACGTAATTATTTCAAACAGAATTGACTCCTTTCGGAAACCAAACACAAAGAATTGCACATTTCAAACAAGATAAATCCACTCTACGAATCCTAACGGTCTCCAACTCGAGCTTCTTCATTCTGCCTCCTATGGCATAACCTCTTGCAAGTCGTCAACCCCTAACAGCTTCTCATGTGGTGTCCCAGGGCCGACGAGGGCGGGGAGTGGACGCCGGTGTAAGAGAAGCACGTACGAGGAGCGGCTCCTAGCAGGCTTCTAGGCGAAGGGTCCCATGAATGAACTAAATACGCACCGAAATGAGAGGGATTTAGAGACTGTGCAGGTATGGGACTGCATAGTTGAGGATGGCTTAAAGGAATTGATTAGGTGTAGTTATATCAACAAGTTGCAACTTCTTTTTGGGAGCCTAGAACATAAGAACTCCATGGTTAAGCGCGCTTGACCTGGAGCAATTGTGGGATGAGTGACCTCCTGGGAAATTTCCTAGGATGCGTGTGAGTGGGGACAAAGCACGTTGAAAAGACCCGTGTTGGTTTGTGGAGACACTCATCAATCCTGCAGGCAGTCTCGGGATGTTACAGATGGTATCAGAGATGGGACCTCTCCCAGTACGATGTGGTTTGGGGACGAACCAAGCGGAAGTTGGTGGACATGTCATGTCCCAGGGCCGACGAGGGCGAGGAGTGGACGCCGGTGTAAGAGAAGCACATACAAGGAGCGGCTCCTAGCAGGCTTCTAGGTGAAGGGTCCATGAATGAACTGAATACGTATCGGAATGAGAAGGATTTAGAGACTGCAGGTATGAGACTGTATAGTTGAGGATGACTTAAAGGAATTGATTAGGCGTAGGCATATCAACAAGTTGCAACTTCTTTTCGGGAGCCTAGAACATAAGAGCTCCATAGTTAAGCCTACTTGACTTGGAGCAATTGTGGGATGGGTGACCTCTTGGGAAGTTTCCTAGGATGCGTGTGAGTGAGGACAAAGCACGCTGAAAAGATCCGTGTTGGTTTGTGGAGACACTCATCAATCCTGCAGGCAGTCCCGGGATGTTACATCTCAAACCAAACTTACACCAGTTATTTCTTTCTCCAGAAGACTGATTTTCCAAAACCTCTTGATCTTCTCACAAAAAAGTTCCTATTTTCCTAGTACAGTACACCTAGGTGAAGTCATAGTTTCCTATACACACAGAACATTACATATTGAGTAGGCCAATCCTCAATATCATGTAACTATATAACAGTAGCCACTAACATTCAACCTACGGCAAGTCATGCATTCCTTTCCCATCATCTCAATCAAGAGACAATGAAGTGCACAACATATAAAAATTCTAATATGCTTAAGCATAGCAAGTCCATACCCCAGCTCAATAGGATGAACTGCTCTGATACCACCTAGTGTAACACCCCTTGATCTAGTAACCACGGCATAATCGTCAGTGAACCACAGTCACTAAATCCAGGCATGTCACAGTCTCAAAATAGTAATTTCAAAAATTATTTATTTCCATCATCTGTAAATAGAAAATACGAGCCCCGCATGAATGCATAATTAGTATCCAACTATTCTAAAACACAACCACTGAAAGAAAACATACTCCATAAATAATATTTTAAGTCCTTAACACAATGCACTGATAACACTAAATATAGTACTTACATATTGAGTATAAAAGATAACAGGTATAAGAGTACAAAAGGGAAAAGTAGTAACCCTGGGATAGGTACTACTAGCAGACAGAGCCGCAACCCCAAATATATGTGACGCTCGAAGTCTTGGTCGTCAAGTCAGGCATCAGTGCCCCATGAAGTTGCACTCGTACGTAACTGAAGAAATCTCGTCCAGATGCCACCTCGAAAATAATGAATCGATCCAGTCCAATCAGCAAGGGGGTGGTCCCTTTTTGTCTTCCTCACAATCTTTTATCAAATACAAATATAAAACAAAAGATACAAGGGTACAGGAAAGAGGTGAGATACCCAACATTCAATACCAATATGGCAGCAAGAAAACGGAACGGCGCAGGACGCCCAAATAACATCATAACACATACATTTATCAACAGTAGCAGTAAAAATAAGAATTTAGATAGAGACAACAATAACATCTCAGATAATGAACAATAAGGCAATCCAAACAATCATAACTTCATTTAAAGCGATAGTCCAATCACAGTAATAATTAAAATTAATAGTAAAAGTAGATTAATAATAAATAGTAATAAAAGTTATCAGTAACAAGCAGACAGTATCAATATTCCAACAATCAATAGTTCAAGCAATCACATAATTATTACGGTAATAATAACTGATATTTTCCACAGTTATAGATGCTCATGCTCAATGATTTATGAGACCGACAGTTCATAAGGCGAATGGTACCCAATTCCTACTCCATAGAGCTAGACATAAACATTTTCGGAGTGAATGATCAAGGAGTAATGCCAGTATATCGTTAGCCTTTAAAAACAGTGTGCTTCATCTCATAAAATATTTGCACAACAATGGCTTATACATGGCACCTCAACAGTTGATCGTGATATAGGACAGCGTCTCAGTCACGATCGTCTGTGTGTCGTATTAGTTTATCCCACGGCCCCAGTGGAGCTACCACTCTCTATTGTGAGACACCAATACCCCGACGCCCCCAGGGTCAACAACATATGACACCGACGCTTAGTCTATTCGCACCCGCACATAGGTGTTATTCAAACTCCTAGGCATACATAGCCTTTCTAACAATGTCCAACGGGCAACACATATGCATGATGACACAATGTCCAATCATGTATGTTTATCAATGATGCATTCATCATAGCATATCATAATGGCATATATATCCATTTTCAATATTAACATGTCATAATTTCATCAAGAACTTGGTCCCACATAGGAACTCACAATTGCATCAAACAATTCCCAATATCAATATATATACATGTCCATCGTTCCACACATACCGCAATTTCTATGTTATGGATCCAAAAATTTTATTTTCAAAGTCATTTCTCCATTATTGGTTTGGATATATAATCCTATTACATTTAAGTGGAATAAAATCCTTGAATCTAAGGTTTAAGATTTTTGTGTTTGAGTTACAAGAGATAGGGAACCATGTTTTCATCATTTTCAGCTCAAAATCTCATTTTAGGGTCCTGGTAATCGATTCCTTGTCTCTGGTAATCGATTACTAGCTTGACAGAACCTCTGTAATCGATTACAGACAGAATGTAATTGATTACATAACTTCCCAGAAACACGATTCGTAACTCCAGAGACCTGGTAATCAATTACACAGCTACGTAATCGATTACCGAAAACGTAACCTCTCATGTCGATTACAAACTGATTGTAATTGATTATGTGATTCCCAGAATCACGATTTTGTAACTCTAGAGGCTTGGTAATCGATTACACAGTTCTGGTAATCGATTACAAGCTAGACAGAATCTCCATAATCGATTACAGACAGGATGTAATCGATTACGTGATTCCCAGAATCACGGTTTTATAACTCCAAGGGCTTGGTAATCGATATGTGTACAACGACATGTGTAATCGATTACCAAGCATAAACTTGCAGAAAAATGATCTTTAAGCCATCTAAACTCAAACCAAATCAATCCATAACATTTTCAACATAAAATTAACTCAAACATGCATCCAAAATCATATAAAGGCAATCAAAGACTCATACGAATCCAACCAAAAACACCATTGTGAAAAAGGAAGAAAAACAACATAACAAAGGCGGAAATCCACTCGTGGATCCCTCAATCAACAATAACATGCAAGACATCTCCTTACTACCAAGATTGGTTGAAGAGGATCATCTCCCTCTTACCTATTTGAAGACAACACAAAGGTGCTACTCCTTTTTGCTCTTGATTTTCGTTTTCCTCCTTCAAGAAAACATTAATATGAGTGACTTCCACAATGTCCACTCAAATCATGGAAAGATGAGTTCTTGATCACATAGGTGACCAAGAAAATGAAAATGGGAAGTAAATGGAAGAAAGGTGAAGACTTTATCTCAAAAACTTCAAGCTTTAGCTTTAATGGTGGAAAATGGAAGAAGAAGAAGAACCAAAGGATGACCACCAAAGAGAGTAGTCTTGGAATGCTGGGAGAAGACAAGAAATGTGATTGGTTTAGTAAACAATGGAGATAGTCTCCAATGTGTGTGTGTGCACCGTGGAGAAGGAAGAAGAAGAGAGGAAGAGAAGAGTGTCTGAAGAAAATGAGGAGAGAAAGAGTGAAAAGGTGTTATGTGTTTGAAATGGGGGAGTGATGTAGTAAAAGTGAGAATATGAGAGTGAATATTTGGCTCTCACAAATGGCCTCTGCCATAGGAGTGTGGGGAGGGAAGAGAGAGAAATGAATTAGTTGGGAAATTTCTAGGAAGCTTCCCTTGGAAAGCTTAAATTAATTTAATCTTTCTTTTGAAAATAAAGCTAATGGGTGGGACACAAGGTAGATTTTAGATAATGTGATGAGGATTTTTAATACATGTAATTATCCAATAGATAATTGTTACAGTTAACAGAAGACAGTATTAATTGTCCGGCAGATAAAATTTACACAGTGATTAATTATTTTATCAGATAAAATTTCTCGAAAAATATAAAACCTCGTAAATCGTGTCCAGTCTTGGGTTTAGTAAGATCCCCCATCGACGTTTCCACAGATCAAGGTTTTCAAGAAAAATATCTTATTTTCCTAGCTCTGCTCAGTTTGTACGCAAAACGAGAAATAATATTAAAATATCCCACGTTCTTAGAAAAATTCAAAAAAATTCCAGAAAATCACAAATATTATAAAATGAATATTTATAATAAAATAAATAAATTTTTGGGGTGTTACATGTTGCACCCGTACGTAACCGAAGAAATCTCATCCAGACGCCATATCGAAAACAATAGATCAACCTAATCCAATCAGTAAGGGTATAGTCCCTCTTCTTCTTCCTCATGATCTTTTATCAAATATAAATATAAAATAGAAATACAAGAATACAAGAAAGGGGTGAGACACCCAGTATTCAATACCAATATGGCAGTAAGAAAACAGAATGACGCAGAGCGCCTACATAGCAAGGCAACAATATTAAATAGGAATAATGACATACAATAAAAGAAACAGTCACAAAGTCTCATATAATAAACAACAAGACAATTCAAATAATCATAACCTCATTTAATGCAATAGTTCAATCATCATATAAATGAACAACAGTTTCATCATCATGAAAATGGGTAAATGTGTAAATGCTATATGATATGTTGACTCACTATGCATGTGCACATGGTACCAAAATTATACTCCATGGAGCTAGACATAAACATTCAGAGAGAATGATCGAGGAGTACATGCCAGTATCTCGTTAGCCTTAAAATAAAGTGTTCATCATAAAAATAATCTTTTGCGCAACATGGCTTATACATGGCATTCTCAACAAGATCGCGATAGAGGACAGTGTCTCAGTCTGGATCGTTGGTGTGTTTGCATCGGTTTATCCCACGGCACAAAGGAGCTCATAACTGTCCTTGTGAAACACCCGCACCCCGACGCCCCCAAGGTCAACACACATTACCTACGCTTAGTCTATTCGCACCCACACTAAGATGTAATTCAATCTCCTAGGCATACATCGCTTTTCCAACAAAGTCCAACTAACATTCACAAATGCATGATGACTCAATGTACATCATGTATGTTCATCAATGATATGTTCCTCATAACACAATGAATTTCATGCATATTCATTAACAATGTATTTCTCATGGAACATACCATAATGACATATAGTCAACCCTCAACAACATCATGCCACAATTTCATCAATTAAACATCAACAAGTACTTAGTCTCACACATGGACTCACAATATCATACAATCTATTCTCAATATCAACATTTCATATATATGGTTCAACGCATACCACAATTCCATATTATGAATCTAATATTCCTAATTTCCTAAGTCTTGATTTATTTTACAAATTTTAGGTCAAGGAAACCCTTCAAAATCGTGGCCTCTCAAGGACCATTACTAAATCAATTTCTTCCATCACATTATAAATTATATATGTCTAGATTGCTTAATTCCCAAGGATGGACAAAAGCACCACTTGGACTCAAAAATCCTTTAGAGGCCGTGAGCCTCCCTAAAGCATCAAGATTCCATATTTTTCATTTCATGCATCAATCCTTTAATGCCTAATTACTTAGGTTTCATTTCATACAAAATCAATTTAAACCCTTAAGATTTTTGGCCAAAATCGTGGTGATGGTATAATTAAAAGTTTCAAACCCAAGTGCAAGTTGTTTCAAGTAGTAAATTCTCGGGAGTCCGAGGTCGATCCACAGGGAATTGATGAAGAGAAAATTATTTGAGGTAAGGAGAAGATTTGTCACAATACTAAAGATGATATAAGTTGTTCACAAATGAAAAAGAATTGCTTGGGTTAGGAGATCCACTCTTGGTAATAAATTAAAGATAAGATTATTTCTTTTTATAACTCAATTGAAATCATACATAATGAAGGTTCCAATCGGAAGATTTAACATTCAAAGTTCAATTTAGATTATACATGTAATCATATTATGGTTCCAATAATTATCTACCAATACTTGTAAATGGTCTCAAGCATCCACTGTGTCAACGTCTTGTCTACAATGAATCAAGATATTCATTCTACAAGAAGAGTTTCTAAATTAATCAGAAATAACATACAACACATATAAAGATCACATAAAAATATATCATTCAAGCACAAGAAGTAGAATAATCTAACCTTATTTCATTACCAAGAGCTTCACTCTTTCACCTAAGCAAGATGAAGATTTAGTTACTCATAGACAAGAAGAGAGAAAGAGAGAAGAAGATGATGATGATTTTCACTCATGAAATTGTTACTCTAGAACTTGCTTTGATTCTTTTTTAGGCTACATTTCTACATGCATACATAAATATGATTGAGGCATTTTGAAATAGCCATTCTTGTATATTTTTCCTTGTGTAACCCCTTTGAGCTTATTTGACCATTTCTTGTTTTTAACTCATTACGTGTCTTTTAAAAAAAAAGAACATGTTTTTTTTACCCAACCTTAGGGAATAAGAGAGCATTGACCTTGTTCTTAAACAAGTGTGGGGGTGTGTGTGCAAAATGTTGAAAAAAGAAAGAAAGAAAAAGCTGACCACCGCTACAATCAAAGGATTATCAGAGTCTCCTGATACACCATGTGACATCCATATCTAGAATAAAGATGGATGCTTGGAAACAACAGGAAGAGAAGGAGAAGGTTCATTAACAATGAATTCAACTCACCAATTTGGGATTAATCTTCAACAAAACATTAGTCAAATATTGGTCATTGTCCTTTTTGGTGAATGTTCTCAAATATCTTCTCCACTCTAACTATAACATAATGCTCTTTTATTCTCTTTGGTATTTATCTTCTTATATCCATTTTACCCCTCCTTCTTTACCATGACCTAATTACAACCTTGAATAAAGTTCTCATGATTTTTGTGTGCATGTGTTCTGAGTAGGGGAGAAGTAGAAGATAAGCAAGCTTATGGTAGTGCAATTTTTCATGGGTTAAATTGAGTGAAATATCTACTATTTTAAACACTTGAGGGATTGAGAGTGAATCCTATGAGGATCTTTCATTCTTGATTCGTTCTTTTTAACTAATGTTTCATTGCTTGATGATTTGAGATGTGAAGAAATATTACCTAAAAAATGCTTTGATCTCTTGAATGACTAGTTGCTCTTCTTGTTTCATTAAATCTTTTAGAATTTTTAACTTTTGAGTCTGTATCGTTTTTCTTTGTTCCTTAGTTTTTTCTTATATGTTTTGCCCAAGAATGCAAAAGTTTAGTGCGGGGGAATTTGATAACAATGTATTTTATTCATTTTATAATCCTCTCACTAGGCTTCTTAAGGTTCAATTTGGCTTAATTAAGTTAATTTTGTCACATTTTATGAAATTAAGCTTAATTGGATCATTGAAGAAATTATTGTTTGAATTATCATTAATTTGGTGATTGCATTCTTAAGTAAAGTGGCCACAATTTGAGTTGCAGTTATCTAATTAATGTGATTCTGGTCTTATTGGAAAGTTTAGATAAATCTCTAATAACTATTCACTTGATAGCAAGAGCCACACTGATAGCAATATATTTCATTTATTGTATAACTTTCTCACTTGGCTTTTTCAGTAAACTGGCTATAATTTGAGTTACAAATATCCGATGGATGTGATTTTAGTCTTGTTTTTAAGCTAAGATAAATTTCTACAACTTTCATAAAGGTCTCAAGACTAGGGACACATGTTTGGATAACTCAAATTGGAGTTGAAGCAAAATCTAGCATTTTGAACTTGACAGCTTGACCTCTATGCAGCCATTAGGCTATATCTCGGCCTATAGGAGTTCAAAAATTCTGAAATTTTGATACTGGAAGGTTAAGACCTATATCTACAACTTTCATGAAGAACACAAAATTCAATTCGGATTCCTTGAAGGTGATATTGGGTTTGGAAGTCAGAACAGAGGTGCTGGAGTTGGGCCTGACCCATGAGCAGTAATTGAGCCATATCTCGGGTTATGTTATTGAATTTGGCTAACCTTGGTGTCTATGGAAAGCTGAGACAATTTCCTAGAACTTTTATGAAGACCACTTGGTGGAATTCTGACACATGCCATGAGCTAAGAGCAGAGACATTTCGAAGCCAAGAAAGTCCATAATTTCAGCTCATTCATCATCTATTTTGATTTTACTTCTCATCATCAAACAACTCCATTGTCTTCTTGCACTCCTTGAACTCTATAAAAGGAGGGAAAGGCTGATCATTTAAAGGTGTTAGGTCAGCTTAGATTTTACTTTCATGTTTGTATGTTAATTGCTTCCTTTGTGTAGTTTTCTATTGTTCTTAATTGAAGAAAATCACACAAGAAAGAAGAGGATGGTACAAATGTTCAATGTAACGTCCTAAAAATTAATAATTTTAGGATAAATAATCATTTTTCAATATTTGGGATTTTTGGAAATTTTTTTGGATTTTTTTGAGGACGCAGAATATTTTAATATTATTTTTCGTTTTGCGTACACATTGGGCAGAGACGGAAAATGACTGTAACGCTCCAAAAGTTGGAAAATTTTTATGACGGATAGTCGTTTTACAATATTTGTGATTTTTAATAATTTTCTAAAATTTTTTCGAAAACGTCGAATATTTTAGTATATTCCTCGTCTTGCGTGCACATTGGACAGAGTTAGGTAAACGACTGTAACATTTCAAAAGTTGGAAATTTTTTTGAAGAATAGTCGTTTTATAATATTTGTGATTTATAGGAATTTTCTAGAATTTTTCCGAAGACGTTGAATATTTTAATATATTCCTCGTTTCGCGTGTGCGCTGAGCCGAGCCGGGAAAATGAAATATTTTTCCTGAGAACCTTGAACTATGGAAACGTCGATGGGGGGTTTTACTAAACCTGAGGCTGGACATAGTTTACAAGGTTTCACATTTTTCAAGAAATTTAATAGACGAAATAACAAAACGCTGTGTAAATTTCATCTGTCAGATGAATTAATATTGACTTCTGTCGACTGTAGCTATTATCCATTGGACAATAGCATGCATTAGAGATCCTATCACCTTATCTCAATGCAATCCACTTTATGTCAAATCAATCTCACTTTAATTCAAATTTTGAATCTCATTTATGAAGCTTCTTCTAGAAGCTTTGACCAAATGACCAAATTACCCACTCTAATTGCATGGAAAAGACAAAACACTCCCTCCCACTCACTCATGTAGGCTACAGTTGGCAGCTCTTTTGGGGAAGTTGGAGACCAAATTACACTACTCACTTTAACACATCAAACCCTAATTCACTTTACCTATTCACTTCTCTCTCTTCACTTCATCTTCTTCATCTTTTTCTCCTCCTTCTCTCTACCTCCACCATAGCCACAAAATTCAGCCCTTCTCCTCCACCATTTTTGTTCATCTTTTCTCCTTTCCAAGCACATTTCTACACTTACCTTCACTTCGTCTACCTTCTTTGTTTAGAAAGTTTCTTCATTTTCCATTTCTACCTCCGTTTTCTCTTCACCTCTTCTCTTCTTCCTCCTCTTGAATCCGAAAATTTCAGCCACCATTGGAGAGTTTTCTTTTTATTTTTCTCTTCATAAACACCATTTCTAGACTTCTCTCCACCTCTTCTACACTTTCTCTTTAGAAAATTTCTTCAAAAATCCAACCTTTCTTCCCTCTCCTTCTCTAATCCGAAAATCCATCCTCTATGGGTGACTAACCTCTTTGATTTTTCTCTTCACTAAATACATTTCTACACTCACCTACATCTTCTCTACAAGTTTTATTTAGAAAGGTTGCCCAAAATCCAACCTTGTCTCCATTGTCTTCCAAGGTAAAGATTCTTAATTTCTCTCCTATTTCTTCTCATTTTTGTTTTCCTTGGTTACTATGTGACCAAGGGCTTCTCTTTTTGAGCATTGATGTGTGATGTGAGTGATTTTGAACACTCTAGGGTTCTTGGGTGAGTGGAATCCGAAAATCACCAAAAATAAATCTCAAGGGGTTCAAGCTTAAGGCTTTAGGTAAAGTTCTTCACATTCACTTCTCAATTTCGTTTTCCTTGGCCACCTATGTGACCAAGGATCATTCTTTTCAATATTTAGTTTGTGATTATGAAAATTTGACCATTCTATGGTTCTCTTGAAGGTGGAATCCGAATTTGCAAATCAAGGAACCAAGGAGTTTGTTTCCTTGCATTGTCTCCTCTAGGTAAGATGGAGAATACTCACTTCAACCATTTATGGTGGTGAGGGAACCTTGTATGTATGTTGATAGAGAAATCCATCTTTATATGCTACTTGATTTGTGAATTTGTATGATTTAGTATTCTTGAATTTGATTAATGTTTGATTTGTGCTCTTGAATATGTTTGATGTATTAAATATGCTTGATCATGTTGAGGTTGTTAAATGGAAAATTTGGAGTTTCCTACCTCAACATGGTGCCATGGTTTTGGCATTGAACTTTAGGGAATTGGATTGATCTTAATGAACTAAAAATTTAAGTGAATTAATAACAAGAAGTTAATACATAAAAGGGAAGGAAAAATTGGACTTTGAGGACATATGATGGCCACAGTTTGGCTTGAACAATAAGGCAAATGGAATGACGGTGATACATTAAACTTAAGTAAAGTGATCTTAAAGAATCAATACACAAATGAGAAAGAAAAAATGGAACTTAGAAGACCTATAAAGCCACGGTTTTGGCATGGACCTTAGGTAATTGAATTGATCTTGTGAGAAATGGACATTGAGTGATTAAGGATCAAGTAACCAATACATAATATGGTGAAAGAATGAAACTTTAAAGACTAAAGAAGGCCACGGTTTTGGCTTGGAATCATGAGGGATGGAATTGACCTTGGTGAACAAAATTAAAGTGATTTGATAATAAGAAACCATTACATAAAATGGAAAGGAATTGAGATTTTGAGAACCTTGAGGGATCACGGTTTTAGAGAGAAAGATTAGGCTCAAGTGATGCCTTGATGCATCCTTGGAGATTGAGGAATTAGAGATTTGCAAAATCTTTAATAAAGTGAAAGAATTAAATTGAGTAATGGTATTTGAGAAGACCATAGTTTTTAAAGGGTTATCTACCCTAACCTTTTCATAATTGACCAAAGACTTAAGACTTTGTAAATAAGTATCCCTAATAGGGACACATTGTGGCGATTGATAAACCATGATTACCTAATGACAATAAGTAAATTGAATTAATCCCAAGTGGGACCAAAACTAAGTGATTGGTATCAAGAGATTAGTGAATAATATGGGAAGGAATTTAGAACCTTGAAGGCATGTGAGGTCAAGGTTTCTAAGGGTTAGGTAACCCAAAGATTTGCATAATTGATCAAGATTTAGATTCTTGGAAATGTTGAACCCTTAAAAGGGAAATGGTGATAATGATGAACCATAAGATATGTATTGATGTTGAGAATTGACATGTTAATGTTGAAGAATGCTTATGTGCCATTGAGGCATCGTATATGATATATGTATCATTGAAATGATTTGTCGATATTGAGAACGAATATATGCCATTGTGGTATAGTACATAATGAGTGCATCATTGATAAGCATATATGATTGGACATTGAGTCATCATGCATATGTAATTTGATAAAGACTATATACCATTGTGGTATTGTATATGATGAAAGCATCATTGATAAACATACATGACTGGACATTGCGTCGTCATACATATGTATTGTACATGATGAATGAATCATTGATAAACATACATGACTTGATATTGCGTCGTCATGTATATGTATACCTAAGAGTAGAATAACACCTATGTGCGGGTGCGAATAGACTAAGCGTTGGTGTTGCCATATGTTGTTAGCCCCTGGGGTCATCGGGGTGTGGGTGTCTCATCATGGATAGTTAAAAGCTCCTCTATGCCGTGGGGTAGACCGATGCAAACACACCGACGATCCGGACTGAGACGCTGTCCTATGTCGCGATCAACTGTTGAGGTGCCACGTATAAGCCATGATGCGCAAATGTTTTTATGAGATGAAGCACATTATTTTTAAGGCTAACGGTATACTGGCATTACTCCTTGATCATTCACTCTGAAAATGTTAATGTTTAGCTCCATGGAGTAGGATTTGGTACCATAATGCATTGTGCATCGTTCATTGTCAGTCTCATAAGTTGTTGAGCATGAACATGTGTGAAAGTATCTGTTTTACTTCTGTAAATGATTATCTGATCATTGTGCTGATTTCTGAAAATATTGTTGTGATTTGTCTGATATCGTCAAATCTTGTTATTGCCTGCTGTTGTTCTGCTTTTACTATAAATATCACTGTTATTATTGATTCTTATTATTGCTTATAACTGAATTACTTTTATTATAAATTTCGCTGTTGCTGTTAATAAATGTATGAACTGTATTGCTTTGTGGGCTCTTTGCGCTGTGTTGTTTTCTCACTGCCGTAGCGGTAATGAAAGATGGGTGTCTCACCTTTTTCCTGTATTTTTTGTATTTCTGTTTTATATTTATATTTGATAAAAGATCGTGAGGAAGATGAAGAGGGACCACACCTTGGTTGATTAGATTGGGCGTCTGGACAAGATTTCTTCGGCTGCGTACGAGTGCAGCTGCGTGGAGGTATTGATGCCTGACTTGTTGACTGGGACTCCAAACGTCGTATATGTATATAGGGTTGCGACTTTGTCTGCTAGTAGTACCTACCCCAGTGTTACTACTTTTCCCCTTTAGTGATTTAGTTTCTGATGCATTTTATTTGACTCTGTAATTATTATATTCTATGTTATTAGTGAATTGTGTTAAGGATGATTATAAAATATATATAAGGAATATCTATTTTATTTCAGTGGTTGTGTATAAAATGATTGGGTAATAAATATACTTTATTTCGAGGCTCCTATTTTCTACTTATGCATTAATGCAAAAAATAAACTTGTGAAATTTTGAAATTTTATGTTATCATGACTGTGACACACTTGGATTTAGTAACTGTGGTGTAATGACGATTACGCTGCGGTTGTTATATTGAGGTGCGTTACATTCAATCCATTCATCAATAGGCTCAAAATCTCACAAGACATATTTCTATCATTCTCAATCCATCAATTCAACATTCATATCCAAGCATGTGATTTTTAAGAAAGAAGAAAAAAATTATGCTATGACCCAAGATATACTTTTTGCTACTTCTAAAATAGTTATTTCCTCAACTAAGATGCGTCTCAAGAATAAAATTACCTCCAGGGCAAAATTTACTCCTTACTCTACCATCCTTAATTGGTTTTGTTGTAGGTTTCTGACAGTCATCTCACTAAACATACTTTCTTCAACTAAAATGCGTCTCAGGAGTAAAATTACTCCTTACTCTGCCATTATTCATTGGTTTAGTAAGTTCATGACAATCAAATCATACTTCCTTACTTTTTTTTAACTATCCTTCCCCCCAATCAGATCACAATATTGTTTGCAATGTTAAAATATAGATGAGTAAAGGATAGAAGATAGTACCTGTTTGGAGAAATCTGACACAAATTTAAACAGAAACAAAGTACGATAAATAAAATTAAAGGTAAAGGAAAATTAAAGATGAAGTGTCAGATCTGGCTTTCTTTGCATGCTACTTCCCTCATTGCTTCCTGCTGACCAATCTATCTGAGCTATTATTTTATCAGGTTCATAAACAAAAGCTTCTAATTTATCAATCAACTCATTAATAGTGGAGGCAAAGATAAGAAGTTTTCTTGCCAAAGGAGTGATAAATTTCTGTTCCACAGCTTTGTCAAGAAAAATTAACAAAAGATCAAAGAAATTACTAACATTCAACAAACCAATGCGTTTATGGTGGATGTTCAGTTCAGTCCAAGAGACAATTTGAAAATTTTCTTCCAAAGTACCAAAACCACCTGGTAAGGTAATGAATGCATCAGAGTTGTCAAGAATTGTTTTCATTCGTCCATGCATAGATGATACCTGAATTTATTCTCCAACTGTCTTTCTAGTAATGTTATTTCGAGCTAAAGGTTTAGGAATGACACCTAAAACCTGACTACCTCCTATAAAAGCAGCAAGTGATACAACCCCCATTAACCCACGGCAACCTCCCTCATATATAACATGAATATTCCTTGCAATAAGTGTTCGACCAAGAGCACTTGCTGCATTTACAAACTCTAAACTATTCCCATAACTTGACCTACAAAAAACACAGACATTTTTAAGGTTACGAACAAGAGGTCTCATAATTTCACCTTCCCTCTGAATGATTATGAGTTAGAGGAAAGTTGAGAGAATATAGTGTTTAAATAGGGAAAATAAGGGGAAAAATAATCATATCACCTATATGGGTAGGTTGACTGTTGTTAGAAAAGTTTAAAATTAAGAAACACAGAATCTTTTTTTTTGTTTTGTTTTGTTTTTTTGTTTTTTTAACTTCAAGAAAACTATCAGGGTAAAGAAGTCTAGAAACCCCTGAACGACCCTACTCAAAGGATCGTCTGTCCAAAAAAAAAACAAAATACAACAAAATCATACAAAGATAAAAGAAATATAATAACAAATAAGGACATACCTGTATGTACAGTTTTCATGGCGTATATTTATACTATGCGTCATGAGTGCAGTAGTGGCATGTCTTTGAGTTGTGTGTCACTAGTGCAACATAAGAACTCCACAAGGATTGCCGAACCGATAACAAGAACCTTTGAATCCTTTTCGTCTTGCTTACGGAATAATAACCCTCTATCTTCCTGCAAACCTAATTAAAGGCCTGTATTCTAAGAAGATGGTACCTAACCGTAGCCAGTCAGAACTCGCCATAGAGGCCTACTAATTAAAGTAAATATATGGCTTAGTTAACAGTTTTCATTCACTGTAAAGATGGGACACTTCTTTCTATCCATCAGCGCTACAAAGCCTTTGTTCCAAGGGTCAATAACAGTTTTCACGATGCATAAAACCATAAGAATGCATATCAAGAGTCAATAAGATATCATCTAATGACTCTTTACTTAGTCCATTCTCAATGAAGAAAATTTTATCTTCTCTGTTTGCGGAAACCATCCCCAAAGAATGACATCGCTTGTTACAATTCCATCGTGCACATATGTGACAGACTTGTAATCTTTTTGCTCTTCTCCTTTTAGAATATGATCTTCTACCAAAACCTGACATGTATGAATTAAATGAAATTGAAGAATCACTTGCTAGTCGGACCTTTGCTTCGATTATCCAACGTACATCTTCTGGAATACCTTTATGCATTAACAATCTCAATCTTTCACATCTAGCTTTGTAAATTTTTGTTAGAGCATTTTGAGGAAGAGAAGGAAAATGTTTTCTCAGGTTTGAGAGAATGATATCCATTTTGAAGGAGAAGGAATCAGTTATTTTAGGAAACTAAAAAAACAATTTGACTTGAGAATCACGGAGTACCGTCATCCGCCATTTAACTGGGGAGCTAAAGAACTGCAAAACAAAATAAAGCCACAAAATTAGAGTAAATTATTCTCATAACAAGGATCAGAAAGAGAAATGAATTCTACCTCAGCAGCTTGATTTTCCAGAAATAGTTTAAGTCTTTGTCCATTGACTTTAAACACATTACCATTCCTAGGATTCTCAATGTCTATGGCCCCATAAGGATATATATGTTTGACAATAAAAGGGCTAGTCCACCTAGATCTTAATTTTCCAGGGAATAAAAATTTTGGACTGTTGATTCAGGGGTGGGGGAGCTTACTAAACCCGAAATTGAAAACAATTTTTGAAATTTTCTTTTACAGTTATTTTTTTGTGTTGTGTTATTATCCATTGGGTAAAAATATTATCCATTGGGTAAAACTATTATCCATTGAACAATTTACATTGGTTTTATAAGCAGTAGCTATTATCCATTGAGTAAAGTATGCCAAAAAATATCTTGTTTACACCAATAGGAAGAAAACTTCAAGACTAAGGTAGTAGTCAAGTTTAATGGTTATGACACCTTTATGGTGAGCCAATGAGATCTAGTCTCATTTAGTGGCCTTGACTCATTCTTGGTAACTAATAGGAACCAAGATGCTAGCCACCCAACCTATAGGAAACAAGCTTGTTTAACAAGCTTGGTGAAAGTCTAATAAGATGGCTTTGACTCCATGTAAAGTGTAACACCACAAAATTTATTTATTTCATTATAAATATTCATTTTACAATATTTGTGATTTATGAAAAAAATTTGGATTTTTATGAGAACGCGAAATATTTTAATATTATTCATCATTTTACGTGCAAACTGAGCGGAACTGGGAAAATGAGATATTTTTCCCGAGAACCTTGATATGTAGAAACATTGACGGGGATCTTACTAAACCCGAGGCTGGACACGATTTACGAGGTTTCACATTTTTTGAGAATTTTATCAGATAAAATAATAATCGCTGTGTAAATTTTATCGGACAATTAATACTGACTTCTGTCAACTGTAACAATTGTCCATTGGATAATAGCATGTATTAAAAATTCTATCACATTATCCTAATGTAATCCACTTTATATCTAATCAAATTCACTTTAATTCAAATCTATTGTATTTTAATCAAAGCTTCTTTGAGAAGCTTTGACCACCAAAAGACTAAGTTACCCTTAGCTTATTGGGGAAGCCAAATTTCCCCCCTCTCTCCATCCTATTGCTGCGGCAATGTGGCCCATGGGAAGCAAAAATTTGTTTTCCCACACTTAAACCATTACATCAAATTTATTTCATTTTTCATCAACATTTTCTCTCTCTTCAAATTTCATTTTCCATTTCTCTCTACTTTCTCTCTTCTTCTCTTCTTTCACCACGGTTTGCAGCCCCATTAGTGACCACTTCTTTTCATTTTCTCTCTTAATTAACACCATTTCTACACTCCTCTCAACCTCCTCTACACTTCCTATTTGGAGAGTTTCTCCAAAATCCATCATCACCTCCGTTGTCTTCCAAGACCAAGCTTCAAACTTTAAGGTAAAGTTTCCATATTTTCTTTTCTTTTTCCTCATTTTGTGTTCTATGGTTTCATTGGAGACCAAAGAACCATCTTTTACAAAGCTTGATGTTGATTCTTTATTGTTGAAATTTTTAGGGTTTTTGGACCCCAAAACTGAAACCATCAAGGAGCAAATAGGAGGCCATTTTCGTGTTCTTCCTTTAGGTAAGAGGGAGATTTACTCATTTCAACCATTATTTGTGGTGAGGAGACCTTGTGTGATTGTTTGTCGGAGAAATCCATATTTATATGCTTACTTTGTTTGATGATTTTGCATGTATATATGTTTTTAATTGAGGTTGATGATTGAATAATGATTTTAAATGCATTGGTGGTGTTGGAATGTTTGGAAATGTTAGAATTAATGAATGGAAATTTTGAGGGTTTACTACCCCATTGGAGGTCACGGTTTTGGCTTGAAATTCCTACGGTTGGAATTGATTTGTGTAAAATAAAATTTATGTGATTAATCATAAGATGATTAAGGCATGAAATGAAAATGTTGAGGGTTTCCTACCCTAATGTGAGGCCACGGTTTTGGCCTTGGAATTTGAGGGATTGAATTGATTTTGTGTGAAATAAGATTTAAGTGATTAGATATCAAGTGACTAATGCATAAAATGGAAAGAAATTGGAACATTGAAGACCTACGGAGGCCACGGTTTCTAAGGATTAATTAAACTAAAATTCTCATAATTGGTCAAAGCTTAAGACATTGGAAATGTGGATCCATAATATGGATTTGTGTCAATTGATGAACCATATATATATGTTGATGTTGAGAATTGATTCTATGTTATTGTGAGTTCCTATGTGGGACTAAGTACTTGATAAAATTATGACATGTTGATATTGAGAAATGATCATATGCCATTGAGGTATGCCTTATGATAAATGTATCCTTGATAAACATACATGATGTACATTGTGTCGTCATGCATATGTGTTGTCCGTTGGACATTATTAGAAAGGTGATGTATGCCTAGGAGATTGAATAACACCTATGTGCGGGTGCGAGTAGACTAAGCGTAGGGTCATAGTGGTTGGCCCTGGGGGCGTCAGGGTGCGGGTGTCTCACAATAGACAGTGATAGCTCCACTGGGGCCGTGGGATAGACCGATGCAAAGACACCGACGATCTAGACTGAGACGTTGTCTTATATCGCGATCAACTGTTGAGGTGCCATGTATAAGCTATATTGCGCAAATATTTTTATGAGATGAAGCACACTATTTTTAAGGCTAACGAGATACTGGCATGACTCCTTGATCATTCTCTCCGAAATGTTAGTGTCTAGCTCCATGGAGAAGGAACTTGGTGCCATCTGCATTGTGAACTGCCAGTCTTATAATTCATTGAGCATGAATATTTATAACTGTGAAAATATTTGTTCTTATTACTGCAATTATTATCTGACTATTGGACTGTTGACTGCTGAAGATATTACTGTTATCTGTCTGTTATTGTTAATTCTTAATATTATTTATTGTTGTTCTATTTTACTGTCAATTTTATTATTACTGTGTATGAATATATATGCTATAATGCTATGTGGACGCCCAGCACCGTTCTGTTTTCTTGCTACCATTTTGGTAATAAAAGCTGGGTGTCTCACCTCTTTTTGTATTTCGATAATTGTGTTTATTCATATACTTCTGAGAAGACATTCATGAGGAAGAAAAGGAAACACCTGAGTTTCCAAGTTTTTGGCCATACTACGACTAGAGTTGCTAAAGATGTCTTCGCTTCTGCGCCGATTTTTGGGGTATGCTAGGATGACCTTTCATGGGGGACCCGATTGCTAGCACATTAACTTGAGCACGGACCATTGCATTTATCACGGGGAGCTGACCCACCTATTTTTAACTTTACCAATTTTGTTCATTTAGAATTTTACCTGCTTGTTAGAGATCTGTGGAATGACCTTTACTACACCCCACAAGAGGATTCTTTCCTCTCCACTGCTCGGGCTTTCGCACGAAATTCGGTTGCTCTGATAGCAATTTCATCGGATGAGGAGGACCTTGAGGAGGACCGGGCTACGTTCCCTTCTCGTTAGTCTTAGGGGCTGATACTGTCGGTGGCTACTGATGGCTAACCATTTATCTTTTTGAGAAGGCTAATGTTTTGCTGTAATTGACAGGTGTATATTTTTATCATCTCGGGTGGGTACATCTTTTGCTTTTTGTGTAAATCATGATGTAGTTAAACAGGCTATTGCATATATATATATAAATATGTTATGTATAGATGTATGGTTTATTTCACGTTGGTTATTATTACAACCGTTCGAACTATTATCTCGCTACGAAGAGAATCTCTAAATTTATTCTTTTGACACTACCTGTTAATAATATAATTTAAACAAAAAAAATGTAATGCTATTTAGAAAGGAACTTATACATCTATAAAATGAACCGGGTCTATAAGGTTTAAAATAATAATAATTTTCTCAATTTATTTCGTTTTATGTTTTCGAATTATTATTATGGTGTGACGTTCCTTCTTCGTGAGGTCAGAAAAAAGGGCGTTACACTGTCTTGGTATCAGAGTCCTGGTTTAAGTTTTCTTTTGGGTCTTGTGGTTTTGGTTTGTCTTGTTTGTGCTGTGTGATTCTCTTTGTTTGGTATTCCAAAAAGATACATCTGACTTTCTTTGTGTTTTGTATAGCTTAATCTAAAAGTAGGCATGGCTCGCAGAGGAGATATGACTGTTGTAATTGAGGTAATTCAGAAGATGGCTGAAGTTATGCTGCAACAAAACCAGCAAATGGCTCAACAACAAAAGAGGACTGCACAACAACTTGAAGCTACGACAGATGCCCAAAACTTGGCTGAATTTTGTCGCACTAACCCTCCACAATTCAAAGAAGAATTTGATCTTGAGAAGGCTACTCTATGGATCAAGGAACTGGAGAAGATATTCACGGGCATGAAGTATGCTAACGACAAGAAGGTGACGTATGCGGCGTTTATGCTTGTAGGAGACAGAGGATTTGTGGACCGGAGAACAGAGACTACTAGAGGCAGAAGGTCGAGAGATTGCTTGGGTGGTATTCAAGGAGAGATTCTTGAATAAATATTTCCCAGAAAATGCCAGGCATGCTAAGGAGATGGAGTTTCTTGGTTTACGACAAGGAAATATGACTGTAAGTGAGTATGCTGCTAAATTTGAGAGCCTATCCAAATTCTCAACCTACTTTCAACACCAACCGAACGAAGCATGAAAATGTCGAAAGTTCGAGGAAGGCCTAAGACATGATGTGAAGAGGGCGGTTATCACTTTGAAGATTAACCAGTTTTCAGAGCTGCTTGATACATGTTGTAATACCCCAAAAATTAATAATTTTATGAGAAATAGTTGTTTTATAATATTTGTCATTTTTCTAAATTTTTTTGTAATTTTCTGCGAACGTGAAATATTTTAATATTATTTTTCGTTTTACGTGCGCACTAAGCGGAGCCGGGAAAATGAGATATTTTTCCCGAGAACCTTGAACTGTGAAAACGTCGATGGGGGATCTTACTAAACCCGAGGCTAGACACGGTTTACGAGATTTCATATTTTTCGAGATTTTTATTTGATAAATAAAAATCGCAGAATAATTTTATTATCTGTTGGACAATAAATATCAGTTTTTGTTAACTGTGATTTCTGTCTACTAATAATAAATCTGATACGGTGTTAGTCATATTTTAGAGAACACTTTAATGACATCACCATGGTGACATCATCACCATGGCATCACTTTGACTTTTCAAAGGGAGGAAGCTTCCTAGCACCTTCCTTTTGGCTTGTTAGAGAAGCTAGGAGGAAGCTTCCTTGCACTTTCCTATTGGCTTCTTCAAGAAGCCACATTTCTTCTCTCCTCCTCTCCACCACACATTTTTTAGGGCTTTTTGTGGTGATACATTTTAATTCATATACTTACACAAAATACACCTAATTACACATTTCATTTCATTTCACTTTACTATTACTTTCGCTTTCTACTATTTCTCTCCTCTCACTTTTTCTCTCACATTTTCTTCTTCCTTCTTCCTCCTCTCTTCCACGACTACACCCTCCATTTCCCCTCCATGAATGCTTGATTTCAAGCTTCTATCTTGCTTGAATCTACACTTCCATTGAAGTTCTTCCTTCCTTGTTGGAATCACTCTCTAAAAAGCTTACCTTTTCTCTCCATTCTCTTCCTTTTCACGGCCAAGAAGACCCATTTCTGGGCATCCACTTCTCTTGCTCAAACAAACTCATTTCCTACCATTTCTCATCACCTAGAACACTTTCTCTTTTGTGACCACCACCAAAATCCACCATTTTTGATTTTGCTCCATCAAGCTTCAAAGTTGGAGACTTTAAGGTAAAGTTCATAGCTTTTCCACATTTTCTCCTCATTTTCGTGATCCTTGATCTCTTGGGTGATAAAGGGTTCCTTTTCTAAGCTTTGATGATGATTTTGGTAAGTTTTGATGTCCTCATGGTTTCCTTGAAGGTGTAGTACGAAAATCTCTACAAGGGACCAAGAGGCTTGCTTTCTTGTGTTGTCTTCCATAGGTAAGAGGGAGATAATCCTCTTCAACCTATCTTGGTAGTGAGGAAACATTTTCTTTATGTTGTTGATGAGGAATCCATGTGGGATTGCTCTCTTGGTTGTGATGTTCTTCATGATTTTGTGTTATTTTGACTTGTTTGATTTATTGATTGTTATTATATGTCTTGATGACTATGTAAAAATATATTGGATTGCTTGGATTGTTATGTGAAGAGATTTAAGGGTTCTTTGCCCTTTTGGATTCATGGGCAAGAGGCCAAATCTTTTGGTGTTCAAGGTATGGTTTTGTAAAGATTGGAACTTAGGTGATGAAGAGTTAAAGGGCAAATGAATAAAATGGAAAACTTTAAGTTCCTATCCAGTGGGAGGCCCACAGCCTCTTGAATAATTGTTAGGGTTCAAGACTTAAATTTGTAGCAACTTTGGAACTTAAGTAATTTAATGAAAGTAACTAACAATGTAGTGGAAAGATTAGTTAGATTCATACCATTGGGAGGCTCACGGCCTCTAGGAGATTTATTGGGTTAAGTTGTGATCTTTGTGCAACCTTGGGTCTTAAGTGATTAAATGATATATGATCAACATTGTGGTGAAGGAAAAAGGGTTAGACTTTGTTATAATGAGGCTCACGGATTCTTAAGGCAAAATGTCACAAAATGTAGTGCAAAAATAGAGACTTAGAATGATTTTAACATAAGGGAAGAACAAGAGAATTTGTATACCCTTAGAGTAATTTTAAGTGAGCATAATTGATTAGATTAAGGAACTTGATTAATCTAAAGGAATGAAGATTTAATGAGGACCTCAAGAGAATCCCTCAAGATAAATAAATTCATAAGGGATGTTAATTAAAGTTAAACTTTATAATGACTTCATAGGAGATGTTAATCAAAGCAAAATTTTGTGAAGGTTTCATAAGAATTGTTAAGTTAAAGTGAAACCCTGAAATAGACCTATAAAAGTGTGTTATCACTCTTGAGAAAATTAATACTATACTATTATGGGTCCGCGTTTGGACTAAAATTCTGTTGATGTTTAAATTGGCCAAATTGTGGCGTGTTATGGAAAATATATCATTATTGTTGGATATACATGGTTATGCATGGAGTCAACATGCATTGAGCATTATACACTGTTAGTTATTGTGCCGATGTACTGAAACCAGGTGGATCAGTGTTATTATGTAATTGTATGGGCGGTTATGTAATGTCATTGATACTAATGATATTAGACAATTATATGGACGATTGTTTAATATCATTGGGGACAGTACAATGATGGCTTGAGTTATGCATATTCGCATTGAACAATTTGCTCAGTCAATGACTGTTAAAAGGCTGGATGAGCCTATGATTATGCATTGAATCAGTATGCATTGAACAAATTGCTCAGTCGATGACTGTTAAAATGCTATATGAGTCTACGAATGAGAATTGAATAGTGTAGTCTATGGTGGATCTATGGGGGGTGTAAGGCGCGGTGAAAGCTGATTGCACGCATTATGGGCCCGATAAATCACTATTCTTTTTGTGGTAAATGAATGAGAATTGATTATAGTGCGATCCAGTGAAAGGATCTCTGGGTGCGTCAGGGCGCGGTGATCCCTCTAGTGACCTGTTTTGTCACATTATATACCCTTGGCCAAAAAGCCGATTGCAACGCACTGACAAGGAATTGACAAGCACTATTCACTTCGTGGTCCCGTAGACTGTCATTGAGGGGGTCAGATCTTCTGGAACGTTCATCTTTGAAATGGAATAGAAAATCTTGGTACCAAGTATACATGC